>OW203742.1:4997578-5725078 GCA_934045075.1 Yponomeuta sedellus | reverse complement strand
CTATTCAGAAACCGGCCCTATAATCATTAAAAAAATTGAAAGAAAAGATGCGAATATTCTTTATTCTTAACTGGATTTAACAGCGGTATAAGATGATGTTTATTCATTCTACAGAATGCGGCAATTCGAAAACATTTTTTTTTAATTTGAGACATCTACTTCTTCTTCTTCAGGCTATATTAGTCCACTGCTGGACATAGCCCTCTCCTGATGAGCGCCATAGCGCAAGGTTGTGCCATCATTGGGGGGTGATGCCCATAATATGAGACATATCTTTCTACAAATATTGTCACTCTATTATGAGTATTATGACCTCAGTTTAATTAACTTTTGAATAGACATTTTGACAAGGTGTCAAAATCACAATGTGTCAAAATATGTACAGTGCTACACAAGAAATAAGTCCCGTGGATGTACCTGCGCAGATGACCAAATTTTGGATGTGCGGCAAGTTAATCGACCAATCAGATAGTTTCATTTTATGGCAGGCCACGCGCCTTTGTTGCTATTGGTTGATTCAACGTCATCGATGCAGGTGACTATTAGTTTGGCAATATTAGCGTGAGCGAAATAGGTAGCGCTACTGCGGCAATCAATTCTGCACCTTAACCGTGTCGGTTAAAGATCATGTTGAATGTACTTATAGCTTCGGGTACTTCGTTACACTTCTTCCTAGTCTGCGCGAACGTAGATTCCCGAAGGGACTTTTATGATGTGTAGTACTGTATGTACCTATTTGATTGTTCGGAGTAGATTAAATAGGACAACTCCATACTTCATCCATACCACATTAGACATCTATACTCCGGACTTCCGTATTAACAAAAAAAAAATAAATAAACTTTGTTATTATGCACAGTTATATACAGTGTGGGTTGAGATTATTAATTAGTCTGTTGGCGAACGAACGAATAAACGAACGAACAAACTAACAAATGAACGAATTAATTAAGCAATTAATTAATTAAAGAATGAAGGAATAAAATAATTCCACATGCTAGTTTGTAACTACCCGTTAGTTCAAAGTCCTCGACGACATCGCGCTGAATCAATCCTCCGATGGGGAAGAGCCGAACCACTTCCTTGAACACCATATCGAGGTAAGGCATCCTGCGCAGGTCTTCGTCAGTCACCCGGCACGGCTCTGGGCCCACCACTCGCCTAATCTCGGCTAGCAGCTTCTCCTGAGGTTAGAAAGGAAGCCAATCACTAAATAAAATAATGGTACCAAACTAAAGAAAAAAGGTTGTCTGGAAGAGATCACTTGGAACGTTTTATAAGTTTTATAATAATAAATAAACTCTGGAACAACTTTAGGTGTGGTTTTATTTGTAGAATTGTATAATATTTTAATAAAACAGAAAAACTGGATAAAAACGGATAAGCAGGTAAAAAGTCAGATCTGGTCAAAGGGTAATTAATGTAGTAGTGGTGAAAAATGAGCGAAATCGAAGAATGAGTGACAAAATTTAAATATTTGAAAATGATGGATAGAAAAAGAAATAAAAATGGTGTAAAGAGGTTCGCACCGTTACACACTTTTAGTGATAAGGCCGCTGTCTGTACTCTTAGGTTAAGAAATATTTGAGTGATTTCCATTTTTACGTACAATAAAGTGTTATCTATCTATCTATCTATCTATCTATCTATCTATCTATCTATCTATCTATCTATCTATCTATCTATCTATCTATCTATCTATCTATCTATCTATCTATCTATCTATCTATCTATCTATCTATCTATCTATCTATCTATCTATCTATCTATCTATCTATCTATCTATCTATCTATCTATCTATCTATCTATCTATCTATCTATCTATCTATCTATCTATCTATCTATCTATCTATCTATCTATCTATCTATCTATCTATCTATCTATCTATCTATCTATCTATCTATCTATCTATCTATCTATCTATCTATCTATCTATCTATCTATCTATCTATCTATCTATCTATCTATCTATCTATCTATCTATCTATCTATCTATCTATCTATCTATCTATCTATCTATCTATCTATCTATCTATCTATCTATCTATCTATCTATCTATCTATCTATCTATCTATCTATCTATCTATCTATCTATCTATCTATCTATCTATCTATCTATCTATCTATCTATCTATCTATCTATCTATCTATCTATCTATCTATCTATCTATCTATCTATCTATCTATCTATCTATCTATCTATCTATCTATCTATCTATCTATCTATCTATCTATCTATCTATCTATCTATCTATCTATCTATCTATCTATCTATCTATCTATCTATCTATCTATCTATCTATCTATCTATCTATCTATCTATCTATCTATCTATCTATCTATCTATCTATCTATCTATCTATCTATCTATCTATCTATCTATCTATCTATCTATCTATCTATCTATCTATCTATCTATCTATCTATCTATCTATCTATCTATCTATCTATCTATCTATCTATCTATCTATCTATCTATCTATCTATCTATCTATCTATCTATCTATCTATCTATCTATCTATCTATCTATCTATCTATCTATCTATCTATCTATCTATCTATCTATCTATCTATCTATCTATCTATCTATCTATCTATCTATCTATCTATCTATCTATCTATCTATCTATCTATCTATCTATCTATCTATCTATCTATCTATCTATCTATCTATCTATCTATCTATCTATCTATCTATCTATCTATCTATCTATCTATCTATCTATCTATCTATCTATCTATCTATCTATCTATCTATCTATCTATCTATCTATCTATCTATCTATCTATCTATCTATCTATCTATCTATCTATCTATCTATCTATCTATCTATCTATCTATCTATCTATCTATCTATCTATCTATCTATCTATCTATCTATCTATCTATCTATCTATCTATCTATCTATCTATCTATCTATCTATCTATCTATCTATCTATCTATCTATCTATCTATCTATCTATCTATCTATCTATCTATCTATCTATCTATCTATCTATCTATCTATCTATCTATCTATCTATCTATCTATCTATCTATCTATCTATCTATCTATCTATCTATCTATCTATCTATCTATCTATCTATCTATCTATCTATCTATCTATCTATCTATCTATCTATCTATCTATCTATCTATCTATCTATCTATCTATGTATTAAATACGCGGTTTTGTTTTGTCGATTTTAACTATTCGATGCATGTAATTCGACAACCTGAAAAACTACTGTTAAAAGAGTTTTCTTATTTTGCGAAACGACTAAAACTTTTCAGATTTTTCGCTGACATCCGAAATTTTGTACTGAATAAGTTAGTAGTTAATTAGTTACGTCGCAAAATTGCTGAACAAAACGTGTTCAATGTGATGAGTAGAATCACTCCTCAATTGGTTTAAAATTTAAAAATCAACACTGAGAATATGGGTAGCCTGTAGACGTTTAATTAATTAATTAATTACGTATAATTTGACGAGCGGAAGAACTCCAGTGATTTTAAATTGAGGGCCAGATATACCTAATTCCTGTGTCTATTAGAACTCAACAAATTTCCCCAGTTACTATATAACGCGCATCAAATCTTGAACGATTCCAGTAGTATAATCAAATCCCTAACCAATTGCGATCACATACGTCAGGATTCCGTCAGGAAAGGTACGCATAATAAGAAGGCCTTAGAACAAAATATGTCTCTAACCGGTTCGACGAGTCATTCTTATCATCGCACTGAAGACGATTAGTTCAACAATAATGCGATAAAAAACAGGATGTAAATTATACATACTTATTCAGTACCCACCACCTTCATCTACCATCAGGGCCTAGATTCTGTTACGGAATTGTAGTACAATTACAATTCGATGAACGCGTCGATTTAATGTCTTATAGGCGTCAATGAAAAATAGAAAGTCACGTAATTCGACCTCACCCCGTTACGACTCGACCTCATGATCGAGTTACGTGACTATTGTATTTCACTGTAATTATTCTCAGGAGAGATGATAATCATATAGAAGCCAAGTACGAGCCTGTCGAACGTTTAGAAATGCTAATAACTGAAAGAGTAAGTAATTTTGATAAATATCACACCACAACTTAAGAATACACTCGAATTGGTTAATAACCTGACAGTCGGGGTGGTAAGCCATCATCATCAGCAGAAACGACGCTATCTTCGCCGCAGCTTCTTGACTCTGAAAGCATATTAACATTACGATTTATACGCTTCCAATCCATAGGATCCATTATGATTGTGAGTATAGCAACTTTAGGAAGAAAATTAATTACCCACCGAAGTGAAAATTGTAAAAATCTCGTTCCGCAGTTCAATTTTGTCTAGCTCATTCGAAAGCAAGAACCTGTCGACGACGCTCAGTCGAGTGTTTTCCCTCGAATCCTCATCCGTCCTTAGTAGACTATCCATTTTCTCTTCACTGAAGCTCTGTAGTTTGCTCCGTCTGTGAGCTACCACTGCGTCGCCAAATTTTGCCATTGATCTTATGTGCTTATTTTGGAAGGTGGCTTTCTCGGTTAGCCTGAAGACTGGGTAGATGTGCAGGAACCAGTGTGTCATCCGTTCGAAGACTACGTCGTACATTCTGTTAGAAGAGACAAAGTCAAGACTTGAACATTGGTGTATCTACCAAAGAGGCACCGTAAGCTTCAAGGCTCTGACTATGGCCTTGGACAGAGCCTTATATTGTATTGTTATGTAAAAATTTGCCCAAAGATCATGATGCGATGGGCCATCGCATAGTTGCATGCTTGTGTTCAGAGTCGGACAGGAGGCAGTTTTAAAAAAAAAACAGTCTTTATGTTCGGTGCATAAGACAAGAGTAACTAGTGCGATTGCAACCCTGTATGTCCCCACTGCTGGGGCACGGATCTCTTCCTGCATTGCAGGAAGGTTAGGCTATACTTCACCACGGGGGCCAAGTCCGGGTTGGTGGAGGTTTGTAAGACAGCGGGCTTTACTGTCAGAACTTATGAAGCCACCCATAAGGCCTCTGACATGGATTAACGACTGCCTTTGCGTGACAGCCGGCACCCACGGCTTAACGTGCCTTGCGAAGCACGGAAGCGCTCAGAAAAATGCCACTAGCGGTAGTAACGGGACGGTCACCCATCCAGCACCTCACCGCGCCTGTTGTTGCTTCACTCGAGTGATTGATTTCAATCACTCGGTTCGAATAGGCCACGAACGCTTCTTCAAAACTAGTGCGTTGTATCGTAATTATTTATTTCTTCACAAATTATATGTTTAAGAGTACAGTAAGTGCCTGAACACTTCACTAGGCAAGCCCGTGCTGAAGTGATCAGATTCCATTATCGATTGCTGTGTAGGCAAGAAGAGGCAGTGCTACAAAATCATAGGTATAAAACACATCAACAAATTATATCGTAAGTACGGAGAGGAAATGTAGGATTGCTTCACCGATCCAAAGCCACTCAGTTAAAATATTGTGCTACGGATCAGGCTATGCACTGAATAGAGATCTGTTTTGTGGGGCTATGCTTAACAGTCTCCTCCATGGATCACCTTTTTTTTTAAATAGGTAGTTTTTTCGTTCCGATTGTTTTTATCTTATGTTTTCCCTTTTGTACTCCTTAGACTACGTTTAATTTATTTGCGTACAGATATTATTGTACGACACCCGCACCTTACTTACTATTACTTATACTACACCTTCAATCTAACTACGCTAATATTTAATAAATTTTATTTTTTTATTTCGTATTGATCACATTAGAGTTGAACTAAGGTGAGTGGTATAGCTTACAAGATTAGCAATGTCAGTGGGTTCGTCACATGTGCCATACATAACCGATGGGATAAAAAGGTTTTCGTGTAGAGACCACGAACTGACAAAACGCAGCGCGGACGCCACCCTCGCTGGGCCGACGGCGATGGCCTGGTCGAGAACAAAAATAAGTCGTGTTCCTTGGGATAGGCCTATTTCCGGTAGAATTTAGCAGAATAAGAAAAAAGGTGTACTGTCGAAGACATGCAAAATAATAATTTTGTAGGATCGCTCGTAGCCCCGGCTGCCTGAGTGAGCTTAAACGATTACGAAGGTTAAGCAACATAGGGCGCGTTCAGTGCATTGATGGGTAACCGTCTATGACTACCGCTAGTGGCATTTTCCGTGCTTCATAACGCACGTTAAGCAGTTGGTGCCGGCCGCCGTCAATTGATGGCAGTCGCTAAGCCAAGTCAGAGGCCTTAGGGCGGCTTGAAAACTTCTTACAGTAAGATCAGCCAATAAAGAGCCTTGCAAGGCTCCACCAATCCGCACTTGGCCCCCGTGGTGGCCCCCTACACCTTCCTCAGGGAAGAAACCCGTGCCCTTAGGTGGTCACATAATGGGTTGATGATACATGCAAAATAACAATGAAATTGGCAGTTAAATTAAATTATTAAATGTTTTATTCCAAGTAGCACAGAAACCGCTACTAATTAAACGTTACAAGGTAATTTTCCATTCGGTAATTTTCAAAATGTAGATTAATTTTATAATTATGTTCTTATTGGCAGTAGGAAGCGCCACGCACCGCGCGCTCAGCTGTGTTGCTAGATTTTAAAACAATCATCAAAAGCGTAGTCGTTGATTGTTCGCTGATTGATGCAATGAATGATTTGTGTATTCTGCTCACCTGGCCGTTTCATCAACGAGGTACTTTAGATGAGGTAGATTCGTTGTCTCTTCCCTAGTTAGGCCAAATAAAGTTTCTGAAAAGATGAAAATCAGTAATAATATGTATTCGTAGATAATAATAGTCCAAATACTCTACTATCTTAATTTGTTAATATCATTAACTTATATACTTTTTAATTACGCGAGCACCAACGCGTTGGACAGACATCATAACAAAAGCTTCGGGAGGGACCCTACAAGCAGCCATAGATCTTAAACGAAACAGTTGGAGAGAGCTGTCACGTCCCTCAGCCATGAGGATACGACAGAGAAGAAGAAGAAGAAGAAACTTGTACAATAATCATGTCACAGTGTTAGTGATCAAACACCTCCGTGAGGACTTTACCGACTTATATGACTTTTTTGCTTATGATGTTTTTTATGCCAAATTTTAGCTTTTTAGAACTTGTCTTTCCGTTTGTCCGCCGCTAGTCTGCCGACGGACAGACATACTGACCACCGGCAAACGAACACGACAAAACTATAGATAAATAAATACATAGATAGACAACACTTTATTGTACATAAAAATGGACATTACACAGATATTTCTTAAACTAGGAGTATAGACGGCGGCCTTATCACTAAAGGATCTCTTCCAGACGACCTTTGGATGGACTGGACTCTTATCACTAAAGGATCTCTTCCAGACGACCTTTGGATGGACTGGACTAATATATTGGAGAAGGAACTAGATGTACAAATATACAAGATTATTACAAATGTATAAATGTTATAAGCTATCAACAGATAAATACAAATAATTTACATAAATATACATAATAAAATGTATTATTACATAAATACATAAACACTTAACAAAATATACATAGTGAAAGGACAAAAAAACACAAACAACAATAGATCAATATTCTGGATTACTAGTGTTACAGTTGTTATAATAGTTCCTTGTTGACTACAGAACCCTAAAAAGTGAGTCGCGAGGAAACTGGGCTGTACAATGATAAAAGGAATTTAACTCACGGCAAACAGAATAGGTGGTGCATTGGACGATCTGCTTGTATATATCGAACTGCACATTAGGCATAGTTTTAAGGACCTCCATCATCAGGTCCGTCTCCTGGTTGAAGACCTCGGTGTAGGCCTCCACCGCTCGTCGGCCATAGTTCGGGAGCGCCAGCTTACGGTCTCGCCGCCAGGTCGGACCTGGAAGCGGAGCGATGGATCTAGAGTCGACATCACACCAGAACGTATTTCAAACTGAGCATAGCCAGCCTACATTCACAGCAAGGTATTTTCTGAAGCGTCAAAGAAAAAATGTATTGTTGTGTATAGTAATCACCCTACGTTTCACCGGACTATAATTCTGAAAAACTCTGTAGGTACTATATTTTGATGTAATTTCTGTTACAGTAATTTCTGTGTACAAACATTTACATACAGGCACACTAGGATATCCTGTGTCATGAGAACCAGAAACAGCGACATCACAAACATGTAAACATCCAAGACCTGGGTTTTTTTTTTGTCCCCAGCCGGGGTTCGAACCCAGGACCTCTCGCATGGTAGGCAGATGCGTTACCACTACGCCACAGGGGTCGTCGTACGACAATAAAGAATATTCTATTTATCTATCTACTCAGCTCACTGCAAGGCAGGAGTTTTCTTAGAACAAGAGTGTAGGCTTTCCCACCGCGAACTGGTGAATTCAAGCCTCAAAATTTTTCAGTTAGCGATCGGTATCGATACTACAAATAAAAATCTAGCCAACGCAAGCACAGCGATTGGTATGCCGACGTTTTTGCTATCTACAGTGATGGAAAGCGGAAGGAAATTGAGGACAATTTTTCTTTAAACAATTTTTATCAGTTATTTCCATGGCCTCAATACTTCGGTCAAGTGGAGATCGCAAGGTTTAATTGTATTTGCCTCAAATGTTCCCTCTTCTCTGCGTACCTTTAGATACCTTTGTTGTATTTTCATAGTTTATCACTGCGCAATGTGGCATTTTGTCAATTTTGAGGATGTCCGACGGGCCACGTTGCCTAGCACTTATGTCGGGCACACAAGGTAGCTAGCTACATTCATGTGTGTTACAAATACTACGGTCAACCCAAAATATTTACAATCTGTCGACGAGTCGTCAGAGATGATATACAATTCAGTTAGACGTGTTTTACAGTGGCGTAGTGAACCCGAGCGTATTTTTCGTACTCAAATGATGACACAAGGCTTTAACTCACCTGATCCACTGAGTATCCCGCCTCCGATCATATCAGCCATGAATTTGTAGTTCTTGCCTTTGACTAAAGTTTTTGGACTCGATAGCAATACCTTAAACAAAAAAATTATAATTATTTTCTCTCTTCTTTTGGCTTCTTATCTGTTAGTCTCCTGTTTAATTTTTTTAATGCGGAGGTATTGCAGAAACCTGCCACTTATCGTATTGGCGTATCACTTTAGTCTGGGTGTATTTACATGTTTGCCTGGTTACCATAGCACAGGGTATCCTAATTTGGGGACAAGTGATTGTGTTGTATAGTTGTGTATTTGTTGTTATTAGTCTAAACTTAGATACCTTCTCAAGAAAATATGTAATAGGCATGCATCCAAAGATAATTACACCACTATCATCACTACCAACCCGGACTTGGCACCCCGTGTGGAGTATGGCCTAACCTTCCTGCGATGCAGAAAGAGACCTGTGCCCCAGCAGTGGGGACATACAAGGGTTGATAACGATAACGACTACTATACTATGAATAAGTTAAAGATGAGGGCGGTTGTTGAGTCATTTATAAAAAGTACACGAATTTGTTCACAATAATAAAAAGGACAAACAACAGGAAAAGTTATGGTAGCAAAATTACTCAAGTGGGGCCATCATCACCTTAAATACGCATCATGTATGAAGCCCCCATTTCATTTATTGAGTCTCACTATCGAGTATTGAGTCTCGACACCCTCTAGAATGTATACAATTTGATATCAAAACGTATACCTTTAAATTCTTAATGAAGAGTTGTAGGTAATCTAGACCACCTTGTAATGTATTTTTTCTGGTGTGTACATAAAGTACACAGTAAAAAAATACATTAAACGGCTTACATATCTAAGTTTTGTTAAGGTTAGGGAAAGATAAAGCATTGCCACTCGTTGATGTCGTTTATATTGAAATTGACTCAAAATCTGGCGCGCTGGCGAAGTAACCACATCGCTGATGAGATTCTCTTACCGAGTGAGTTAAGTTAAGTGAAAATAATAACTATGAGCGAGGACGAAATCAGATCAAAACCTGGGAGCCGATTCTCGCCCATTCGAATTGAAATATTCGAAGGATTAGACATTTATATATATTTTTTTTAATGCTCTAATCCGTGCTAAGGACAATTTTAAAAACCTTTTTAGAGGCTAAAAATTCCACCCATGCCGGGGCTCGAACCCGCGACCTCTGGCTAACCGTGCTAGCGCTCTCCCAACTGAGCCAATGGGCGACTTACTTCAGCCAGATGTCGCTGCCTGTACGTAATACAGAGAATACTGTAAAGAGGTTCGAAATTTCACTAATGCCGGTAAGTCGCCCATTGGCTCAGTTGGGAGAGCGCTGGCATGGTTAGCCAGAGGTCACGGGTTCGAGTCCTGACATGGGTGGAATTTTTAGCCTCTAAATAGGTTTTTAAGATTAGACATTTGTCCCATCGTTATCAACCCCTGTATGTCCCCACTGCTGGGGCACGGGTCTCTTCCTGCATCGCAGGAAGGTTAGGCCATACTCCACCACGGGGGCCAAGTCCGGGTTGGTGGAGGAGTGTAAGACAGTGGCGAGCCTTACTGTCAGAAGTTATCAAGCCGCCCATAAGGCCTCTGACATGGGTTAACGACTGCCATTATATGACATCCGGCACCAACGCCTTAACGTGCCTTGCGAAGCACGGAATCATTTGTCCCATAAAAATCTGTATTCTCACAAAGTCGTATGCGCTAATTTGCTAATAAAATTCGCTCGCTTTAACGGGTCATAAAGTCGCATGGTAATTACCATGCGACTGTCAAAATGCGTTTTATGTAGAATTCAAGACATACACCTTAGAGTCGTATACGAATTATTTGCTAATGAAGTGAGAATTGGCTCCCAGATGAGACTCTTCCGACAAAAATCAAGTAAGTGAATCCGGAATTTAGTAAATAACAAATATTGCTTATGATAGTTTAAGTTAAAAAAATAAAAATTCAAGATTGAAATGTCTTTGATTAATTGAAGACTTTTTAGTTTTTATAACTTTGTTTAATTTCAAGATAAAAAGTACCCGAAACCGGCGTGCGTGCATGCGACGACTTATGAACGTTGATGAAGCAAAGGTGATCTATCAGGATCGTGGCAAGTGGCAGTCCCTGGTCTCTGCCTACCCCTCTGGGATACAGGCGTGAGGTTATGTATGTATGTTTGTTTGTTTGTTTGTTTGTTTGTTTGTTTGTTTGTTTGTTTGTTTGTTTGTTTGTTTGTTTGTTTGTTTGTTTGTTTGTTTGTTTGTTTGTTTGTTTGTTTGTTTAATTTCAAAGTTATGTACATTTGCGAATTTGTAGTCGCAATACTACACGCTAATGTGAAGGAAAACATCGTGAGGAAACCGGCGGCTTTGTTGGCTCCGCACGTATTGACTAGTCTTTCCTGTGGGCTAGGCCGACTAAGCTGTCAGGATGGTACAGGTGCTGGGCAAGCCTAAACCATGTATAAATAACCATGCCCCAGGCACTACAGCGTCGGAGTGCTCCCTTCACCCATCTAGTGTGAGTGAAGATACCATTGGACGCTGTATAAATCATCTCATTACGTAGATGCAAAAGGCCAATATATATATTTAAGTCGTGAATCGTATTTCAGTTCTGTAGTAGGGGGTACATCATACAGCGAAAACACGTCGTCTCGGCTAGGGCTGTAACTGCGTGTCGTGTACCATTCATTTATATATAATTGAGATTAACAATATGCAATTACACAGATCCTCTTGATTCGTGCCTGAAGTGCCGCGTGACACGTTGCGCAGTTTGAGATAAAAATTAACGCTTACTTACACACGTTTCAGGTTAAACTCAAGTCTGTATAGTCCGACGCAGCCCCACCAGCTTTTCCTTGATCTGTGAGTACTCTCAACTAGCTCAGTACCAAGTAGAAATAATTGAATTGAATTGAAATAGTTTATTCACTTAAAAACACAGTACAATGACAGAATATACATAACAATGTACAGGATTATTAATTTTAGATTAAAAAGAAACATGCAAGGAATATCAGTGCACTGCGTTTGTGAAAGGACCCGACTCAGCATTTGTATTCTGTCGGCATCTAATATGTAAGATAAGTAAGAAACAAAAGACTCACAATAAATAGTTATGAAAAATAATGAATAAGTAAATAATATATACAATAATACATACATACACATATAGATATATATATACGCATACACACATACACACACACATATATACATATATATACACATACATATATGTATAGATATGTAAATTTCTAATTATATAAGTATTTATTTTATATATAATATATTAAAAGTTTAAATAGGTTAATTCGACCGATCCTATGGCAGTTACTGTAATTTTATTTTTTGTAAGTTTATTTTTACGCAACAAGCGCGCCACAGCAGCAAAAACAAACGAACTACAGATGAAATATCTAATAGAGCAGAGCTATACAAATTTAACCATTCTGCTGGTCTTCCAACAATACCAACCTATAATGATTTTTGAATGATCCTAAAGTTGGTAATGAACGGATTGGTGGAGGAATATTATTCCAGCATTTAGTTGCTTGGTAGCGGAAACTGCCCCTGAATGATGCTGTTGCGTGTTGCGGGATGGTTATAATTGCGCAACACGCTTTACGCGCTGGTCTTTGACGCCATGTTAGTTTTTCGAATAAATACTCCGGTTTACCTGAGTTAATAGTACCAAATAATAAACAGGCCATCTGAAATTGTAATCTATTTTTAATTTTTAATATTTTCGCGTTATTTAGGAAAGGTGTTACGTGGGTTCTGGGAGGAATCTTAAAGCAAAACCGCGCACACGCGTTTTGGACGCGTTGTAGAAGACGATGCGATTTTTCATACAAACATGGACCATAAACCGTTAAACAATAATTTAACTTTGATAAAATCAATGACTCTGTTAATTTAATTCTCATAACTTCACTTAAAATAATAAATAATAAAACTTTATTCCTAAAAAAAGATTATATGTACAGGCTAAGGGCGGTGGTAGCGGAGCGGTGTAGAACGCCGGCCTCTCAACCGGGAGGTCGTGGGTTCAAACCCCGGTATGTACCAATGACTTTGTTTTCTAAGTTATGTACATTTGTGAAATTATAGTAGCAATACCACTCGCCGACGGTGAAGGAAAACATCGTAAGGAAACCCTAGTGTCTGAAGTGTTAACTTGCCTCAGCGCTTGCTACGTACAATGGCCCAACTATGAGGCTAAGTGCGGAAATCTCAGGTCTAACTAACTAACTAACTAACTATATGTACAGGCTTATATAACTTATATTTTTTGCATTTAACAGAGAGTGAGCAACTGCTGCTGAACTAGACGAATAGTCTGTGTTTCAGCATTCAGTTTCCCTTTCATTGTGTTCAAAAATCGTGCAGAATTTACGTACATAGCCAAAACAATACCAGTAAGTTTTTTGTATTACAAAATAAAGAAAAAAGGCATGCATTTTAATTAAAGAGACAACAAAAAG
The DNA here is from genome assembly GCA_934045075.1 of Yponomeuta sedellus. NCBI lineage: Eukaryota > Metazoa > Arthropoda > Insecta > Lepidoptera > Yponomeutidae > Yponomeuta > Yponomeuta sedellus. The sequence continues at coordinate 5,711,658 of OW203742.1, read as the reverse complement.
TTTATATCACCAAAACATTGTTTTTCGAGTTTATGAATGTGTGTGTGCGTGCGTGTGTTTGGGTGTAAGTGTGTGTGTGTGTGTGTAAGTGAAGTGAGTAAATGTAAATATGTGTGTGACAGAAACATGTGGTTTATTATTTTACTATTAATTTTCATAGGATTTCACGAACTCGTAATATTTATTAGCCATTCAGTTTCATCGTAAGATAATTTCATAAGCCAGCAACTAATTTGTTTTTTACACCGAAATTTGTTAAGGAGATATATTTTAGTAATCTTATTTATTTTAATATACAAATAGGGGCCCAGAAACGGGAAAAATCTGCGAGCAAAGGAAGTTTTGTTTCTAAAGGATTTGTTACATACTTCATAATTCCTGCGTTTGACTTGTTGTACAGCTGGGTCGAATAATATCTCAGAGTGCTGCTTCATTATTATTTGTGAAATAAACAGCTGACGAAAGTGATTTAGTTGGGAAGAAAAAAAGTTTGCGTGTGCATACTTTTAGTATAGCTTTTTGTGCCACTTCGACTTTCCTAATTGTAGTTTTTGGAGCGCCACCCCAAGATGATATACAATAGGTTAATAATGATTGGCATTCAGCATAGTAGGTACATTTGCTTAAGTAAATATGGTTCAACTACATTTCGCAACGTTTTAAAGAAATATATTAGCTTGCGCAATCTATTACAAAGTATTTGTATATGTTCTTTAAAACTGACTTGTTTGTCTACGAGGACACCTAGGTACTTTACAGTTTTAGCACGTTCCAAAACTTTGCATGCGCACTTGTTTGTATCTGTTTTATATGAAGAGTTAGAAGAGCAATCCAGAGAAGATTTTAATTTGGAGTTTCACGAATTGAAAAAGCCAAGAATTTGGTTTTTTCTGCATTAAGAGAGTAAAAATACTCGTTATAACAATCTTCTTATTTGCCTGGTCCTTTCCCATTTATTTGGGGTCGGCCTCCGTATCATGCGACCCCAGGCCAACCTGTCCTGGGTCGCCTCGGCAGTATGCTGAGTCAGCTATTGCCTATTGCAGCAGCAGAGACACACCGTGACCACTATTTGTAAATGTTTCATTAAGTACTTTGTTTTGTGGTGTCTCAATGTATTAAATAAATTAAATAGTGTCTAATGTTCAGTGTAACTGCTATAATAAATGTGTTTTAGTATTTTTTAATGATTCGCGATACTCATGCATATATTAAACGGGTCAAATTGCGATAATTTATTAGGTAAAACGTAATTTAATTATTTCCCGACGTTTCGGCAGCGTTACAGTTGCCGTGGTCTCGGGTAGACTTCTACCCGAACTTCGGGAAATAAGGTAATTACGCTTTACCTAATAAATAATCGCGATTTGACCCGTTTAATATATAACTATCCAATAATTGAATCCTTTAAAGGGCATGGGTATGGGGATGGTAAGTTTTTATTTGATTTTGGACTTTATTTCGAGGTTTTAAAGTTCAATTTGAAGTGGTAACTATTATTACTACAATAAAAGGTTAAGTGGAAAGAATATTGTTATCTACAAAAATTACATGATTAACATACTTCATAACAACTATTGCTAATTAAATTATTTAGTATTTACATATTAATAGAAGATGTAGTGGGTAGTCCATGCACGCGCGCACACACACACACATAGGAACACACACACACACAGACGGACGGAAGACACATTTAATTGTTGACTGCAACACAATAGATGAAAAGTATTAGCTATCAAATCTGACCACAGGTTCATTTAACTAAAAAAAAAATTCTATTTTAAAGATTTCAAATAAGGTTAAACTGTGGGAAACCGTTTTACGTAATAAATAATAAGTGTTTTCTTTCTTTCTCCTTTCTAATAGTGATACCTAATGTAAGGAGGTTACACCATCAGCGACAACTTACTTTGACATGGTCTGGGTTGCTGACGACGACATTGAGATCAGGCCCCATCCAGACGCGCATCAGGTCACCATGAAGCTCGATCCACCTGCCCACGACATCAATGAACGCTGAAAAGTTAAGAATATTAGCTATCAGTTTATTTATATTAAATAGCTAAGACGGCTGGTGGACCAGGACAGTTTCGGAGTGGTGGCCAAGGGAGGGAAGGAGGTTGGTAGGCAGACCACCGACACGATGGTCCGACGGCATCGTGAGGGTTGCGGGTCAGAGATGGATCAGATTAGCACAGAAACGTGAGGAATGGTGCAGTAAAAAGGAGGCCTATGCCCAGCAGTGGGTTAATGTGGGCTGATTGTAGATAGGTAGAAATAGCTAACCCACCCATCCCGTACACTAACAACTTTTTTTTTAATTTATTTATTTCTTTCCACACAGCTTACTATTCCCACAGGGTATAGCCCTAATGCAATAGTGAAGACACACAAAACAAGAACAACATAACCTTAACATATAACATTTACATACAGGCACATACATTGCTTCCGGCCCCACGCCAGGATACCCCGTGTCGCGGAAACCAGAAACAACGACAATCACAAACATTTAAATATCCAAGACCTCCCGGGACCTCTTGCATGGTAGGCAGATGGGCCACCACTTCGCCACAGAGGTCGCCCAAATATAGGAAGAATAAGATAATAATTAAACACATATATAATACACACTACTTCAAAATTATAAGTACTTATTATAACACAAAATAAAAAGAGTGGTCTTTGTGAACTCATTCAGGGAACAACAGAAGATATCTATTGTCTCACTGACAGAATTGAGTGTGCGTAGGGCGTGTTAACAACATGTTAATATAGTGTTAACAACTGTCAGTTCTTAACTTAATTCCGGAATCACTACCAACTTGATTATTGTCGGAAGAGTCCAACAAGGTTCCGCTCTAGAAGCTATTTCCAAACGTAGTTTGGTTTTTATTTTATAAACGACATATCAGATCAAAATAAAACTTCGCTAATAGCATCGATAAAATATTACTAAAGTATAGATGGTTATTGTCCATACATCAAAGTGTACCTGAAATGTTAATTTTTTCCTGACTTACTAGATGTCGCTGCTGGTATTAATTTATCCATATCGTGAAAAAATTCGAACCATCAAAAATTCACACAACAACTACGGACACAGAAAGGTCTGTAACTACGGAAGTGGTAATGATAGTAGTACTACAGTAGTACCACACAAATTCACTAGATGGCGCGATTTCTATTAATGTTATTCTTTGTTTTATTTCATGCATATATTTATGCGAATGCTTTTAAAATTACAGGTTATCCTTCGTAAGAGTAAGTATTAAATTATTGTTTTGTAGTTATAAGACATTGTTTATTTGTCAAATGACGTAAATCTGCAAATATAGCTGTATTTTTTTGTATTTAGTAGACTCAATTTATCGCGCTCACAGCGCTGTTGGCGTGAGTGATTCGAAAAGCAACGTCATCGTCAGTCGTAACTCATAAATAATAATAAAAAACTCATCAGCTGTATTATATTATTTTTAATGCACTGACCCGTGCTAACCCATTAGCTCAGTTGGAAAGAGCGCTGGCACGGGTAGCTAGAGGTTGCAGGTTCGAATCCCGGCATGGGTGGAATTTTGAGTCTCTATCATCAGCAGAATATTATAATTTAGTATCGACACGTACGTATAGAAATGAGATATTGTATTTTAGGTAGTACGGTGGACAACGCGACGCGCTACCCCTTTTTGTTCGGTACACGCACTTATGCCGCGCGCGATAAGAGCTGCCGTGAGGTATTCGACGGTGTCTGTAGTGTAGTGTATCGACTGCACCTATTCTATTATTTTATGTCGATCACTTGACCTAAAGGTCAATAAAACATGTAATAAGCGCCATCTGTTGTGTAGTTTGCAAATTAATCATCGGAAACCTAAATGGAACTCTAGCGACTGCAGCGACACATTTTTATGACGGATTTTTTATGGAAACGTATAACAATCACTTAGCAGTAGCGCCATCTAGGTTTAAGTTAAATTTTGTGATTTAAAATAAGGTACGGATTCAATGTACGTGGGTAACCATCTAACTATACTTTAGTAATATTTTATCGATGCTAATAGGTACGATTAGAGGGCATAAATCCACAAAATGAGAATTGATAAAAATAAGATAAAGTAAGAATATAGATGAGATGATAAATAGATAAGATAAATATAAGATAAAGGTAAGATAAAGATAAGATAATGATAAGACAAGAAAAATAGTTAGGTACAGCAGTTATAAAAGATCAGATACAATCGGCGGCCTTATTGCGAATAGCAATACTCGTACCAACATAATATCGCAATGTGATCGCAATAACGCGTCCGGTATTATCGTCCGATAATAACGCGCCTACGCACTTTTATGCGAGAAATCTTAAAAAATGCAAATTGTTCATTTTTGCGTTTTTCCTTTTACTAGGCCTTGCTTCTCGCCAAAGTAAATGATTCTAGGTAAACGGGAGTAAACTGCTTCCTGATGACCTAGCGTAAAACAACAACCCGGGAAAGGAAAGGTATTCTTAGCTGAAAGCGCCAACGCGTTATTTTGTAAGCCGGGCAGTTTAGGACAAGAGTGTTCGAGAGAAATTTGAATAATACGCTTTCTTCCGATGAAAACCGATCTATTTTACACACGAAATATAAAAACACAGGCACCGTGCGCGCATCTAAGTTGCAGTGGAAAAGACAGTGTTGCCAACAATGTTCAAAGAGCTCCCTAACAAAGAGTTTTTCCATCCTAAGACTTTTTTGCAAGATTTTTATGTATTAGTTTGCAGTCCAAGTGTTTTTATAATATATGTAGGTATATATAACTTTGATTTTCGAATAAGATTTCTTCGTTTAGAAGTATCTATTGTAAAAGATATTTGTCTTTGGAATGTCTATATTACATTTGATCCAGATCTTATGTACACATACAAATCTAGATGTCGATAGAAATCTTGAAATATGGGAAGTAATGTCTATCAAGTAGTCTGCTCGTCCTAAGGCATTTATTTCGTTAATTAAAGAAACATCAAATGTATAATATACCTCTGCATAAGGGGTATATCTTACAAAAGTTCGAGAATTTAATATTCGAATGGGAGAAAATGGCTCAAGAAGAGGAGTAGAGGTTCATGGGCAGGCCTTTGGCCAGTAGTGGGACGTAAATCCTGTTAAATAAAACAAAATGAATTTAAAAAAATACTTTCCTCCTAGATAAAAGCTAAATCGTTCGTGCCCTAGTCGAACCGAGTGATTGGCATCAATCACTTGAGTTAAACAACAACAGGTGAGGTCAGTTGCAGGATGTGTGACCGTCCCGTGACTGGGTACCACTAGTTCATTTTTTCGAGCGCTTCCGTGCTTTGCAAGGCATGTTAGGCCGTTGGTGGCGGCTCAGGGCCTTCTTTGACAGCTTCTGACTGTGAGTCCTGCCACTGTCTTACAATCCACTACCAACCCGGACTTGGCCCCCGTGGTGAAGTATGGCCTAACCTTCCTTCAATGCAGTAAGAGACCCGTGCCTGAGCAGTGAGGCCATACAAGGGAAAAGCTGAATTAAATCTATCTGCACTAATATTATAAAGAGGAAAAGTTTGTAAGTTTGTATATACGGGTTAATCTCTGAAGATACTTATCAGTTTTTTAAAATTATTTCCTTAGTCTTTAGAAGAGACTTTCAGGAAGGCCTTTAGGCCTATTATTCATTACACCCGAAAAAGTCGCGGGCACTGCTAGCGAAACATAAAGTTATGACAAAATAAAGACAAGAGCAAAATCCAATTTGCCGCCTCTAGGCACATTGTTAACTCCATAACTTTGCACTAGTTATTTTACGTAATAAGCATGTGTAGCTATTTTCTTAATAGCTACACAAAGAAGGAACAGTATGACTCGTATTGCGTGCTCCATAAGTACGAAAACGGAACGGCTCAGGCAATCTTTGTACCTAACGTAGAACGATAAGGTTAATAGTTCAGTATTTAACAAGCGTGGCATATCAAAAAGGAATTTTCATACAATTAAGCCATAAGTAACAACTGTCCAGTGTTAATAGTATACGCGGAATTGCTCACGGTACCAATTACGTAGGTACATACAACTTTTCTAGAAAATTGCTAATTGTATGTATTGTAGGTATGTAATAAACATACAAGGAAATCTCCTCAGACAACTTGCAATTAGGCATAGTTTGGAGTCTAAAACGTAAAGCGTAGTTATAAAAAAGCCACTTTACTCATTTTTGTATACACAGGTAGTCGTATGTAGATAGCTACGTCCGAATAACTCATAAAATCTGCTTCTTAAGGAGGCTCAGAAGTAAGTATCGTCTTGTTAAGTGGCAGGTACCGATGCGAAAGTAAGAGAGCTTGAAAGTTAAGATAGAGTTATAAAGTGAACCTACAACAAAAGACTTAGTACATGGACTTATATGGTGTCTGTAAGTCCATGTAAGTCTTGTAATGTGAATGGTTTATTCAGAGAATATGTAGTTCACAGAAATTTATCAAAGTATATTTTTTAAGAAATATAGAGTGTAGGTTAGAGTACTGAGTAGGCCGTAATAAATTAAAAACAAAACCCGTCAAGTGCTCCGTACTCAAAAACCCGTCAATTGCTCAACAAGGGTACCGTACAAACTTGAAGGTACTAGGTACTTACATAATATAAATAGTTTAGGAATCAAGTCTTGAGCTTTTACCCGGCTTTTCTCCTTTTTTAATAATTTAATTACAAATGTACATTTCGAAATCTAGATTATTTGGAGATAAAATGGACAAAAAATCTCCATTCTTACTCTCAGATTCTTCTCTTATGTGTATTTGCCAAATTTGATATTTCTAGGCCACGGAAATTACTCTTAGAATTTTGACTACCCTGACCGTAGAATTTACGTTTTTGTGCGGCATAAACGGCCGTATACATATTTAGCGGACGAACGGACGGCCAACAAAGTGATCATATAAGGGTTCTGTTACGAATTATATATTTTGTTTATTTGAAACGGCTACCCTATTAGATTACCTACCCTACAGATTATTATATTACATTAAAATACAGCCAAGATTTGCCACTAATAGGCATGCAAAACACTGCATATGAGTACGTCTTTTAATACAATAATTACGGAAAATTATATAACCAAAATATGTCCAAATTATGTTCACCTACTTGAATGATTCCCAAGTCGGCCCGAATTGCCGCGGATTCGTATCGAACAGTCGACGATTAGTGGTAGCGGTTAGGTCACAGAATATTGGTTACCTACTAACCTAGATGTATGATTCAACTAAGTGGAATTATTGCCATAGTCAAATAGTTTCATTTTTTTTTATTTCACTTTTATTAACTTGGCTACTATGGCCCAATTATAAACTAAATTCCATTTTTCATTAGCATTCAAAATTTCCCACCTTATAAAACTTTAGCGAGCGGAGCAACTCACGACGAAAACGTAAAATGGCGTCTGACCTAGCAAGCTCATGTGGTTTCGATGAGAATTCAATTTTTTTCCACGTCACGTCATTTGATTGGTTGGCAAAAGTAATCCTTACCATTGAATTAAATTCAATGTCCTTACTAACCATTGGCCAATAAAACAACAGATATTGTCCATAGAGAATGCACAGAGCATAGATAAAAAGAGTCCAATCTGAGCGATGCATAGTGCACATACGTCTGTACACTAAGCGCTTGGGGGATTGCGCGCGCCGGTTTGCTTAGTGTCCAGACGTATGTACACTAAGCGCGTGACGGGCTAACTCTTAAGGTGTAGGTACATCATCAATCACCACATCGGAGTAGTCAGGTTGTACGATAGAAACGTTTCGAAGCTTAATTATTGCAACCCTTTGTATGCCCCATCTGCTGAGGCACGGGCCTATTCCGACATAACTATATTATAGTATGGAATCAGGCGTTACTTGGCGGAAATGCATAATGGCATTAAAATGTGAAAATTACTTTGCTAAATTGGAATTAAGAAATATATTATGCTATTGCATTAAAGTCAACTTAAGTCAAATAAATAATGGTTTTGCTCTGTATTCAGTTTATTAGGTCTTTTTTTTCTATCTTTACATGCAAGAGGGTAACTTAAATCTCAGCTGCGACTTAATACGAAAACTAATAAAAGGTAAAAAATCACATGCGACGCCACACACATTATTTATGATGTGTGGATGGATAGTTAGGATAAACATTATAAATCGATGACTGTTGTATTTCCATTTTTATGTACAATAATAAAGTGTTCTCTATCTATCTATCTCGATACTCGATATCAACCCTTGAATGTCCCCAATGATGGGGTACGGGTCTCTTACTGCATCGCGGGAAGGTTACGCCATACTCACCACGGGGCCAAGTCCGGGTCTATCTAACTATTGGCAATGGAACGAAACGCGAAGTTTTCATTTCATTGTCATTTCAGGTCTTTGCACGCGTACGGGTCAAACCTTCTAGGCGTCAATGAATGACCGTGAAACTGTCTTTGTTTTATTATGCACTAACAGAAACGAGGTACAGGCCGAGTTTCCACTCACTTCCGGTAATGCCTGTCACACACTGACGCGGTCGCTTTGGAGGCCGCTCATGTATAACACATCTGACCGGTGTGTAAAAAGCCTTCGGAGCGGAAGCGGGTACAGTAGACAGTCCATCAATCTTTACTCGCATCCACTTTATTCAGTTACATTTAGGGCGACTTTGCAAGAAAAATATAAAGGTGACCTGCTGTTGATTAGTCCAGTTGGAATAGTATCGCTTGTCCTGATCGCACACTAGGGTACTTTCTGGCAACCCGGAAAGTGCATCATAAACCTGGAAAGACACCCAGACATACGCTATTTATCTATACAAAACAGTACCTACGGTGGCGTCCCGTGGGAATCGATCTCTGTTTTGATAATCCATTGTGTCAACGGCTGTGCCAACGAGGCAGTCAAAATGTGTTCAGACATGTGCACTCAGCCTTTAAGTTTAAACCTGAAGTCGGCCTCCGTCGTGATTATCTCACAAGTCGATCATTTTCTTTCCACCTCTTAGACCCTTACTTCATTAGCATGCTGTCTGATGCATTGTACTCTCTCGGGTGAATATTAATACATCTGTGAACCAGTTCCACGAGCGATCTTGCATCGAGAAGTACCATTAAAAGTGTTTGAACACGACTCATTTAATTAATCAAAAATTATGAATCTAATTGAATTTAAAAAGTTTAGCTCTGACACTCTACGGTTACAAGTATCGTTGGTAAGGACGTAATATACTGCAACTTCCTCGATCCTACTGATCAGAGTTTATAATCCAATTTGTTTCCTCTATAACGTTTATTCACAGCCGTGCCGCGCTACCACTTACTGTGTTAAATGTGACTTATTTGGATACCCCAGTGCTACGATCCAGGTGTAGCGGAAATTGGAACCTTCGGCAAACGAGTTGAGAACGATCCTTTGCCGAAGGTTCTGATATTTGCTGCAAGCTGGTGACGTCACAGACAACGCGACAAAGTCGACACGGAAAAAGGTGGGTCTTTAGTCAGTTAACACTGTGTTCTACCGTCCCGTGACTACCGCCATTTTTTCCGAGCGCTTCCGCGCTTTGCAAGGCTAAGCCGTTGGTGCCGGCTGTCACGTAATAGCAGTCGTTAAGTCATGTCAGAAGCCTTATAGACGGCCTGATAACTTCTGAGAGTAAGGCCCGCCACTGTCTTACAATCCTCCACCAACCCGGACTTGGCTGCCGTGGTGGAGTTTAGCCTAATCTTCCTATAGGAAAAGACCCGTGCCCCAGCAGTGGGGACGTGCAAAGGGTTGATATCACTGTGTATTTTGCAGGCGTAACCTCGCCCCGTGTTGGAGCGATCGAATGCAATGAAAGTAGTAGGGGAACGTTCCCCTGCTACTAATGAAAACAATCGTACCGCAAGTGCGCGAGCTTCAATACGACAGCAGTTCAACACTTACTTTTTTATAGTTAGAATATTTTCGGGGCTTAATTGCTATTTTATTTTTAGTCTTCTCGTGACCACGATGACTGTAACGTCGTCGAAACGTCGAGGTAAAATAGCAATAAATTACTACGCGATTAAGCCCCGAAAATATTCTAACTATGTGTACAAGTCGCGAAAGTTTAAAATATGTTGCTTACTTTTTTGTTGCATTGTCGTCCTTAACGTAACTCAAAGATTGAGATTGCCGTCGACTGTGAAACTAACATCTTTATAGATACAAGACAATACATTTATTTATGAAAGTATAAGGTATGGTAGGTTCATAACTAATATTAAAAAAAAAATTCAGAAAACTTTGTTTGTAGTTAACGTAATGTTAATGGTAGAAATATTGGCCTTTTTGCATCTACTTAATGAGATGATTTATACAGCGTCCAGTGGTATCTTCACTCACACTAGATGGGTGAAGGGACCACTCCGAAGCTGTAGTGCCTGTAGTGTAGTGGTAGAAATAAACATGAGTAAATATAAGATAACAACATTCTTTATTGTACACTGGAAAAAAACAACAAATACTAAATATTTTAATTAACATAAACTGTCATTTCCATGTCTTACAATTGCAAAAGTTAGCACAACCTTTACGGGGCATTTTATTTACCTAATAAGGTTCTATAGCAAGATTCCTCAAAGAGATAATAAAGGCATACAACCTTGTTCTTTGACAGCTAGCTGCGCAGCGTTGCCCAACAATGGTATGGTCTTTGGCCCGGGAAGCTTGGCGGCCAAGGCGAAGTGCTTGGCGTTCCGTATGCGCCAGCGCAGGTAGAGAGACACGACCAGCGCGCCCAGTATCGCGGCGCAGTACAGCCAGACCATCGCAGCTAGAAAACAAATTTGAATGTTAATTAAAGGGCTCCGTGGCGTAGCGTTTTTATTTAAATACTGGCCGTTCCGGTGATCTTCGTACCGCCATAGGTTCCGTTTAAACGATTATTATTACCCTGACAACGCAATAAATATTTCTTAATAATTCGCGATACTCATACATAGTTATATATTAAACGGGTCTAAAGCCTATTAACCAATAGGGTCTATTACCTTAATTCTGTTAAAGTAATTAAAGAATTAATGCAATTACGTTTTACCCTAACAAAGAGTCGCGATTAGAACCCTTTAACATATAACTAAATATCTAAGTGTTAGGCTGCAGTACAATTCCACCAAACTGCGATCCCCAACCCGCATGCCCAGCGCGGGGATTATGGGCATTACCCCCCAATGATGGCACAACCTTGCGCTATCACGCTCATTAAGGGGGGCCATTTCCAGCAGTGGACTAATATAGCCTGAAGAAGAAGAAGAAGGCTGAAAAAGGTTACAGTGACAACAAAATATTCTCGAACGGTAAAGCATTACCGGGATATCTAGTATCTTATATCTCAATTCTCATATAATAATTCCTTCTGTGAACTCATTTGAAAAGAGACTAGATAACAATTTAACAATTGCACCAAAGTGATTTAGATGCACTGCTTGTGTATTGATAATAATTTTATAAGTTACTAGCTCACTCAGCGAACTTCGTACCACCTAACAGTCGATTCTTTATTTTTATTTTTTTCTCTTCTTAAGAACCATCCTCGTACTTCAAGAAATGTTCTAAAAAAAGAATTAGCGAAATCGGTTCAGCTGCTCGCGAGATTTGCGCTTACTAACACATTCAGCGATTCATTTTTATATTATAGATTATATACAGTCATAGTTTTTTTTATTATTGATAAATTATAATTATTTGAAAAGAAAAACTATGGCGGCTAAGTAGGCTTTACAAGTTAATGACTAATAGGCGACCAACTTATAAAAGAAAAACTTCGTACAAAGTTAGTTCTTTAAAGCCGTTTTTCTACGGAACTCTGCACTTAGCGCAGCCCAACACGCACTTGATCGGCAGCGTGCTATTTGTTTTAGATCCCTATACAATAATAAAAATACAAATTGTAATCAACCAAGTGATTTATTTAATATATGAATTAAATTTTTACACCACAGTTTAACCTTATTTGAAATCTTTGAAATAGAGAATTTTTTTTAGTTAAATGAACTTGTGGTCAGATTTGATAGCTAATACTTTTCATCTATTGTGTTGCAGTCAACAATTAAATGTGTCTTCCGTCCGTCTGTGTGTGTGTGTGTTCCTATATGTGTGTGTGTGTGCGCGTGCATTGACTACCCACTACATCTTCTATTAATATGTAAATACTAAATAATTTAATTAGCAATAGTTGTTATGAAGTATGTTAATCATGTATTTTTTGTAGATAACAATATTCTTTCCACTTAACCTTTTATTGTAGTAATAATAGTTACCACTTCAAATTGAACTTTAAAACCTCGAAATAAAGTCCAAAATCAAAAAAAAACTTACCCTCCCCATACCCATGCCCTTTAAAGGATTCAATTATTGGATAGTTATATATTAAACGGGTCAAATCGCGATTATTTATTAGGTAAAGCGTAATTACCTTATTTCCCGAAGTTCGGGTAGAAGTCTACCCGAGACCACGGCAACTGCAACGCTGCCGAAACGTCGGGAAATAAGGAAATTACGTTTAACCTAATAAATAATCGCAATTTAACCCGTTTAATATATAACTATGTATGAGTATCGCGAATCATTAAAAAAAACTAAAACACATTTATTATAGCAGTTACACTGAACATTAGACACACTGACTATTTAATACATTGAGACACCACGGCAACTGCAACGCTGCCGAAACGTCGGGAAATAAGGTAATTACGCTTTACCTAATAAATAATCGCGATTTGACCCGTTCAATTATTGGAGGTTCCATTTAAGCAAAAAGATAGTGAGTACCTACGATTCGACGCGTAGAAGACGCTCAATATGGTGTCACAAGGTTGCCGTACATTGCTGTTCCAGAAATGAGGAAGTAGCAAACTGGACCTTATACTACACAGGGTTACAGGTCACTTACGTGCTTAATTGGCGTGATTTGATCTGATTTGCATGTAATTGCAGCTGTCACGTCGATAATCAACTGGGATTTAATTGGTAGCGCAGATCTGATCTCGAGTTTATACAACAGTGTGACAAAACCTTTGTTTGCAATATAAAAGTTACACGAAGCCGTTGAGCGTGCATGCAACGACTTGGTGTCGTTAGTAGTTAGACCTGGGATTTCCGCGCTTATGGCCGGTTTCATAATTGAGAATTTCACTAAGTAAACTTACTTCAGTAACGTTCTGTCGCGCTCTTTGCTGAGAAATTCGAGGAGACAGCACTACAGTTAAGTATTGTCAATTGTCAATTCAGAAACTGGCCCTTAGCCTCATACTCGTAGTTGGGCCATTGTACGTAGCTGAGGCATGTTCACACTTCAGAAACTAGGATGTTTTCCTTCACCGTTAGCGAGTGGTAGTACTACTAAACTTCGCATATGTACATAACATAGATGACAAAGACATTTGGGATTTGAACCCACGACCACGATTCACGACCACGATCGAGATGCTGGCGCTCTACCGCACCGGATTTTTATGTAACGACTATGAATGTTGACGAAGCGAAAGATCTATCAGGATAGGGCCCATTTGAAGACACTCTGCCTACCCCTCCACTATACATTATTTTATGTTACGTTTGCATAGTATATAAAATATACTATGTTATGATTATATTCTTTTTAATGCTCTAACCCATGCTATGGACAATTTTTTTAAAACCTATTTAGAGGCCAAAAATTCCACCCATGCCGGGATTCGAACCCGCGACTCTGGCTATCCGTGCCAGCGCTCTTTCCAACTGAGCTAATGGGCGACTCACCGGCATCAGTGAAATTTCGAACCTCTTTACAATATTCTCTGTATTAAGTACAGGCAGCGACATCTGGCTGAAGTAATTTGCATCACTTGCAGCCCCGAGTACCTACTTTGATGGGTGGAATTTTTGGCCTCTAAGTAGGTTTTTGAAAGTCTAAATAGTTAATTTGTCATACATCAGTCTGGATATGTCACGTTACGTTAACGTCTTGTCACGTTAACGTCTGGAAGAGGTTAACGTGACAAGGTTTTAAGCGTTCACGTTAGTGCCCGCGAATGTGGCAATCCCGCGCGAGGCTTACTGGAACCTATGACGTGTCAAGCGTATGGGCATTAGCTCGTGCCCGTTTTCGAACCCGTGAACTAAAATTGCTGCAATATTGTCATCATAATACCTTGAGATCCCTACAGTGGTTGGGGAAGTAAAATTGTATAGGCTTAGGTATAAAGCACGACTGGCCCATCACAAGAATCCACTGGCTGCTGCACTGCTTGATACCAGACACAATGTCAGGCGACTGAGGCGAAAACACGTCATTGATGACGAATCTACTGAGGATGTATAGTCAACATTCCAATGACTATACTCTTAACGCCAGATCTACCCAGACACCATCTGATTATAGCCTAGCCTGAACAGGGGCTGATGGAGAGGATACAGAGGAAAAAGAAAAAAAAAATTTTGTCATTTCCGATTTCGGTATTTTTTTCAAAGAACATATGTTATTATTAGTTTGAAATTGGAACTTACTTGACCTATTGTTATAATTAGTTTGAAATTTGAACTTATTTGACTTTTTTCCGGAAGAGTCCGATTAGGTTTCGCTCTGCAAGCCAGCAAATCAATAATGTGTAGTGCTTTCAAAAGTTTTAGTACAAAAAAAAATTACATTTGTTTTTGATCTCCTCGTACTTATATTATAAATGTGTAAGTTAGTATTTGAGAATGGATGTTTGTTTCACAACAATGCTAGAACGAGTGAACGGATTCCGATGAAATTCGGCACAGAAATAGATCGTAGTCTAGAACTCTAGAATAGCACATAGCCTACTTTTAATTCAAAAAATTTTTTTTTTTCCGAACGAAGTCATGAGAAGCTAGTGTCTCTGTAAACTGCTTACTTGGTTCCAAACGTCAATAACCCTCATTGCTTTAAATTAGCGTACTACTTTTCAAACTTTTTTTTCTTTTAAATATACTCTAATTCTACTACAATACATACATACATACATAATCTCACGCCTGTATTCCAGAAGGGTAGGCAGAGACCAAGGACTGCCACTTGCCACGCTAGCTCTTACCTCGCTTCATCAACGTTCATAAGTCGTTGCATGCACGCACGCTCGTTCCGGGTACTTTTTATCTTCCCCTTTGCTATTTTTCGGTTCCTATAGAATAGACTATTGCTGCCCGATTTCAAATTAGGTATCTCCTAGGAACGCGCTTCATATAAAACTGCAATTTATGGTGTATATTGTACAATGACAATTCAATGTCCATTCCATAGTCGATTAATCCACAGACTAACTAGTAGGAAGCCTGATAATAGATAGATAGAATATTCTTTATTGCATGTACACCAAGGATTACATAAGAGACTTATAAAATAACAGTACAGTACAAGTGGCGGCCTTATTACTAAAAGTAATTTCTTCCAGACAACCATTGACAATATCATATTAGACAATAATTGTACTAATAGCAATGTACGTTGAATTGTCACAATAAAATATGAATTGTAATTCCCCCAGTCGATGAAGACTCATCTAGTTATAGTAACTAAGGGCCAGTTTCTGAATCGAGAATTTCGCTAAGTAATTATTTAGTAAAAGCCTCAATTGTAAAAATATAATAAACGAGTGAAATCCGTATGAAAACAGTTATAATTAAAATTCTGAATGCTAAATCGCTGTCTCTTCGAATTTCTCAGCAAAGAGCGTGACAGAACGTTTTGAACGTTTTTCGTATTTACTTGATTCTCAATGCAAAAACAGGCCCATTGATGAGATCTCGTCAACCACCTACACTATACACAGTGTTTGTATTGAAGTAGTTTTTGTTTATCACCACACCAGTTCTTTCAGTTTTTGTTTATAAACTCACATTTACTCACCTTTCTCCAAATGAACTTCCTGTTCCCTTCAGCGACCCTCTCTCGACTCACAGAAGCCACTGCAGCGGTGTTCACACACATCCCTTCCGCGCAGTTTGTTTATAAACTCACATTTACTCACCGTTCTCCAACCGAACTTCCTGCTCACTTCAGCGACCCTCTGTCGACTCACAGCAGCCACTGCAGCGGTGGTCACACACAGCCCTTCCGCGCAGGTTGCGGCCTTCGAGCTTTGACTGACACACTGGAAGGCACAACGCGTATTGCACACCGTGCGTCGCGAGGACTACCCTGCGTCTGACCGCTATGCGCGGATGTTGAGGTGAAAACGAGTAGGTAAGGTATGTACGTGTGAGAATATAATTGTTGTCCAGCCATAGTCTCTGTTAATGCATTGTAGTACAACGACTATACAACGAATATACTATACAGCCTCATCGCAATCCATGGTGCACCTGCTCCAATGTCCATTGTGCCCTCACACCTGCACTCTTGAGGACCTAACAGAGGCCAACGCTGCTGCAATTGCAGTAGCCAACTATTGGGCAGGAAAAATATAAATTGGTCGAATCGCTGACACGAAAAGAAGAAGAAGTACAACGACGAAGCGCTCGTGGACTAGTCGAGACGAGTGGTTGGAATCAATCACTTGAGTTAAGCAACAACAGGCGCGGTCGGGTGCAGGATGGGTCACCGCCCAATGACTACCGCTAGTGACATTTTCCCGAACGCTTCGGTGCTTCGCAAGGCACGTTCAGCCGTTGGTGCCGGCTGTCATGTAATGGTAGTTGTAAAGCCCTGTCAGAGGCCTTATGGGCGGCTTGCTAACTTCAGATATTAAGGTCCGCCATTGTCTTACAATACTCCACCGACCCGGACTTGGCCCCCGTGGTGGAGTATGCCTATCCTTCCTGCGATGCAGGAAGAGGTGCCTCAATAGTGGGGACATACAAGGGATGATATCGAATATTGTAATCTCTCATATTTCACAAAAAGTAGTACATTAGTGGCATTTTTTCTTAGCGCTTCGGTCAGACAGAGGCATTATGGACGGCTTAGTAACTTCTGATAATAAAGCTCGCCACTGTCTTACAATCCTGCCACTCGCCACTGTCTTACAAAGAATCTGAAAATGAAACTTTTCCCGAAGAAGGTAAATGTGATGTGCTTGTGGATGGGATTGAAAGTGTGGTGAAGGTACGAGTATGTAAGAGAATACTAGAAGATGTTTGATCTATTAGGTAGTGCTCAGATATAATATTGTATCGCTTCGGTTTAATTTTAATGTTATATTCGTGTAAATAAATAAATAAAAATAATCAAACGTAACGTCTTGTGTATGCTCACAGGTATTTTACTAGGTTATGTAACATGAGAGTGTGTCCTTTTAAGAGGAGACTGGGTTAAGGGGAGAGTGTATCCTTATTATTTATTTGACAAAAACGAATAAATTATATATTATTTTATTATTTATTTTCGAATTATCGTAAAATACATATTATATACAAAAAAATCTTCACCGAAACCTGTATAAGTTTATCCCACCAAAAACATTCTGTGAAAACTAGCCAAGTCTCGATGGAGCTGCTCGTTTATTTCTAAAAAGTAATGAAATGTAGACAAAGTCGTGCCAAGTCCTTACTGCGATTCTTTATTATTATAGTTAATATTGTGTGACTTGGCCGTGATTAGAAGTCCGTCTGTATTGGAAATAATTTTTATACTGGTTTTTTCAAGCTCGCCAATACATAGCATCTAAATAGGTTTTTTTTTATGGTTTCTAATAAAAGAATATAAATATTTTGTACGATTTTCACTTCCGTCTTAGGCCGGCTTTTGACTATGGGATGTCATATAATGTATGTTACATCTTCAGGTATAATAAGTTGTCCCTCGTTATACATTTTGTACGAGACCGGTTCACATTGTTCTATAATAATGTTATGGCTATAAAACTAAATATATTTTTTATTATATTTTTTCATTTTTGATGAGTTTATATGTACTAAACGTTTAAATGTTTAATTATACTAAATAAAATAATAAATTTTCCTATATCTATATTCAACATTATATATATTCTTTATTGTCAATAGTAAATTTGAAACATCTCTTCCAGCCAACCTTAGCATTGGGTGTTTAAATTAAGATAGCGAGAGGATGGGAGAAATATTTATGACTATATAAATACTTAACAAGATTAATATATATTAACAAAAAAGCTTGAAATAAAAAGTCTACGTCGCTGCCGATAGGGAGAGTTCCCAGGACGCTGGCAGCATTCCCTCTCTGAATGGCCAGGCTGATGCGCTGGCCGAGGTTACCAGCTACCAGCTTTTGGGTCGCCCGATGAGTCGATGAGGCGCGTCGCTATTTCTTTTTGAAGCTTACGCGCCGCGGGCCCCCACGGACACATCGTCTCGACCCCAAACGGTGCAAATAGGTAACCGTCCCCAAGGACAGAGTATATGCGCCGCGTGAGGCCTTCTGCCGTAGTCGCCGCCGCGCCCGTGGCCCTGCTGGTGCTGATGTATATATTTTATTACATCTCATAGTGAAAAGCCGGCTTTATACCAGTGTGATAACACCACGTTTCGTCCAAGGTTGATCTCAACAAAGTAAACCATCATCCACCACGGCAGAGTTCACTTAGAGTTCAAGATACTACGCGTCGCTCCACACAAATGGCTTACAATTGCCTACCTATTTACGTGGCGCAGGGGAAGCAGCAGCACAGCGCAGGGAAGCGAAGATTTTGTAAAGCGTGGGACGTCTTTGAGCTTCGTACGCTGCGGGGCAGGCACGTGCGACGCAGACATGTGTCTCCCCTGCTCTGCGTCTCGTTGTAGTGCCGGCACAGATTTCTACAGAACGCGTTCACGTGAATTGTGTTTTTGTAAACAACACCGTTAGCCTTTGCGTCCTCCTAAAGTAATGTTGTGGTAACTGACCTTTGATTAATTAAGGAAAACAGAGCAACTGACTTCGCCATTTCGGTATGTCTTAAGACATCATAAAACGTTCATATCTTTCGTTTGACGTCACACAATACTATGTATGTCAAAATTTGTCGAGGCCGCAGAGCGTGCCCTTCTTTTGGAACAGTTGGACAAAAACATTGTGAAAGACGGATTTTGAGGATTTGACCTTGCATTACTTTTTATTTGAGCACTGCCCACTGGCGTTCTGCGAACGTCGTCGCGCGGCATGCAAACAAATAGCTAAAATAAAAACAAAATAATTATATTGAGTGAATTAATGAACTGTGCATGTAATGTGGTCAAGTCTATCCGAGACCACGGCAACTTTAACGCTGCCGAAACGTCGGGAAATAAGGTAATTACGTTTTACCTACTTAATAAATAAGTAATCTCGATTTTGAACCGTTTAATATTAAATAATAAGTTTTGTTCAAATAATTGTCTCACTATAGTAAGTACTAATATACGTTCATTCTACGTTCTGTCTTGGTGGCACCAGACGTTCTGATGACCTGGCCCTCTAACACTTACATAGTTTGTCGATAGAATGATATAAGCACGACTATGGTTGTTATTTGCCTCAATTCGGTAGTCAACAAAGCAATAGCTGTACAATGTCAACCCGCGCAAATTAAGTAGGCATCTCACGCGAAGAAGATAGAATCGCGCCGAGTTAAGTAGCACAGGTTATAACATTGGAATGCGATTGGTTACCAGACTACCGATAGTGTGAATGAAACCTTCATTACCGGACTAATATGACTCTATTGAATAACTATGCATTTTAGAGACTCACCCGCCAGATGCTGAGACTTTGGCGATCACTGGATAAAATTTTCTAAGAGAATTCACGGCATAAATACTGCCGTGTTAAACTGGCAAAAGAGACTCACCCCCCTGGTTGCGGGAGCGGGGAGTCGCTGGATGCGAGCGTCATAAGACCGGGCGGCTTGGATAACCATGAGGGAGGTCTTTGTCCTGCAATGGCGTCAAATGTCTAATGATGATGATGATGTAAGTACTAATGTTGCCACACGGAAATATCCTGACAAGCCATAGCACGGGAAATCCTAGTATGGGTGACAGGAAAAACTTTGTGTAGTATTTTCTAAGGTTAACACGAGCAGTAGACATAATTAAAACTGTTTTTATACGGATTTATGCTCGTTTATTACATTTGAGGTGACAGGTGTCTTTTAGAAATCATTAACGGTTAGTTTACTTCCCTCGGCAAAAATTACAAAAGTTAATTATCGTTCCAAAATAGACAAACCAATATTTTTTTATATAAAGTCAACAATATTGATTATTAGTAATTGAAGTTAAAATTAAATTTATAAACTAATTACTTTATATGAACTTAAAGATACTAAAGTAAAGATAAGTGCATTAAAAATAAAAATAGTATAATTAAAGATACTGATTATTAATTGAAATTAAATTTATTTTTATTATTTATTCTACAGTCACACTTCGAGCAAGGGGGTCTCATGCACTTAAGCACTGGTTCCCATGCTACCGGTATGTTCCAACCACGATCTCTATTAAAATTTAACTTTGTAACACTTTAATTTGCAATACAATTTTCCTATGTTATTATTATTATTTAGGGCGCCGTGCGGCGGTAACTAGCGCCACCAATGGAATAAACATCATAACTTGTGTCATCTATAACTTTAAATTTGCGCTTTCTAGCGTAACGGCCGTTTTTGGCAAAACTTACTAGTTTCTAGTCAGAAGATTTTTAAAAGAGTTAGGTAGGTACCTACTATTTTAATTTAGATAATATAATTAACACACAGATTTTCTATGAAATAAATGAAACAGGGGATAAGAAAAGAAACCAAGCTTAAAGTTTCATTCGACGTGTCGTATGTCAAAATTCCTCAAGCTGTTTTAGCAAAGTTGGATAAAAAAGGGTGTAAGAGAAAGATTTTCATCTTAAGACACAGATTTTATATTAAAAATACAAATCTTTCAAGTGGCCGGAAAAGCTACCAAATCCTCAATCAATGTAACTTGTGATGAGTCTTTAAATATGTACAAACAATAATAAATAACTAACTTAACTATGATAAGACCCTATGTAAGAAATAAGTAGCCTATTTTAACCGTCTGTGCTTTGGTTTCTTGGCGTCAAAGTGACTAGGAATCTGTTGACCAAAGTCACTGAGATTTCGATCGTCAGTTGGAGGTCCTTGTAAGAATCCGATGAAGAGACATGAAACTCCCTTAGGACTGTGCGTCAAACAGCGTCTTCACCAGCGCAGCGGAACAGCGACGTCATGGAATATATAGTAAGTAATAAAAAAAGTGAAGTAAAGTGAAGTGATGTGAAGGGAAGTGAATACAGAATAAAATAAATATTCAAGTGGGACTCCCATACAGCAGACGTGATTTTTTTTTGAAGTTTTTGGGTCTATTTAAAAAAAGGCAAAGCAGTACTTGTCCAATTTAGTAAACAAGATTCTACCCTTAAACTGTGACATTTTATTCGAAAACTGTCATATTTCCATAAATGAAGTAACTTGGAACACTCTTTTAGGTAACACGCTGTCAATTTTATAAACATAGTTCATGAATTTGCGAGAAAATGTCTAGTTTAGGCATCTAATCTCAATTTTAAGGTTAGAATCTTGTTTACTAAATTGGACAAGTAAGAATAAATAGACTGTATGCAGCCATGTGGAGCTTAGTGATATCCTCCTAATAATAAATAATGTTTCCTATAATTTGCTGATTGTCATTGACAAGTAATGATATAAATTTATGAACGCATCGTAAAGAAATAAATATCTGAACAGTGGCTCATTTCTATCATTTCCGCGTTTGGTTCCTAATAAATGCATACTCTGTAACCAAAAAACATAGTGTGTAGGTACGTGGTACGCTAACCTGGTGGGAGCGGTACGCGAACGGGTTATGTCCACTCGGATCACAGAAACGGATCACATCAAGCCAAACAAAATATTCTACTCGAATCACGTGATCCAAATGGACTACATTTTTGATTATTTTTTTTCCATTCAGATCATACCATTAGATCTTAGTAGGCAGGTAATCGATATTTCGGCTCGATGTGATCCGTTGCGACTGTGATCCTGGAACGTTGTACTTATATATTTTATAATTAATAATAAACACTGGAACGACTTCAGTTGTGGCTTTATTTGTAGATATATAGTAATATTTTAATAAAACAGAAAACTGGATAAAAACGGATAAGCAGGTAAAATAGTCAGATCTGGTCGAAGGGCAAAGTAGTAATGATGAAAAAGAAATAAAAATGGTGTAAAAAGGTTTGCACCGTTACAATCCGAGTGGACGTACCCCGCGAGCGGTTTGCAGCGAGTCGACGACTTGACTCCTGATACAAGTTACCCTTGTTTAGGAGTCAGCCCGTTACGTAGTATTGGAAGAAACAATGCATATTGAAAGTTACACTGTATGTTTTATTATCAATGAATTACCTACTTACTTAAAAAAATGTTTATAGGATAAATGTCAATTACAACACTGTGCAATTTGGCATACACTTGAACCTTGTTCTGTATCTGTTCGGTTATAGATACAGCTCGCAAATGAGTACCCGGCTTTACATTCTAATGCAACTTACGACATACTGCATAGCTAGTGCACTGGATGAACTGCTTGTAGATGTCTAAGGGCACGTTGGGCATGGTCTTCAAGACTTCCACCATCAAGTCCGCCTCGCGGTTGAAGACTACATTATAAGCCTCCACGGCGCGCCTGCCGTAGTTCGGAAGCACCATCTTACGGTGAAGACGCCAGGTCGGACCTGGGAGTAGAAATTAAGAGGAAAGACAGACACTGGTATCATATAAAAATATAGATACAGAACACATTATTGCACGGCCACAAAAAAAGAATCAAACCATGATTACATAAATTCAAAGTTACATTCATTCATGCATACAACGTACATACATACACACCTAATTTACAAATGCACCTAATTTAACTTTGGAAACAACGTCATTAGTACATGTCATTGGTACATTGGTACTAGGAATCGATCCTGGGTATCTCACTTCCGAGTCGGCGGTAGCCCATTAAATAACACCAGTGAAAAATTTACATTAAGCTATTTAGAACAAGATAATCTGACAGTGATAAAATGTGTAGTTTATTACAGCATAAAAAACCCACCGTAATACGAGGGGAGGTCCAAAAGTCCGCGGAATGAAAAGGTTAGAATTTAAATATTTTTTTTTTATTTTTCCTTTAAAAACCTATTTAGAGGCTAAAAATTTCACCCATGCCGGGATTCGAACCCGCAACCTCTGGCTATCCGTGCCAGCGCTCTACCAATTGAGCCAATGGGCGGCTCACCGGCATCAGTGAAGTTTCGAACCTCTTTACACTATTAGGGTTCCGTACCTCAAAAGGAAAAAACGGAACCCTTATAGGATCACTTTGTTGTCCGTCTGTCCGTCCGTCCGTCTGTCAAGACTCTTTTTCTCAGGAACGCGTGGAGGTATAAAGCTGAAATTTATATCAATTACTCAGGTCTACTGTCCCTTGAAGCTGTGAAAAAATCAAACTTCTAAGCCAACGCAATCAAAAGATACAGCCGTTTATGCCGCAAATTTTCGACACTTGCAAGGGAATCAAAACCTACAGGGTGCTTCCCGTGAACTCAGAATCTTGAAATTTGGTACGAAGCAACGTCTTATAGCATAGATAAAGGAAAAATTACGAAAACCATAAATTTTTAGTTACATCACATAATATATTTTTTTTTAATAATTTTAAACTTACTACCCATTTCCTCATAAACGCGTAGAGGTATTAAATTGAAATTCATACCAAATACTCAGGTCTATAATACAGGTTTGTACGGAACCCTCGGTGCGCGAGTCTGACTCGCACTTGGCCGGTTTTCTCTGTATTACGTACATTTATTGTATTACGTACGTGTATGGCGTACAATTTTACTTCCCCAACCACTGTAGGGATCTCAAGGTATTATGATGACAAGATTGCAGCAATTTTAGTTCACGGGTTCGAAAACGGGCGCGAGCTAATGCCCATACGCTTGACACGTCATAGGTTCCAGTAAGCCTCGCGCGGGATTGCCACAGTCGCGGGCACTAACGTGAACGCTTAAAACCTTGTCACGTTAACCTCTTCCAGACTGATGTATGACAAATTAACTATTTAGACTTTCAAAAACCTACTTAGAGGCCAAAAATTCCACCCATCAAAGTAGGCACCCGGGGCTGCAAGTGATGCAAATTACTTCAGCCAGATGTCGCTGCCTGTACTTAATACAGAGAATATTGTAAAGAGGTTCGAAATTTCACAGATTTTTGCTTGATTTTTAAATTTCACAGCCGGTGAATCGCCCATTAGCTCAGTTGGAAAGAGCGCTGGCACGGATAGCCAGAGGTTGCGGGTTCGAATCCCGGCATGGGTGAAATTTTTAGCCTCTAAATAGGTTTTTAAATTTGTTCCTTAGCACGGGTTAGTGCATTAAAAATAGTATCATTATTTTTAGGGTTCCGTACCTCAAAAGGAAAAAACGGAACCCTTATAGGATCACTTTGTTGTCCGTCTGTCCGTCCGTCCGTCTGTCAAGACCCTTTTTCTCAGGAACGCGTGGAGGTGTGAAGCTGAAATTTATATCAATTACTCAGGTCTACTGTCCCTTGAAGCTGTGAAAAAATCAAACTTCTAAACCAACGCAATCAAAAGATACAGCCTACATAGCTTATGGCTATGTAGCCGCTGTACATAGCAGTCCTACATAGGACGCGTTCGATGCATGGATTTGTGACCCCTTGTATGGCCGCTAGTGGCATTTTTCCGAGCGGTTCCGTGCTTCGCAAGGCACGTTTAGCAGTTGACGCCGGCTGCCGTCGATAGACGGCACTCTTTAAGCCAAATCAGAGGCCGCCCTAAAGCGCCACAGTGCAGCCTGCAGGATCTTATGAAGGCATCATCCAGAGCAATCGGTTTTGAGAGCGAGATGTCATCCCACCTGGTCGGAGGGCGTCCTACACTACGTTTGCCGAGACGCGATCTCCACTCAAGAACACATACGTTTTATAACATATTTACGATGAAATAAATAAAACTCGGACTTTCTTAAACGAATAGATCTTTAATCACTTGTTGAAGCAGTTAGAAAAATTTTAACAATTTGTAAAATTGATTATTACCCACTATGTTCTGTGTTATTACCTATGTCCCAAAGTTAGTTTTATTCATAGAATGCTGACCACTTTTCTGACATAACACTTTGCTAAAGTTTTAAAAAGTACCGTTCGTTTTAGACGGAGCATCTTGACATAATGTGCGTTTTACTTTACGAAAAAGAAACTCGTGCGTGCGTTTACACCACAATTGTGATTTTACGTTGCGTTTTCAACCAATTTAAATTATGTCCCCATCGATGGACACGGGTCTCGTCCCTGAGGGAGGTTAGGCCATGGTGAAGGATTCTAGTTTTAGAGGATTCAGAAGTTATCAATTGCTTGAAAACTTATCAGTGGCTGGAATACTTCTGACAGCAAGACCAGTCACTAGTCTCGCAAGCCTCCACCAATCCAGATTTCACCCTCGTGGTGGAGTATGGCCTATACCTTCCTCAGTTACGAGACCCGTGTCCATCGATGGAGACATAATAGGTTGTTGATGATTTAAAGTGTATAATTATCGAAAAACAAAAGTAAATATTTTCATATTTGCGCTTTGTGATTACGCATTGTAGGTGTTTCACTTACTTCGTCCCAAATAGGTCACGAAAAAACTTAAATGAATAAGTACCGTCAAACTAAATCGGAATATTGTTCCTTGATCGGGATTCTACTGAAAGTTTCAAAGGCAGCCAAGGCTTATATACTCGTACTGCTTAGTAAATTGTGATTAGCATTAATTTTTTTCTACACAACCTTGAGTTACCTACTCTACAAAATCTCAATATTATTTACGTAATTAATTCACTTTAAGTTAAACGAATTTCTTCTTCATGTAGGTACGTTTTAATTAAGCCATTAGCAGCTTCTTTATCCTTCTCTACACTGTCTTCTTATAATTAGTTATAATGATCCAAAATCTAGGAAGGAATAGAGATGCGGCGCGACGCAGACTAAACGCGACGTACGACGCGGGCTTACCATCAGGCGTGACTGGGATCAAGAGTAAACTACCTTACTAAATTTTATTTTTAAATAAATTATAATAGTGCTTTCAGCCATATCGACTGAGACGCCAATCACACTACGTGACGTCACGCTTAGGTGAACATTGTGACACTTCACCCGTGCTTTGTCGTGACTACTAATTATTACTACGATATTTGTTTGCCTGGGCGTGGCGTCAGATTCTATGCCATGACACTGCAAGCAATTTTATTCCCACACATTTAAAGTTGTTTTAAAAACATGGCTTTAACTTTCGCTAAGGCTTTAACTTTAGTTTTTTTTTTTTCTGAAATATAGATGCGATTGGTGTTTCAGTCAAAATGGTTGAAAGCACTATTACAATCTTTTATTTTATTCAAAATATTGGTAATCTCTTTAGATTTAAAAAACTAAATCAGAGTTTTCAATCCTTTTAGTACGTACTTACTCTAATATAGTTTTTGTAAATAATAAATGTATCCACACACTAGAAGAGGATTTAAAAATCTTTCGCCATGCCTATTACAGGTACGGAACCCCTGGTGCGCGTGTGCGACTCACACTTGACCAGTTTATTTTCTTATTAATAAAACGCTCTTCCAGTAGTTACAGTAGAGACCTACCGTTGATAAATGTTATCAAGGGCATCTTGACTGTCTACCTTGAGTTTCTGAAACATTCCGAAGTCCGAACTTACTGAAGATCGAGCTTAGCAGTTTTAATAAACGATCTCGGGAACGGAGAAAATTGGCCTCTTGATGGAATACCACTGATCTCATTCCCTCAAAAGAATAATAAGAGAGGTCCTGGGTTCGAATCCCGGCAGGGAACAAAAAAAAACCTCAGGTCTTGGATGTTTACATGTTTGTGATGTCGTTGTTTCTCGTACCCACGACACAGGGTGTCCTAGTGTGGGGCCAGAAGCAATGTATGTGCCTGTATGTAAATGTTATGTAAATTTTAAAAAAACCTATTTAGAGGCCAAAAATTCCACCCATGCCGGGATTCGAACCCGCGACCTCTGGCTATCCGTGCCAGCGCTCT
The DNA here is from genome assembly GCA_934045075.1 of Yponomeuta sedellus. Taxonomy (NCBI): domain Eukaryota; kingdom Metazoa; phylum Arthropoda; class Insecta; order Lepidoptera; family Yponomeutidae; genus Yponomeuta; species Yponomeuta sedellus. The sequence continues at coordinate 5,684,598 of OW203742.1, read as the reverse complement.
TCCAATTGAGCTAATGGGCGACTCTCAATTGGAAGAGCGCTGGCACGGATAGCCAGAGGTCACGGGTTCGAATCCCGGCATGGTGGAATTTTTGGGCACTAAATAGGTTTTTAAAATTGTTCTTAGCACGGGTTAGTGCATTAAAAATAAAAATAGTATAATGTTATGTTATGTTATCTTAATAATAACGATATAATAAAAAACTAAAGGCATTTTTTTTATTTAATAAGAAACAAAACATAATAGACAAAACACAGCATAACTTTAGCAGAATGACTGGCAAGCAGTTTGAGCCAGTACCTACGGAAATAGTTAAAAGCCGGACTTGGCCCCCATTGTGGTGTACCTTGCTGCGATGCAGGAAGAGACCGTTCCCCAGCAGTGGGGACACACAAAGGGTTGATATCATCATTTATGCAACTTATAAAGTATTCGTACCTACTACTACTTATTTAGTAACCAGGAGATTGTAGTTATACTATTTTATTTTGAATGCACTAACCCGTGCTAAGGACAAATTTAAAAACCTATTTAGAGGCTAACAATTTCACCCATGCCGGGATTCGAACCCGCAACCTCTGGCTATCCGTGCCAGCGCTCTACCAATTGAGCCAATGGGCGACTCACCGGCATCAGTAAAATTTCGAACTTCTACACTATTCTCTGTATTACGTACAGGCAGCGACATCTGGCTTAAGCAAATTGCATCACTTACAGCAATAGTGATGCCGGTGAGTCGCCCATTGGCTCAATTGGTAGAGCGCTGGCACGGATAGCCAGAGGTTGCGGGTTCGAATCCCGGCATGGGTGAAATTTTTAGCCTCTAAATAGGTTTTTAAAGGAGATTGTAGATTAGATAGATAACACTTTATTGTTACTACCATAATTACAAGAGGGAAGAAGCGGTCGTGGCCTAGTCGATCCGAGTGATTGGAATCAATCACTTGATTAAAACTGTTTTTATACGGATTTATGTTCGCTTATTAAATTTTTTACAATTTTCCAACGTTTCGGCACTTTTTCAGGTGCCGAAACTTTGGAAAATTGTAAAAAATGTAATAAACGAGCATAAATCCGTATAAAAACAGTTTTAATTATGTCTACTGCTCGTGTTAACCTTAGAAAATACTATATCAATCACTTGAGTTAAGCAACAACATGCGTGGTCAGTTGTAGGATGGGTAACTGTCCCGCGACTACCACTAGTGGTATTTTTCCGAGCGCTTCCGGGGTTCGCAAGGCACGTTAAGCCGTTGGTGCCGGCTGTCGTGTAATGACAGTCATTAAGCCATGTCAGAGGCCTTATGGGTGGCTCGATAGCATCTGACTGTAAGGTCCAACACTGATTTTTGACCGACGCGAGACTTAGTTGAATTTACTTTGGAACAACTGCCCGTAGGCAATATGTATAGGGCGACGTATGTACGCAGTACGTATATACGTAGCGTATACATATTTTAGAAGCAAAATACGGTATTAATTGGACCTTGAAACAAAATTGATCATTGTTTACTCGTGAAAAATATCTAACAAATCACCATACAAGCGAATAAAACATTAACGACCTTATTTACGAAGACAGGATTTCACTAAAACACTCCTAGAGACGTTTTATTTAACTGCGGTTACGTCTTATCCATCTAAAATCTCTACTTTAAACACTCCAAATAGGCTGACTAAAATAGTCTGTGCTGCAATTGTGTTTTTATAAATAAATCCGTTATTAATTATCTTGTATTTAGTATTCTGTTATTGACTTTTTGATTTGTAGGTACCTCTTGCGGGTTGACTGGTAGAAAATACAATTAAGACTAAGTCATCCTTTAGTAGGTATTATATTATATAATGAAGACTTCCTTTAGTAGGTATTATATTATATAATTTAGTAGGTATTATATTATATAATTAATATTATAATTAAGACTAAGTCATCTTTTGTGCAATATAAAAATGTAGATCTAAAATTAAAGTCACTTTGAATGAAAAACATACACCAACGAACGATACGCCTGTTGATGAGACGTTTGATATTGGAAAAATGTTATTTTGCTTCAGAAAAAAAGTGTGTAACAAACACCCTTCCTTTAATTAAACAAATGTTATTATTATTATTTATTAGCTTTGTTCAATTAGAAAAAACAGAAATGACAAAGTTATAAGATACAGAATGATAGATTCACGCTAATAAATTTTGCCAATTCCTCAGCATTTCCCACAGATAGTTGGTGTGACATAGATAAGAGGCGCGATACACAAATGTAATTGAGATATTAAATTGATTAACAGTAAAGCAACTGTTTTAGAAAGACATAAAATTTACATTGGAACATACACTCAAGCAGCTCATACAACGCTACACCGCTCATGTTCATATTGTAATACAGAGAATATCTGGCCGCAATCCACGGATCGGGTCATTATGATTTCCTAACGAAGATAAAGACGAAAACTTTCATAAGCACAACACATAATTGATTTGAATCTGGATTAACATACTTAATGACAAAGTAGAAAAATCCGAAAAAAGCTAATCCGAAAGAACTAACGGAGGAACTAAGAAAAGAATATTCCTTTTAAAGGACAATAAAGAGAAAGGCGTTTGTAAATTAACCACCGATCTAACGAAAGTGAATCCCAATCTGAAGTGCATCTTTCAAGAGAACAGCTCCTTTTCCGATTTTATCGGGTCCTCTTCCTTCTGGATTCTCGGCTTGGCACGGAGGTTGTATCCCTCCGCGAACCGCACGGAGATAGCGACGTGTAAACCCAGGTCCTCAAGAGAACCATCAGCCTCGAAAACCACCTTCCGGAGCACCCGAATCACCATGATCTTGATCATTGCTGTGGCGAACACGCGACCTAGAAATGAAGTGAAGAAAAGCTTGGAGCATAAAAAAATAACGACTAACGCCAGTGGCATTTTCCCGAGCGATTCCGGGCTTTGCAAGGCACGTTAATCAGTTGGTGCCGTCTGCCGTCGATAGATGGCAGTCGTTAAGCCAAGTTTCCAAGACAAGCACGGCGTTAGAGCGGTTTGAAAACTTCCGGCAGTATGACCAGCCACTAGTCTTGCAAGCCTCCACCAATTCGGACTTGGCCCCCGTGGTAAGAGTACCTATGGCCTATACCTTATGGAAGAAACCCGAGTTTCTTTTGTTTACTTCTTTGCAATAAACCTTCTACTTCACCCCCTATTTTTTGTCTCCGAATTATGAACGAGGGTAAATTTATGGTGCAGCTCTTTTGTGAGTTAGAGAAGTGAATTTCAAACCAAACTCACCAAGACAGTCCATTGGCCCCAGGCTGAAAGGTATGAAAGCGTTGGGGTCCCCATTCCGGAAGTTCTCAGGCAGGAATCGCTCGGGTTTGACCTTGTTCGGCTCGTCCCAGAACCGCTCGTCGCGGTGGACTTCGTGGATCGAGATTGACAGCGACGTACCAACTGGAAGAGTTATTTTGCCTGCGAAAAAGTGGAAAATAGGAACAACTTTGAACTGTCATCTGAAACTGAACTGTGGGCCAAATCTGTAAGTAGTTGAAAACAGGAATGTACTTGGAAAACAAATATTGATACTTGTAGAAAATTATGTATTTCTATGTAAGCTAACATTAGAAGCGCTCGTGGCCTAGGCGAACCGAGTTATTGGAATCAATCACTTGGTTAAGCATCCACAGGCGCGGTCAGGTACAGGATGGGTGAGCGTCCCGTGACTACCGCTAGTGACATTTTTCCGAGCGCTTCCGTGCTTCGCAAGGCACGTTAGCCGTTAGTGCCGGCTGCTGTCGTATAATGGCAGTCGTTAAGCCATGTCAGAGGCCTTATGGGCGGCTTGATAACTTCTGACAGTAAGGCCCGCCACTGTCTTACAATCCTCCACCAACCCGGACTTGGCCCCCGTGGTGGAGTATGGCCTAACCTTCCTGCGATGCAGGAAGACACTCGTGCCCCAGCAGTGAGGACATACAAGGGTTGATCACACATGTAAGCTAAGCATTTCCATCTAGGTAATGATATGATACCACTGGAGTCTCATCTTCACTCACACTAGATAGATGAAGGGCGGATGGTGCATTGCCTGTGACATTGTTACATTTCTATGAAAAACTAGGAAAACTGCAGCTCACACAGTCAAAAGAATCTGTGAGTCACTGGCTTTGCAAGTGCTATACTTGTTTTACTTATTTTAGTGATATCCGGTATAGTTGCAGATGCTGGATGCGGCAAGCTGAAGATATGGCGCTATGGCGCTCATTAGGGGAGGGCTATATAATATAGCCTGAAGAAGAAGGTATAGTTACTTCCATAACTCTACGAACTATATGCTTTTGCTAGAATTTGCACGGCTTCCGAGATATGCCACAGGAAGCTGTAGTGAATTTTCTATGTTGTTAACATTAATTGAAAGCATTCACTTGAAATCATTGACGCGAATAATTTTGTACATTACACCGCGCAAAACTCTCGAATATCATCAATAATTAAACATAATAATTGGAAGGGGTGGAAAGGACAACTGACCGTCATTAATAGAGACTTCGTCTGTCACTGTCCTCTGTATCATGGCCGCAATCGTCAGATATCGGAGCACTTCTCTGTATACGGCCTCCAGGTAAATGAGCTTTTTCACATCCGCTTCGGTCACGAAACTGTCTTCTGGACCAAGGACGTCCAAGATCTCATTGTAGACCTTTTCCTAGAAGTATAGATTAACAGGTACCTATCAATGCACTTTAATCTGTAGGGAAGAGATAGGAATCGATCAAAGATGCTCTCTATTGCTTTCTTTTACAAAGTTTTATTTCTGCATAACTGTCAAACTAATGTGGGTGGGAAAGCCGGTAAGAGACGTCCCAGGCGGACATACTTCGAGCCCTCGTATGTCCCCACTGCTGGGGCACGGGTTTCTTCCTGCATTGCAGGAAGGTTAGGCCATACTCCACCACGGGGGTCAAGTCCGGGTTGGTGGAGTGTGTAATATACGGGGATGCAATAGAATGCCAAGATAAAAGTATCCGAAACCAACTTGCGTGCATGGTACGACTAATTAATGTGGATGACGCGAAAGAGGTCTGTCATGGATCGTTGCAAGTGGCAAACCTTGATTTCGCATTCCTTCATAGGGATAAAAGCGTCAGCTATGTTATGTTACGTGAAAAACAAATAAAATAAGATGATTTGACTCCTATTTTTGGTTTTACCTGCCATTCCGGTAGATGGGCTAGGAACAAAAGTATTGCTGATGCAATTTTCGCCCCCGCTTCTTGACTCTGCAAAAAATAAATTCTTTGACAGTCTTATTCCTATCCATATCGGTTCTCAATCAAAATATACTTAGTATTTCTATTTTACTATAATAGGAAAACTTACAGCTATGAACAAAACACATTGCGATTGCGATTACAAGTTTTCAACTATAGAAATATTTTAGAAAAAAAAAATCGCTCACTACAAAACAATCCACATACACTACATATTTATGGTCTCGATCAAACAATCAATATGATTGATTTGCGCCAATAAAAAAAGACGCTAGCTGACAACATTTCCTTTAATGTAGAGCAACCTCTAGAAGCACTATAATCTCATATGGAAGATTTAACTGAATAGTTGAGCTAGGATAATATGTGAAATTTTTCAATCAAATTATAAAAATATAATTTTTAAAATATTATTTTAGGGATAAACGAACAATTAGCTGAAGGACAAATTTGTCATTTACACAATTTTATCTAGCATTTATGTGTACTTACGGTTGTGAACAAAGTAAAGGTTTCCCATTTGACTTCCTGCTCACTCAGCCCACTCAGAATGAATCTGTCTACGACGCCCATGGTGTCGTCTTCTGTTTCACTAATTCTTGTCACATTTCGCTCCGCCAACGCTTTCTTTCTCTTTTCCACTATGCCTGTTGTAAATTCTTCTATGCATTTTCTCATATAGTTCTCCTTTTTCTGCAGGCCAGCCAAGCTATATATGAGCGGTATTTGGTAGAACCATCGCACCATCTTCAAGAACATCAAAGTATAGAAGCTGAAATAACAGTACAACTTTAGCAAGATCAGGGTGTAAAAAGGTTATTCCACCATCACCTCCACCAAAACTACCAATAAAACTATTGGAACGTTGGATAACTTTTATAATAATAAATAAACTCTGGAACGACTTCAGGTGTGGTTTTATTTGTAGATTTATAGTAACTTTAAAACAGAAAACTGGATAAAAAAACGGAGAAACAGGTAAAATAGTCAGATCTGGTCAAAGGGTAAAGTAGTAGTGGTGAATAATGAGAGAAATCGAAGAATGTGTTACGTACATAATTTAAATAATTGAAAATGATAGATAGAAAAGAAATAAAAATGGTGTGAAGAGGCTTGCACCGTTACACTATGACTAACACTTGTGGCATTTTTCCTCTATCTTGTTATTTAAATTTTGATGGTATATAGGAATTCAGGCAAAAAAGACAGTGTCGACGATACTCCCCAAACCAATTAATATAATAATTTTATAGTAAAAATAAGCCTAAAGCCAGATTTACATTCTCTTAGTTTTATGAAAACTTTAATAACGGTGAAGGAAACATCGTGAAACTAGACTGTCGGTCGGAGGTGTTCTTAGCGCTTGAAATTGCCAATGCGCGATGGGCAAGCATGATAATTGTGGCTATACTCTGTCCCTGAGACAAGGCTTGTGCCCCGCAGTGGGCCAAATAAAGGTGACATAAAAACAAAATAGTAGATTGTTAAACCCGGGTCGAAAGAACCAGTTTCCGAGGTATTTAGACTATAGTCCGGCTATAGTCCGAGTAGGAATTGATTCCTTTACCAGTGTTAAACACTCTACTTTTCATATCGAATATGAGGAAAACAAAAACTCCTTTATAATATTCAAATCTTAGCATAAACGTATATTACGTGATTATTACCTATTTTTTTGAATTCCGTCACAGATACATATAACACATTAGTATCCCGCCAAATTATGTCGACTTTTTAAATTTTAAATATGGAGCTCATTCCGCTCACAGAAATTTGCGCTAAGTTCACACTGGCTGTTTACAAGCCCAGGTGGCCGCAGCATTTTTTTTTATTAGTTTTTATTTACATAAAACTCTTCACAGCTGACAGTTAAGTAGTTCTATTTGTAAAGTTCATTCCGGCCCTTAGATGGGAAGTAATTTGAATGAGTTTTTCCGTCTCTAGGGAGGGAAGCAGCATTTTCCACCCAATAATCAGATCAAAACAACACTACTTTCCAAGTATAACAAATAAAAAACTTGTATCTCAAATTCATTCATTCATTCGTTCGTAAACTTTTCGGTATTTCAAATATAGCTCGTTTAAACGAAAATATTATTTACAGTCACGATCACTAACATGTATGCCCCGCAGTACCTTGTCAAAGTCAAAATACTTAGTAAATTTCTGTTTAGAAGACGTTAATGTGACAAGGTTCTAACGTGTTTGCATGCTTGTGCAGGCCACTGTACTATGGTTCCGGGTCCCAACAGATTACTCATTGTTTTGTGAATTATACTCGTAATAGGAAACTTGCGTCAAACTTAGAGTTTAGTGTCATTGTTTTTATACCATAAAGACATAAATATTAATACGTAAAAAATCCAACATAAAACAATAAATAAACGACAGGATTCCGACGGGATTTAGTGTGCATAGTAATAGTAATGACGACCTCTGTGGCGTAGCGGTAGCGCGTCTGCCTACCATGCAAGAGGTCCCGGGTTCGAATCCCGGCTGGAAACAAAAAAAAAAGTCCATGTCTTGGATGTTTACATGTTTGTGATGTCGTTGTTTCTGGGACCCACGACACAGGGTATCCTAGTGTGGGGCCAGAAGCAAGGTATGTGCCAGTATGTTAAATGTTAAAAGTTATGTTAAAAAGTCTCAGAAAATTAGATCACGACGACGTTTTTGCGAAAAAATAAACGTTCCATACCACCGAGAAGAAAGTTCAGTTAGACAAATTACATATTGACAAATTACTTTTGAGTCTCTAACATCACTTCTCTGAGACGAGGCAATTCGTTCGATTCTTGCTTCGATAGTCCCATTAGCGTTTCTGAAAAGTAATAAAACTTTTTAGAGGGTGGCCTTCAGGGTTCATTGACTTCGTTTCTGTTTTCATCATCAACCAAAGCTATTCAAGACCAGACGCGTCTAAAAGCAAGTTCCAAAGAACAGAAACTTAACAGGGTGCAAGAAAATACCAAAAACCGGCAAAGAGCGTGTCTGGCTACGCGTATTGTAGGGTTCCGTATTTCGTCGTCAAAAAATATTGGAAGTTAGAAGAAGAAAGGGGGGGGGGGGGGAGAAAAGAATAATTTTTTTTTTAAGTAAGACAAGATTACACTTGACCCCAGTCACGTCTGATGGTAAGCGAAGACGAGGTCTACGATATTACGTGTTTACCTGTTAAATGCCAGTTAACTCTATTTTACCTATAACTACTTATTTTACACAAGTTACAACATCATCAAAGTAACTTTCAAGGTTATTTGTACGAAGGTGTTATCATTAGTAAGTTGGTCGACTATTACTCGTTAACTTGTATGGCCCACACAGCTATGATAGTTTAGGAATATTAACCTTTAAAGCGCAAATATTATTTTGTTAGCGTATGGCGCTCCCCCGGCTAAACATATTAGTGAAGTTAAAAGAAAATCTATCATAAATATATTTTTTAATGCACTAACCCGTGCTAAGGACAATTTTCAAAAAACTATTTGGAGGCTAAATATACTCATCTGGCTAACGGTTAGCCAGAGGTCGAGGGTTCGAGTCCTGGCATGGGTGGTTTTTTTAATATTTTTTTTTTTTTACCTTCTTATCGCTATCATCTTATAGTTGTACCTACATATTGATATGTAGGTACATGATACATAGTTGTACCTACATATCGATATGTAGGTACAACTATATCATATTTCAGCTTTCTAGTACTAATCCACGATTTACCGCGGACAGACAGACAGACGGACGAAGATGTCGATAAGGGTTTCTTGTTGACGAAACGGAACCCCGAAATTTAGATTTAGTCAATACGAACAACTTTTATTATGGAAACATTGGAGAACCCAAAAAATCATCTGATCCATCCTCGATAATGCTGCAAATGGTAACTGATGATTTTTTTTTCGCGATTTCAAAGTTGTCACAAAGATAAATAAAGGACTTAATTTTGAAAGATTCAAAAGTATTTGGAGATTTTGTTAGGTCATAAATAAAAGCTTAAAAAAATTGTAAAATTATGCATTATATTTGACAGATTAATTGATGCAATGCTTAAAAAGTTAAAATTACTTTGCTAAATTCCGTCAAAAGGCATCCTCAGGCTCCCAAATGGGAGCTTGACGATGCCTCGTGTTAGAAGCGAAACGCGTCGCGTGTTTTCTCACACAAGTATTGGTGTTGGTGGTGGTGTGTTCGTGTCTTGCTTCTGCTTGAAAAAGTGGGAGGGCGGTGCATTAGCTAACCGCATGGTGCTTTGGGATTTTTGGCGGAATTTAGCAAAGTAATTTTAACTTTTTAATGCTATTATGGATTTCCGCAAAGTAACGCCTGATTCTATACAACATGATGCAATGCTGTTTAATACCATAAAAAATAATTAATTAATTTAATTGTAACCGTGTACCAGTGTTAATCCCTACGCAGATATGAAGTACATTATTAAGGTACTCACGACAGGTACTCTGGGTGGTCATCTCGAGGACGTCTTTAAAGACATCAAAGGTGACCTCAGGATCCTTGTTGCTCAGGGTCTGAGCCAACAGAACGGCCTCCTTATTGAACACGTGGGTGAAGTTTTGGACGCATTTCTTGCCGTATGCTGGCGTGGCTATCTTGCGGTGGTACCGCCATGTCGGACCTAAAGTTTAAGATTTTTTATGTAGTATATGAACGTTCTGCAGGCAGATGCTGGATGCGGCAAGCTGAAGACAGGGCGCTATGGGGCTCATTAGGGGAGGGCTAAGTCCAGCAGTGGACTACATAATATAGCCTGAAGAAGAAGAAGGGGATGTAAACGTCCCCCTGCAGGGCACAGGACTTCTTTCAGAGAAAGAGAGTTGGAGAGAGTTCGGAGAAAGAGACGATATTATGGGAAAGTACATTATTAAAAGGATTTTAAACACTGATTTAGTTTTGAAAAGGAGACAATGAAACAGATAATTTATATTTAATTGAAAATATAGGTATATAAATCCATCGTAAGGTTGTCTGGAAGAAATTGCCTTTAGCAATAAAAAAAGTCAAAGGATGCTATGTTAGAAGTACCGCCGGTTATACTGAATGGGTACCCCTTACTCAAAGTTAATGAATTTAAATACTTAGGGCACTTGCTTACCACTGACCTCAGAGACGACACTGACATAGACAAGGAGCGGAGGGCCCTGTCGGTTAGAGCCAACATGATAGCCCACAGGTTTTCACGATGCTCAAGGGAAGTTAAATTAACGCTATTTAGAGCGTATTGTACCTCTTTCTACTCATGCTGCCTGTGGATGAATTATACGCGAAAATCGATTGGGGCTCTCCGCGTGCAATACAACAATGCACTCCGGGCGTTGTTGCGGCTGCCCCGCTATTGCAGCGCATCGGGCATGTTCGCTGACGCGCGCACTGACGACTTTTACGCGATAATGCGCAAGCGCGGCGCGTCACTCGTGCGCAGGGTGCGGGCCAGTCGCAACACCATCCTGGCTATGCTCGCCGATAAGGTAGATTGTGCCTACATAAACCATTGTTGCCGTCTTCAAGTGGCAAGCAATGACAGTGCCCTATAGTTATGGTTAAAAGAACAATATGTACTAACACTAGAATAAGATTACTAACAAATCTATATGAATTTTTATATTTGAAATAAATGAATTGAATTGAATAAGGCCGCCAATTGTACTATGTATATTCGTAATTATTATGTAATTTTTGTTTTTCCAGTGTACAATAAAGAATATTCTCAATAAAATTTATGTTATATATTTTCAATAAAATATTAAAGATTATAATACTGCTTACAGCCGTTTTGACTGAAACAGCAATCACACCGCGCAACGTCACGCTTGGTTGGTAAACTTCACCCGTGCTTTGTTCGTCGTTTGATGTTTCTTTACCTAGGCGTGACGTCAGATTTGACGCCATGACACTGCGAGCCGTTTTCCCACATAGTTAAAATAATTTTAGAAAAATTACTTTAACCTTCGTTAAATTTAGTTTATTACTGAAATATAGGGTTTTCTTATATATAATAAACATAATGTGTCTTCACATTATGGAAGACGATTTAAAAATCTTTCGTCAATATCACGATTGTCACTCGATTGTCAATGTCAAGGGCCGAGGTATTTGGAAAAATCAGACACTCAAGTTTTCTTTCTTTCGGTATGGGAGGTGCCCCTGGCGCCATAATTTAGTATTTTGAGGCTTGTCTAAGAACGGCCAGCGGGCTGTATACACGACAAAATCTCATGTGCTGGTTCTAAAGTGTAACCAAACATAACATTTTTAAAAACCTATTTAGAGGCTTATGATTCCACCCATGCCGGGACTCGATTTCGCGACCTCTGGCTAACTGTGGCAGCGCTCTCCCAACTGAGCTACTGGGCGAATACCCGACATCAGTGACATTTCGAACCAATTTACAACACTCTCTGTATTACGTAAGGGCAGCGACTTGGCTGAAGTAATTTACATCACTTGCAGCCCCGAGTACCTACTTTGCAGTTAGGTACATCGGAATGATATCGCTGTACCCACATGATTATTATTCTTTATAATTCACTAACCCGTGCTAAAGACCATTTTAAAAACCTATTTTCCGCCCTTAGCCTCGTAGTTGAGTCATTGTACCAAGTAGCAATCGCCATGGTACTTTAGGATTTCAGACACTATAGAGTTACCTTACGTTTCCTTTCGTTCGTTCGTCCGTTCGTTCGTTCGTTCGTTCGTGCGTTCGTTTATTCGTTCGTTCTTCCGTCCGTTCGTTCGTTCGTGCGTTTGTTTAATCGTTCGTTCGTTAGTTCATTCGTGCGTTCGTTTATTCGATCGTGCGTCCGTCCATTCGTCCGTTTGTATGTTTGATACACTTTTGCACTAAATGCAAAATTGTTTTGTGTGCAGTAAAGTGTAATAGTAAATACGTAATAAGGGGTGGGCTACGGTTACCTCCTGTTAGTATTCCGGTTCCAATGGTAGGCTGTAAGAATCGGTAGAGCGGGCCTTTCTCGCTGACTTTGTTGCTCGTCAACAGGTGCTGAAACAGTGAATGAATTTATTTTTAGAGCTGGGAGGAAAAACACATCACGATTTTCGTATTGCCATATCATCACCTGAATTTACAATGTATTGGGCTCATCTAGGGCAAATTATTAGCCCTATTAGCTTTCATTAAAATTAAACCCAGTGTGTAACCTACATTTCATAATGTATGTGCCAACCAGCAAAAAGAACAGCAAAACAATAACAATATCATGGTAGACTTTTAGTCCGGATTTATTTACGGGTGTTGTTATATCGGAAAAGTCCGACCAGGTTTCGCTCCGATTCGCAGAGCTTAATCATGGTGAGCAGAGACGGAGCCCGCGTCGTCGGTTGCTCGTCTCACACTGACAGTGTGAGACGAGCAACCGATTACTGCTCTGCTCACCATGATTAAGCTCTGCGAATCGGAGCGAAACCTGGTCGGACTTTTCCGATATAACAACACCCGTAAGTAAATCCGGACTAAAAGTCTACAATGTGTTGTGCTTACGAAAGTTTTAGAACAATACCATGGGTATGATTAACGTTAAGGCGCTTTGGAGCGCTAACTAGCGCCACTAATGAAATAATCATCGTAACTTGTTTTATAGGTACGTTAAAAAATAATACGTTTTTCTATTCAAAAAGTAGACACATCATAAATATTCATATCTGTGCTAACTATTTTCAGAACGTACATAAAGGACATTTTGTTGGACTTGTTTGCTCTTGTTTATCCGACATACACACTTGTATGGTGCCACTACTGGGGCACGGGTCTCTTCCTGCATCGCAGGTAGGTTAGGCCATACTCCACCACGGGGGCCACGTCCGGGTTGTAAGACAGTGGCGGGCCTTACTGTGAGAAGTTATCAAGCTGCCCATGAGGCCGCTGACATGGCTTAACGACTGCCATTACATGACAGCAGGCACCAACGGCTTAACGTGCCTTGCGAAGCACGTGGCACTTAAGTGGCGTCTTCCTTTGAAAATCAAACAAACAAAATCCACGCATAAAGCAAAGTAGGTACTTTCAGCTCTGTAGACATTTAGGGTCTGTCGACTTGAGTAAAACTTTTTAATTTCAACTCGATACCTTTACGCGTTTCCGAGATACTCTTGACAGACAAACAGACGGACGGACAACAAAGTGATCGTATAAGGGTTCCGTATTTCCGAGTGCAAAAATGCTTAATTAAAAAAATGTGTAATTAAAAATGTAAAGGATCTTACCCTGATATCGCTGGGATCATTGACGCACACAATGAGCTCCGGTCCTAACCACAGCCGGAAGTAACTTCCATACGCTTGGGCAGTCGACAGCTCTTTCAGCAGCTCTGTAAAGTGTCACATAGGTACTCAAAAAACTTAAAATAATAATTTGAAATTTGGAGTACTGTAACGATACTTCTTTAGTAGCGGGCCGCGGCGTAGCCGTTTAGGCAGAGTTTAAATAATTTGAAGAATGTCGTTACGTTTTGTTTAGCTATCAGTCGTGTCGAGGCCCGCAGTTAGGCTAGGGTTACGATGAAAAAAAGTTAAAAAAAAAGTAAGTACCTACAGTGCTACACAAGAAATAAGTCTAGCGGATGTACCTGCGCAGATGACCAAATTTTGGAAGTGCGGCAAGTTGATTGACCAATCAGTTAGTTTCATTGTATGGCAGGCCGCGCGCCTTTGTTGCTATTGGTTGATTCAACGTCATCGATGCAGGTGACTATTAGTTTTGCAATATTAGCGTGAGCGAAATAGGTAGCGCTACTGCGGCAATCAATTCTGCACCTTAACCGTATCGGTTAAAGATCATGTTGAATGTACTTATAGCTTCGGGTACTTTCGTTAGGCGAACGCTACACGTCATTATATATTGTGATAATTATCTTGATATTTAATCAAGTATCTTGAGCCGGATCACATCACACCCTACACCAAAGATACGGATCGCGTCAGAATTGAAGCGTTTTTATATGAAGCAGACGTGATGGACCCTAGCCAGAGCAAGCAAGAGCGAGCTTGTGTGGCGATAATTATATCCCAATGAATAAAAAAACGCGTAAAAGAAAGCGTTGAATGAAAAATTGGCTACAAAAGAGAGCAATGTATAAACATTAAATTTATTGGACGAAATTTGCCTTCACAATGAAATGGACGGGATTGTTGGAACTTAGGGAAGGGATTCTAAGTTCAGTTAAGCTCTTTTAAGACAATCTTGTCGCCTGTCAATGATTCAGAAGCAGAAGCGGTGTCATAGACGTCGTCCATTGCTGCCGTCTCGCTGTGTACAGACGCGATGAATATTTACGCGCAACACTACACGCAAGATAAATATCACGATCCACGATCTTGGATCAGATCACAAGGATTTCCGGAAATCCAGCGATAATTATTGTGAGTGATCTCTCAATACACTACTACCCTACACGTCAATAAATATATTGTGATCCAACAATTTAAATTGACGGATCACGATATATATCTTGCGTGTAGCATTCGCCTTACACTTCTTCCTAGTCTGCGCGAACGAAGATTCCCGAAGGGACTTTTATGATGAGTAGTACTGTATTATTGTTTAATTCAGCGCTTCGATAAGTCGCTACAGTACCTACATCATGAAGTCTGTTGCTTTCGAATCTGTATACGGTCACTGATTCCATCATAACTTTTTTTATGTAGCACCCAAACATCCCACTGCAGGGCACAGGCCTTCTCTCAGAGAGAGAGAGAGAGTATAGGGGGTTAATGACAATGCGTGCCCGTGATTGGCAAGTTCAAGCGCTGAGGGATTTGAACATCTCAGATGCTGAGGTTTCCTCACGGTGTAGGATTATATTATAATATGCAAGGTAAATCCAACGGGTTGAATCCTGTTTTATATTTATTGTATTTGAATTATATTTTGTGATTATATTATCTACAGGGCTTAAGCTTACGCAGGCCCGTTCTAGGAGCAGATAATTTTAAGTAAAATTGGGAGGAGTCCTTATTATTTTACCTTTTTGATATTCCCAATCTATTGAGATCTGTGCCTCTACTGCACAGATGATGGATGATGGACTTCGTACCGTGTTAAATGAAACTTTTCTTATTTAGTGTAATTTACTCTTTCTCCTTCTTTTCTCAGATACATTTGATGTCTACTTGTTGCAGATTTCACTCAAGCAGCTTTCTGAACATGTTGGCTTAAGTGATAAATTAGCGGAACTTACTTTCAGGACTTGCCATGAACAGCAGCGAGTTGCCAATAATCGGCAGGGCAGGTGGACCTGGCAGCTTGCTACCGAGTTCTAGCAGACGTCGGTTCCTCCACCGCCAGCTTAGCCAGTAGACCAAAGTCACCAGCGCCAGGAGACAGCAAATTAGGTAGAACATGTTTTGGATCGCTGAAGAGAGATTTTACTTTATTTATTTGGGATTAAAAACAGCAGTATATTATACAGTAACTAGTACATTATAGTATTTACATAAATCAGACTTTATTAAAGAATTAGAGAGTTTATAAAAGTGGAAGAAATAAAAATAATAACTAATGTGGAAAAAAGCATGCGTCATTTTATAAGTAAAATTGATTAGCGCATTTCATGACGCGGATCATACACAATTCGCTGGTGACACATTTTAAAATGACAAGCTACTGTTGATTGTAGGGTACAGTGCTACACAAGAAATAAGTCTCGCGGATGTACCTGCGCAGATGACCAAATTTTGGATGCGCGGAAAGTTGATCGACCAATCAGATAGTTTCATTTTATGGCAGGCTGCGCGCCTTTGTTGCTATTGGTCAACACCATCGATGACGTATTCAACGTCATCGATGGTGTTGTGACTAGGTATTACTTTGGCAATATTAGCGTGAGCGAAATAGGTAGCGCTACTGCAGCTATCAATTCTGCACCGTAACCGTATGGGTTAAAGATCATGTTTAATATATTTATAGCTTCGGGTACTTTCGTTACACGTCTTCCTAGTCTGCGCGAACGTAGATTCCCGAAGGGACTTTTATGATGTGTAGTACTGTCTATTGGAAATATTATCTATTGAAAATAGCCAGAAGTTCAAAACGAGGGGGTAAGATGCAGATAGTGGTACGTTTTTTATGCGCCTAGCCTATATATATATATATATATATATATATATATATATATATATATATACGTCCCACTGCAGGGCACAGGACTTCTCTCCGAGAGAGAGAGAGAGAATGGGGGCTTGATTAGTACGCGTGCCCACCGCGGATCTTGTGTAAATTCGTGCAACTGAGTAAATATCGAAAATGGTGACACGAGAAATCTCGGGATAACTTTTGGCAGCTACTTTGTAGGGACTTTTTCCGTTCTCCCTTATAACTTCTTGTTGTGCATCACTGTGAACATTACGCTATAAGATATAAGAGAACATTTTTTTTGCCTGTAATGAGTATTAAAATTAACTTATTAAGTAAGCGATGAAGTAAATAACAGCCGCTTGCGGCAGCACGGATAAGTGATTTTAACTTTATTATGTATTTAACCATAAACCATAACCATAAGACGTAACCATTACATAGTTAGAATATTATATATATATATATATATATATATATATATATATATATATATATATATATATATATATATATATATATATATATATATATATATATATATATATATATACTATTATTTTAATATATACGTTTAGTGTATTATATGTGTAAGTATATAATAATGTGGAAGGTTGTCTTTTTCCTTTTTTTTTGCACGCCTGCCAAGTTTTCGTTCTACCTCCTGCGGTTAACTGGTAGAAAATGCTTATAGCATTAAGTTCGCCGCATTGTACAATTTTATGGTGCAATAAAGTATTAATAATAATAATAATATTTTCGGGGCTTAATCGCGTAGTAATTTATTGCTATTTTACCTCGACGTTTCGACGACGTCACAGTCATCGTGGTCACGAGAAGACTGATGGCTGGCACCCGTTCGCATCTTCGGCTGATGAGGTTTCAGACTACTCTCAATCAGCTATCACAAAGCACTATTAGGGTTGCGACACACTGGGTATGGTGTCCTTGACTGTTCCTACCTATCATACACCAGGTGTGAACAAAGTCGATTGCAGTTGCGGTAGTTCTTATATCGGACAAACTAAGCGGACCATTGCTGAAAGAGTCAAGGAACATATCGCAGCTGTCAAAAACCGCCAGGTGGTAAAGTCAGCGATAGCGGAACATCTTCTTGAATCAGGATCAAACCACTGGATAGAATTGCACAAACCATCGGTGCTTTCCAACGATCGCCATTATTATAGCCGAATTGTGCGTGAAGCGGTGGAAATTAAGAAACACAAAAATTTTAATCGGGAATGTGGTTTCAAACTGTCGCAAACGTGGGATCCGGTCATCAAGATGTGTTCGAGTGGAAAAAAGTCGCATGGCTTATCGTCCGACATTGTCAGTGTAGTGTGTCGCAACCCTAATAGTGCTTTGTGATAGCTGATTGAGGGTAGTCTGAAACCTCATCAGCCGAAGATGCGAACGAGTGCCAGCCATCAGTCTTCTCGTGACCACGATGACTGTAACGTCGTCGAAACGTCGAGGTAAAATAGCAATAAATTACTACGCGATTAAGCCCCGAAAATATTCTAACTAAGTGTACAAGTCGCGAAAGTTTAAAATATGTTGTAGCCATTACATTTTTTGTCAAATATAGTATCCAGTCAATTTGCCACGTACCTAAGTTACGAAAATTTTATATAATCGTCCCCAATTTAACAAACATTATATTTTTGTAATGTTCTATGCTTTACTATAAAGAGTATTCTTGTCATATCTTATTAAATGCGTTAAAACTAGTTTTTTAATATATTATAAAAAAAAAAATGTTTGCACTTGCACCTAGAAAATACTTTTAATCATAATAAAACTAATAAAGAATTTTACGGGGTTTGCTTCGTGGTCGCTCTGTTTGATAGATTAACATCGTTCTCGAAAATATAATAAAAATTAAACTCCTAATACGTTTTTTACGCAACAGCCGCGCACAGTGCAGTTGAGGAACTTATTTAAGGCTTATCTTAATCTCCGGCGAATAAAATCTTGCATAAAAAATATATTATTGTTATTTATTATTGTTTAGTTATTTATTGTGTGACAGTCTATGACTATTGGAATTTTCCTGAGCGGTTCCGTGCTTCGCAAGATACGTTAAGCAGTTGGTGCCATCTGCCGTCGATAGATGGCAGTCGTTAAGCCAAGCCTAAGGGTGGCTTGAAAACTTCTAACAGTAAGACCAGCCACTAGTCATGCAAGCCTCCACCAATCCGAACTTGGCCCCCGTGGTGGACTATGGCCTGTACCTTCCTCGGGGAAGAGACCCGTGTCCTTCGGGACATAATAGGATGAAATTATTGACCTGTCTGTCAAGCCTGTCTAACCCCTAGTTTCTGGTACACTTGTAACGGTGCAAACCTCTTTACACCATTTTTTATATTTCTTGTTCTACCTATAATTTTCAAATATTTCAAATTACGTCACACGTTTTCGAGATTTCCCTCATTTTCATCATTACTACTTTACATCTTGACTAGACTTGACTATTTTTACCTGCTTATTCCGTTTTTATCCAGTTTTCTGTTTCTTATTATAAATATAAAATAAATCAAACAGTACAAATAAAGCACAAAGTTAAAGTCGTTCCAGTTTTATTATTTATAAAAGTTCTACAACACTACACACTAACAAGGCGTTAATATACTGTTAACAGCTGTCAGTTGGCCTAAAAGCATAAGAAAAAAACATTTGACAACTCTTAATCGTAGATTATCGCCTTGTTAGTGTAGGTACCTAGAGTGCGTTTCACAATATAGTTCCTTTCAAGAAATTCTTATCACCATGTAATAGAGACTATATTTGCTAAATCCAAGGGACTTATTTCGTGAAACGCACCTTACCAGAAACCAGAGGCAAGTTTTTTTTTTAAGTCTGTGCCTGTCTAGCGCACAGTGTTTTGTTATCGAAATCCTCCGAAACGGCTTCACCGACTTTTTTGTGTATATTTTAGAGGTATTTTTGTTAGGTCTGAGATAAGGTTGTAATTAAAATGAAAAACCAACGATTGCGGGGCCAGCTAGTTTTTTTTATAAACAATACTGTGCTTGTTTACGTCTCTAATTGCAGGCACTTGACCCTAGCTACCTACCTAATAGATAACTGCTAGGTACTTCGCGGTGGGGAAAGTTCAAGTACGTGCGTAATACCTACCCAACTACATATCAAATCTGCGGAAGAGATCGGAACGTTAGCGAAAAGACTGTCCACATTCAGAAAATCAATTTTAAGTTGCTGGGAAGAGAAACGTCCTTAATCCGCTCTATGAGGTCCAAACTATTTTTCAAAACAACTTTCGGATTTGAAGCTGTCCTATCACTAAGAAGATCGTTAAGACGTTTGGAAAATTTATATGTTATTCTCTAACGTTCCGTACCCTGAATGTCTTCAGTTTATATCAAACTTCATGGACATGCGGAAGAGATGTCAAAGTGAGGCCACTTTTCAGATGTAATGCCTTCAGACGTAACTTTCTAGGCTGCGTTTCATAAAACTACAATTGGCGTGACGACAAAATTAAGTAACTAAAGATTTATCTTTATTACGGGAAAGTACATATGAAAAGGATTGAAACACTGATTTATATTATTTTTAATACACTAACCCGTGCCAAGGACAATTTTAAAAAACCTATTTAGAGTCTAAAAATTCCACCCATGCCGGGATTCAAACCCGCGACCTCTGGCTATCCATGCCATAAAAGATTATAATACTACTTTCAGCCATTTGGACTGAAACACCCATCATACCGCGTGACGTCACGCTTAGGTTAACATTGGAAAACTTCACCCGTGCATTGTTGTGAGTTTCTTTACTTCGGCGTGACGTCAGATCCGACGCCATGACACTGCGAGCCGGTACGAACAGATTTAAAATAATTTTAGAAAAATGGCTTCTAGCTTCTCTAAACTTTACTGAAATATAGTTTTTTTTTAAATAATAGTTAATATTAGAATGGGAAGTAAAATTTGTATATAATTTCTTGAAATAATTTTTTTTTAACCCCTGAAGCTTGTTTATATTCTTTATTTGGTTTCGTTTGTCTTACATTATGTTTACGTTTAGTGAAAAAGTTCTCAAATATAATTTATTATAAATACTAAGCCTGATAACAAAATAAGTAGCTAATTCAAATTGGTATTACTATGCTAAATGCTGCCATATTTTCATAGCCACGTCACAAAATTATCAAGTCTTTAGAAACACACATACATACATACATACATACATACATACATACATACATCCATACATACATACATACATACCTACATACATACATACATACATACATACATACATACATACATACATACATACATACATACATACATACATACATACATACATACATACATACATACATACATACATACATACATACATACATACATACATACATACATACATACATACATACATACATACATACATACATACATACATACATACATACATACATACATACATACATACATACATACATACATACATACATACATACATACATACATACATACATACATACATACATACATACATACATACATACATACATACATACATACATACATACATACATACATACATACATACATACATACATGCATACATACATACATAACCTCACGCCTGTATCCCAGAGGGGTAGGCAGAGACCAGGGACTGCCACTTGCCACGATCCTGACAGATCACCTTCGCTTCATCAACGTTCATAAGTCGTTGCATGCATGCACGCCGGTTCCGGGTACTTTTTATCTTCGCCTTTGCCAATAAATCCCCGATTTGGTCGAAGTACGTGAGACACTCAGAAAGTTTTGAGAAACTAAAAAACTAACTTCTATGAAAAAAATATTTTTATTAAATCTTTTCAAAGAACTCTCCACCGGCCTCTATACAAAGTTTCATGCGTCTGAACCAATTTTCAAAAAATTTTTTCCAGTTCTCCGCAGACACCTCTTCCACGGCCTTCTCAAACGCTGCTAGCGCGTCTTCCGGCGATGAAAACTGTATCCCTTTGAGCTAATTTTTAATTTTAGGGAGTAAAAAGAAGTCACACGGAGCCAAATCAGGACTGTAAGGAGGGTGTCCCAAGACTCTGACCGGTGTGGAGTCCAGTGCCTCGTTTTGATCGCAGAGTGCGCGGGCACGTTGTCGTGGTGAAGAAGGACCCCGAGGAGCCCGGTGTTTGGTCGCTTGTTGCTCAATTCAGAAAAAACTTCTGGCAGGCATTTTGTGCTATGCCTTCAGCGTTGATGCTGCTTTGGTCTCGAAGTGGAATTGAAATTAGGTACCCCGTCAAAGTGAAGAAACTAGCGATCAAAATTTTTCCTGCGCTCCTCGATCGCTTCACTTTTGTAGGTGTTGGTTCATTTTGAAACAGCCTAACTGTCGACTGACGCTTTGTTATTGGATGATTTTGATAAATCCAGGACGAGCCAATATCAAATTTTTGTAACATATCACAGCATCAATCCACACGGGCCTGCTTCTGAGCTTTGGTGAGGTTGTGCGGCAGCACCCAGCGCGAAACTACGAGTATTCTCGTTACGCGAAGGTGCTCGTGCAAAATCTTGTGAACACTTCCTGAACCAATCTGCAGTGTATGCTTCTGCAGTGAATCTCTTCGCACGTAGTTCGTCTGTTTTCTTGAATTATTTTTTTTTTACTGCCAGCACACTTTCTTTGGTGAGGGCCGTCGTAGGACGACCACTCCTTTGTTCATCCCCCAAAGTAAGAAGACCGCGATTGAACTCCCATTATCCCATTCGCAATATATAAGTCTTAAACAGAATTCAGAAAAAATATATTTTTTTCCATATAGTATGGACATAAATATGGTTAGTATAATTAATAATACTATAGTATATTAGCACAGAAGACAAAAATAGTAATAGACAAAAAATACACTACACGTCAACCTGATAACTCAACCTTTTTTAAAGTTAGTGATAATTACACTATTTTTATTTTTAATGCACTAACCCGTGCTAAGGAACAAATTTAAAAACCTATTAATATAATTAATATAATCATGTGGGTACAGTAATATCGGTCCGATGTTAAACCTAACTGCAAAGTAGGTAGTCGGGGCTGTAAGTAATGCAATTTGCTTAAGTCAGATGTCGCTGCCTGTACGTTATACAGAGGATATTGTAAAGAGATTCGAAATTTCACTGATGCCGTGAGTCGCCCATTCAATTGGTAGAGCGCTGGTACGGATAGCCAGAGGTTGCGGGTTCGAATCCCGGCATGGGTGAAATTTTTAGCCTCTAAATGGGTTTTTAAATTAGTGATAATTACTCTTAGCTATATAGTCTGTAAAATATAGCTTAGTCCATGAAGTTTTGAATAATTTTTTCAAAGAATATTTGTACTGCGAAAACTCCGTACTTACTGCACAGATAGTGATGTCTAATCATTATAGTAACTGTAAATTACAAACTTTCGATGATTTGGTGATGGATGATCTAAATAAACTGCAGGTTTTCTATTGGAATTGAACTTTATTTGTTTGAAAACCATTATCAAATTTCATTAGAATTAAAATAATGAATATTGTTTTAATTAATACCTATCTAACAAAATACTGGTGTTATTGATGGGCAATAACCTACAGCGTGTGTGCACCAACTTTGCTCCGAACCCCCATGCCTCTGGGTTCTGGTCAGCCGCGTGCTCTAAGTTCAAGTTCTGATTTTTATTGAGTGACGTTCTTGTTTACCCTGACGATGACGACGAAATGTTTTTTGGTATTCGATGATTTTTTCAAATTATTTTCTATTAAAGTATTTCATACTTTAAAGACTAGTTGCTATCGTGAAGTTGATTAGTTGAGTTAAAGTTGTTCCTTTTCGTTTGCATGATGCCAAAAATATCAAAGAAAACTGTTTTGAACGCTGAATGCCGTGAGTTTTTAATTCGTTTGCGCCAATATTTCACGCGCGAAAACCAAAACCGTGGTCCGCTTCTGCCATTAGAGCGAGTGTGTGACAGAGTTGCGGATGCTCTTGGTATTGAACGATCTACGGTGGTCCGTATTAGCAAAGAAAAGTACGGAGAGTCATCAAGCAAGATGCCTGAAGATGAAGTGATTAAAAAACTTTCATCGCCAAATAAAGAGAATAAAAACTTCTTCCGTCACAGAGGTTGATAGTTTTGACGCCGCCGCAATCCACAACCACATTGTTCCTTACGCATATCATATCACGCATATCAAGAGAACAATTACCCACATTAAGAAAATTGAGAGCGTCGCTTAAAGAGGCAAATTTGTTTACATCCAGCTTACCATCATTGGCAAAAATTCTAAGAAAAATTGGGTTTTCATATAAAAATAGCATTAAGGGGAAAATTGTAATCAGAAACTGATATGAGGATGTAAACCTCTACTTGATAAAAAGTACCCGGAACCGGCGTGCGTGCATGCAACGAATTATGAACGTTGATGAAGCGAAGGTGATCTGTCAGGATCGTGGCAAGTGGCAGTCCCTGGTCTTTGCCTACCCCTCTGGGATACAGGCGTGAGGTGATGTATGTATGTATGTGTACCTATACTTGAATAAAACTTTGTAAAATAATGTTTCTCGTGTTTGATTTCATGTTTCCAACTTCTCGAAATTCTTCTTTTCATACATGTTCTCACACACGCTTTAAGTGACATTTGATGTCGACATTGTCCCATTCCTAGCCCTGTCAGTGTGACAGTTGTCGTGGAGCTCAAGCTATATTTTGCAGACTAAAGTTCTTTTTTTTTTTTGTTTTTCATGCATCATCGTTTTTTTTATGCCATTTCAAACACAAATTAGATATTATGTAATTTTTTAAATACAACCTGTATGTAAAATATCACATAATATCTAATTTGTGGTTCAAATGACCAAATATAATAATAATGTAATTTATTTATTAATAATAATATAGTTTATTGTTGTTGTTATTAATAGTATTATTGTTCTGTGGTTGTTCGTGTTTTACTTATGTCATTTGAATATGTATATTCACACTGTTATTGTGTATTCATAATCACTAAAATTATCATTTTGTATCTTTGTACATCTACTTCCTTCTCGTGTATTATTCTCTCAGAATGATCTGAGATTATTCCAGTTCATCTATACGCTGTCTGGAAGATATCACTTTTAGTGATAAGACCCCCGTCTGTACTCTTAGCCTAAGAAACATCATTTTTATGTACAAGAAATTCGACCTATCTATAAAAATAACATAACATAACCACGGATGTATTTACATTTACGTAATTATTAACAATTATTCTAAGATTGCAACGTATGAAATGAATGAGCGAGTAGCTTACAAAGTTGTTACAAGGCGTTAATAAATCGCAAGGGCACGTGATATGAATATAAACTGGTTTTGTAAGTACTATGTAATTTTGCACGTATTTCCCCTTACAGTACTGAGCAATGGATTTCATTAGATAGTGTTATTATTACCATAGACGTCATAGAAAAACTTTGGAAAATTTAAATCATATTTATCTATCAAATGACGAAAAATCAAGTGACTTTAAAAAAAGACACGTGCGGAGTCAACCAAGCCGTGGGTTTCCTCACAGTGATTTCCTTCACAGTTAGCGTGTGGTGTAGCTACTACGAATTCGCAGATGCACGTAAATTTGAACATAAACAAAATCAAAGGTACATGCTGCGTATTACGCAAACAAAAAATTGCGGTTTAAAGTTTAACATTTCGCAAACTCTTTTTCTGGCGACCACTCCAATGATACCCCACTATACCCCTCACTTCAGTGTAGGTAGGCGAGAAAAAATTGGCATCCCTCTGCATCCGCGGATTTTTTTTTAAGAATATTTTCTTTCAAATTTCAGCTTCCTGAACATGTTTTTTTTATTCTGTAGAATTCTGACATTTCATAAATGTTGCTAATAAGTGAATGCGTTGTGTAACTTCCGTGGAAGTTATTATTATTAACTAGCTGACACAGCGAACTTCGTACCACCTAACAGTCGATTCTTTAGTTTTTTTATTTTTCTCTCCGTAAGAACCATCCCGAGGAATATTCTAAAAAAAGAATTAGAGAAATCGATTCAGTTACTCTCGCGATTTGCGCTTGCCAACACATTCAGCGATTAATTTTTTATATTATAGAAAAAGCTTTCCACAGAAAAAGGGAAATATTTGACCCATTTGAGCGCAAGAAGAAATAAAACGCTAGATAGATATTATTTTATGTTTTACCTACAAAAGTCAAGAAACAATAGCTGTCAGAATTCTACTGAATAAAAAATCTATGGCCAATTTCTGAATTGGGAATTTCGCTAAGGGTAAATAGTTAATTTTAAAAACCTATTTAGAGGCCAAAAATTCCATCCATTTTAGTTTTTAAAATTGTCCATAGCACGGGTTAGTGCATTAAAAAAAAACAAAAGAGTATAATCAAATAGTTAATTGTAGTGCTGTCTCTTCGAATTTTACAGAAAAGAGCGTGACAGAACGTTACTTAAGTATTTACTTAGTGTAATTTTCAATTCAGAACCCGACCCCATGATTCGTACTAATCGTCTCTGAGCTTAGCATATAAAAGCTTAAGCATAGGTACGTACCTTGTTATTAGTTTCCCGTCCACCACCAAAACCACTGTTTCACCGTAATTAGGTTCTTTTCAAGGTCATACAAGGCTTGATCGTGAAGAGAAGAAGGGTCTTTTCGTCATAAACAGAGATCGTCCCTCGAAAAAGGTTTTTTTTCAAATAAGCCGTCGAGCAGTCCTCTCTACACTTTATAGCCTCGCAACCTACATTTTTCTTGCAAGTCCGCACACGTAAGTGCGTGTTTATAGGGTTCCTTAGTCCAAAAGGAACCCGTATAGTTTCCCAATGTTCGTCCGGCGGTCCGACTGTCTGCGGGTTAGCTCAGAGACTCTTAGTGCTGTAATTTGGTTCTGATATTTTACAAGTTATTGATCACGGCGGTATAACGGTTAAAACCTTTTCATTTTCTAAAACAGTAATGTTTTTTTTCTAACAGTGTATTTTAATTTGAAGCGCTCTTGAATTTGAATCAATCATATGGATTAAGCAACAACAGGCGCGGTCGGGTACTGGATGGATGACCATCCCCAGACTATCGCTAGTGGCATTTTTTCCGAACGCTTCAGTGCTTCGCAAGGCATGTTATGCCGTTGGTGTCGGCTGTCATGTAATGGCAGTCGCTAAGCCATGTCAGAGGCCTTATGGGCGGCTTGATAACTTCTGACGGTAAGGCCCGGCACTATCTTACAACCTTCCACCAACCTGGACTTGGCTACCGTGGTGGACTACGTGGCTACCCGTGCATCATCATCAGTATTTAAATTAATGTTTTTTTTTTAATTTCGTTTCATTTCTAGCGTTTCTAGCTATTTCTAGCCCTACCCATAGATTTGATTTTTATAATCCAATTATTTGTATTTCTGTGCTCATTCTCTCTCAACCGCCAAAACATTGGCTCACTCATGTACCAATGTTTTTGCGGTTGCCGTCAAAATGTGTTTTTACGTCGTGCTTTGTTGCTCGCCCATTTATATAACTAATTAAGTAATACAGCAGTACTATGTCGGCCTAGAGAATAGCACCAACCCAATTCTTCCCGCGGGTGTCGTAAAAGGCGACTAAGGGACACAAACCGGGGAGTGGGCAACAGCGTCCCCTGCAGTGCAACTCCACCAAACTGCGATCCCCAATCCGCATGCCCAGCGTGGGGATTATGGGCATTACTCCCTAGGATAGCACAACGTGGCGCTCTTTAGGGGAGGGCTATATCCAGCAGTGGACTAGTACAGCCTGACGACGCCGACTATGTAGTACCTTCTAACTAATTACTGTGTGGGCAGGATCAACCTCGCGTTGAGTTACATTGTTTAAATCAATGAAACATTAAGTTTTGATATTTTTCTTTTTCTTATACAAACGTACATTGTCTGTGGTCTGTCCTGTGACAGCTGTCAAACGTGTGTCAAACTTACTTAAAACCTTCAAGTCAAGCGCATGAGTATAAATTGATCTCTCGTCTTTAAATGCACTAACAAAGTTTTAATTCCGTTTTTGTTGATTGATTGATGAGTTTATCACATCTGTACATCACCCTTTACCAATTTAATACTTCGGAGTCAAGTTTTTTTCAAATTTGTTTTTATTTTTTTAAGGACGCTTTCATATATTTTTTTCTTAGATCATGCTAATTTTATAAAGCCTATTATACTCGTGAAAACCACAACATATCGTTTCATTATTTATTATTACAATCGGATCAGTCGGGTAAAAAAAGAATAAAAAGTCAACCCTGGAACCGCTATAATAAATATGTTTACGTCTCTAAGACCCAGGTTCGATTCCCGGTGGGGGCATGACTTCATTTTTATGTTGTGTACGTTTGTGACGTTATAGTAGCAATTCCACACGCTAACGGCCAAGGAAAACATCCTGAGGAAACCCGCGGATCTGAGGTGTTAAAATACCTCAGCGCTTGAAATTGCTAATCCGCGGTGGGCTCGCGCGGTAATTAAGCCTATACTCTCTCTCTCTGAGAGAAGGCCTGTGGGACTGCAGTGGGACTTGGGTGGGAGTGGGCTACAATAAAATATCAATCAAAACCCATCCCTCCGAGTCCGCATATTTTACTGAACCCTACACCGCGTGAAGCTCGACACGCACTTGGATGGGTTTTTTTTATTTCCCGCCAAATTGGACTTTAGACCACAATTGCTACAGTTGTGAACACTGTATATTCATTTATCCTTAATTACCTATAGAAGTTTACCTCTAAAATGCAAGTTTAGATTTTTTTTATTTGCACCCTACCGACTCAGAGAAACAGGAACTACCATATCCTTTCTTATTGTATGTCCCCGCTGCTGGGGCAAGGGTCTCTTCCTGCATCGCAGGAAAGTTAGGCCATACTCCACCACATGGGCCAAGTCCGGGTTGGTGGAGGATTGTAAGACAGTGGCGGCCGAGCACAAGCCGTAGGCAAGCCGCACAAAAGGCCCCTGATCCACGGCTTAACGATTGCCATTACATGACAGCCATTGCCTTTACAAAATGCCACTAGCGGTCTTCACAGGACGGGTACTGATCGTGGGATCAGTACCCGTCCCGTACCTTTAACCTTACCGCGCCTGTCGTTGTTTAACTCGATGGATTGATTCCAATCACTTGGTTCGACTAGGCCACGAGCGCTTCCGAGCGTTTTTTACGCTTTAGTACCGATGACTTTTAAATCATAAACTCACGCCTGTATCCCAGATGGGTAGACAGAGACTAGAGATTGCCATTTACAAAGATCCTAGCCACAGAACAAAAAAAAGAGTAGAAGTAGTAACATGACCCATTAGTATGAAAACCAGTGTGACCAAACTCGCACATTATAAACCAAACGCATACTATGAATGCCCAACTGCCATTGGTAAATAAAGACAATGCCAAAAAGTTTTATATCATAAAAGTTCCCTTTAAATAAAGACTTATTCAATTTCATTGTTGTCCATTAATATTGACCCTTTAAATATGAACCTTTTAAGTATTTACATACTTAAAAGGTTCATATTTGTCAAAATTAATGGACAACAATGAAATTGAGTTTGACAATAAGTCTTTCTTTTATAGTACCGCTACACTCTACACTAGATGGAACGTCTGATCTTTGAGCAGTTTTATGTTATAGGCCATACAGTAGAAAATTGAAAAACAAGTCTCTGATATTATATTGCTACTCAGCCGGATTGTTTTCCTAGATTCGTTTGTTTTCTTTACTAGAAACAGACGACAACTGAGGCAAGAAGAACTGTCAGAGACAACGCATAGGCAATACATTGCTAATGCGAGGTACGCGGGCACCGCCCACTTAGGACTTCTATTCTTTTTTTATGTTCTGTGATTCTAGCTAATCTCTTTCGCTTCATCAAAATTCATTAGTCATTGCATGCACGTACGCCGGTGTCGGGTACCTATTTGGTTGAAGTATCACCTACCGGCCTTTCTATCCACATATTATATTTCTTTCGTCAATCTTTCTTCATCCTTTCCGTACCCAATGACTTACACATACTTTCAAATGGCAAAAATATATCAACACTTCCGTTTATTTTGGTTTTAAATAGGTAATCTAACACGGAACTCCCAACGTTTTTTTCCCGAAGGAGGAGCCTAGAAGGAGAGTAATAGATTTAACTCCTATGTAATCCATACGAGATAAATCCAAACTATAACTCTCCTTTTTTGAATTCATGATGATTTCTTATAGCCTATGAACGACACTCGCCAGACACGAAATGAAATCCCTATCCAAGTGATGCCAAATGAGATCCCCATCAATTCGTCATTTATGACCTGTGTTTATGACGAATTGATCGGGGTGTCATTTGTTAAAATCTGACCATTGCTTAAAGAGTTAGGAGGGATCATAGAATCGGACATACTTACATACATACACACTAGCCAAACACATTACTCTTCCTTTGCTCCACCGCAGTCAGGTAAAGATAACCAACAAGCCTGAGCATATACTACTTACTAAGCGTGCGGGACTCGCTTCCAACAATATAATTAGGCCCGTCTCGCCTGCTTAATAATTAATGCTTGTTGGTCATGAAAGAAGATTGGTCTGACACTTTTATAAAAAAAAAACGATCTGTAAAAAGATATGATGTACCTGACTGCGCCGTAAGGAGGGTTATGTTTTACGAGTGTTTTTATTTCTTTGTTACGTTCTACACAGCGCGGTGGTGGCGTACCGGTAAAACACCTGGTTCTCAATCGGTAGGTCGCGGGTTCGAATGCTGACATGTACCAACTTTGTTTTCTAAGTTATGTACATTTATATTGATTTTAATGCACTAATCCGTGCTAAGGACAATTTTAAAAACCTATTTAGAGGCTAAAAATTCCACCCATGCCAGGACTCGAACTCGCGACCTCTGGCTAACCGTGCTAGCGCTCTCCCAACTGAGCTAATGGGCGACCACCGACATCAGTGAATTTTCGAACCACCTTACAATACTCTGCATTACGTACAGACAGCATTATTATGTACATTTGTGAGGTTATAGTTGCAAAACGAACTAACCGCGAAAATCGCTAACTGTGAAGGAAGACATCGTAAGGAATCCCTGTCTGAAGTGTTAACATACCCCAGCGGCTACGTAAAATGGCCCAACTGTGCGAAAATCACAGGTCTAGCTAAGTATGTGGGTATAAAACGCAAGAGACCTAGAATAAAGACATATTATCAATTGTTAAACGTGTTATAACTGGAGGCTGCGCGTCCGCGGGTCAATGGGTGACTCCTCTAATGTGTTTTGTAGACAATAAACCCTGTCTTAATGCCCCTCTGACGTTCCTTCTGACGTGACGACCAGCAAATTGAGGTCGCTCCTTTTTTCTAGTGGTAACAGGAAGATCATTTAATATTTTCGCAATGAGATGTATTCTCATACGCATACTATAGTAATTTAGAATTTTAGATATGAATTGCTGTCAGTGTTACCAACTGTAATGGAAATTTGTTTTTTTTTTTGAAATAGATATATTTTCGTTTTCATATTTTCATCTCTCTTCTTCATGTAGTCCACTGCTGGACATAGCCCTCCTGTAATGAGCGCCATAGCGCCCTGTCTTCAGCTTCCCGCTTTTGATCTATCTATATAAATAAAATTAAAAGTCCTGACTCACTCACTCAAGCCGTTGGACCTAGGAAGCTGAAATTTTGCACAGAGGGTCTATATATACCTAATGTAGGCAAGGAATAAGGATTTTTTGAAATTCAACCCCTAAAGGGGCGAAAAGGGTTGCCAAAGTTTGTATGGGAGGTATAAAGAATGTCGTGTAATTCTTGAAACTTAAAATAGGTACTCTTCAACACAATAGATTGAACACGTGTCTCGCTGTTTTTCTAAATTTAACCCTTATGAGTGAAAGGGGTTGCAAAAAAAGTCCACGTGGATGGAGACGCGGGCAAAACCTAGAATTAATATAGTTTTATTTTTAAATCCACCAAGACGATATAAAATCAAAAAATTTAAAAACCTTTTTAGAGGCTAAAAATTTCACCCATGCCGGGATTCGAACCCGCAACCTCTGGCTATCCGTGCCAGCGCTCTACCAATTGAGCCAATGGGCGACTCACGGCATCAGTGAAATTTCGAACCTCTTTACACTATTCTCTGTATTACGTACAGGCAGCGACATCTGACTTAAGCAAATTGCATTACTTACAGCCCCGACTACCTACTTTGCAGTTAGGTTTAACATCGGAACGATATCACTGTACCCACATGATTATACTATTTTTATTTTTAATGCACTAACCCGTGCTAAGGAACAAATTTAAAAACCTATTTAAATAGAATCTATTTAAAATAAAAATAGTATGATATAAAATCAGTTGAAGCGTTTTTGTCGGTCAACAGTCAACACTGGTTGTTGTACTGTGCGACACTAATGCTCGGGATGGCCTCTCTACAGTCTATTTATTCTTACTTGTCCAATTTAGTAAACAAGATTCTAACCTTAAAATTGAGATTAGATGCCTAAACTAGACATTTTCTCGCAAATTCATGAACTATCATGAACTATGTTCATAAAATTGGCAGCGTGTTATCTAAAAGAGTGTTCCAAGTTACTTCATTTATGGAAATATGGCAGTTTTGGACTAAAAAGTCACAGTTTAAGGGTAGAATCTTGTTTACTAAATTGGACAAGTAAGAATAAATAGACTGTATATCTAGTACTTTCTACTTACTCTACGACTAGAGTATAAGCACATGAGTTCTAAGAATAATAAGTGCATATTGAACACGAGTTCTAGTTCTGAATTGGGTTCTTAGTTTACAATTCGAATATCCTATGCTACTAATATTATAAACGCGAAAGTTTGTATGGATGGATGGATGTTAGTTACTCTTTCACGTTAAAACTACTGAATGGATTTTAATGACTTTACAGTAATATAGCCTATACATCAGAATAACAAATAGGCTACAATAATTAATAAAGATAGTGTGTCATATTTATAAAATGCGACCCAAAAATTATTTGTGTGAAAATTATAAATGTCTCGACGTTAGTTCTTTTCTACGGCACGCTAGTATAAGCAACTCGAAATACTAATCCTGCGCAGACGAAGTCGCGGGCACCAGCTAGTAGATTTATAAAAAACAAAACTGTTCTATGTTCTTAGCCTGCCAAAATTATTTGAAAACAGTGTTTTATTTTTAGGAATTGTGGACATTCTGACATGATATGCTGGAACTTGAACGTGAGCTCAAGTTCTGAATCAAGTTTTAGTTTGCAGCTCTGACACAAAATGTGCGAAAAGTGAAACAGATCTGTGCTTTATTTATTTATTTAATTTACAGTCAACGTGTTATGTTAGTAGCAATAAATATAGAACTTGGCCTATAGTTAGTATTTAAGCCTGCCAAAAATACTTTAAATAATTCATGTTTTATGTTTCATTTTTCAAACAGTTCTGACATGAGCGTCAGTTTTAATTCGTAATCAAGTTTTGAGTTTCAGTACTAATACATTATACAGATCTGATACAGGTATAAAAAGCTAAAAAGTTATGTGGCCTAAGTTCACCAAAACTATTTGAATCGATAAAAGTTGTATTTTTCTGCTTTTTAAGCTTTTGTTCACGTTTTACTTTACTTTACTTCATTGCACACGAAAAACACAAAACAAGAAATAAAGTAGTTATAAGAAAATACATAATACGTAATACAGAGAATATTGTAAAGATATTCGAAATTTAACTGATGCCGGAGAGTCACCCATTAGCTCAGTTGGAAAGAGCGCTGGCACGGATAGCCAGAGGTCGCGGGTTCGAATTCCGGCATGGGTGGAATTTTTAGCCTCTAAATAGGTTTTTTAGAAAATACATGTACATACAAAGGCGAGCTTTTTTTGTGTGTTGTTTGTTACAACAGGATTAACTTATACAAGTACGGTAACTTGCATTTGAAACAAAACTATTCTTGAAAAGTATCATGAACTGTAGGGCTTAGATTATAAGCGATAAAACGCAAATATTTTTCCGATTTCTTGCGAGATGATAGGTTGGTTCAGGAAGACAGTTAACTCTTTTTGGATAAATCGCCGAAACTGTTTCTAAAATGTGTCAGAAGCTGTAGAACTCATCGTATAGGAATAAAACGTCGAACAGAGCTCGTATTTATAGGTATTTGATCTTCTGGACAAAAACATGTGAAGTTCACGAATATACATATTTATTTTTTGCTGAAATGATGTGCGTTAGTTAGTACGCCATTTTTCACAAGCAGCTAAAAACCCATAATTTGTTTCCGGGTATTATTATTACTGTGTTTGTCTTTTGTGTCTAATTTTGTTTCTATATTTCTACACCGCAAGGTAAAATGGGTCTTTTTTTGTTTCACTCTACGAGCGTTCGCCCACGGGTCGAACGCCCACGAACTCTTTCTGAATGGGTCATTTTGCCCCGAGCGAGGGGCGATCGTAGGATCGACCCAGTTACAAAAAAATCATGGGCGGTTCACCCTACGTTCGGCAAAACGACCCATTCAAAAAGAGTACGTGGGCGATTCGACCTGCGGGGCGAACGCTCGTAGGGTGAAACGACGAAAGACCCCGTAAAATATGGGGCGCCTAACACTTTCTTTTATCTACACGGTCGCGGAGCCAGCGGAGTAAGTAAATAAACGTTTTGGTTCAGGTGATACCTGAAAACTCGATGCAATGTTCTTAGTATAAGAGCAGGAGCAGTTCCCGTACTAACCTAGTTTAGTTTTTATTTACAAACGACACGCCGGATCGCATGGAAACTTGCCCATACGTTTAAAGTAGAAAATATTTACGTTACGCTAAAATATCTATATTATGCAAAATATAAAAACCAAACTACGTTGTTATAGTTATCTAATATATCCTTAATTCCCTTCATTCCCGAATTAAGGTATAATAAAGTTTGATTTTGGTTGATAGGAGTATTGCGAATCATTAAGAAGTTACTATTGCAAACTACATTTGAATTGGAATTGCTCCTTGAGGGTCCGTTTTAAGCATAACATACCTTGTATTGGTTTCCTTTCTATCACTAAAACCACTCTTTTACAATAATTTGGGTAGGTATGTCAAAAAGCGAACTTTCTTCAAAAAGGTTCATTTGTATTTGAACCGTTGAGCAGTCCTCTCTACACTTTATAGTCTTACTACGCCGCTCGCTAAGCTGCGTGTTTTTAAGGTTCCGTAGACAACAAGGAACCCCTATTTTTATTCATTGATTTCGAAAAGCTTACTATCTTCACAGTTTACACTCCTAATACAATATAATAGCATAGACACAAAAACAAGATAAATTAAACAATAAAAGGTTGTCTGGAAGAGATCACTTTTAGTGATAAGGACGCCGTTTGTACGCTTAGGTTAAGAAATATCTGTGTAATTTCCATTTTTATGTACAATAAAGTGTTCTCTATCTATCTATCTATCTAAGATTACACATTACCTGTTTGAAGTCACTCTACGTAAATTATAGATTTGATGATACTAAACCTTTTTTGATAGTTCCACAGGACGATGGTAAGAGGCCCGACGGAATGACGCTCATTCCTTGGAAAAATGGGCGGTCGCTGGTCTTGCACAATCCCATATCCAAGCGACCGAATGCCAAGCGCGCGCGGCGGCATTCAATGCAGAGTCCAAAAGGAGGCGCAAATGTGCAGCCTTAGGCCAGGGCTATATATTTGTGCCTTTCGAGGTAGAGACTTTGGGGCCATGAGGTCCGGAGGTGCGACTCCTCTTTAAGGAGATCTCGTCGCGCCTAGTCGACGCTCGGAGATCCGAGGGCTGGTGCCTACTTTGGACAAAGATTAAGCCTCGAGGCAATACCGCCAGCCTTTTCGGTACTCTACCGACCGACAGCTATTTGGCTCAAATATTTTATTTAATCTAGTTTTGGTTTCATTTTTTATATTTAATTTTTCAATTATGTATTTTTTATTCCTTTTCATGATGATAAGTAGGATTGTAAATAAACAAAAAAATTATTAAATGTTCCACAAATTATACTATTTTTATTTTTAATGCACTAACCCGCGCTAAGGAACAAATTTAAAAACCTATTTAATTGGTAGAGCGCTGGCACGGATAGCCAGAGGTTGCGGGTTCGAATCCCGGCATGGGTGAAATTTTGAGCCTCTAAATAGGTTTTTAAATTTGTTCCACAAATGTTAAATATATAATTACTAATGTTGATTTGCCATAATAATTGCATATGACCTATTCTAACACCTACCAAATATACACAAAAAAACATAAAAATCGGTGAAGCTGTTTCGGAAGAATTCGATAACGAGCACTGTGACATGAGATGTTTCTATATTATTATATAATACCAATATGTTCCAATATGAGCCTATTCCTAGCCACTGCATGCTGTCTAGGTGACTTCTTACTATGGCGTAGCATAAGGCCCGAATAGCATAAATTAACACAGGATTTACACAGTACAGTGCGTTCACATTAACTTGACGCGTGAGAGAATTGGTAACAAGGACATAACATGTGAATTAGCTTTTGGACCTAATCGGAAGATGGTTAAACAAGCCCTCAATCCTTTTATTTTCCCCAAGTAATGGGAATGATTTCTTATTTAACATGGTAACAGTAAACATCTCAGTGCTACCAATTCTCTCACGCGTCAAGTTAATGTGAACGCACAATAAATCCAAATTATTTTGTACAAACTTCAAACTTTTTGTCACTCCACGAAGGATAAGGTCGCCCACCTTCTTTAAAGCTCTACAAAATATGATGCTGTGTAATAAAAAATAAAGTAATATATTTTTAATGATTTTTATTTCTCGTTTCTTGCTCATTAAACCCTAATATAATGCTCTAAATTTCTAAGCTCTAGCTCTATTAGACTGGCTTCGTTGATAAAGGATAATCAAGGTTCGTGTTAATATACGCACAGACCGGCCGATCGAGAACTTTTTTGTTATGTTTTTTTTTCATTGGCCGCTAATTAGCATTGGCAGCGTGCCGCCCCTTTTGTGCATAGTACAAATCAATAATATGCGTCAAAATAATGGGTTTTTTAACTGCCAACTACGGAACGCAACACTGCGCGTGCCCCAACACGCACTCGGCCGTTTTTTTTGTCAATTCCAAGGCAAATAATATGGACTTTACACCACAGTATGGACTATACATCGACAGTTATATATTTCACTTATCCTTAATTATCTATTTATACTTTGGTATCTCCAAAATTCGCTATTCTTGAAACTCGTCAGATACCTTTTTTAAAAACCTATTTAGAGGCTAAAAATTCCACCCATGCCGGGATTCGAACCCGCGACCTCTGGCTATCCGTGCCAGCGCTCTATCCAACTGAGCTAATGGGCGACTCACCGGCATCAGTGAAATTTCGAACCTCTTTACACTATTCTCTGTATTACGTACAGGCAGCGACATCTGGCTGAAGTAGATTGCATCACTTACAGCCCCGACTACTTATTTTGCAGTTAGGTTTTACATCAAAATGATATCGCTGTACCCACATGATTATACTATTTTTATTTTTAATGCACTAACCCGTGCTAAGGACAATTTAAAAACCTATTTAGAGGCTAAAAATTCCACCCATGCCGGGATTCGAACCCGCGACCTCTGGCTATCCGTGCCAGCGCTCTATCCAACTGAGCTAATAACTGAGAGCTAATAACCGAACGGATAGCCACAGGTCGCGGGTTCGAATCCCGGTATGGGTGGAATTTTTAGCCTCTAAATAGGTTTTTAGAATTGTCCTTAGCACGGGTTAGTGCATTAAAAATAAAAATAGTATCGTCAGATACCTACTAGCTTTTATTCTGAGTTTTCTATTTTATCAGTTCATCTTTTTTACCTCTTGTATGGGAACCGCGCGTTTTTAGAGTGCGTAGTCAACAAGAAAATCAGAGAATATAGTACTTCTTCTCCTTCTTCAGGCTATATTAGTCCACTACTGGACATAGCCCTCCCCTAATAAGCGCCATAGCGAAAGATTGTGCCATCATTAGGGGGGTAATGCCCATAATCCCCACGCTGGGCATGCGGGTTGGGGATCGCAGTTTGGTGGAATTGTACTGCAGGGGGCGCTGCTGCCCACCCCCAGTTTGTGTCCTTTAGTCGCCTTTTACAACACCCGCGGGAAGAATGGGTTGGTGCTATTCTCAGCCGACACCACACAGCAACTATAGTACTAGAAAGCTGAAATTTGGCTCGTTTAAAATTTGGAATCTCTCGTAGCCGAGGCTGCCTGAGTGGTCTTAAACGATCACCAATGTTTAAGCAACACAGTAGTAGGAAGTCAGGGAGGGGGGAAGGAACGAAGTAAGAAAGAACGACACAATACTCACAAATATAAAATCACACTATAAAATACAACAGTCAAACAGAAAACACACTATCACCCGAAATGTTGGTAACGGCAAAAAATATATCTTCGTTATCAACCCTTGCATGTCCTCACTGCTGGGGCACGGGTCTTTTCCTGCATCGCAGGAAGGTTAGGCCATACTCCACCACGGGGGCCAAGTCCGGGTTGGTGGAGGATTGTAAGACAGTGGCGGGCCTTACTGTCAGAAGTTATCAAGCCGCCCATAAGGGCTTAACGACTGCCATTATATGACTGCCGGCATCAACAGCTTAACGTACCTTGCGGCGCACGGAAGCGCTCGGAAAAATGCCACTAGCGGTAGTCACGGGACGTGTCAAATGATCACTTATAAAATTTTTATTATAAAATGATCATTTGTCATACGTTTTTTTCTCAATCATTAGCCATACGAAATATTATCAGATGACGTTTATTTTATTAAGAAAATAAACTTAATCATGCAAATAACGCTCTCTCGCAAGATTGGCTCACGGCTAATAATCTGCTGATAAATTCCAAAACGACAAAATGTAATGTATAAAGTTTACCTCATCAATCTTAAGATTAGTTGAGAACAACATTGTACCTACCTACTCCAAGAAAATCTTCTCGGCATCGCAATCGATGAAAAATTACAATGGGGTGCTCGTATTGTAAAATTAGCACACAGGCTGTGCAGCATAATTATGCAGAAGGAATTAGGCTGGGCGCATGCTGAGATGAAGGCGTACGTACGTACGTATAGCGTGCGGGAAGTCGGTGGCTATAGCACAGAACAGACCTATTATTGGGCTGTACACAATTACACACTCGTGCTTTTTTTTTACTTTTTTTTTTTTAGTTCGTCCCGCAAGGAACCGGTTAAGGTCGTAGACCATGCTGCCACGTCTTTGGTTGAGTTTTTGGGAGGTTAAAGTCTTCAGTGCTTTTTTTTACCTTTCCCGCACTCGTGCTTTTTCTTTCCCTATTGTCAAAGTAATGTCTATTAAAAAGAAAAACCAACCATGAAGTTCTTAATAAAAAAAATCATAGAAGTTTTTATGAGCTACCTACTAATTTGTTTCAATATCAGATTTAATGATTTGATTGAATGAGTTAAGTTAGGTTTCATTTCATTTTATCTCATTAAATTTCATTTTCATTTCATATCAATAAAAAAAATCTACTAAAGACTTGGCTGTAGACTGTAGACTTGGTTGACTTCGGCTGCGCCTCGGCTTGGGTAGACATTTGTCGGAACTCTTTGCAATGACAGCCCTTCCGCACTTGTAATGAAACATACTATTTTAATACAGTTGCTCAAAAAGTGGCGTATTACAGGGACGTCTATCGTGCGGGATGTGGGCTATTACCACAGAATACACACTGGTGCTTTTTTTTACCTTCCCGCACTCGTGCGTTTTCTTTCCCAACTGTCAAAATAATGTCTATTAAAAAGAAAAACCGACCATGAAGTTTTTACTAAAAAAATCATAGAAGTTTTTATGAGCTACTAATTTGTTTCAATATCAGATTTAATGATTTGATTGAATGAATTAAGTAAGGTTTCATTTCATCTCATTAAATTTCATTTTCATTTCATATCAATAAAAAAAATCTACTGAAAACTTGGCTGTATGGGCATAGTTCCCTGTGCCTACTAGAATGGGTGAAGAGAAAACAATCTCTGCTTATATTTTTTTACGGTTGGCGTCATATTCAAAATAATTTTTCTTTATTAAATTGCTTATTTTTTTCGCAACTAATTTAAAATAGTCGTTCAGTACACGTGCGGAACCGTCATTGCAACTTGTTCCGACTGTCAACCCTCGCCTTCGGCTGCGCCTCGGCCGCTTCTTCCACTTTGGTAACCATGGTTTTGTAACCAGTTACCAAAGAAGAATGGGTTTTCGCAGTTTTGTAACCAGTTATAAAATAAGAAATATTTTTCCATATTCGTTAATCAAAAAAAATCCTTTTTCGTAACCAATGAAAAATAAAAGAACATTGAGAACATCACAGCTGTCCGACTGTGGAACGATCTTCCTCTATCAATGACGCGCTCGCCGTCCCACGCTATAATTATTTGGGTGTTTTCTCTGGTCCCATTATTTCGTCCCGTTAACGGGTCCACGAGGGACATCTATCCCTCGTTGTCCCGTTATTCGTCATCAATGGGTCCACGAGGGATAAACTATTTCTCCTGGTCCCATTAATGAATATGATGTCTCCTATATAAGAACTTTCACTGGCTTGCCGCGTACAGCGCCACGGTTCTCTCCTTCTCGCTTTGCTCCCTGTATCCTTCTTCCGTTGCTCATACAACTTTCCTGAATTAAATTTTACTGTTACATTTTGGAAAAGAAAGTACTGGGATTGCATGAGGTCATGGGTAGCTGCATAACTCATTAGTTAAAAAGTTTCTATTTTGGAAAACGTACTAGGCTCTCACGGAATTGTAAGAGTGGGTAATTTTATAAATAGATGGAAAAAATGTGTGATTTTATCACCCCTATAGGAGTCTCGGATGCTTCTGGAAAAAAGTACTAGGCTCACATGGAGAGAGAAGTTGATTGCGTTTTTTACCGGGTTTTGAAATACGCAATTCCTGAATATAGTTTTAACACAAAGTAAATAACACATAGGTGTATAAAACATTATGGTTATAACCATTGTCTATCATTGATGGCCTGGCCAGGCCAGGCTAAAGGAGGATAAACTATAGGTCCCGGCTACTCATCCACACTCGTAACTAACAAAAAGTTACAAAAGTGGAAAAATACTTCTTATTTTATAACTGGTTACAAAACAGCGAAAATAAATTCTTCTTTGGAAACTGGTTACAAAATCATGGTTACCAAAGTGGAAGAAGCGGCCTCGGCTCGGGTAGACATTTGTCGGAACTCTTTGCAATGACAGCCTTTCCTCACTTGAAATGAAATACACTATACCGCATACTGGCGATCGGTGGAAATGTGGATAGTCCTTAAAGGGGTCCATATTGGCTCAACTAAAGTCTAACTTCCGAAAATGGTCTTACTAACGATTTGTACACCGAATGATCACTCTTCCGAAAATTTTGGTTCCTAATATTTTCGTTCATACAATTTCTAGTACTACCGACGAAGATCATAACACTCTGGTTTCCGATTTTTTTTATTACTAATATTACTACTAAACTAATCTTAACTCCTAAGTGTTTTTTACCATAATGTTGTCTTTCATAAATATGTTTTTCA
Source organism: Yponomeuta sedellus (assembly GCA_934045075.1). Classification (NCBI taxonomy): domain Eukaryota; kingdom Metazoa; phylum Arthropoda; class Insecta; order Lepidoptera; family Yponomeutidae; genus Yponomeuta; species Yponomeuta sedellus. The sequence goes on along the minus strand of OW203742.1, from coordinate 5,643,621 downwards.
TAATATTGTTACTCATATTATTGATAAGTTATAATTCTTATTTGTATGTATGGTATGTATTTACAGACTGATATCTTTGTTCAGTTGTTTTGCCCAGATGTCTATTTCGGTAGCAACACTGACCAAAAAGTACCATAATTTGACTTTTGGTTGGTTTAGTTCCAAAGTAGTGTTTTTTTGTAGTTTTTACATGTTCTAACCTAACCTACCTACTGCCCAGATGTTGATTTCGGTAGGAACACTGACCTAACAGTACCATAATTTGACTTTTGGTTGGTATATTTAATTCCAAAATAGTGTTTTTTGTTGTTTTACATGTTCTAACCTAACCTAACCTATCTACTGCCCAGATGTTAATTTCCGTAGCGTCATTGACCTAATAGTATCCTATTCTGACTTAAAGGTAGGAAGGTTTCGTTCTGAAAATAGTATTTTTTTTGTTGTTTTTACATGTTCTAACCTAACCTAACTTAACCTACCTACTGCCCTGATGTCGATCTCGGTGGCGGCATTGACCTAATTAATAAGTTCATAAAATGAATGTAGGTACCTATATAATGTAAAATTTTAGAATAAAAACAATTCTACTAACAAATATATGATTTCGAATAATAGTGTAAAAAACGTTATTTTGAAAAAATATCGGAAAACATATAGTAGTACAATAGATGTTTATTGTTACCGACATTATGAAGTTGGATGATTCGGAATTAATAACATTCGGAACAGAGTAGTTATTAATAGTGATTGCTAGGATGAAAAATTGTAGTAATAAAATTTTTGGAGTTACAATAATCGAGGTAGGAATCTTCGGTCAACTTTGGCGCACCCTCCATAAAGACTTGCCACTTTACGACTGGCCGGAAAGCATGCCAAGAAAAGAAACACCGGCTGGCAATACTGCCACTAGCACGTCACGTAAAGTATGCGGATCAAATCCTAAGCGATTCCAGTCATCTTACTGTCAAATTCCATACCAATTTGACAGTTAGACGATAGGAATTGTTCAGAATTTGGTGCGCGTAATAATGACAGGCCATACTAGTACAAAAAAAAACACATGTCAAACGTCAGTGAAAAAATTAAAAGTTTAAAATTCAAACTTGCAACGAAAAAGAAGCACAGCTTTTTCTTTTCGTTTTAAGAATAATTGACAAATTAATGATTGAATAAACAATTCAGGGTTCTATAAAGTGTGCAGAGCGTGTGTGTTGTCACTAAACCAGCTACCCATCAACTATAGTAAGTTAATTCTCCCCAAAAATATGACTTGCACTCGACACCGTTTCAGACTTTGAAGTCACCTCAAAGTTATTCTGCGGTTCTTCCGCTGATCCTCAGCTTATTAATCCTCTTATCACCTCGATAACTCTTTCAGATGCCGTCAGTATATACATTCTCGCGGAATGACAGTGAAATCCTGCAGGAGTTGATTAGAGTGTTCAGCTCAGGGCGGGGAACAGCCCGGGAACAGTGGAGTATGCAGGCCGAGTTGCTAGTCGAGCCCGTGGGCTGGGATGCGTTGTGGAAGCTCTCCAAAGAGTTCTGTAAGAAATTTGGTGAGTTTAATCAACCTTCCTCAAAGAAAGTTACAAATTATATTTGATTTATTTTTGGTTTAACTAATTCTACTAAAATTGACGCCTCTGTCAAAGTTATATGCAGTGACAATGCATTACAAAGAACTGAATCACACTGACAATGTCGCTCAGATCTTGACTATCTATTAGCAACTATAAACTGCAGGTAGCCAACACAATGTAAATACTAGAAATAAACATAAACTTTTGATTCCAAGATTTAGGCTGGCGAAGGTTGATACATCCTTCATGGGGCATTGTATACGCTTCTGCAATAAAATCCCTGAAGATATATTAAGTTTGACTGAAGCGCAGTTCAAAAAATGTGTAAAGTACACTTTGTGCCAAAAGAGCTGTACTATAATATTAAGGATTATTTAGATGACAATGATGTCTGGAATTCCAGCATGTAAAATTCGAATCTGTGTAAATTCTGTTGAGTAATTAGGGAATTTGAAAAGTTATGCAGTTTTTTTGTCCATATTTTCTGCAAAATGATCCAGATTTTGAAATGGACATGTAGTTTGACTTGTAACATTCATTAAGCCGCAGTATCTGTGCTACTTTGAATAAAACCATTTCATTTCATTTCTTATCATGCATAGCACTAGATTGGGGTACCAGATTATTGTTGTGTATATTTTTTCAAATGTGACAATATATTTTGTGTACACAAAAAGGAAAATTAAATTCAATGGGCCTAAAAAAATAATTAAGTTCTGCTTCTATATTCCATTTTTAGAAAATAGGATAAACCAAACAAATCACGGTGTGGTATAATGATAGAAGACTATGATAATGGAATGTAATACTTATATACAAAATGGAATAAATACTTGATTTGTTTTATAAAAAGAGAGATATGAACTTGACCACAACTGTATTTATTTTCAGAGGTGAGGTTCCCCTGTGTCGCCTATGTAACGGTCACTTCGGTGGACTTTGAAACTCTCTCTGCCAATGTTGACGTACTGAGTGTACAACATGAGGCAGTGTGTCTTCCTGAGGTGGTCCACGATGTGCCGCTAGTCGAGCTGTGGCCGACAGAAAAGCAACGGGAAGTGTGTATCAATGCTGCAGTGACCGCAGAATTCATTGATTTGTTGAGGTAAACAGTGACTATGTTTTATAGTATGGTATCAACCTTTGCCCCCACTGCTGGGGCATGGGTCTTTTCCTGCATTGCAGGAAGTTTATGTCATACTCCATCATGGGACCAAGTCTGTGTTGGTAGAGGATTGTAAGACAGTGGCGGGCCCTGCTTCAGAAGTCATCAAAAAAATGTACCTACTGCCATAACATGATAGCCAGCACCAGCAGCTTAACGTACCTTGCGAAGCACTCTGTCACAATTTGTTAGTCTAGTTATCAGTTCTGTCAGTAGGTACATTTTTTCTGTATATACACTTTGACTAACTGACTGCAGATATGGCGGCTCCCATATTCCCATACACCAATAGTCTGATTATTTGATAGATTGAAATTAAACTTTTGTCAGCATGTTTAAGTAAAAATCAAGGTATGATCGAAATGAAGTTATCCAAATAAAATTATAGCCTTGAGAATCGTTTCCATGAAAAGTCTTGCTTTATTTTAAATTTTGTCATTCTTAGTTGTCAGCAAATCAAACCAAACAAAAACAAACAAACCGAGCAAACCTCAATTTGTGTCCTACAAACGTATTGGCAAAGTTTCGTTGCGATCCGACGTGGAATCACACTATTACATCACACTAATATTATAGCGTGGAAGCTCTTGGAAAAAATGCCACTAATGGTTGACGGTGCCTGTTGTTGCTTAACCTATAGTCACAACACACTAAGTGTTTTGACCACATCAATACATTTTTAACGGGTTGTATAGTAAACTGATCTCCACATAATCTGTTAATTATGAATCCAATAGCTTTTATGTTTGTTCAGGAAAAATTTAAATGAAAACAAAAAACTTTTCTAATCTAGTTATCATATTTTAGTATTTTTAATCATTCGCGATGCTCCTACATAATAGATAAGATAAGATAAGAATATTCTTTATAGTACACCAGAGCACATATTATAAAACATTTAAAGATAGAAAGTACAATTGGCGGCCTTATTGCTAAAAGCAATTTCTTCCAGACAACCTTACGACGGAAAGTTGCTGGAGTAAATAAGAGACGGGTAGTCGATGCAAATATGAATATAATAATACACTACTTATATAAATAACAATATACCTACATAAACAGTTACATAAATAGTTATGATGATAAACTTACATAAATACACGTATGTTCTAATAACAATCTACGGGGGATGAGGAAATAAATACAATATTGTGTACCTATATGGAGACATACGGAAAAGACAAAAAAAAGGAGAATGCACAAATAATAAATAAGGAGAATAGAATTATAGGCAACTCAACACTTCAGTCCAGCTGTGACCAACATTGTAACATTGTAACTGCAACATTGCCGAAACGTCAGGCATTAAGATAGTTGTACTTACTTTGTTCTTAAGTTGATTTAAGAGATTGATAGCAGTGCTCTGAAATTTTATTTATTATGTGGCAAGATCACATTATCCGGTACCCAATAAAAAAATGAACTAAACCATTATATTTTCCTCAGATTCTACTACACAAACATCTGGATGCCGTGGGACGATCAGGATGACAAAGTACTTCTCCCAACAACCATAGAGGAGCGTATGCAGCTCTGGTCGGATCTCCACAACGGCACAATTCCTAGTTGCGCCGCTCGCGCTATAAACCTGCTTAGGAACAGCGCTATCAACGCGCACGAGAAACTGAGGGAGCTGGACTCTTCTCTGTGCGATGGTGATATTGCAGACGATGACGGTAATTAATTTCTTCTTCGTCTTCAGGCTATATTAGTCCACTGCTGGACATAGCCCTCCCCAAATGAGCGCAAGGTTGTGCCATCATTAGGGGGTATTGCCCATAATCCCCACGCTGGACATGCGGGTTGGGGATCGCAGTTTGGTAGAATTGTACTGCAGGGGGCGCTGCTGCCCACCCTCCGGTTTAAGTCCCTTAGTCGCCTTTTACGACACCCGCGGGAAGAATTAGGGTTGGTGCTATTCTCTAGGCCGACACCACCCAGCAATTAATTCGTCCCCGTAGAGCAAGAAATCACTAAGTAACATAAACTATGTCTCGTGAAATTTGGGTTCAAAGTTTCAAAAACGAAAAAAAATTATAATTTTTGTTTCAAGTAACATATATCAAAAATTTATGTTTTGTTACAAAGATATTTTGATTAAGCTGTATTCATTCTGACAGATTTCCACGAAGGTCCGTTACTTCAAAAGTTATGACCAAAAAATAAAGTTGGGTAGTTTTGTCTCGAAAATCATCATACTACTTGTTAATTAGTTACTTTACGAATGCTAGTTAGTGAATTTTGTTTTAAATTTATTAAATTTAAAGTAAGTTAGTTACTGTTGAAGAACAACTAAAGTATCTTTTTCAGTAAGTGATAATTATAAAAATGTACTATATATCGTCCCCGTAGGGCGGAAACTCACTAACTCGAAAAACACCGTTTCGAGAAATCGACGTTCAAAGTTTTGAAAACGAAAAAAAAATCTAGCGTCTGTTATACAGGAGATATTTTGAATGTTATTGTCTTAATGCATTTTTACTACAACAGAGCATTGTTTGATTTGACTTATAGGTATAAATTTACATCAATTTAAAAGTTATGATGGATAAACAGTTTTTCCCTTTAATATTTTGATCTTAATCCCGAGTTAGTGATTTTCTACCTAAAGTTAGTTAATTTCTACCCAGATTTGACTATTATAAGTAGAAGTAACTCGTTTTAGTGAATTTACAACTAGTCTCTGGAAATGCATAACAATCTCGGACATAACTAACTAAATTTGTTTTTTTGCGAACCAAAGAAGAAAACACTACAAAAAACTTTCAAAACTTTATTCAAAAAGGAAAAAGAACAAAAAGTTTCATAAATGACCATAACAAAGAACAATCTATCAATGGCCAGTCTATCAATGGTGAATTTAACAGTAGGAAGAGAAGCAAAATGAAATGAAAAGGTTTTATTCAAAGTAGCGCAGAAACTACGGCTTAATGAACGTTACAATTCAAACTGGGTGTCCATTTCAAAATCTAGATCATTTTGAAGAAAAAATGAACAAAGTTCTTAATTAACAAAGTTTAAATATTTATTATAAAATATAGAACTCATGCATTATCTTTAATTCCAGACATCATTGTCATCTAAATAATCGTTTATGTTATAGAAGCCCTTTTGGCACAAAGTTTGTTTAACATTTTTTGAACCGCGTTTCAAGTAAGCTTAATACATCTTCAGGGATTTTATTATAGAAGCGTATACAATGCCCCATGAAGGACGTATTAACCTTTACCAGCCTAAATAGAGGAAACAAAAGTTTATGTTTATTTCTAAGTAGTTTTACATTGTATTGGCTACTTAAAGTTTTAAAGTTACTGGTATTTTTCCTGACGTACTCGTTACCTTGACATACGTTAACGTAATGTTTTTATAGACATACTGACTGGCAACTGTCAGGATGTTAGTTTCTAAAAAAATCTCTTTACGAATCTCTACTGCCTAGTTTATAAATAAATCTGATCGCTCTCTTTTGCAAGACAAAGATGGTCTTAATGTCTGCTGCCCGTCCCCACAGAAGTATGCCATAGGACATATGTCACTATGGAAGTTATTAAAAAAAACAAACCTTGCAGTTGCGACGTCAGTAAGTTCCCTAAATCTTTTAACTGCATATGCTGCCGAACTAAGCCTATTTGCATTTTTTCTATATGTGGACCACATTGAAGTTTTGATCCATTGTGATACCTAAAAATACAGTTTCATTCACAAGTTCTAATTTGTCATTCCCCAATATAACATTGCTATCAACCGTTTTGACATTTGGAAGTGTGAACTTTAAACATTTTATATTTTTTGAATTTAATAGTAATTTACTAGAAGTAAAGCAATTTAGCATCCGAGAGAGAGCATTATTTGTATTGTCGAAGTCATTCTTTTGTCTCTTAATTTTAAACATAAGTAATGTTTCATCTGCAAATAACACTATCTCTGACACATTTTGAACCATAAACGGCAAATCATTTACATATACGAGGAAGATTAACCGCCCCAATATCGATCCTGTGGCCACCTCTGACCCTGAAGATTTAGTTCTATTTATTTATATCAGCTCTTTGATCTCTCCCTTCTAAAATGATGTTATAAGTTTTAGCTAAAACCTTTAGCTAGACCAAAAAGGTATTTTTGGTCTATGCTAAAACTAACTAAAGTGGCTTAGGTGACGATGAGACTGTACTTCTGGTAGGCATAAAATAATTAAGTACATTTAATCAATTGTTCCTTTCAATGTGGCTGTAAAACATTGTAATTAGTTAGTTTTTGAAGTTTTTAAATTTGGAACTATGGCTCCTTTGAAAAAACTGGTTAGACAGAAATGTAGAGAAAAAAAATGCGATCCTAATGCTACTAAACGCTCATTTTCTCCTTAAGTCGACTTGGTGAGTTTCCGCTCTACGGGGACGTATATTTCTTATATCGTCCCCGTAGGGCGGAAACTCACCAACTCGAAAAACACCGTTTCGAGAAATCGACGTTCAAAGTTTTGAAAACGAAAAAAAAATCTAGCGTCTGTTATACAGGAGATATTTTGAATGTTATTGTATTAATGCATTTTTACTACAACAGAGCATTGTTTGATTTGACTTATAGGTATAAATTTACATCAATTTAAAAGTTATGATGGATAAACAGTTTTTCCCTTTAATATTTTGATCTTAATCCCGAGTTAGTGATTTTCTACCTAAAGTTAGTTAATTTCTACCCAGATTTGACTATTATAAGCAGAAATAACTCGTTTTAGTGAATTTACAACTAGTCTCTGGAAATGCATAACAGTCTCAGACATAACTAACTAAATTTGTTTTTTTGCGAACCAAAGAAGAAAACACTACAAAAATCTTTCAAAACTTTATTCAAAAAGGAAAAAGAACAAAAAGTGTCATAAATGACCAAAAAAAGAACAATAGCTAAATGAACAATAGCTTCTTCATGGGTTTCAGGTAAGCTTAATATATCTTCAGGGATTTTATTATAGAAGCGTATATAATGCCCCATGAAGGATGTATTAACCTTTACCAGCCTAAATAGAGGAAACAAAAGTTTACGTTTATTTCTAGTATTTACATTGTGTTGGCTACCCAAAGTTTTAAAGTTACTGAAATTTTCCTGACGTAAATAATGTTTTTATAGATATACTGACTGGCAACTGTTAGGATGTTAGTTTCTTTAAAGAAATCTCTTAACGAATCTCTACTGCCTAGCTTATAAATAAATCTGATCGCTCTGATTGCAAGACAAAGATGGTCTCAATGTCTGCTGCCTGTCGCCACAGAAGTATGCCATAGGACATAACACTATGGAAGTTACTAAAATAAGTTAAAATAAGAAGTTAACAAGCCTTGCAGTTACGACGTCAGTAAGTTCCCTAAATCTTTTAACTGCTTATGCTGCTGAACCAAGCCTATTTGCATTTTTTTCTATATGAGGACCACATTGAAGCTTTGATCCATTGTGATATCTAGAAATACAGTTTCATTTACAAGCTCTAATTTGTTATTCCCCTATATAACATTGCTATCAACCGTTTTGACATTTGGAAGAGTGAACTTTATACATTTTATCTTTTTTGAATTTAACAGTAATGTATTAGATTAGCATCCAAGAGAGCATTATTTAGCACCCGAGAGAGAGCATTAGTTGTATTATCGAAGTCATTCTCTTGTCTCTTAATTTTAAAAATAAGTAATGTGTCAACTGCAAATAACACTATCTCTGACACATTTTGAACCATGAACGGCAAATCTTTTACATATACGAGGAAGAGGGACGGCCCCAATATCGATCCTGTGTCCACCTCTGACCCTGAAGATTTAGTTCTATTTATTTATATCAGCTCTTTGAACTCTCTCTAAATATGATGTCATAAGTTTTAGCTAAAACCATAGACCAAAAAGGTATTTTTGGTCTATGCCAAAACTAACTAAAATGGCTTAGGTGACGACGAGACTGTACTTTGGGTAGGCATAAAATAATTAAATACATTTAATCAATTGTTTCTTTCAATGTAGCTGTAAAACATTGTAATTAGTTAATTTTTGAAGTTTTTAATTTTGGAACTAGGGCTCCTATGAAAAAACTGGTTAGACAGAAATGTAGAGAAAAAAAATGCGATCTTATTGCTACTAAACGCTCATTTTCTCCTTAAGTCGACTTGGTGAGTTTCCGCTCTACGGGGACGATATATTTGAAAATACATACAGACATATTTTTTTAGTTATTTATATATTCAACGAATTAAAACTCAATAAATTAGACCAAAAATAAAATGATTCTGCACATATATACTTTTAATTTATAAATTATACTATAAAATGAATTAAATAAAAAGACTGAGTGTATAGAAAATTAGTATAGATTATTATTAAAACACAAATTAAGGTAAGACAAAAAAGGCGCATAGAAAAAGGTCTCGGCATATTCAAAACTCTATTTCCTCTTCGCATGTTTCTGACACATCAGGCTGACATAACCGCTGTTCGACGTCCCTGCTGGTAGGCAGGTTTGCATACCAGATACCAGTTGTAAAGTTCTTAAGGAATGATACCTTTGGAACAAAGATTAAGCAAATCCCTTTTCTTAGAGATCGGAAATCGTTTAGCATTGACTTGAGAAGGCAAATCTTGTCTTTGAATCAAGTGGACAAAAAATGCTGCAATGAATGGATTTCTATTTTGCCCTGCACATTTGTGTACATGGTGATTTTTTTCACAGTACTTGGCACTTGCTTAATCCACAAATTTATGGCGCTGGCAATTTCGATACTATCTCGTTTACCATTAGTTTCGTTCCAAGTAAAGCAAAGGGCTTCGTTCGAAGGCTTAGCTGTGTAAATTGTGTAGTTCTGAACATTTCAATCTCTGGTGTAGAAAAGCAAGTTAACACCGCATACTATACATATACCAGATGTAACCAGGTCTTTCCCTTTTAGAGCCTCATTAATAGGTCCGTTTGCGATGTATCGTGTCTTGAGGAAAGTCTTTGCAAACTCAAACTTGTTCTTCATTTAAATAAAATGGTATCCATATGATGCGGTTTTTTCCATTATTCCGGATTGCATTTCTTCCATCGGGTACCCTGCTTTTCAGTCGAAGTGGTAGCTGTGGCAGTGATGTTTGAAGCAACTGCTGTTAAAGAAGATGTGATAGCAAAAAAGGGCGTGCTACATTGAGTGAGACAACTTCAGTGGCAGGATTATTATTAACGTTAGCTTTCAAGGCAGAAGCTTTTATAATGGCAGGTTTATTTATTTCACCGGAAATAGCTTTCGGTGTACACTTTTGAAAGATTTTGTGAGTGTAGTAATTGCTATCATCACTGCTATCGCTTGATGAAATTCTAACGTTGCTTTTTTCAAAATACGATTGTCATCGCTGTCTGGATACCAAGACGTATAAGAGTTTGAAATGTCATGCACAGAACTACTTATTCTTTCAATACCACTTATGTCTGAATATGGGCTTAGGGGTGCTTCTATTACTTCTGATACGATCAACGTATCTTTAATGGTTTTTCGATATTTTTCCATGTTTTTTTCTGTAAATAAAGTAAAATAAATACTTAAGTGAACCCACCAAACACAAGAAATAACCCCATTACTGCATGCAGAAGTCGAAAGGATGTACGGTGTACTAACAATTGCTAAAACGAAATATAGAGAAAAAACTTGCAAATTTTTAAGTTAATTGAGAATATAATCAAATATTTTTTTTTTTTTGCATCTACTTAATGAGATGATTTATACAGCGTCCAGTGGTATCTTCACTCACACTAGATGGGTGAAGGGACCACTCCGACGCTGTAGTGCCTGGGACATGGTTTTATAGATGGTGTAGGCTTGCCCAGCACCTATACCACCCTGACAGCTTAGTCGGCCTAGCCCACAGGAAAGACTATAGTCAATACGTGCGGAGCCAACCAAGCCGCGGGTTTCCTCACGATGTTTTCCTTCACCGTTAGCGTGTGGTATTGCGACTACAAATTCGCAAATGTACGTAACTTTGAAATTAAACAAAGTCATTGGTACATGCCCGCACTCGGGATCGAACCTGTGGCTCTCGCTTGCCAGTCTATGGTTCTACCCACTGAGCTACCACCGCTTCAAATATAGGTATTAATGAATAGATCTATAAACAGACTTTAAACAACAAACACTCGGGGGCACAATAAGGCATTAACGACTTTTTATTCAAAAACTTTAAAACAGACAAGATTCGGAGGAATAATTAAAACGGGTACAAAACTTACTTTCGGTGCATTTTCTTCGTCTTTTTTCAGTAATAAATCGACTGTAGCCCTTAACACGATGCATCGTAATATATTTCATAATAAATCACAATAACCAAAGCAAATCACGCGCCAACGTTCCGTCGGTGACTATAGTCACCAAATGACCCGCAGCTCAAATAAACAAACACTCATTCACTAAAATCGCCCGCCAAAAATTTTATTACTTGTATTGGCACATTTCGATCATAGGGTAAAATTCATTAAACGTCTTTATTCTATGCTTTATTACGACCTCAACAAAGTAAACCTCACTAAAATACTTTGATTAACTTCAGATTTGAAATTAAACTTATTTAATATGTGTAAATGCCATCTAAAAATCACTAATGGCACTTAGCGAGTTCTTGCCCCATGACTTTCGACAAACCTTTCAGGCTTAAACTATCTAAAGCGTATTAGTGACTTTTTGTTTAATAATTATTTGAAATATTCATGGTTTTTCGGTAGACAAAAATCTACTAAGGTATGTTAGTTAGTCAAAATGCACACGATTATGAAGAGATAAATGTAGTAAGTGAGTTAATGATTTCTTTTCTTGTCAAAATCAACAATTGGCTGTACTTAATTATATTTTCCACTTTCTAACTTCAAAACTATTGAAGCTGTCAAAATACCGATCAGACTAAAGAACAGAGAAAAAAAAACTGGATTGGGTGGCATTCATAACTCAATTTCGGCCAAAATGCGACTTAGTGATTTTTTGCTCTACGGGGACGTAATTTATTAGATATTTATTATTCTTCTCCTTAAACAAGGCCCGTGAGATCTCTGACCTACTCTTTCTGCTGAAGTTTGCTAATGGAAGTATTGATTGTTCAGATCTCCTAGCTTAGTTAATCCGTGTTCGAGTCTAGCCTCAGCGACATAATGCAATTTTTCATCCTCAATTTGGTTCAACGAATTGCAGTAGAAATACATAATTATGTGTTGCGTCGTCGTCGTCAGGCTATACTTGTCCACTGCTGGACATAGCCCTTCCCTAAAGAGAGTCACGTTGTGCTATCATAGCATATCATAGTGTTGCGTGCGTGCAGTAATTTTAATTTAGTTGCCAACAAACTCAACTTCGGTTTGGTAATTGATTATAAATTATATGAAAACTCTCATTACTTCTTAAACCTGTGTAACGAATACAAATACATAATTTAATTGGTTTCTATTTGTAAAAACTTGTAATTGACTATTCGTTTTTAAAAAAGTGTTTACTTTGGTACACTTAGCTGTAAGTTTCCCTTAAGAATACAATAAAAAATATATAAGTTACGCGTGGCTCGTTGATCGAAAGCGGAAATTAATTTCTACATGAAATTCTTCATGTAGAAATACTAATTCTTCACTCACGAAAAATTATTACAAGTTTATTAATTTAACACCTTGTAGCTATCTCTGTCCAGTCCAATGTCCAATCCAGTGACATTCACACTAAGCGAACCTGTATCATCTAGACCTTTGTTGCCATGAACTGTTTCAAGGCCATAGGGCTACACAGATAGGGACTGGCATGTTATTTGTTTTTAAAGTGTTTTCGGTTTAAACTGGTAAAATTTGGCCATGCTTGGTTAACATAGCACAGGGTATCATAGTCGGGGTCCAGGACAAGTACTTGTTCTGCTTGGAACTTTATTTATTTAATATGCAGACTCGCTCCTGCCGGCCAACTATATATCATCGTGCGCGGAAATGAGCGCGCGACTGGACGGGCTGATGGCCAAATGGACGCTCTACGAGAACCCCCTCATCCGGGAACAGTACCTGGCCAAGTGCAAGGCCAAATGGGCCAAGATGCGCGGCAGGAGGAATGTAAGTTGTTACTTTTTGGTTGGTGTCGTGTGGAGGGCAAAGCCTATTAGATTATATTAACCCAGAACTCGGCCACGCGCACTTTAGTGTCTGTGGCCTTTAAGGCCTGCGCAGACGAATCGTGTAAAAAATGTCCTCCGAGTACTTGTCGCTGACTCAACACATACGGTGTGCGGACATTTTGTTCCCAGGAAATTAAGTGAAGCGTACGCTATGGAAGCAAATAATCTGAGATTACGTGTTGTAATTTACATGAGTTCTTTTTTAAATTTCTCTTATTAAAAACACTACAGTCGATTTCCTGCGTCATCTTATCGACGTTCATATGAACGTCACTACCTAGCGCTAAATGCGGACTGAAGTCCGTCGTGTGCGTTGTTGCGCCTAGTACCGTCGTCGTTCTATTTCTTTGGAGGACTCCCCCGAACTTTGTCCAGTCCGGTCTCTTTATGTCCTCGGTAACTTGAGGGAATTTTTGTACGGGGTACTCTTAGTCCTTTGTGTGCGTTATTCGATACAATTTATAAGAGATCTATATCAACGGACAAAAAAGTACCCGGTGGATAGTACCTCGTCTGCGCAGGCCTTTAGCAAGTCCTCTCGAGTGCATGTGGTCGGGCACAAGGGACACACAAGTTGCTGAGCTTGTACAAGCCAACCTGAACAGTTTTATACTGCCGCCATAACAGAAAATTGAGAAAACAAATAATTTTATTTCTCAAAACTGTGGCGAGCACATGTCAAGTCTGCGTGCGCTCTACAAACTCCCAACATTCAAAGTGTTTCAATGACATACCATAAATATAACGTCTGACTAACAATAGTTGGACCGGCCGTCCCCAGGCATACGATCTGCCTGGCGGGAAATTTCCCTTTATATTAGAAGAGCACGATCGGGTGATGTGCTCTTCTCTGTAAAACTATACCAATCTTCCTTCAGGTGGTAGCTCTGTGGGAGGGCGGCAGCATATTCGAGTTCGAGGCGATCTCGCAGTGGCTGCGCGCGCGCCTCTCTGCCGAGCAGACGCTCTCGGTGACGGCCTCGGCGGAAGACGCTTTGGGACTGGAGCCCGAGGAGCTCCTCGTCTGCAGCAAGAAGTGTGACCTACCGGAAGCGCCGCTGGCTAACTTATCCATCTGCACTTTTAACGGTAATTTGGTATATATAGTTCCTAGTTGATCCCTACTGTTTGTATTTCGATATGAATCCCATGTATGCCCCCACTGCTGGGGCATGGGTAAATAAATAAATAAATAAATAAATAAATAAATATTGATAGCCTAGCCACATACAATCAATCAGCTTAAATATACAGATGGCTGACAAGGAACTAAGTTGGTGATTCTTCTGTCTCCCAAGCTAGAATGATCTGTATTATGGTAGCCAGCACAGAACATAAAAAAAGAGTAGAAGTAGCGACATGACACATTAGTACGAAAACCAGTGTAACCAAACTGATACACATAAACCAAACGCACACTACGAATGCCAAGCTGCCATTGGTAAATAAAGTCAATGACGAAAAGGTGTACATCATAAAAGTTTCAAGTAAAATATGCACCTTTTCGTAATGTTAACAATGATCAAAGTCAAATGCCAACGATGAAATTAAGGTTGACATTTTGTAGTAACGCTACTCTACACTAGATGGAACTATCACCGCGTTGGACCGAAAAGAACTTTTACCTAGTAAGACATAAAGTTCAAAATTGAAAAACAAGTACATTCTCAGTTTGGGATGGGACAATGCGAGTTCTAGTTTGTCGATAGGGAGAACGTATCGACAAATTATACAAACAGTTTTAACACATTAACGGCCGAATACGAATACTGGTACTCAGTATTTTTAGCTATTTCTTTTTTTCCTGCGGGTTGACTGGTCGAAAATGCATCTTTTTTTACATTATCTTTTGTGCAATAAAGAATTAATACTAATAGGGTGAATAGATGCACAAATAAAACAATGTGGTAGATAGTATTTTCTAATGTGGTAGAATTCATAATATTTTAAAATGTTCCCGTTGCTTCGCCGGCGTTAGAAATTATAACACGGGAAATATTATTCAACGACTCAATTCAGATCTTTGTCTATCTGTGCGCCATGTTTCATACGTAATACTAATTAACGATTGTACGAATATAATTTCATTTATACGCAAGAGTCTAACCTGGAAGTGAAGCACATTTTTTCTGGTATTGCTGCATCACATAAGTGCCACCTTCCACCTTTTTTAGTTATTATGAAGTGTTCATGAAAATGCTCTGAATATATTGTGCTCATCTTCGTTGCGAACCAATTTAGCCTTCTTATCGCTGCCTTCCATTTTAATTTCGTATCCGGTTTCCTTAGGAAAACTAAACGAAAACTCACTTCCCAATTTTTTTGATTCCGAGAGTGTTGTTTTATCATTGCCTCGGTTTGCTGTTGTCAAAGGGGTTGAAGTATTAAGGGTAAATAGCAGAATAATAAAAAACCATAAAACAAATAACATAACAAAACAAAAATCTGATGCTCGCCAAGAGAACAACCACTTGAACAGGTAAACAATATAATAAGTAATTTACTTAATGTTTTGAACTGAAGTAACAAAAAACAATATGAGTCGTTTTGGATAACCTCACTCTACATCTCGGTTAGAATATTTAAAAATGTAAGATTAAAATTACTTTGATAGTTTCTTAAATATTTCAGTGAAGAACTGGTGAAGAAAAACTATATCGCGATCTAGCTGTGCTCATGTCTTGTATGTGCTCATGTCATGTCATGTATGAAAAGTAATGTATGAGCTCCAATGACAGTTTTCACACACACAACGACCAGCCGGCGACCAGAGCTAATACATTACTACTTTACCCGGCCCGGCGACCGGACGGAGACCGGGTGCATATGAAAAGGCACTTAGGAAGTAGGTATAAAATAACAATAATTATTTTACCTACTTAGACGAATTGGAATTTACAATACCTAAGTACCGTTAAGTATGTATGTTGTATGACTACTAAGTCATAGACAATTAATTATCGATAGATTTTTATCATGTGTGCCCCCATCCGTAATTGAGTAGAATTCAAATTTTGACAGAAATTTCTAGAGAATGTACACTTTCTTCGATGAAAATTTAACTTTACTAACCAGTAAATAAAGGTGGTTTCAATTTGTCATTTTCGGTTTGGTTTCCGTGTTCATGTCATTATTACAAATTTAATTAAAAATACAATGAAATACGTCTTACAGATGAAATGTTACGGCATGATCGGTATATTTTGGTCCCCAACTTTTATTTTTGCTCTCTAATACAGCGTAACAAGGCATTTTAATAAAGTTTTCACCAATTTTTGTTTACTAGAAGCGCACGGCAACTGAAGTCAACAAAACTGTCACCGACTACGCATAGGCAATACATTGCTAATGTGAGGCACGCGGGCACCGCCCACTTACGACTTCTACTCTTTTTTTATGTTCTGTGGTAGCCAGAGATCCTCTGTACAACAGTGGACGGCCTTTTATAACTAAAATATAAGAAATGCAGTGACTTATCTTAATATTAGGTATGTAAAAAAAATAAACAGGAAAAAGTGGATGTGTTTGTTTACATAGGTGAATGATTGTGTGTGCGTGATGTGTTAGTGTGGGTCTCTTCCTGTATCGCAGGAAGGTTGGGTCATAGTCCACCACGGGGGCCAAGTCCGGGTTGGTGGAGGATTGTTAGACAGTGGTGGGTCTTACTGTCAGAAGTTATTAAGCCGCCCGTAAGGCCTGTGACATGGCTTAACGACTGCCATTACATGACAGCCGACACCAACCGCATAACACGCCTTGCGAAGCACTCTTGTATCGTACTCTATCAATTTGTTAATCTTGATATCAGTCCCGTCAGTACATTTTTTCTGTATACACTTTGATCAACTGAGTGCAGATAAGGCGGCTCCTCAAGGTACAATTCCCATACAACAATAGTTAGATTTTTATTTACAATTTCTATTATTATTATTATATTAATAATATTACTGCTATATCAACATTAAACTTTAGTCAATACCTCTTGAGGGCTTAGAGTTAGAAATAAACTTATCCGAATGTAATTACGGCCTTGAGAATAGTTTCCATGAAATTTTGCTGGTGAGGCTATAATTTCTTTTTTATTTTGTTATTCTTAGTTGTGTTGTTAGCTCGAGCAAACCTCAATTTGTGCCCTACAAACGTATTAGCAAAGTTTCATTTTGATCCGACGTGGAATTTGTAAATTACACCATACTACGTTTGTCTGGCAATTGCTCTTCGAGGGAGCCCCTTAAACAGACCCCTGTATTGTGGTAGTTAAAATGAAAGATTAATTGGTATCGTCACAACTTGTATTTACGACGTGCTACATAATAGTGTCTCTTATTCTATTCGGTTATACGATTAAACAGGCTTACATATTAGGCGTACGCACACAAACACTCAGACTTATAATATATGGTACCATCACACACTACACCCCTGCCATTCTACAATTGAAGTTCGTACGCAAGAAGGTAGTGCAACGAATAAGACGAAAAATTCCACCAAAATGTTCCCAGGAGCCACACTGTCAGCGCCGGAGATGCGCTCGTGCCTGCTGCAGCTTGGCGCAGAATGTCGCGTGCGCGACGCGACGCTGCATTGCGCGCGGGTCAACACAGTCGTGCTGGCGCGCGCGACTGCCCGCCTGACTAACTGCGTGCTTCTCGACGACTCCGCCTCCTGCCAGGTGCTTACTTCGATTAGGTAGACAAGTGTCGTGCTTGTTGCAGCTTGGCGCGGGGTGTCGCGTCCGCGACGGGACGCTGCATTGCGCGCGGGTCAACACCGTCGTGCTGGCGCGCGACTGCTCGCTTGACTAACTGCGTGCTGCCCGACGACTCAATTTCCTACCAGGTGCTTACGTAGATTATGTTGCGCCTGCTGTAGCTAGGCGCGGAATGTCTAGTGCGCGACGCAACGCTGCATTGCGCGCTGTTCGAAACCTTCGTGCTGGCGGGCGCGACTGCTCGACGACTCAGCTTCCTGCCAGGTGCTTACGTTGTAGACAAATGTCGTGCCTGGTGCGGCTTGGCGCGGAATGTCGCTAACGCGACGCTGCATTGCGCGCGGGTCAACACCGTCGTGCTGCCGCGCGACTGCTCGCTTGACTAACTGCGTGCTTCTAATGCTACTAACTTATGTGACCCGGAAGAGGAGTAATATTTTGTATGGAAACGTCAAGTTTACTATGAGAAAAGTGCCTTCACCAGGTCACATAACTTTGTCGCCCTCTACGCAGATTAAGTAAACGAATGTCGTGACTGGTGCAGCTAGGCGCGCAATGTCGCGTGCGGGAGGCGACGTCGCATTGCGCGTTGGTCATCTCGGGTGCTACTTAATAGGTACATACCTACTGCTAATATTATAATTTTGAAAGTTTGTGAAGTTGTTTGTATAAACATACAAACAACTTCACCCCTCAATAACGGATGAACGGACTTACATGAAACTGGATATACAGATAGACAGTGATCGGAGTTGAGATATGGAATACTGATACCTCGTTAACGCTTTCTCTTAAGATAATTTCTAACGCGAGCGTAACCGCGGGTAATAAATACACTTCATAATAAAATTATTCAATTCCATAAAATATTTCTGACTATAAAAACAATAATGTAGAAGCCACTTCTTTGTGGCTTCTAATGTCATAACAAAGCATTTTATTGTTTCTAGAGTGACTTCGCCCAGGGCGTAGTGGCGATGACGGGCGCTAAGCTTCTCATCGAGGACTGCACGTTTGATAACTTCTACACTGGTATAGTCGTCCATAAGGGAGCGCAGGTGAATATCCATTGTTTGACTTGTTGAGTGCCTCACTGGTGGTATCACGTATGATTATCGTGCAGAAGGTCGTGGATTTGATTCTTCCAGGGGGGCGCTGCCGCTGTACGTTTCTATACATGGCCGCAGTCCGGGTATATTTCCATATTCTTGCTATCAATGTTGTTGATACATGAATTTATAATTACTTTATTAAGCCGGCAAAACGGTGGGATTTATTCTTAAAAAAAGTATCCGTCGCAAATCCCTTCTTCTAGGTTCGTATATTGTGACGACCATTGACGGAACCCTACAATGCGCTTGGCCTGACACGCACTTGGCTAGTTTTTACTACCAAATGAGCATGGATCCCCTGGCTCATTGTTTATTACGTTTACTTACGTTTGTGTCGGAGTTTTTGATATAAACCCTTTGTATGTCCCCACTGCTAGGGCACGGGTCTCTTCCTGAATCGCAGCAAGGTTAGTCCATACTCTACCATGGGTGCCAAGTCCGGGTTGGTGGGGTAACGTAAGACAGTGGCAGGCCTTACTCTCAGAACTTATTCAGCCCTCCATAAGGCCTCTGACGAAGTTGCGGTGGTAGCGGAGCGGTGTAGAACGCCGGCCTCTCAATCGGGAGGTCGTGGGTTCAAACCCCGGCATGTACCAATGACCTTGTTTTCTAAGTTATGTACATTTGTGAAATTATAGCAGCAATACCACTCGCCGACGGTGAAGGAAAACATCGTAAGGCAACCCTAGTGTCTGAGGTGTTAGCGTACCTCAGCGCTTGCTACGTACAATGGCCCATCTATGAGGCTAAGTGCGGAAATCTCAGGTCTAACTAACTACCTTAAGACCTCTGACATGGCTTCACGAGTGCCATTACATGAAAGCCGGCAACAACAGCTTTACCTGCCTTGCGCAGCACGGAAGCGCTCGGAAAAATGCCACTAGTCAGGGGACGGTCACCCATCCTGCACCTGACCGCCCCTGTTGTTGCTTAACTCAAATGATTGTTTCCAATCACTCGGTTCGACTTGGCCACACGCGCTTCACTTGCACTTTATTTCTGAATGACTGGTTTGCCATAGCAAATTCTTAATGAACTTAATACGCATTACCATAACCATATCATAATTTAGTTATCAACGCACGCAAACATTAAATAAGGAGTTGTCTAATCAACCTAATTTTAAAATAATGTAAATAGTCAAGTACTAAGTATTGATAATAATAATAATATTATCAGTACTTAGTACTTGAATATTTCCAGTGGCATCTTCACTCACACTAGATGGGTGAAGGGACCACTCCGACGCTGTAGTGCCTGTGACATGGTTTTTATAGATAGTGTAAGCTCTGATAAGGGCGTGAAAAATGAGCAAACGCAGATGTTATAACAACACAAAGAACATGAGGCAAAGTTTAGTAATAAAGACGCAATAACCACTGTTTAAACACTGCATTACACTTGATAGTCGAGACATACTCGTAAATCAGCGAAAGTAATAAAATGTGTTTACTCAACCATACAAAAAAAAACAATGATTTGAATTTCACAGGTTTATTTGTATCTACAATAATTAAAAAGGTACTATATAAAATACCGGGTGAAAGTGGCACAATGAGCCACGACAATATTGTACGATACCACAAACAACTTAATGTCAAATAGGAATGAAAATTTAGTTGCTGGGGTGAAGCTATGCCATAGCGGTACAGCTATTATGTGCTACGCACCTTTAGACTGATTCGGCATCGCTGGTCCTGCCCGATAACAGTAGTGTAAATAATGTAAACATAAAATCTGGTCAGTTGAACACCAGTCACAATCACTGAGCCCCCTGGTCAAAACCGATAGTCTTGGCGTGATAAAATAAATAGCCTAAACACAGCGGTACGCTATATTAATTTACTTGATAGATCTAAATGTTTTGATCATTTAGATTGTGTAAGCGGAATGTGGTGCCAGAAGTGTTAGATAGATAGAGA
The DNA here is from genome assembly GCA_934045075.1 of Yponomeuta sedellus. Classification (NCBI taxonomy): domain Eukaryota; kingdom Metazoa; phylum Arthropoda; class Insecta; order Lepidoptera; family Yponomeutidae; genus Yponomeuta; species Yponomeuta sedellus. Next base: position 5,622,986 of record OW203742.1, on the reverse strand, counting down.
AAGCTTTATCACATCTCACCACACTAATATTATTAATCCGAAAGTTTGTGAGTGTGTGTTTGTAACTTCTTCACGTCTCAACGGCTGGAGCGATTTTAATAAAATTTGGTATGGAATTAGCTGACACCCTGGATTAACACACAGGCTACGTTTTATTGCGGGAAAATATCTTATTCCCATGGAAAAATCGATACACCCCGGATAACACCGCGGGGCACACCTAGTACATAAAAGTGATAATTACACAGATATATTTCTTAACCTAAGAGTCGACGGCCTTATCACTAAAAGTGATTTCTTCTTCTTTGTGGTTGTTTTTCAGTCGTAGCCTCTTGACTGAGGAATGTGAGACTAAGGCAGTTTTTTTATTTTATTTTATAAAGGAGGAAAAACTGAATTAACAAACAATACGTAAATGACTAAGGGCCGTTTTCTAAAATGAGATTTCAGTAAGTAAATACTTAAATAACGTTCTGTCACGGTCTTTTCTGAGAAATTCGAAGAGACAGCATTAAATTTAACTATTTACGTAACGAAATTCCAATTCAGAAACTGGCCCTTAGCCTATTACATTTTGTTAATTCCTAAGCTTTAACCACCCGGGGACTATTACCTAGTGGCATTTCTTCCGAGCTCTTCCGAGCTTCATAAGGCGCGCTAAGCGGTTGGTGCCGGCTGTCATGTAATGGCAGTCGTTAAGCCATGTCAGGGGCCTTATGGGCGGCTTGATAATTTCTGACAGTAAGACCCGCCACTGTCTTACATTCCTCCACCAACCCGGACTTGGCTCCTGTGGTGGAGTATTGCAAAGCAGGAGGGGGGGCATACAAGGCTTGATATCGAACCACCAGATCTCTATTCGGACCGATTATGCTTCAGATGAGCGGCCGCTTGTAGGGTCCCTTCCGTAGCTTCGCATATGGTGTCCGTCCATCGCATTGGCGCTCCTCTTCTGCTTCTTTTCAAAGTACAAGCAGGTTTAATATGGAACAGGTCGAACTCCGGAACTGCATAATAAAGCGATGCGGCGTCGGCATCCAGATGTACAGCGGCTCGCAAGTGACCATCTCCGGCACCACGATATCTGAGTGCACAGAGCAGAGCATCCGGTGCGAGGCTGACCACCCCGGCGTAAGAGGGAAGGGGGACGTGTAAGTAGTGTTTTAACACGGTTTTATTTAACTTTTCATGTACTGAAGCCACATGATAGATGGGGCAAGGTGAAGACAGGGCGCTATGGCGCTCATTAGGGGAGGGCTATGTCCAGCAGTGGACTAGTATAGCCTGACGACGACGACGACGTATTGGAGGATAATTATCACGAGATCGCTGCATAAACGGTGCTTGACAAGCGGATTTCTGTGGTGTTGATAGTCTGATCGGTACCACAGACTAGCATATGTACAGCATATCGCAAGTGACCATCTCCGGCACGACTTTGTCCAAGTGCACGGAACAGAGCATCCGGTGCAAGGCTGACCACCCCGGCGTAAGAGGAAAGGGAGACGTGTAAGTAGTATTTTAACACGGTTTTACTTCACTTAACATGTACGGGTATTAAAAGGGGTGAGGAATCTTTCGTTATATAAACGGCGCCCGACAAGCGAATTCAGTGGTTTTGCTAGTCTGTGGTATAGTCTGTGATCGGTATCAGACTAGCATCCAGATGTACAGCGGATCGCAAGTGACTACCTCTGGCACGACGATATTCGAGTGCACGGAGCAAAGCCTCCGGTGCGAGGCTGACCACCCCGGCGTTAGAGGGACGGGGGACGAGTAAGTATTATTTTAACACTGTTTTACTTCACTTAACATGAATTGAAAGGCGTGAGAAATCCTTCTGTGGTACAGTCTGTGATCGGTACCACAGTCTAGCATCCAGATGTACGGAGGCTCGCAATTGACTATCTCTGGCACAGATGCGAGGCTGACTACCCCGGCGTTAGAGGGAAGGAAGACGTGTAAGAGATAGATAGATAGACAGAGAACACTTTATTGCACAACCAAAAAAATATTACAACCATGATTCTTAAATGTTAGTAATTTTAACAATATTTCATTTAACTTCACAATAGATTAAATGATCATGCGAGGTATCTTTCGCTGTGTAAACGGTGCCTGAGTGCTTAGTGCGAGTTTGACAGATCCAATCGAATAACTTTACTACCGCGTTAATCGAGCATTGAGTAGTGAGTATGAGTAAGTTAACCGTTCGAACTGGCAAAACGCTGTCACAGTACAACACGCACTCGCGTTTATTCGTGTTTTGGCTGGTAAACGTGATCACTTCTCAACGTAAACAATTACAACTCGCACTCAGCATTTTAATTTCCATACTTGTCGCTAGGTGGCGCTTCCTCGATGCCATAGAAATATGAGTTTACGTTAACGCGATCGAGTAGTTAAAAAACTCGCATTAAGCACTCTGAACAGCGAATTCCAGTAGTTTTGCTAGTCTGTGGTACAGTCTGTGATCGGTACCACATTCTAGCATCCAAATATACAGCAGCTCGTTAGGCGAATGCTACACGCAAGATATATATCGTGATCCGTCAATATAAACTGTTGGATCACGATATTTATTGACGTGTAGGGTAGTGTATTGAGGGATCACAATAATTATCGCTGGATATCCGGAAATCCTTGTGATCTGATCCAAGATCCCGTGATATTTATCTTGCGTGTAGTGTTGCGCGTCAATATTTATCGCGTCAGTACGCAGCGAGAAGGCAGCAATGGAGGACGTCTATGACACCGCTTCTGCTTCTCAATCGTTGACAGGCGACTAGATTGTCTTGAAAGAGCTGAGACTGAACTTAGAATCACTGCCAGAAGTTCATCCGTAATCCCGTCCATTTCATTGTGAAGGCAAATTTCGTCCAATAAATTCAAATATATGTAAACATTGCTCTCTTTGGTAGCGAATTTTTTATTCAACGCTTTCTTTTTACGCGTTTTTGTATGGATTGGGCTATAACTATCGCCACACAAGCTCTAATTTTGCCCTGTCTAGGGTCCATCACGTCTGCTTCATATAAAAACGCTTCAATACTGACGCGATCCGTATATTTGGTGTAGGGTGTGCTGTGATCCGGCTCAAGATACTTGATTAAATATCGTGATAATTATCACAATATTTATTGACGTGTAGCGTTCGCCTTAGTGACCATCTCCGGCACCACGATATCTGAGTGCACGAAGCAAAGCATTCGTTGTTAGGTTGACCACTACTTTCCATTGTTGCAGCATCGAAGGCCTGACCATCAAACCCATGTGCCACATCGGTTCTGGCGATCTGAAGAAAGACATCCTAGTAGTGGAGCAAGATGTCAGCTCAATGTAGCCTCAACAGCTTCGGGTTAAGGTCGAATTTTACTTATACATTCATTCGAATAGACTTCATGAGGTTTTTTTGTTATGTTATTCACACAACACTCGGTATGATTAGACTCGTTTAATATATAACTATGAATGAGTGCCCTCATATTATAAACATAAATAAATTAACAATAATAATGTAACCGCTTAAATAAAGCGCTTCGAGGCACATTCGACCCAAAATCTCCCCATAAAATTAATATTCCAAAATATTGGATTTTCTTTAATTTTGCAAAATGTTGAATTCTCATAAAGTGTAAATCCCGAAATGGATAATTCCCCAAAAGGTTAGATTTTTTAGTTTTGCAATAATTATGTTGAATTCCAATACAGTTGAAATTCCGAAATGTGTAATTTCCCTTTTTGTGTTAGTAGTAGGTAACGCTAGAGATAAAATAGGTGTTTATTAAAAAAATTAAGTACTCTAAGTAAACTTTGTACTTATTTTTTATATATCGCACCTTCGGATGTACAAGGGCACAACTTACAAACAATTGTAAAAAAACACTATGCACCTGTAAAGTACATGGCCATATTCACAAATATATGGGTCGTACGTATTTCATGCAGAGAATAATCACTTTGAAGCAATGCAAAGTCGAATAACAAAGGCCTGCGCAGACGAGGGACTGTTGTCCCCAAGGCACAAACAAAAGTCCCTGAATCGTGAAAAAATGTCCTCCGAGTACTTGTCGCCGACTTAACGCCTACGGTGTGCAGTCATTTGTTCCCCGGAAATTAAGTGAAGCGTACCCTATGGAAGCAAATGTTCTGAGATTACGTTGTGTTGTAATTAACATGAAGTTGAAAAAGAAAAGGCGTTTTAAAAGAAAACACCGAACTTTTGTCCAGTCCGGTCTCTTGATGTCCTCGGTAACTTGAGGGACTTTTTGTACGGGGTACTTTTAGTCCTTCGTGTGCGTTATTCGATACAATTATAAGAGATCTATATCGACGGACAAAAAAGTAACCTGGGGATAGTACCCCGACTGCGCAGGCCTTTTGACATTGAATGAAAAAAAAAACTTAAAAGCGGTTATCCTGTAAAATAACAACATCTGCAGTTGTGCCCTTGTACCACCGAATTATGTCCTGTTCCGTGGTTCTTGTGCAATACAATATAATAGAAGGTTGGTTATGCGAGCCAATACTAGTGTACCAACACCAGCCGGTCCGGTCGCGACATATAATCATCATCGTTTTTAAATATTGCAAAAAATATATTTTTATGTATCTTCTATAGTATAAAAACCTATTTAGAGGCTAAAAATTTCACCCATGCCGGGATTCGAACCCGCAACCTGTGGCTATCCGTGCCAGCCTGGCCATCCGTGCCAACGCCCTACCAATTGACAACATTTCATTTTTTTAACATACGCATTTTATTGTCTTAAAGGAAACTAGATACAAAATAAAACGACCCATATTTTTTCATTTTCTGAAACACGCACGTTTTCTTATATTTTATAAATTTTAAAGTTTTTACCGGAAGTGACGAAATAACGAGGCTCACAATATGTTTTCCTTTGCCTAATATCCTAAAAAAACATAGTTACAAACAAATGTCGTTTTAGTATTGCCAGGGCCATGTTAAAAAACAGTTTCTGTATTTTTTTAACATCTGCAAATATGTTTTTCTTTTATACAATTAAATCAGCTTAGTTCAATTCATCGTCCCTTATGTACGTAGTTGTTCCTTTTTTTAACTGCACTTTGTGTTGGCAAAGCCTTTATCTGCGTTCGGAGTGTTTTTGCTGCCAGTTTGTTACTTTTGTAGCTAATTTTTCAAGGTTATTTATAATGGTAAGTATAAAGTATGGTAACCCTTATACTATGTTGTGTGGCTTGCCTTGCGTAACGTAAACAAACTTTGTGTAGTGTAAAATTTATTTCTCTCTACTCAATTTTGTTCAATCTGTTCACGAAGCAATACTGCAGTTTCATTGGTTTCCAAGTTGTCATACACATCGCCGCCCATCATTTCGTATCGAAAAATTACTAAATACACACAAAGTATTTTTTTAGGTCAGATCTTGAAATTGACTTTTTTTTATCGTGGCACAGGCATGTTCACTGAGAGCCATGGTGTGACGTCATCAGCGTATTTTTGTGTTTTTCCCATTTTCTCGGTAATGCAACCACAGAAAAAACTGAAATAAATGTTTACGTGCTTTACAAAGCCAAATCTCGAAATGGTTTTCGAATTAGAGCTCCATACAATTTTGAAATGTTGTCAATTGAGCCAATGGGCGACTCACCGGCATCAGTGAAATTTCGAACCTCTTTACACTATTCTCTGTATTACGTACATTCTATAATATAAAAATGAATCGCTGAATGTGTTGCTTTATGCGCAAATCTCGAGAGCAGCTGAACCGATTTCGCTTATTATTTTTTTAGAATATTCCTTGAAGTACGATGATGGTTCTTACGGAGAAAAATAAAAATAAATTTAAGAATCGACTGTTAGGCGAAACGAAGTTCGCAGGGTCAGCTGGTTAAATATAGTTTTTAACCAACCCTCAGATCTGAGGGTCTGTTAATAAACAAATAAATAACTTTCACACAACGCAATCACTTCTCCTGGTCCCAAACCAGGATACCCGAATTAGTAGATATTTTAATTTTCCTAGCTTTTGATAAACAAAAGTTGTCACTGAAGTAGCAATCTCAATTATATTCGAGTATGGAATAACAAAAATATGTCTTTAATGTTTATTATTATGGTTATCTGTTGATGCCTCAGAGCACACTAAAAGTATGTTCAATATTTTACAACCATCAAAAATTATATTTGCGATTGGAACCGTTCAGGATTTGTTGCGCATAATTAGGCCCTAGATGTTTTCCTTAACGCGCTTTGAGGTGCTAACTAGTGCCACCAGTGGAAAAAAATCATAACTTGTTACAAATACTTATTTTTTTCAGAAAGCCAACATCACAAATCTTAACCACTATGACAAATACTAGAATCTACATCACCTATGATCCACCGATTTCCGCCAGAAACGGCCATTTTTAGCTGAAATCATTAGTCCTAGAATGTTAATACTACATTCTAGGCTTCTTGTTCTTCTTCTTCTTCGGGCTATATTAGTCCACTGCTGGACATAGCCCTCCCCTAACGAGCGCCATAGCGCAAGGTTGTGCCATTATTGGGGGGTAATGCCCATAATCCCCACGCTGGGCATGCGGGTTGGTGATCGCAGTTTGGTGGAATTGTACTTCATTCTAGGCTGTATGTCCTTGAATAGTTGTCACAAACAATAAGATATTTTATGTATACTTTTTAAAAACAATACCTTCAGACCAGACCCTGCGTGAATAAACCCTAAGAAGTTGTCATTGGCGTTTTACATCCAAATCCAGAACCCTAGCCCGTAACAATATTATAAAACAAGTCATGATTTTTAATCACCCCAAAGTGTCTTAAAATAATGTTGTACCCTTCGTTTAAAAAGCAGCTTTAATAGTACACCTGTTGTTTGTTCTAAGTTGTAGTATTATATTGTTTTGATTATGTAATTTTTTTACTCAGCTGAAGTATGCCTCAGATAGTATGACGAGATGGTATGCCCCACTTTCTTTAGTCATCGTCTGTTTGTATGTTTTTTTATATTATATTTTTATTTGTTATTTTACAGATTATAAAGAAAATGGCAAAACATTATCTTTGCCTACCAGTCTGAGGTACAGGCTTGTGTATATACGCATGTGAATTATTATTTCGGAGATTTTGGAAGAGAAGAGGTCTTTGGAGCGGCTTTGGGACCCCCATGCCTTAGTTTGATTATGTTATTTATAGATTTCAGAGATAAAGCTGTGAGAAACACGTGCATGAGGCAATAGGCGTGACGACAGTATCAAATAATCAAAAATTTAACGATATTGGCGGAAACTATATATTAAAAAGATTTAAAACACTGATTTAGTTTTATAAAAGAAAAGATTGTAATACTGCTTTCATCCAATTTGACTGAAACACTGATCACACCGCGTGACGTCACGCTTGGTTAACATTGGTAAACTTTACCCGTGCTTTGGTGTCACTACTAGTGATTACTATGCTTGTTTACCTGGGCGTGACGTCACATACGACGCCAATACACTGCGAGTGGTTTTCCCACAGATTTAAAATAATTTTAGAAAAATGGCTTTAATGTTCGTTGAACTTTAGTTTAGTACTGAAATATAGTTTTTTTTTTTTTTAAATAATGTGTTTATAGAAGAGGATTTAAAAATTTCGTCATGCCTATTGTTTGTCAACCTTTATTAAAGTCAATTGTAACAATTAGTATTGGTTTTATTATTATGAATCGGCACAAAGGTATTTGAAGGTACATTTCAATAAACGTAGTTCAATAAACGTTCTAAAAGATAAAGGAAGGTTAAGGCAATCATTGTTATTCCCAGAGATAATTCCACTGGTGTTATCTTATTGTTTCGTGGATAGAACTCAAATTCAAAGTCAAAACGTTTTTGTTCATTCCTAAGTACAAAGATTCTAGCCCATGCGAACTGAAAGCGTAGACGCAAAATATACGATAAAATTAATAGATAAATTAAGACATTTGTCGCATAAGAATCAATTTCTGGGAGCCAATTCTCACTTCATTAGCAAATAATTCGTATACGACTCTTAATGCTTATCACTTGTGACGGTGCAAACCTCTTCATACCATTTTTATTTCTATTTAAATTACGTCAAACATTCTTCGATTTCCCTCATTTTTCATCACTACTACTTTACCCGTTGACCAGATCTGACTTTTTACCTGCTTCACCGTTTAACCGTTTTTATCCAGTTTTCTGTTTTACTAATCTACAAATAAAACCACACCTGAAGTCGTTTACAACCTTACAGACTTAAATTCTGCATAAAATGTCGAGTGACAGTCATCATTTGTATTCTGAACGCCATGCTAAATTGAATTGGAATGAGAAAATAAATGTCGAATGGCTTTGTCGAGTTATCTTATTTTTATGCGACAAATGTCTAAGCATTCGAACATTTTGCGTCTACGCTTTCAATTCGCATGGGCGAGAATCGGCATCCTGGTATTCTCACAAAGTCGTAGCGCAAATCCTATTAAATTCGTAAGGCAGTATGACTGGATGCATTGTTGTTACTCTTTCACGTAAAAACTACTCAATGGATTTTAATGTAACTGTACAATAATATAGATACTTTAGAATAACACATAGGTTACAATTTATAAAGATATCGTGTCATATTTTTGAAATGCGAACCAAAAATTATTCAAGTGATAATATTAATGTCGCAATGTTACTTCTTTTCTACGTCACGCTAATGTAAACAACTCTAAATACTAATCCTGCGCAGGTGAAGTCGCGGGCACCAGCTAGTTTGCTAATAAATTTCTCTCGCTTTGAGGTGTCATAATAATGTTGTAATCATAACTATATTTGGCTGTCGTTCGACTTTTTATGTAGAATTCAAGTCATACGCCGTAGTGTCGTATACGAATTATTTGCTAATGTAGTGTGAATTGCCTCCCAGGTCAACTTTGTTCGAGTCTATATTCAGGGTGTTAATTGAATTAAATAAAAATATTGGAAAATGACAGCTGTTTCCAGGATTGCGAAAACGGAAATATTGATTTTATTTCAACCATGTAACGGAATCAAATATAACTTACCGTAAAAAAATGGTAGTTTTTAACATTTTAGTAGGTACACGAAGTTCTTATTTCACATTTCATGATTAATAATTGGGACATTGTTCAAATTCAAAAGTGTTTTTTGAGCACATTCAATGACAAATACCTTATTATTACTTAAAAATTAGTATGCTTTATTTTGATGTCCAGTACCTAGCAGTAATTTTTTTTACTCGTGACACCCTGTATGTTGCACTCTTTACATAACTTCGAATTCGCGTTTCCTACAACAAAAACAATGTTTATTCTTATGTTACAAACGCACTGACTCTTACAAATAAACACCGTATGTGCCTGGTATAGCATACTGCATGCCTAGTGTTTTGTTCACGTCATTTGAATGTAATTTTCAGTTGGAAGAAAAGAGACAAAACACTGAATATACAATACTTACACCAAGTTTATTAGTAAGGCTGTACGGTCTTATCTTCTTCTTCTTCAGGCTATATTAGTCCAATGCTGGACATAGCCCTCCCTAATGAGCGCCATAGCGTCCTGTCTTCAGCTTGCCGCGTCCGCCATCTGTCGGCAGTTTTTAACACTGTCCCTTAAAACACTCCTCAGAGGTAGTTTATTTAATCTGTGGTTACTTTCTTTCTTAGTAAAATCTATTGTAAGTAAAATCTTGCTATTGAAACCGAAGCCCGAGGTATATTCTAAAAGCTAACAAACTATACTTATGGGAATCGCTCCTTGAGGAGCAGCTTTAAACATAAAGAAATAATACCAGGAGGAGAGAAGTAAAAAATCGATAAACCTATAGTTGGAGTTACATTGGTCGATGCCGGACAACTCAAACTTCACTTGTTTACCGATATCGTAACATAATAGAAAAATGTTTAACGCTACGATACAGTTACGGGCACTAACATAGGTACTTATATGCACTTCATTAGTTTGTCAAAATCAAATTTCTCATACATCATGCTAGAAGATTAACCTCTTCGTGACAAAGTTCTAACGTGTTTGCTTGTTTGTGCAGGCGACAGTATCTAATTCCTACCAAGTTGTTTCAAACCAATGCAATGGTCGTAAATCACGTAAGTACCTACCTATAATAAAATGTTATATCGTTATAATAACTCGTTATTAATATCGATATTCTTAGCAATATCTACAATATTAGGTATAGGGAAGAGCGGGTGATCGTGCTCTTCCAGTATAAAGGGAAACCCGCCAGGCAGATCGTATGCCCGGGGGCGGCCAGTCAAACAGTTGTTAGTCGGACGCTCAGAATAAGAACTAAAGCTTTAGTTCTTATTTTGAGGTCGGACGTTATATTTGTCGTACTACATGTCATCTGAAACACAATACATTTATACAATATTTAACATCGCGAGGAAACCTGACAGGCTTAGGGGTTCAAATACCTCAGCGCTTGAAATTGCCAATCCGCGGTGGGCATGCGTGGTAATCAAGCCCATACTCACTCTCTGAGAGAAGCCCTGTGCCCTGCAGTGGGACGTTTATTGGCTACATTAAAAAAATCTTACATTTCCTTCAGAAGCTCACGATTTCAAAATACAAGTCCAAAAATATGTTTATTTTCTCGATCCACAATACATTTTTTTAAATTGTTTTTGGTTTTTTTAAAGTATTTATTAATATAAAAGAACACATTACAACTGTTATAAATAAGGCCCCACAAAACCTATTAGGTACTTGGTTTGACTGTGGGAGCAGTCTCGCTTACAATAGTTTTACCAGATATTTTTACTTTTACCAGATACGAGGATGGATTGAAAAGTTCGCGACCTCAGCAAGAAAACAATATTAAATATAAAAGTAATTTTATTTTTCCACGTAATCTCCACTTAACTCAATGCACTTCTTCCATCTGGTTTCCAACGTAATCATAAAAAAAGTTTCTTCAAGGCCTACAAAAAAGTCACCCACCGCAGCTTCGACCTCCTCATTTGATGAAAAATTTTGATCTCCAAGGTGTTTTTTTAAACTTGGGAATAAATGAAAGTCTGAAGGTCCCAAATCAGTGGAATAGGCGGAATGAGGCAGTAATTCAAAGCCACAATCACGAATTTGACCCATAGATTCAACAGACGTGTGAACGCGTGCATTATCCTGATGGAACAACACTTTCTTGCTGAGTAATCCTGGCCTTTTCTCTTTGATTGTTTCACGCAAACGACGTAAAAGGGTGCAGTAGGTAATAAGCAGAGTTTATAGTTTCACCTTTTGCAAGGCAGTTCACCATGATGACACCCTTAGCATCCCAAAAAACTGACGCCATCACCTTGCCAGCTGGCAAAATTGTTTTGGCTTTTTTTGGAGTCGGTTCATCAGGTTTTTCCCACGGTTTGGATTGCTGTTTTGACTCTGGGGTATAGTGGTGTACCCAGGTTTCATCCATTGTCACAAATCTGGCCAAAAAATCTTGTGTAAAAGCCTCAAACATTTCCAAACAGTCGCGAGAAATCGTGAGCCGTATTCGTTTTTGTTCAACTGAAAGCAATCTGGGTACCCACCGCGCAGAAACCTTAGAAAATCCAAGTTCATTGACTAAAATGTTTTGTGTTCGTTCATACAAGATGCCAATAGTGTCTGCAATCTCCCTGATGGTCAATCTCCGGTCTGCCAATATCAGATCACAGATTTTCCCGATGTTTTCTTCAGTCGTAGACGTCGTAGGCCGGCCGGAGCGAGGGTCATCTTCAATACTCTCTCGTCCGCGTTTAAATTCTGCATTCTGCAACCCACTTTTTTACAGTCGTATACGATGGAGCAGATTACCATAATGTTGTTGACATACTCGTATCTTCGTGAATCTCTTTTGGACTTAGTTTTTTTTTAAACAGGTATTTGATGACCGCACGTTGCTCAATGTTTTCCATTCTTTAAAAACGCTGCACTTAGGCTCACAAAATTTAGTCTAATTTAAAAACAGATAATGCTATTGCGATAGAATTTTACAATGTGACAACCAGAGAGTAAACAAATCGAAGGAGGTCAGTTACATTAAAATACTTCAAGTATTCATGTGTTAGGCCGCGAATATTTCGATCTACCCTCGTATTTTCACTTTTACCAGATATTTTTACATAGCCTTTTTTCACATAATATTTGCACACTAACATTTACTTGTAATAAGGATGACTTAGCTAAATTCTTAAAACTATTATTATTATTAATATTTTGCAAAATCACGCAATTGAAACCCTACTTTGCGTTTTCGCCTGTTCTAGGTAGAATAAGGTGTGGTTGAATTTTCAACGGTTTTTCAGTACAACAAAAAGTTGTACACAGTAGGTATGTCGATTGAACGCACACCTTTGTTTTCCACCACCCCATAGAGATAATTTTTCTAAAATCGGTCATTGTCCTGTACAGAATAATAACAAAGACTACATTCGCCTATTTAAGTTATTCTTAAATTAGAGATCGTTACATATCGCTAGGGCAAACTCCATCCAGTTACGAGTCAACAAATAGTCTATTAAGGGTCTTCGATAGGGACACACGCTTTACCTACACAAACCAAACAGCTAGTGATTTTTAAATAAAGAAATCTCTACCAAAGGTGCATGAGGATATAGTTTGTTTTTCGACCTTTCTTGACTTTTTTGTTGTAAAAATGCTACCAGTGAATGCTAATTATCATCTTGGGCATATGATGTTGGACTGCTTCGCGGCGAACCCTGAAAGGATTTGTCAGGTAAATATTATGTTTTCAATGTTGTTAACGACCCACACGATGAACCATCACTCATCGTCCCCTGCGTGCCCTAAAACCTGCACTCAGGAGGACCTCGATATCAACCCTTGTATGTCCCCTTGCTGGGGCACGGGTCCCGTCCTGCATCGTACTAAGGTTAGGCCATACTCCACCACGGGGGCCAAGTCCGGCTTGGTGGAGGATTGTAAGACAGTGGCGGGCCTTACTGTCAGAAGTCATCAAGCCGCCCATAAGTCTTCTGACATGGCTTAACCATTATGTGACAGCCGGCACCAACGGCTTGACGTGCCTTTTCGAAGCACGGAAGCGCTCGGAAAAAATGCCACTAGCGGTAGTCTCGGAACGGTCACCCATCCCCCATCTGACCGCGCCTGTTGTTGCTTAACGCAAGTGATTGATTCCAATCACTCGGTTCGACTAAGTAGTACACGTGCGCTTCCTATTTATTTCCTAACATATTATAAGTTGTAAGAAAGTTTTCCTGGTGTAGATACCTACCTGTGTACCTACCTATAGTCCATCAGTCTCACGTCTGTTTCCCGGAGGGAAACAAATAACAATATTATAAAAAAATAACAAAGGGTTTGGGTAATTTTGTATGAAAGTTGGCTTTCTATTTTACTCACGCGCGGACAACAAAATTAATCCAATCATGTTTACTTCATTTACTTACCTAAGTGATACTTATATTAAGTAAATATAGTACCTACTTACCTACTAAGTAGATACGTAGGTACTGTACTGTGATTAAGTAGGTATTTAGTGCTTTTGAATTAAAACTACACACACAGCGTTAAGATAATTATAGAGACAATACTTGCCGCCTTTGCCCAAATCCCTTTACTTTTTAGGTAGCCTATAATACGACTCACTGCAGGGCACAGTCCTTCTCTCAGAAAGAGAGAGTATCCGCTTAATTACCACGCGTACCCACCGCGAATTGGCAATTTCAAACGCTGAGTTTTGAACAATTCATACGTTACCTCACGATGTTTTCCTCCGCCACTAGCGAGTGGTATTGCAACTATAGCTTCACAAATGTACATGAGTTAGAAAACAAGGTCAAACGGGATTAGAACCAAGGCCCTCCCGATTGAGAAGCCAGCGTCCAACCGTCCCGCTACCACTGCTTAAGTCCTAGAATAAAATATAACAAATACTAACTGTCGGGCTACCGAAGACATAGCACAATGACTCCATATCTCTCTCTGTCTACAGATAGACGCGGCAACAGGAGAAACAGAGACGAATGGCTCCGTCCTGTTTCGCGTCAAGCGTCTAGTTCGCTGCTTTCGCAAGCTAGGGCTTCAGGTCGGCGATGTCCTGGCACTAGGAGGGAAGAATCACCTGGACCTGCACATCCCTTACTATGCTGCCCTGATGTGTGGACTACCGATCGCTGCTATGGACCCTCTCTACAAGTATGGTGAGTAAGGCATTTACAGTCCCTTCGTGTAACGAAAGTACCCGAAGCTATAAGTATATTCAACATGATTTTTAACCGATAGGGATAAGGTGCATAATTGATTGCCGCAGTAGCGCTACCTATTTCGCTCACGCTAATATTGCCAAAATAAATGGTCACCTGCATCGATGACGTTGAATCAACCAATAGCAACAAAGGCGCGCGGCCTGCTATAAAATGAAACTGATTGGTCGATCAACTTGGTCATCTGTGCAGGTACATCCGCGAGACTTATTTCTTGTGTAGCACCATTGAATTTAAAATTCAATGGTAGCACTGTGCATGGCGGCCTCGGTGGCGCAGCGGTTTGGCACGCTGACTGTAAAACCGAAGGTCTCGGGTCCGATCCCCGGCCGGGTCAAACTAGGAAACGGACTTTTCTGGTTGGTCTCGGGTCTTGGTGTTATCTATGTATTTATTGCATTAAATCTATCTTAAATCTGTCGAGTTAGCACCTGTAACACAGTCATTTAGTTGTACTTGGTAAAGGGCTAACGAGATCTGTGTAATATGTGCATGAATGTTTATTTATAAGAACTAGCGGTGTCCCGTGGTGTTACCCGCCGCGGTTCATCGAATTTCCCATTATTTTTCCGCAGTAAAATGTAGCCTATGTGTTAATCCAGGGTGTCTTTCTGAGTAGGTACCTATCTTTGAATGTTTGTTACTCAATCACGCAATAGCGGCCGCACGGATTTACATGAGACTTGGCGTACGGTGGGGACTTCTCCACCAATCCGGACTTGGCCCCCGTGGTGGAGTATGGCCTATAGTATAGGGGGCACGGGTCTCTTCCGTAAGGAAGGTATAGGCCCTATATCTTCATTACGGAATAGACCCGTGCCCCTAGGTGGGGACATAATGGGTTGATGATGATGGCGTAGGCGTACAGATAGACAAAGATATGAATTGAGACATGGGATACTTGATAGTCATTAAGCGCTGGCCTGGTGGAACCGAGTGACTGGAATCCATCACTTGGGTTAAGTAACAACAGGCGCGGTCTGGTGCTGGATGGGTAACCGTCCTGTGTTTTCGTTATTAAATAAACCGAGTCCACTATGTAATACAGTTTTAGGAGTTTAAGACAGTTTAAAACAGGACTTCCTGTTATAAAAAATAATGCAGCATGCAAATAATGAAGGGAAAGTACCTTGAATATTGTAGACGGAAAGAAGACATTGACTTAATGTTAAAAAGGAATTAAACTGCATTCATAGATTTTTAAATAATTACACGGCTGAACCGTGAGTCGATCCCGCTACACGAGAAAAAAATTACCCTGTAGCTATATCATACCTATCGAACGGATTATTTTTGGCTTAGTAATATAGTTATATTCTTTTAATGCACTAACCCGTGCTAAGGACCATTCTGAAAACCTATTTAGAGGCTAAAAAATCATCCATGCCGAGGCTCGAACCCGCGACCTCTGGCTAACTGTGCCAGCGATCTCCCAACTGAGCTAATGGGCGAGTCACCGGCATCAGTGAAATTTCGAACCTCTAGAAAATACTCTCTGTGCCTATTACGTACAGGCAGCAACATCTGGCTGTAGTAATTTGCATCACTTGCAGCACCGAGTACCTAGTTTGCTGTTAGGTTTTACATCGGAATGATATCGCTGTACCCACAATGATTATATCCTTTTTAATGCACTTATGCACCAACCCGTGCTAAGGACAATTCTAAAAACCTATTTAGAGGCAAAAAATCCACCCATGCCGGGACTCGAACCCGCCGCGACCTCTGGCTAACCGTACCAGCGCTCTCCCAACTGAGCTAATGGCGACTCACCAATTATAATAATATAGTGTCAGAAATAAAAGAATTACCTTTGTGCAAAGGCCTAGTTCATCTAAAAATGTCCCAGGCACTACAGCGTCCGAGTAAACCCATCTAGAGTGAGTGAAGGTACCACTGTAAATCTCATTCAAAGACAGAGAGGCCGAAGTTTTTTTGTGTAAATACCCCGCCCACCACGACTTACCTTAAACGAATACATTGTTGTTCCAGACGAAATCCTCTCCATGTTTAGGATAACCGAGCCCAAAATCGCGTTTTGTCAGAAAGACACTCAAGATTACATACAGCGAGCTGTAAAGGAACTGGCACTTGATACCACGGTCGTGCTCTTCGATGGGGATTCCACTATTCAGACGTTCATGGAGACATTTGATGATGGAAGCAACACGGATGAATTCAGGTAGGTAGATAATATAGGAAGCATTAATTAAGACATATATATTTTTTTAAAACCCATCCTACCACCTGCTTACTCTGTCATTCTAAAGAAAGAAGAAAGAAACAAAGATATTTATTGATTCAATTTAACACAACATAACGCAAGGAAAACAAAAACAAATCATATAAATTCAAGACAGGACAGGGCAAAGTCAGAGCGTAAATAACATAACATAACATAACGTAACATTATAAAATAAAATAATAAAACATAACATTTACATATAGGCACAAACATTGCTTCTGGCACCACACTAGGATACCCCTGTGTCCTGGGAACCAGAAACAACGACCTCACAAACATGTAAACATTCAAGACCTGAAGGTTTTTTTTTTGTCCCCAGCCGGGAATGGAATCCGGGACCTCTTGCATGCAGGCAGTTGCGCCACAGAGGTCGAGGTCAGGTCACATCCTGGTTAATGTCCACTTTAGTTTGTTTCTTGCGTGGCAGCTTTGCCAGGCAAAAAACCAACCAACCTTTGGCAGAGTTTTGCCCAATTACGACGTTGATTGCACGATGTGTGATTGAAATAAATAGGATGCCCCTCTCCATGGCTCTTTAACCAACTCTGAGGCCTTTACCCAATCGCATAACTGTCAAATTTGGAACTAATTTGAATGCGTAGGTAATATATAGGGGCTGTAATATATAGGGGCTGTAATATATTACGCGCACCTAATCCTGAACGTTTTCAATCATCTAACCGTCAAATTTCATACTAATTGCTATCGTAAACGATAGGATTCCGACAGGATTTGGTGAGCACGAAGGCCTGCGCCCTGCAGTGCACTGCAGTTTTCACCGGACCCGTTTACAAGAATCTATAGAGCCTTGCTCATTCCCGTCACCATTGAGGCCCTCGTAATACCACAGTACACCATAATACATGCTCACTTTGTCGATTTGTAAGTTCTACATGTAATAAGTTAAATATGTTGATGACACGACAGAGGTATTGTGGCTAGTGGCGAACGGTGGCTCTGCCCGGCCATCCAAAATACAGCCGTGAGTTAATGCATGTACTTATTGTGTACGTAATGAGCGTGTTTGCATCCGCTTCAGTATGGCTGGACTCTTTCATTCTATGTGAAGTTTAGTCATTGGTTTTGTGTGTGTGTGTGTGTGAGGGTGTGTGTGTGTGTGAGAGAGAGAGAGAGAGAGAGAGAGCGAGAGACAGTGGTTTTGTATTTGTCAGCACCTCGTGCAGTTTAGTTTGTTTAGCAGTAGTGTTAAAAATCTTTGTGTTTGGGAACAGACCAGCGGAATTCGACGGTAGCCAGGTGTTCGCGTGGCTGACCCCGACCAGTGGTACGACAGGAGTGCAGAAGTTTGCCGCCTTCAACCATCAGCAACTCAAGAACGTTGTCAACAGTTATTTGAAGTAAGATGATAGCGCAGCGGAAGAACGGTGGTCTCACATTCGGGAGCTCTTGGGCTCGAATCCTGGCGTGTACCTAGGTACACGCCAGGATTCATTACTAGTAATGACTTTGTTTTCAAAGTTACGGACCAGTAGCGTAACTACATCATCTGAGGCCCGTGGCAAATTCATGGGATGTGGGGCCCTCCCAGTAAAAATCTATGGCCACGTAACCAATGGATGCATTCTAAAATTTATTGATTCCGTTTCTTAAGTTAGTTTTAAAATGTTAATAATATATTTGAATATATAAATAATAGTAATAAATAAATATTCATGGACATATTAATATAACACAGATTTCGTTAGCTCTATATATAAGTACAACTAAATTACTTGTGTTATAGGTGCTAACTCAGCGATAGATTTATTACAATAAATACATAGATAACATCTAACTAGAAAAGTTCGTTTCCTAGTTTGACCCGGCCGAGACCTGCGGTTTTACAGTCAGCGTGCCAAACCGCTGCGTCACCGAGGCCGTCATACTTAGGTTGGACTTAGGTTATATGGATTTAGGTTGTACTTATTATGGTCTTGCTCGGGGCCTCGTGGACTGGGGCCCCCCATCGGGTCGGGGCCCGTGGCTTTAAGCCAGCCCTGCCACCCTATAGTTACGCCACTGTTACGGACGTTTGTGAAGCCGCAGTAGCATTATCACTCGTTAACGGTGATGGAAAACATCGTGGGGAACCTAAGTGTCCGAGGAGATCACGTGACTCGGGCCATTTTTTGAATTGAGAATTTCGCTATGTACCTAAATAGTAAATTGTAGTGAGATGAGATGTTGTAAAACTTTTATATATAATAAAACTGGAACGTGTTCAACAAACTGCTTTATTTAAAGTGTTTGCATATTTTATTTTATCTATGATATTATAATGAATCGCTGAATGTGTTGGTAAGCAGCTGAACCGATTTTGCTAATGAGGGATTTTCCTAGAGCAAATTAAAAACAAAAAATAGTTCTCTAAACTCCGACAGATGGCTCTGATAAAACTTGACTTGATTTTTTTTTCACAATATATCTGTAATCTGTGAACTGCTGTCATTCCGTCTCATATAGTAATATACTCTGTGTTCCGTCTAGACCACAGAACAATTTAACCAACTCTAGTAATTTCTTTTACAAAAAAAACCGGTTGTTTTTAAGGTAATTTGTTTTTTTTTTTTCTTTTGTATCAAAGAAGTCAATCAACAAATCATCAATTTATGAGAAGTCATGAAAATGCACTGTTAAAAACTTAAAATTAAGTTGTTATAATGACGTATGTTTTGTAATAAAATCTTCGACAGTGACGACGACAGTGATATACAAACACAGACTAATAAAGGTAAAGGTCTCTCAGTGGTATTAAAAAAAACTACGTACGTAGACAGCATCGCCATCTAGTCGCGAGATTGGAACTATTTTTTAGGAGCTGTCAGAAAATCGGTCATTCTTTTTTTATAATATTCCTTGACGTAGGTACATACAAGGATGGTTCTTACGGAGCGAAAAAAAAAATTAAGCATCGTCTGTTAGGCGGTACGAAGTTCGCTGGGTCAGCTAGTTTATAATATTTTAACAGAAAACAGGATAAAACGGAATATGCAGGTAAAAATAGTCAGGTCTATACCCTATTTATTGAAGCTTGAGACAAAAGGTAAACACAGAAATAGTGATTCTCAAACTTTTATCGGAAGAAACAGCACGCTCGCGTGAATAACGAAAATAAAATATCATCTTTCAAATTAGAACGTTTGCATTACATTAAATATTTAATGAGCAGTGTTATAATACGTTTAAAATTTGTGAAGCGCTGACTTTTTGGGTTATTTATAGTGCCACAATTCTATTAAAAAGTTATGTATGAAAATAAAGTTTTTATAAAATGCATTATTTACCAAAATATGAAAACTAAATTTGATATTTATTTTTTTCAAACACATTATATATTTTTACGATACTTTTAACAATCAATGTCGATTTTTTTTATTTCTGATTAATAACAAGCTTGGCATAATAAATTACCCTTTCTATTGTTTGTTTACCTTTTGTCTCAAGCTTCAATAAATAGGGTATAGTCAAGATGTAAAGTAGTAATGCTAAAAATGAGGGATATCTTGAAACAATTTCACAATTTTAAATTTTTGAAAATGATAGATAGAATTAAAGAAATATAAAAAATGGTATAAAGAGGTTTGCACCGTTACAACTTAAGCCATTTAAAACCTAAGCGGCGCAAATTAATTAAAATTTTATTAGGATTAAAAATCATAACTTGTTTTAGAATATACTATTTTTATTTTTAATGCACTAACCCGTGCTAAGGACAAATCATGTGGGTACAGTGATATCATTCCGATGTAAAACCTACTGCAAAGTAGGTAGTCGGGGCTATAAGTGATGCAATTTGCTTAAGCCAGATGTCGCTGCCTGTACGTAATACAGAGAGTATTGTAAAGAGGTTCGAAATTTCACTGATGCCGGTAAGTCGCCCATAAGCACAGTTGGGAGAGCGCTGGCACGGATAGCCAGAGGTCGCGGGTTCAAGTCCCGGCATGGGTGGAATTTTTAGCCTCGAAATAGGTTTTTAAAACTATGCTTTAAGAAGTTATAAAATGGAGGAAGTGACGACATTTTTTTTTGTACTGTTATGAGGAAATAAATCTACCTTGGAGAATCGCATCTTGCTAATTCAAGGTCACATGGTGACATGCAGAAAATTAGTGACGTCATGATGGATGACGGACAAAAATTGAAAGGAACACCTACTTACGCACGTAACACGTACCTAACTTTATCTAATAATAAGACGCAGTTAGAGGACACGAACAAAAAGAGTTTTATTTTTTAATCAAAGTCTAAATTTTTACAGAAAGAAGGAAAGTACTTGGTTTATGTCGGGTTGTATATGTGTTCAACCAAAATGTACATTTGCGAATTTGGTGTCGCAATATCTCGCAATACGCTAACTGTGAAGGAAAACATCGTGAGGAAACCCGCGGCTTGGTTCGCTCCGCACGTATTTACTAGTCTTTCCTGTGGGCTAGGCCGACTAAGCTGTCAGGATGGTATAGGTGCTGGACAAGCCTACACCTACTAAAACCATGTCGGAGGCACTACAGAGTCCAAGTAGTCCTTTGACCCATCTAGTGTGACTGAAGATGCCACTGAACGCTGTATAAATCATTTCACTATGGAGATGCAGATGCCAATGTTGTACGTATCCAAAGAATTTATCTTTGTATTAACATATCCCACTGTTTAATCAAGCTCTACGCAGGTTACTTCAAAATGCAGAAAAATATTTTGATGTGACTGGAGAAACCATCGATATCAAGCCTTGTATGGCCTCACTGCTGGAGCACGGGTCTCTTCCTGCGTCGCAGGAAGGTTAGGCCATACTCCACCACGGGGGCCAAGTCCGGGTTGGTGGAGTATTGTAAGACAGTGGCTGACCTTACCGTCAGAAGTTATCAAGCCACCCAAAGGCCTCTGACATGGCTTAACGACTGTCATTACATGACAGCCGACACCAACGGCGGAACCATGCACAAAGTGAAATAATTGTGATAAAAAATTCTCACTATCTACTACTTTTATTAATAACTAGCTGACCCAGCGAACTTTGTGCCGCCTAACAGTCGATTCTTTATTTTTTTTTATTTGTCTCTCCTTAAGAACCATCCTCGTACTTCAAGGAAATTCGAAAAAAAGAATTAGCGAAATCGGTTCAGCTGCTCTCGAGATTTGCGCTTACCAACACATTCGGGGATTCATTTTTATATTATTGATATATTGCTGTAACAAACGCAAAAACACTTCAAATCAGGCGGAAACTGCGACTATATTTTATATAATTTCTGTGTCTAATAAAGAACATTCTATTTATCTATCTACGTACTGTTCAATCCAGCTACTCCCCTTTATCTCAAAGAGCGTTTTAGTTACCTCAGTGACCACGGCCGGCCACTACGTTCAGACCAGAATTTGACGCTGAAAACACCTAGTCATGCGACAAAGTTCGTTGCCAGCTCATCTACTGTAAGAGTGGTCCGGCTGTGGAATGAGCTGCCGGTTTCTATAAGGCGCTCCCCATCTCCTGCTATATTTAAATCTAAAGTAGTAGAATTCTTTCTTTACAAATAATTTCTTATTTACTTTCTGTCTGTAGATAAATCCCATTTATTTTTCCCATCAGGCTTGCTATTATAACTTAATGTTTATGTGTGTGTTTATAATAGTATTTATCTATGTAGGTACGTTTATTTTATTACATATACGTATGTATGTATATAAATATTCGATGAGCACCAAGTACCCGTCTCAATTTCTCCTTCAGCAATCTTTCCGATTTAAGGTTGCCTGGAAGAAATGGCTATCAGCAATAAGGCCGCCAATTGTACCTCTTCTTCTGTAACTGTTGTCTCTGTAATTATTTTCTGGTGTGTACAATAAAGAATATTCTCTTATTATATTCTTATGTATCTATTTTAGGTTAAGAAATATTGACGGCGGCATTGTCACTAAAAGCTAATTAATAATGATTTTTAGAAAACTTGTGAACATGATTGACTCAAACTCGCTCAACCTGTCGACGGTGCAGTGGATCTCGGCCTACTTCAACGCAATCTCTTACCCCGTCTTCGGCACGGCTAAGGTGCAAACTTCGGCACCGGTAACGCCGGATCACCTCGTTGAGATCATCACTAAGTACAGGGTAAGTTTTCCGAGGACTTTTCACGTCCCATGCTCAAAAATGGCTTCATATTTATTGGACCTGCAGAGCGGGGCAAAAATTGTATTTTAGTCGCTTGGAAAAATATGTTTTTATAGATATTTTTGATTTACAAAACACTTCACAACAGCCAATCACAACAGTCATCGGCAGTTAACGCGCTGGGTTTGCTGCTGGGTTTCTTAATTATTTAGGTATCTGCATTAACGCTGCGTTATTTATCGGTACCTACCTACGTAGGTATATCTACTGTGTTAATTATTTACCTAAGTCTGTAAGAGAGACTTCATATTTGGCTGTCGTAACAGCCCTTTTAATTGTATGCCGCTTCCCAATTAATTCTCATGACTTGATTTCTACATAAAAAATTGAGCGACAGCCGAAATCTGTAATTTGAACGCCATGCTGGATTGAATTCGAATGAGAAAATAAATATCTAATGACTCTGTCAAATTAACTTATTTTTATGCGACAAATGTCTAAGCTTTCGAATACTTTGCGTCTACGCTTTCAATTCGCATGGGCGAGAATCGACGCCAAGTTAGCTAATCGGAACACGTCTGACGGGACCATCTGAAAAGTTGATCCTCCGTAGGAGTATTTGACCTCAGCCTTATGCTCCCTTGTATTTCAGCCACTGGTAACGCTGATGACTCCATGGTCGACCAAACAGATCCTGAACCACCCATCAAACTGCGACCTGACTTGCTTCCGTTTCATTACGCTGACCGGCAGTAAGGTGTCAAAGGAACTCATGGTTGAGCTTCGGGTATGGTCTCACCAAATCGACGTATCTGCAACTACATTGCACAATCGATCTACCCAGATTAACAAGTAGAAAGGTACGGCAACCCAATGGAGGTACCTACGTCGAATTGTCATAATACTCTAATGGTCGTAGAATCGTAGTTTTATGAAGCTGATTAGTACAATTTTATTACTTTGTTAAGTATAAAAACACAATGCCCATAAAAATCTTCAAAGCAGTATAAACAAATTGTCTGTGTTACTTTCTATTGTGAATTCTCTACAACAGTCATACTATTAACACTAACACCGTTACACTTACCTACTTTATAAAATCTGTGGGTGAATCGGCGGATTGAGGAAATAAATATATCGAGCGATTATGGGTGGAAGGGCTGGTAAAGGATGTCCTAGACGGAAATAGTGCGACTAAATAGAGGATCTATGGCAAGATATTCTGTTTATGTAATCGCCTGTGCAATGTAATTGAATGTATTGTTGTCTTATAAAATAGGTAACTGCTTCAAATCGCACCTTTAATTAACGATTCCAACTGTCTAACTCTTTCGTTCGTTCGTTATCAACCGTTGTATGTGACCACTGCTGGGTCACGGGTCTCATCCTGCATCGCAGGAAGGTTAGGCCATACTCCACCACTAACTCTTGAGTACCCTACTAATAATAAATGCTATCGCAAACGAAAGGAATTTGGTGCAACAAATTAAGCATCACCGGCCTAATTCTGCAGATTGTCGAACTGTGAAATTCAATAGAAATTTGACAGACGGCTGGAATCGCTCAGGATTTGGTGCGCACGGGCTGATTTGTTTTTTATCACGTGTTTTCGCAGGCGCGGACGGACCCAAGCGTACTAAGTCCTGAATGATTCCAAATTTCATACAAATTTGACAGACGATTGTAATCGCTCAGGATTTGGCGCGAATAATATAGTTCGCAGTCGCTAAGCCAAGTCAGAGGCCTTCGAGCGGCTTGAAAACTTCTGACAGTAAGACCAGCCACTAGTCTTGCAAACCTCTACAGTCTAGACTTGGCCCCCGTGGTGGAGTGTGGCCTATTCCTTCTTCAGGGAAGAGACCCCTGCCTCTCGCTGGGGACACAATGGCTTGATGATGAATATAGGGGTTGATATGTTTTCTATCATGTGTTTTGCAGGCGCGGACAGACCCAGCCAAGTGCCAGGTGGTTGAGATGTACGGACAAACGGAGACCTTAGGGGCAGTATTGATGGGCGCACCGGAAGGACCCCTCGGCAACTGCGGGAAGCCGTTTCCGCCGGAGTACATCAATATTAAGGTACCTAAGTAAAGATAAATATATAGTCAACAATCTTACGCAAAATACTTCCATTAAAAGCCTTACCCAGGTAGATAATATAATATGTATGTAGCTATTTAACTGTCTGTCAAATCTATCTACATATAGGTAATATAGTAAGCATAGTATTCAAGATTGTTTACAAGAGACTAAAAGTCATTCAGAAACACGTATAGTGTCCAGTACATGCACACCCAACATGGTTACTGGAACACCATATTAAAACACGAACTCATAGGCTACGTAATTTCCTGTGGAGCTGGAGGGGTCTCTAAGATCAACATACATACATATATACATACATACATACATACATACATACATACATACATACATACATACATACATACATACATACATACATACATACATACATACATACATACATACATACATACATACATACATACATACATACATACATACATACATACATACATACATACATACATACATACATACATACATACACGCCTGTATCCCAGAGGGGTAGGCAGAGACCAGGGGCAGCCACTTACCACGATTCTGACAGATCACGTTCGCTTCATCAACGTTCATAAGTCGTTGCATGCACGCACGCTGTTTCTGGTACTTTTTTATCTTCCCCTTTCCTAATACATCCGTATTGGTTGATGTATGTCCGCCTGGGGTGTCCCTTACTACCCCTTCCACTCACATAAGTAATATATATTTGTTTCGTCAATCTTTCTTCCTTCATCCTCTCCACATGTCCAAACCAACGCAACATTCCTTTCTCAATTCTAGTCACTACATCCTCTTTCAGTCCACAACGTCCTCTAATCAGACTATTGCGTATCCTGTCATATCGCTAAGATCGACTAGCAAATAAATTTCTGTATGTATACGTTTTCAGCTTGTCGATCCAGATACTGAGGAAGAAATCACCAAGCCACTCAGGCCTGGGGTAATGTGGCTGAAGGGGCCACGATTTGTGGTAAGTAAAAAAAACTTAATCACGCAAGTATTCTCCTTGTTTGGTTTGGCTTGAATCGTAAGAGTTTCGAAGGCGCTAGGTACCTATACATTATTAGCCCAATTCCCGACTCACTCACATAAAAAGTCTACTAAGGGAATCGGGAACAAAGCCAACAACTTCTATATTTATTCGATTTAGTCGATTCTTTAATTTTTCTCTCCGTAAGAACCATCCTTGTATTTCAAGGAATATTCTAAAAAAAAGAATTGGCGAAATCGATTCAGCTGCTCTCGACATTTGCGCTTACCAACACATTCAGTGATTCATTTTTATATTATAGATAGATAGATAGGTACTATATTAAGTTTTAGAGATCATGGTTTTATTTGTATTCATACAATCTATTAACGACTTACGACCTATTTGAAAAAGTGTCCCATAGCGTAACATAATGATACTGTGAAGGTCCTTCCGTTTGTATGCACGTATCATTCTTTCAGGAGTACTACAGAATGCCCGAAGAGACTGCGAAAATGATTTCACCTGACGGCTGGTACAAGACTGGCGACCTTCTCTACAGGGATTCGGAGAATTATTACTATTTTTACGAAAGGTTGAAGATGCTCATCAAGTACAAGGGTTATCATGTAAGTAATGTTTGTGAACGAGGGGCAAATAGCCTCTGAACTAACCTAGCAATCAACCTCGACTCGCTATTGGACCGTTAGCCGAAAATTAATAACTGACTTAACTAGCATACCCTGCGTAAGTCCCTATTTTATACGCTATAAATAATGAACCATTCCAATCGTTTAATTGTAAAATTAGTATAAAATCTGATAGTCAATAGTCATCTGCCCCTATACTAGGTATATCCTGTACGATTCCAATCGTTGGACCGTTAAACTAGTATGGAATCTGACAGTTATTAGTCCCCTGCCTCTATAGTACGCGCACTATATCCTGCACGATCACAATCGTTTTGGTTTCAAATTATAAAATAAAATAAAAATAAAAAAGCCTTTATTCTACTACTATAAGGTGACAAAGCATTACATTTCGAATGTGTTTCTTATTATCAATTTCAATATAAAATGACTTTAAAATATCCAATTAAATTATACATTAAGTGTAAAGCTCATTGAACATCTTAAATAAATAATCCTACACAAATAACAATCAACTATAGTCATTAAAATATATCTATTCACTATATTTCATTATAATTGATTGAATTTAATTTTGGAGTACATTGAATTGAATATAAAAATATAATTATTATTGTGTATTGCTTCTTGTCATTCAAATTAGGTTTCAAATAAGTGTGGAAATAATAATAGGGCCTCTACGGCCTAATTATGTGAACCAAATCCTGTCAGATTACAGACGTTTGTAATAGCAATAAATACGGAATTTGACAGACGTTTGGAATCGATTAAGCATCTCTATCCTTATCTGAGCAGATAATTAGGTCCTGCCCTTAAATATGAGAGCCTAATCATCCGCTCCAAATCCTGAGTGATTCCAATCATCTATTTAGTTGTAAATTTTTAACTGTCAATTTCCATACTAATTTGACATTTAGACGAATAGCAACATTCAGGATTTGCTGCTCGCAATTTAGGAGCTGTTCCTATGCTACGCGCGCCAAATCCTGAACGATTCCAATAGTGTTTAGTTAAACATAGTAATTGAAATCGCAAACATCAGGATTACCTACAACAGGGTTTATGAGCATAATTAGATCGCTGTAGCAGCCTGCTCCGTCTTACCGCCAAAGGCAATTCCATTATGTTCTTTTATTTTATGTTCCAGATAGCACCTGTGGAACTCGAGCAAGTGATCAGCACCCACCCAGCCGTTGCCCAAGTGGCTGTGTCCAGTGTTGAGGACAGTTTGTGCGGGGAGCTGGCCGTGGCTTGCGTCGTGTTGAAGCCCGGAGCCACGGCATCTGCTAGGGAGATACAACAACTTGTGGCCAGTAAGTAGGTATCTAGCCTAGAGTTCGGTTACGTCCAATTGGCAGTGTCCGGTGTTGAAGACAGTATGCCTGGAGAGCGGGCCGTTGTTAGCGACTTGAAGAACAACGCCATGGCATTAGCTAGGGAAATGCAACTTGTAGCCAGTAAAGACGTAGAGTTCGAGTTAGAATTCGGTAACGTCTAATTGGCAGTGTCCAATGTTGACGACAATATGTCTGGAGAGCTGGCCGTTGTTTGCGTCTTCTTGAAGAACGAATCCATGGCATCAGCTAAAGAAATGCAACATGTAATCAGTAAAGATGTAGAGTTCGGTAACGTCTAATTGGCAATGTCCAATGTTGTCGACAGTATGTTTGGAGAGCTGGCCGTTGTTAGCGACGACTTGAAGCACGGAACCACGGCTTCAGCTAGAGAAATGCAACTTGTAGCCAGTAAATGGGTACCTAGAGTTCTCTAACGTCCAATTGGCAGTGTCCAGTTTTAAGGACCTTTTTGCGGTGAGGTGGCCGTTGCTTGTGGGGCATTGAAGCCCGGATGCCTAGGAGATACAATTACTGTCGCCTTTTAGATAAACTATTTATAGTTTATTGGTGAATATTTCGTAGTTTTTTATATATAATTATTAGATAAGTAGGGGTACAAATATTCAAGATGATAAATCTTTTTACAGAACTAAAATCAGACGTACCTAAATTACAAAATTTATAGGAATTATAAGAAGTTGGGGTAGGCGCCGTGACTAAACCGGTTTGGTCACGGGAATTTTATCATCGGCGCTATTGGAATCTAGGTACATAATAAGAATTTAACCGGTACCATTTAAGTATCCATTTTCCTTCCCAGGTAAACTGTCAGAGAGTAAGCAGCTGCGCGGAGGAGTGATCTTCGTGGATGACCTGCCGACTACTTCTACAGGAAAAGTGGCGCGGAGCAAGCTCCGTGATCTCGTCAGAAAGGAAAAGAGAAATGAAGAATACAATAATATCTAAAAAAGAATTGTTCTTTATTTCATTCGTAAATAAAATACCCATTGAGCTACCACCGCTGAATTATTTGTAGTCGCAATACGACACGCTAAAGGTGAAGGAAAATATCGTGAGGAAACCGGTGCCTTCGTTGGCTCCGCACTTATTAACTAGGTACCTAGTCTTTCTTTCCTGTGGGCTAGGCCGACTAAGCTGTGAGGATGGTATAGGTGTGCTGGGCAAGTCTGAACCATGTCCCAGGCACTGCAATATCCGAGTGGTACCTACCTTCACCCATCTATTGGTGTCTAGCAGTGTTGCCAACCCGTACGATAATTATGGCGGCGTACGATAATTTGGCCATTGGTACGATCTAAATTCAGTTAAACTTATGATAATTTTATATATTGAATAAATAAGCATCAATGCGTAAAAAGTACGCAAGTACATTTGTGTTAAGGAAAAATTAAACTCTATTAATTTGCAAATTTTGCAGTTATCCTGCATACTTAGGAAATATTCATTTATCTTGTCAAATTTGATACGAGTCAAGTAGCGGATTGTTTTGATGGATGCAGTAATTTTAGTTGTCATGTGATGAAATTTAATATTTAGCATTGTAACACCTCAAGTGTAAAATTGATAATATTATTAATAAATATTTTTGTACTTTCATTTATTCTCATTATTAGCTTGGCTGCGTTCGGTTTGGTCGTCGGGTGTCGTATGCTTCAAACTAAAAGCAAGATATACCTAGTTTGGCAAAAAAATCTATAAATTTAAAAACAAACTGTTTGGAGAAAAGTCACTTTTTGCGACTTTAGTATGGATACCTAAACTTTCTTGCCGTACCCTAATACCTACACAAATTCAAAGCGCACAAAAGAAATGGTACTTAGATTAGGCAATTGCCCGATAAATTGCTGATCATACTGAACGCAGCCCTTGGTTCTAAGCTCGCAATACAAAACTCCCTTAGCCCTTATTCTGGGCTCCCTTTATTAAGGCTGTACCTACGATAATTTTGCCGTCAAAACGATAATTTTGACATGGAAACCCGATAATTTGAACTTATTTTGTTGGCAACACTGGTGTCTAGTGTGCGTGGAGATGCCACCACAAGATGCCACCACTGGAGTTCACTGGACAGTGGACGCTGTATAAATCATCTCATTATTAGGTAGATGCAGCCCTCCTCTGCATAAATAAAATGGACTATATTTTCATGAGTCTTCAGACTGTAGACTTTAATTACATGCAAGGTAATCACTCTTTGCTGTAGAATGAACTAGGTACTGAAATCGAACTCACGGGCTATGTATACTATACATAAACCATAGATAAGTATATTAACTAGCGTTATAATTATAAACCACCCGGTAAAATTCAGCGACCATTGTGTCCCGTAGCGTCGTCGTTATGGCCATGGGGCGCCGGGCTTAAAAGCAGGCTTATGGCGGAAAAGTGTACAATAAAGAATATTCTTATCTTGTGTTACCTACTTACACATTGAAATTGTATCGCAAGTTCACAGTCTGATGTAATAGGATATACCTTTAATGTTACATGAGGTTTGAAGATGTTTTATGACAGCATGAAGGTGAAGTGCTTCCACTCATGGAGATACCTAATAATATGTATCGTGGTTTATCGGTTTATCAGAAAATTGTGCATCAAATCAATATAGGTACCTACTTCACTACCTATGGTAGCTAAAAAGCGACAGCATGATGATGCAGATTCCAGAACAGAAATCAATGCAGATGCACGTATTTTGCTTCAGAACGGAAGCAAGGTTTGTGAGTCAAAGAGTGATCACTAAGTGATCTTATTTTATAATGATGATCTATTGTTTATAATGATGCGATAGTGATCTCATCCGCAACGCAATCTGAGTGTAAGCGGGCCCCAGTGTTATTATCGTAGATAAATAGAGTCCCTCTACGGTTATTATCGTCAAAATCTGTGTTGCCGTATCTAAAACATCAAATTGCCGTATATATGAAACAAAATCGCAGATCTGCCGTATTATCGGTTGGTGGGGTGGGTAAAGTTATCTTATTGTTTTTGTGTTTCTAAGTAAATTTTCAACTTTCTATATTGCCTTTTTTATACTTACATACATTTTGTATAATTTTTCTATTTTTCGAGTTTTCTTTATCATAATTATGTTTCTACTACACTGCTTGTGCAATTAATATTTTACTTCGCTTTTCATTTTGATAAGCATGTCTCCTGACACCTGAAAATTTGTGCAACCGCCTTGATTTCGAATAGCTTGTTTAGCTAGGACTCTAAGAGTGGGATATATAAAACGGATAGCATGAGACATCTAGTTCAATTTATGACAGCAGGAAAATTTTCTTTGGGAAATCCCGAGAATCGGACACATTTATTACGTTTTGTTTGTAGTAATTTTTGGTTTAAGCTTACGAGCACGTTGGACTTTAATTGCCGCCGTATTATATGATACGGCAGTCGAAGTCCTGCCGTATACCGTATATTTGAAAAAACATCCATGAATTACCGTATATTACGGCAATTGCCGTATCAATAATAACACTGGCGGGCCCGGTCCATAACTAGTTTTGAAACGCAACTCACGCAACTGTCGGTTTAATTATTCTGTGCAACTGTCACGCGAACGAACGTCAAAATATTTTTTTCTACAGACTAAAGAAAAAAGACAGACGTGTCTTGATAGCCGCCAGCGGCCATGCAACAAAAAGAGAGTAAAAGGTCTGACCAATAGAACTTCATGCACTTTTGAAAGTCATTACCACAAAGGCCATGTTCACGGATTAGAAAAAACGTTAGCAATATTTTAATTTACATGTTAAACTGGTATAGTGCCCGTAGGCACTATCCAGCGCATTTTTATTGACTTGCACAAGTGCCTACAGGCACGCTTTTTTCCGCTTTTTCGCTTTCAAGGCGCGGAAAAAGTGTGCCTGTAGGCACTTTAGAGGCGTCACTAAGCCGACGTTCACAGATTATGTCTCGTTGGATAGGGTATAAACTGAAAACTCATAGAGTATTCATCAGAAACGTAATTTAACTGTTACCAAGAGTAGATCGTTTATTTAATAAGGTTTCCTCACGATGTTTCCTTTCACAGCTAGTGAGTGGTATTGCTACTATAACTCCAAAAATCTACTTAACTTTGAAAAGTAATTCATTGGTACATGCCACAATGTATCTTTCGGCACCATAACTATTCTGTAATTGCACTCACACTTAAAACTATGCTATGCTACCTTTATGCTTACGTTAGAGAATCCATTCGATTAACTAAACCACTAAGTCGTCATTTCGGTCGTTTCACTATTTAAATTGATGTCTATCTAGACACTTACGAAAAAGTTGCTGTACATCTCTAACTGGTCTGTGTGCTAATGACACAGAATACATAAATGTCATTTGTCTTTATGTAGTCTGTGCATTTGTCAGTTTTCAGTATCAGTTGATTTGGTGAATTTTGGTGTTGTCGCCTAATTTCGTTGAATTTTCACAATAAATCAACAATTTCGACGTTTCGCTCAGCCTAAAATGCACCCTGGATAGCTAGGCAAGATGATGATGGACGACAATGAGTTCTTCAGGCAGACGGTGCAGCACTTAGCCCGTTCGCTGTCGAATATTGATCCTACACCATGGGAGAAGGTGAGTCAGTTTTGTGCTCATAAGCATTGAAATAAGCAGGCTGTAAATCTAATTTTAAGTTAATAACACAACATAAGATGGCGATCTCCAAAACTCGTCAGTGGCAGAATCCATAAGCCATACATCAAGAATTTATTGATTCAGATATTACCAGTTAATTAGATATTTTGCAATTGATGTGTCAGCAGGTACCTTATTGCTCAAGCATCTAGCTACCACTTTCTCAACCTGAGGTTTTGGTTAGTGGGTAATTGAACACTGACGACCATTATATTCAGTCATACTTAACTGATGATCTCATATCTGTCTCAATGCTCCTCCCAGTACCTTGAACAGCTTTTGGTCTAACTTGAGTTTAGGCAAAGGGACATTTCCACTCTGATAGTTGCTTGTGACCTTCAAGTTACCCTGTTTACTTTTAAAATGTGTAAACGCTAATTCCTCCTAATATTAATGCTAACCTGAGCGCTAATTTAACCACCTTACCTTCAGTTACTTATGAAGTGCGCAATCCCTGGTGATCACTCTTCCCTTATAAATTGGTGGCAAAATACATGCAGGTTTTATAAATTTATTTTGTCAGGTTTTTTGAGATAGTCAGTAAAATACGCAAAACTTATGTTTAAAATATTTTTTGTTGAAAATTTAATTAAGTACTTATTCCAATTTTTTTTTCATAGTTTTTATGATTTGTAGTGCTGTTTGATAGAAAGTTCTTTTAATTTTTTTTACAGGAAGTATATTTCAGATTTTCAGAATTACAGGAGTTTCAACCATCAGTACGAAACTCAGACACTGTAAATTTTAGATTCATTGTCTAGAAAAATAGAAGGTTTTACATTCCATTTATTACTGTTTACTTGGTGTAGTAACCAACCTTGTATGTATTTTGAAGTCATGAAAAATGTCATGAATGTGCAAAGCAAAATTATGCAAATTTGATCAATAATGCTTTCCAACTCAACTCAAGGCCGCTTTTTATTAGGTCCTCAGTAATTCATTGCCAACATTATTAACTGCTAAAGAAATATTAATGAATGTAAGTATTTATACTTACTATATGCTTATATGTACTTAAATTAAAATCACAATAGTATCATAAAAGCGAAAGTTTGTGAGTGTGTGTATGTTTGTCAGTTCTTCACTTCTAAAAGCCCGGAGCAATTTTGATAAAATTTGGCATGGAGTTCGTTTTCGTCCTGGATTAACACATAGGCTATGTTTCGCTATGGGAAAATATTTTATTCCCATGGGAAAATCGATAAACTATTATTACCATACCACAGATGGTAATAATATACATAGATAGCTACAAAAATTAATTATAGACCATTATATGTAGACAGTGTACAGTGAAGATTAACCCTTTAACTGCCAAGCCCGAGAATACTTGGGATTGGCATTGTATTGGCATATTTTTTTGGAATATTGGCAGCTAAAGGGTTAAGATATTGTTATCTTCGCTGTACATTTTTTGTGTACTGTATATACAACTTTTCTCTATCTAACTGCGGAAACCACATTGCAAACTAACTGTATAGTCTTTTAGCTTTTAGAATTTACCTCGGCTACTATAGGATAGAATTGGATATATTCGTGTATTACAAATATCAGAACTAATATGACACTTAGGGCTGATTTTTCAACAGTCAGATAACTTTCATCTGAGGAATAAAAATGGCCTTTTGACATAATTTTCATACATAAGCTGTCAAACCGCCATTTTTATTCCTCAGATAAAAGTTATCTGACTATTGAAAAATCAGCCCTTAATTAAATAAAATGAAATAAAATTCATAACAAAAGTTTTATACAGAGCAGGAAGTAGTATTACATTCTTGTGCTTTCGGCGAAATTCGAAGCCTACTCTAGAGCCCGAGGTATATTCTAAAAGCTAACAGACTGTACATTGATTTGTACAAATAGCCAAAGTCTATATAATATGATCTTCAGTTACATTATTGCAGTCTATATACATCCCCCTACAGAGCGCTGGTCTTCTCTCAGAGAGAAAGAACACAGGCTTATTTATCACGCTCACCTTCTGTGTTAGCAGAGAGGAAAGAATGTAAAAATTTCAAGGCTTTATAAATTTTAATTAATAAAATTTCAAACTGAACTATCATACAAATAAAGAATAGTTTAAAGACGTATTCAAAGATGAATACGTCTTTAAACTATTCTTTGTCTAAAACAGTTGAGACAATTTCTTCTTCCTTGCAAATGAACAAAAATAATTCAGTTGACTTGTGGGGATAATAATAGTGCGGTTTTCCGGCCGCAGTAGCACGTCTGCTGAATTATTGTTGTTAACTCTCTAAATATTAATATAGGCAGCAGCTAATATAGCACATTAATATCACCAAACAGTATGTAAATTTGTTACGTTGAAATAATTTTTATTTTAACAAATACAGCGTCTAACATTGTCTAACATTTCTTTAATTGAAAGAAAATTTTGATTTGTGAGTTTTGATTGATTACTTTTTGAATTGAATTTGACGTCCTCTGTGGCGCAGCGGTGGCGCATCTGCTTACCATGCGAGAGGTCCCGGGTTCGAACCCCGACCGTGGAAAAAAAATCCCAGGTCTTGGATGTTTACATGTTTGTGTTGTCGTTGTTTCTGGTTCCCACGGCACAGGGTATCCTAGTGCGGGGCCAAAAGCAATGTACAGTCTGTTAGCTTTTAGAATATACATCGGCTACTATAAGATAGAATCGTGTAATAGAAGTATCGAAACTAATGTAACACTTACCTTTACATAACTTTTTAAAATAAGCAGGAAGTAGTATTTATTACACTCGTGTGCTTTCGGCGAGAACCGAAGCCTACTCTAGGGCCCGAGGTATGTTCTAAAAGCTAACAGACTGTATGTGCCTTCTTCTTCTTTCGTGTCGAAAGCGCCGCCCTCCTCTCAGACATCTCGCTCCCAAAACCGCGCCACTGCGAGCGCGTCGGGTGATGCCTCCATGAGATCCCGCAAACTGCACTGTGGAGCTTCAGGGCAGACACAAAGGTGCATTGTTGTTTGTGCAATAATGATTGTTATTTGTAACATTAGTTTTAAAGTTAAGGATCACTGTTTTGGTCTAAATAAAGTTATTTGTATTTGCAGCTCCACATCGGCACAGGATGTCAGCATCTTCGGGCAGGATCCCCCATCTTTTTAGGTTATCTCTGGATCGAGCGACACCAGCGCGCAGACGGTTCAGCGATCTCCATACTATGTGCCTGTGCCTGTATGTAAATGATTTTTTAAATTTAACATGGCTAATATTTCCAGGTGAACACACTGTTCATGCTCTGCCCGCAAGCGAGCTCGACGCTGATGGTGACGACCCGCAGTCAGGACGCCTGCATCGCGCTCGGCCTATACTTCCTGCAGAGCGGGCTGCAGCATCAGGACAAGCTGCTGCCATACTTCCTCAAGGTCCTCAAGTCGTTGGTGCACGCCGAGTTTGAGGAGCCGCCCGGCAAGCAGGCGCCTACTGACCGTGAGTAATGGGGAACCTGCCTCAATATTTTACGTTAAAATTAATACATATATTAAATATAAATAATAATTAAAATTAATACATATATTAAATATACGTATTAATTTTAATTATTCCATATTTTAGCTCCTAAAATATAGGATCAAAAACATAAAATAAATGCCAATTCGCAATAATATGACTAACAAAGGTTTTAAAGGTACATAACAAATTAACAAAAGAACAAATATGCTTATTGTGCAATAAAGAATTTTCTAATCTAAAAGGCTAAAAATAAGTTTCGACGTATCATACCATATGTGGAAACTTATTTTTAGCTTTTAGCTACTAAGTACAGTGCGTTCACATTAACTTGACGCGTGAGAGAATTGGTAGCACTGATATGTTTAGTGTACAATGTTAAATAAGAAATCATTCCCATTACTTGGGGAAAATAAAAGGATTGAGGGCTTGTTTTACCATCTTCCGATTAGTGTCCAAAAGCTTATTCACATGTTATGTCCTTGTTTTGACATGAAGTAAAAAGGGGGGCAAAACTTATGGTTTAGTCTATACAATATATGTTATGAGTATGTACATTAAATAATGAGGAAAACTATCAAGGGGAAGAAAAAAACGAAAGAATCGGATTAGTATTTATTGGCAAAATGTTCGCTTTTTAAACGTGGCTGCATCTTCCATTTCTACTTCTCGAATAAAATTATTCGAAGCACCTAGTTTGTCACGCCTTAAAATCCATTTACGCGTCCAAATTTTTCTTCTTTTTTTATGCCGCTGCTGTTGCAGCTCGACGATAAGACAACAAAGCGCGTTCAAAAATGAATAAAAATCCATATCCACTAAAATGTGTGTAAACTACCATCCGAGTGGCTTACACTTTTAGTTGACTAAGAAGATGCGCTCGGTCCGATTCTACTAAGACCGTGAAAACATGGCTTTAATAATTTCATGTAACTGGGCACCCTAAAAACGTACCTGTCATGGCGGGAACTCGAGTCCGAAGTTGCTCGAAAGGAACAATCTGCTTTTTTCAGCCTTTTCCCTGTCACAAAATGCATAAACCTGAAGGATTGTTTGTCTTTTTGCACTTTTGAGCACTTTGGGCATCTTTAAAGCTCACACAAACGAATAATTCTATAGTTAGTAACGAATCGTACCGAAAGCAAGATGGCGACTGAGCAATCAGTGCTACCAATTCTCTCACGCGTCAAGTTAATGTGAACGCACAATAATCTATGTATCTGTCCATTTTTTATTTAAGCTGTCAGTTTCCTTAAAAACCTTTAATTATAACTCAGTAAATCACAAAAGGCATTGAAAAACTCACATGCTTTACCGTTATTTATTTATTTATATTTTTTCCCGATAATAATTGGACATTAGCACTTTTTACCTTATTTCTCTATGTATAAATTAAATTATCTCTCCTTCATTGAGCAGCTGATGTTTGGCTGAAAACAATTAGATTTGTCACTTAATAGAGACAAAAAACAGCGTTAAAAATAAGACTATTTCACTTTACACTTTTACGATTTTACGATAACGTAAAAATTTATGACGTAATAAATTGTATACTACCTAAACTAGATATTAAATACAATATCTCTGTAAATTACTCGTGCGCAATAAAGAGTTATCTGATCTATAAAGAAAGAAAGACATGGAGAAATATTTTCTTTCCTTAGAAATTACTAATGACTATTCAGCTTGCTAAGTAACATGTAACCGCCTTGTAAGTCTGACAGACAGACATACAGACCGGCAGACGGACAGAGCCTAGGCTGAGTTCCAAATATTTTATGTAGCCAATAAACATCCCACTGTAGGGCACATGCCTTCTTTCAGAGAAAGAAATGGAGAATGAGATCTACAACTAACCCATTAATTTATTAACGAAGTTTTTTATATATTACTGACCCAGACTTCACTTCCTTCACACTCCGTAAATTGAAATTCGAAAACAATGTGCCGGCGCCGCTACCTGAAATGGACCAGAAGACCAAATTAGCTTCGAAATTCTCGGTAGAATATTCTTATTTTACCTTATAAAGCACAATAAATTACTCAAAACAAGTGACTTTACCCCGCCCGACCGTCTGACGCGAATAATATTTGGACACCCCATTTTGTAAAGTCGGGCGTCCAAATTAAATTTCAAGTTCATTTTTAAGTGTTTCGTAAAGGTTAAAGAATCTTTCAAAGTTTGTTATTATGACTAAAAAGTATTTTTTATTAAAGCCCATAAAGGTCCTATTGCAGGGCGTTTTCTCAAAGAAGGAGTAATAAAAACAAAAAAAACTATTTAGTAGAAATGTATTGCCGAGGTGTTTTATTTCCAAACAGAAAAGGGAATATTTCAGGAGTTAACAAACTCCTGAAATATTCCCTTCTGTGAACACTTCTGTGACTTTTACTTGGAACTCCAAAATTAGACTACGAAATGGGGCGTCCATTTCGTAATTATACAATGTAATATTTTTTTCCGGTTGTGCAACACAGCGTCTCTCTATGTAATAAAATGTTTGCTCCTCCGACCTCCAACAAAATCCGGGCACTTTTTGTTCAGGCTATAATATAAGAATATTCTTTGTCGCACACCAGGAAAAAAACACACATAAAAAAACATAAAATAGCTATATCTCGGGTATTCAATTTAAGTCTGCTTTATGGGCTCACAGCACTGATTGTCCAGTACAATTTCGCCAATGTCACATAGACAGGACTATAGCCAATCACAGGCGTACGATGCTCAGTTCAAAATTTTGAAGGACTCTTGAATTTTGTCGACTCTTGGATAGATGGTACATAGGGAACGGACTTTAGTGAATTTTGACTTGAGTACTTCATGTTTCTGATTGCCTGCTTACCATAGCACCAGGGTATCCTAGTTTGGAACCACGACAAGTGATTGTGTTGTGCGGAAGTTGCTAGTTTCTAACTAGCTACAAAATGCTTTTTTAATCACTAATTTGTTTTAAACTTTTAAGCGCAACTTAATCGCCATTTTATTTCTGCTACTGACGTTTGCTTCAGAGAGTGCGGAAAGAGAGAGGAGAGAGTAAAGTATCTAAATCTCCAGTTACGACAAGGAATTATAATCCAATCTCGAAATCCCTTTGTACTTAATGCGGTGACTTAATAAACCACTGATATTCAGTTGTTTCCAAGTCGTAACACTGTTAATGTAAATCTATAAAGACATAAATAGGTTTTTAAATTTGTTCCTTAGCACGGGTTAGTGCATTAAAAATAAAAATAGTGTAATCATGTGGGTACAGTGATATCGTTCCGATGTAAAACCTAACTGCAAAGTAGGTAGTCGGGGCTGTAGGTAATGCAATTTGCTTAAGTCAGATGTCGCTGCCTGTACGTAATACAGAGAATATTGTAAAGAGGTTCGAAATTTCACTGATGCCGTGAGTCGCCCATTCGCTCAATTGGTAGAGCGCTGGTACGGATAGCCAGAGGTTGCGGCTTCGAATCCCGGCATGGGTGAAATTTTTAGCCTCTAAATAGGTCTATAAAGACATGTTTGCTCTAAAACTATTGAAGAGAACTCGCGATGCTTATGCATAGTTATTTATCCTCTTAAATCCTGTACTTGAAAATAATAATAGTATCCCATTATTATTTTCAAGGTCTAATCGCGATTTCGTTTAATCGCGTTTATTTAGTAGGTATGTAGTGTTGTAAAACTTTTATAAATAATAAAACTGGAACGACTTTAACTTTGTGCTTTAATTTGTACTATACTTTATTGTTTTATTTTCAATATAAACAGAAAACTGGATAAAAATGGAATAAGCTGGTAAAAATTATCAGGTCTAGTGAAGATGTAAAGTAGTAGGCAATGATGAAAATGAGGGAAATCTCGAAAATGTGTAATATAATTTTAAATATTTGAAAGTGATAGATAGAAAAAGAAATATAAAAATGGTGTAAAGAGGTTTGCACCGTTACAAGTACCTTAATTCCCGACGTTTTGGGAACGTTGCAATTACATTTCACGTAATAAATAAACGCGATTAGACCCCCTTATTATAAAACTATGTTAAGGGAAAGTCAGTATTTACACAGAAGTTTTTTGGAGAAATCAATTTTTTCTAAATAAACTCTTTATTTTCATAAATAACACTAAGGGTTTCCGCCAGTCTTGAACACCTTACGGCTGCGAAAACAGAAAAGTTGCAACATTTACTTAAAAACCAATCAATGACAATGGCTATGTCACTATCGAAGGATAGCCGTTTTTTATCATTTCTGCTTTGTTTCTTATCTTTGTTAACTGGTCGATTATTTTTGCATCTTTCTTTTCTATCCTTACCGATAGCTAGTATGTCTTTGGTGATGTTCCACCAGTTATATATGAAACGGGTCTACGCTGCCGGAATAGCTACCCTGCCAAAACGTCAGGAATTAAGTACCTTAATTCCCGACGTTATGGCAGCGTATGGCCGTGGCCACGGGTAGACTAAACTGGCGAGTGCGGACAATATTTTTTGTAATTACGTTTTACTTAATAAATAATCGCGGTTAGAACCGTTTGCTTGGTTTGCCCTCTCCTCCTTTTTATGGTTGTCCTCCAGTCGGCTTGCCATCTCCCCCTTTAGATGGTTGTTCTCCAGTCGGCTTGACAATTCCGCCTTTGGGTGGTTGACCTCCTGGCGGTTTGCCATCTTCTCCTTTAGGTGGTCGTTCTGGCGGTTGGCCATCTGTTCCTTTAGGTAGTGGTTCTCCCGGTGGTTTGCAAATTCCCGATTTGGGTGGTTGTTCTCCCGGCGGTTTTTCATCTCCCCTTTTGTTTGGTTGACCTCCTGGCGGTTTGCCATCTTCTCCTATAGGTGGTTGTTCTGGCGGCTTTCCATCTCCCCCTATAGGTGGTTGTTCTGGCGGCTTTCCATCTCCCCCTTTGGGTGGTTGCCCTCCTGGTGGTTTACCGTCACATCCTTGAGGTGATTGCTCTCCCTTTGGTTTTCCATGTCCCCCTTTATGTGGCTGTCCTCCCGGTGTCTTACCATTCCCCTCTTTAGGTAGTTGTTTTCCCGGGAGTTTATCAACCCACCCCTTAGGCAGTCGATCTCCACGTGGTTTTCCCCCCGTTAGAAGTTTGCTGCTGTTCCCCTTATCGCCAACACCTTTAGTTCCGTCGCAGTCTTTACCTTGTCCGTCACCGAAGGCTGGGAACCAGGATTTCCAGAACGCAGCGCCCTGATCGGGTCTGGGTTGTTGTTCTTGACCCTCGGGGGGTGGTCCTTGACCGCCGTCCTGGGAACCTCTTCCCCCGGATCCGGAGCCAGTGCCTGCGCCACTTCCGCCTCCGCCGAAGCTCAAGACAACTGCAATAGTTTTTATTTATTTATTATCCATGGAAAACCAACAGCTGATAAACAACATATGAAACTTATAAACTAGTTAGTGAGCCATTTACAGGTTTTCACCTATAGCAACAGACTGCTAGATTTCTGCAAGGAAACAAAAATAGTAACACAATAGGTATATAGAGAAGAGTGGGTGATCGTGCTCTTCCTCTATAAAGGGAAATTTCCCGCCAGGCAGATCGTATGCCTGGGGACGGCCGGTCCAACAATTGTTAGTCGGACGTTATATTTATCGTATGTCATTGAAACGCTTTAATTGCGCGACGCATGAATGTTGGAGTTCGTAGTGCTCGCGCAGAGTTGACATGTGCTCGCCATAGGTATATAGATATAGGCAACCATGATTATAAGTTTTTTTTACCTTGCATAAAATAAGTATTTACTTCTTGTTGTTGTATTGAAGTATTCTGAATTGAGAATTTCGCTAAGTAAATACTTAACCGTAGTGTTGTCTCTTCGAATTTCTCAGTAAAGAGCGTGACAGAACGTTACTTAAGTATTTACTTAGTGAAATTCAGAAATCGGCCCTATATCGTTCTGAGACATGAAAGTTTTGGTCACGAGTGGATATTCTGTGATAATATACACATCAGACATTACTTAGCTAGTAATTTATTAGATAAAATACATTTTATAAGTTATGTATTATGTGAAATCACTGTTGTAAGTCCCTGTTCTTCCCAATTCTTCCCGCGGGTGTTATAAAAGGCGACTAAGGGACACAAACCGGGGGGTGGGCAGCAGCGCCCCCTGCACTACAATTCCACCGAACTATGATCCCCAACCCGCACGCCCAGCGTGGGGATTATGGGCTTTACCCCCTATGATAGCACAACGTGGCGCTCTTTAGGGGAGGGCTATGTCCAGCAGTGGACTAGTATAGCCTGACGACGAAGTCCCTGACCCGTAAACTAGGGCAACCTGTATCTTAGGAGTCAGTTCCTTCGGTTTTAATTATTCCTTCCTTTATAATAAACAACATTGGTTTGTTCAACAGATCTAGTGTGGTAGACAATGTCTGTAACTGGTATTTAGTTTAGTTTTCGTTTTTAGGTTTCCGTGGTCCACAAGGAACCTTTCTAGTTTCGTCATGTATGTTTGTCTGTATGTCTGTCCATGGCTTAGTATAGAGACAAGCAAAGTTGGCATAGATAGATAAATAGAGAACACTTTATTGTACACAAAAAAAAAAGATATTTCTTAACCTATGAATACAGACAGCGACCTTATCACTAAAAGTGATTTCTTCCAGACAACCTTTATATACATATTTAACACTAGACAAACTCTTCTAAAAATATCCTCGAAATATTCAGCATTAATCGTCCTCGCCTATCCCCGCTAAACCTAAAACTTCCTGCGATGCAGAAAGAGACCCGTGCCCCAGAAGTGGGACATACAAAGGGTTGATGTCGATTCCTTAGTTTTGTTTTTTATAGTATTTCTTAATTATTCGCGATACTCATACATACTTATATATTAAACGGGACAAATCGAATAGTAGACTGAAGTGGCGAGTATAATCGCGATTTGACCCGTTTAATATATCTATGTTTTTTATGTAAATATATTTCCTTATGGAGTTTCTCAGTTGAATAAGTGTAATTTTGATATAATATTTTTAGATTAATTTATCTCAGCCTGAGACCGTGCATGCTTTATTTAATCGAAATCGATTATTTTTCATATCCAATATATCAAAACTCGTGTCACAGTGTTTGTTACCGATCTCCTCCGAAATGGCTTTTTAAAAAATGTGTTTTTGGTAGGTGTGAGAATGGGTCTTATGTAATATGGCAAAACAACTTTTCCCGAGTCTGCTAGTATTTATATAGCATAATAAGACTACTTTAATAATATAAACGCGAAAGTTTGTAAGTATGGATGGATGGATGTTACTCTTTCACGTAAAAACTACCGAATGGATTAGCTTATACATCAGAATAACACACAGGCTACAATTTATAAATATATTGTGTGAACTGTCCAAAATATGACAGATAAGTATGAAGTAAGTATGAAAAATCTACCATTTGCGAGCTATTCCGGC
This sequence comes from Yponomeuta sedellus, assembly GCA_934045075.1. Classification (NCBI taxonomy): domain Eukaryota; kingdom Metazoa; phylum Arthropoda; class Insecta; order Lepidoptera; family Yponomeutidae; genus Yponomeuta; species Yponomeuta sedellus. The sequence continues at coordinate 5,579,828 of OW203742.1, read as the reverse complement.
GTGCGCTGCCAAAACCGCTAGAATTACACATATGTAATGTATGAGGAAATATTTCAAAAAATCGTTAAATATAATTTAAAGGAGCATAATGCAGTAGATCCATATAGGCCTATGATTAGGGCTCCGCAGTGCTTAGTTACCGTATTTATTATGTTGACAATATTGTTACGTTATTATAGTGCAACTGTAACATCCGTAACATATTGTCGGGCTGTTATATTTTTCAAATGCGACCCAAAAATTATGTATGTGATAATTTTGATGTCCATAGTGTTAGTCCTTTTTTACCCCACGGTAATACAAGCTACTCGAAATGCTAATCCTGCGTAGACGAAGTCGCGGACACCAGCTAGTATACATATATTGATAAGAATACATCGTCCTAAACTAATAAGACTACTTACATTCTTTTCTCGCATTAGCATCGTTTGGGTCAACCTGACGACTCTGTAATAAAAAAAGGTGTGATTTGTTAAGACGTTTTACTAATAAATAATCGCAATTAATGCAATAAAGTAACTATTCTGATAAAGTCGTTAACTGGACTTACACGGGTCACTAACATGTCCAGCGCAAGCAGAATAATTAGCCACGATTTCCGCATCATCTTTGCTTAGTAACTGTCCTGCAAATAAAAACAATTACACATGCGTACCAGCCTGCACACTCTGGCCTATTTACTAATAGGCTATTTGACAGCGTGATTTTTTTTTATTAATTATATCAATTCAGAGCATTCGCATCAATTTATTTATTTAGAACACAAAACAGGTTACAGACATATTTACCAAATTGACATACATTATAGATCAGATCTAGCCTATAACCCTAAACTTGTGTACCTAGCATGCACTTAGAGTAACTAGATTAGACTGAAAACTTATATTAATTTATTTAATCTCTCAGGGTGCCCTGAGAGCGCCACGGATAGCTTTTATAAATACGTGAAATTTATGAAAAATATGTCCACATCTGTGTTATCTGCCACCAGATCATTGTAAGTACGACGGATCCTCAATGTGGTCGGAAAATAAGTATTATTTTTGTAAGTGTCTTCTTAGTTTATTATGAGTTTTAACCTGAGAGTTGACTCGACATTTGTTTGTTTACTGACCAGTGGTGTCACTAATTCCTGTGCGACGCCATATTACTCAAGAGCGTTTTGAATTTTTATTTGGTTTTTTTTAAAAACGATACACGAAAAATTTCAAAATTATCACGTTCTGAGCACTTATTACACACCAACGAAAAATCTCAGAAAATCGGTTTTCTGAAATCTGTCTGATAGCCTATCGCTGTATATTGCTGTAGGCTATTTTGATGGGCAAGGTAGAAAGAAAGAGTAGACCGGGCAAGAGCAACATCAAAGAGTGAACCGTTGTGAAAACCGTGGAGGAGCTGTTCTGAATTGTATATAACGGAGACCGCTCTAAATAGCTGACTGCCAACCTCCAGTAAAGGAGAGGTACTTTAATAAGAAGACTATATTTACTCACAAAGTAAGCATGAAGCACCCATCTGTAGACAGTGTAAATCGATACTTCCTTTCACTATTTATATTGCTATGCTTGACATAAAATATCGTGTTTATGACAACTTAACACAACTTTTTCGATAAGGTGTGAAGCGAGGTAAAAAATATGGCCATGCAATTTTGGATAGGCGAAGTACAGGTGAAACAAAAATAATAATGGCGTCAGGGTATTTAGTAACTCATTGGATGCTTTCAGTGCTCTTTGTGTTTTAATACCATTAATTTAAGGAAAGGACTGAATAGCTAATTTCCCCCCTCCCCTACACAATATAGACGAATACTAATTATTGTGTTTTAGTACGATTAATTGAAGAAAAGGTCTGAATAGCTAATTGCCTCCTCCTTATACAATATAGACGAATACTAATTATTGTGTTTTAGTACGATTAATTTAAGAAAAGGTCTGAATAGCTAATTGCCACCTCCTTATACAATATAGACGAATACTAATTATTGTGTTTTAGTACGATTAATTTAAGAAAAGGTCTGAATAGCTAATTGCCTCCTCCTTATACAATATAGACGAATACTAATTATTGTGTTTTAGTACGATTAATTTAAGAAAAGGTCTGAATAGCTAATTGCCTCCTCCTTATACAATATAGACGAATACTAATTATTGTGTTTTAGTACGATTAATTTAAGAAAAGGTCTGAATAGCTAATTGCCACCTCCTTATAAAATATAGACGAATACTAATTATTGTGTTTTAGTACGATTAATTTAAGAAAAGGTCTGAATAGCTAATTGCCTCCTCCTTATACAATATAGACGAATACTAATTATTGTGTTTTAGTACGATTAATTTAAGAAAAGGTCTGAATAGCTAATTGCCACCTCCTTATAAAATATAGACGAATACTAATTATTGTGTTTTAGTACGATTAATTTAAGGAAAGGACTGAATAGCTAATTGCCTCCTCCTTATACAATATAGACGAATACTAATTATTGTGTTTTAGTACGATTAATTTAAGAAAAGGTCTGAATAGCTAATTGCCTCCTCCTTATACAATATAGACGAATACTAATTATTGTGTTTTAGTACGATTAATTTAAGAAAAGGTCTGAATAGCTAATTGCCTCCTCCTTATACAATATAGACGAATACTAATTATTGTGTTTTAGTACGATTAATTTAAGAAAAGGTCTGAATAGCTAATTGCCACCTCCTTATAAAATATAGACGAATACTAATTATTGTGTTTTAGTACGATTAATTTAAGGAAAGGACTGAATAGCTAATTGCCTCCCCCTTACACAATATAGAAAGTAACAAATATACACACTCACTTTCGCCTTTATAATATTAGTGTGATGTGATAATATAATATAGTAATTCAGACCTTTTTTTTAAATTAATCGTACTAAAACACAATAATTAGTATTCGCCTCCTCCTTTCACAATATAGAAAGTAACAAATATACACACTCACTTTCGCCTTTATAATATTAGTGTGATGTGATAATATAATATAGTAATTCAGACCTTTTTTTTAAATTAATCGTACTAAAACACAATAATTAGTATTCGTCTTTATTGTATAAGGAGGAGGCAATTAGCTATTCAGACCTTTCTTTAAACTAATCGTACTAAAACACATTTATTAGTATTCTTCTATATTGTGTAAGGGGGAGGCAATTAAAATTCTTTACTGCACCAAGTAAATATTGTACAATAGGGGGGCTTGATGCGTCTATATTGTGTAAGGAGGAGGCAATCAGCTATTCAGTCCTTTTCTTAAATTAATCGTACTAAAACACAATAACTAGTATTCGTCGATGTTGTGTAAGGGGGAAGCAGTTAGCTATTCAGTCCTTTTCTTAAATTAATCGTACTAAAACACAATAATTAGTATTCGTCGATATTGTGTAAGGGGGAGGCAGTTAGCTATTCAGTCCTTCCCTTAAATTAATCGTACTAAAACACAATAATTAGTATTCGTCCTTATTGTATAAGGAGGAGGCAATTAGCTATTCAGACCTTTTCTTAAACTAATCGTACTAAAACACATTTATTAGTATTCATCAATATTGTGTAAGGGGGAGGCAATTAAAATTCTTTACTGCACCAAGTAAATATTGTACAATAGGGGGGCTTGATAAGATAAGAATATTCTTTATTGTACACTGGAAAAAACGACAAATACAAATTGTACTGACAAATACAAACCTTAATACTTAGTTTACATTATGAAAAAGTAAAGTCTGATAATGCCTTGTCCATTTCAGGCTTTTTTTTATTTAACCATTTGCACGAATCGTGATCGCCGATTCAACAACTATCAACTTATAATACACTTAAGTTGCTTAGAAGTTACGTTATGTACTTATTTATTGTCAGGTCACGTTATTTTGATTGTCAGTCATTTAATTATTAACGTCATTTGTAAATCATTATCGTCATTAGGACCACGTGTAGAGAGACCTTTACAAGAACTAAGCAATTCTAACGATAAATTATCGATAACGATATTGTTCGAGTCTGGAATCTAATAAACACGTAGTTGTTGAATATAATGATGTTAGGATGACAATATCTTTTGACTGCCCTGTTGGCCTAGCAGTCTCACGTCTGATTACCGAGCTGGAGGTCGTGACTTTCGATTCCCACTGGGAGCCGCCGTACTTTTGTACAAATGGCCTCAGTGTGGGTGTATTTCCATGTTTGTAATGTCCTTGCCTGGTTACATATAACACAGGGTATTCTAGTATGGAACCAGGACATTGTGATTGTTTTGTGTGGAAGTTACTTATTTATCTTTATCTCTATCTCCTTCTTCTATATTATAAAAATAAATCGCTGAATGTGTAGTAAGCGCAAATCGCGAGAGCAGCAGAACCGATTTCGCTAACTCTTTTTAGAATATTCCTTAAAGTACGAGGATGGTTCTTACGGAGAGAAAGAAATATGTAAAGATGTAAGAATTTCGCTAAGAAAATAGTTAACTGTAGTGCTGTCTCTTTGAATTTCCCAGAAAAGAACGCGACCCAACGTTATTTAAGTATTTACTTAGTGAAATTCTCAATTCAGCAACCGTGGGATCACCATTGAAATGCGATTGATTAGTGGGCTACCAGTAGGGAAAATGAAACAACCATTTAAATACCTACATGACTTTATTGAACAACTGTGCATTTAAGTGACTCGAACCAGGTCAAGCCTTTTCTTAACTTTTCCAAATGTTTGCATTTTCTTTGAATTCCGGTAGTGCAGCTGATTCAAGGGTTAAGAAAATTTTGTTTGAAACGATTCTGGATAAAGCCGCGTTTACACGATCTTAGTACGCTCGGATTTAGTTACCCATTCTAACTACTCGATAGCTACTCAGTTTTGTACTAAGAACGCCAGTGTACACGATACAGGATTGGGTAAAGCAACATTTTCACGAACATAGTACGCTCGGACTGAGTTAACTATTTCAGCTATTCGTATCGTGTAAGGCGCGTTATCACGATCTTAGTATCTTCGAACTGAGTTAACTATTTCAGCTATTCGTATCGTGTAAGGCGTGTATTAGCAACGTGCAGCGCCGATATCAAAGCATTTGGTAGAAGCAGCAAACAATTCAGACCATCCAATAAGTTCCACTGGTAAACTCCTTAACGTGTCAGCAATACGACCTCCGTGGCGTAGCGGTAGCGCTTCTGCCTACCATGCAAGAGGTCCCGGGTTTGAATCCCGGCTGGAAACAAAAAAAAAAGCCCAGGTCTTGGATGTTTACATGTTTGTGATGTCGTTGTTTCTGGTTCCCACGACACAGGGTATCCTAGTGTGGGGCCAGAAGCAATGTATGTGCTTGTATGTAAATGTTATTAAAAAAAATAAAGAACCCTAACTAAATGAAACACATTTCTCTTGCTTAACAATTTTTTTTATTCTGGAAACAAACAAAAGCGAGTAATTCTGACGAAGAGGCTCGGTAATCCAACAATTTACTGCAATTTGGGAGGGGTATTAAACGACCATACATCCTATTACGTTGATAGTAAGGTTTATCCTGAGGCGCTCTCTCTGCCCTGGCCGCCACCGTATCCTCCAGCGCCGGCTCCTCCACCTATCCCACCGCTCACGCCGATCCCGAAGCCAGCTTCACCTGGAAGCGTCAGAAGAATCAATTCCAGAAACACCCAAAACACCGACTCCGCACCGAGCACATAAAAAGTACATTACGAGTACGTCCTCGTAAAGCGCTCGTCAAGTTTTGACTTAGTTTTCATCACAACAGTCCCCATAGCTCTATAATTACACCATCTTTGACACATGTTAACTGTTTTTTATGATGTTATTGTTGGCTGCAAGCTTCCATGTACATAAAAAGTACATATACGTCCTCGTGAAGTGCTCGAGGCCTAGTCGAATCGAGTTCGGATTTTTTTATTGTACCACAATAGACCCCATAGCTCTATAATTACACCATCTTTGACAAGTGTTAACTGTTTTTTATTTATTTGTATCACCATTTAACATCATCATTACAGGTACCTAATGCGATAGAGTTACATAAAATTAAGTAAACTTGAACAAAAAGTCAACACTTAATGTTACCTACATATTATACACATTAAAAAATTAAATGCATTAATTCAGCTTATAATCTTAATTATGGCCTTCTTTCTTCGCTCAGAGTACAGTAAAATATATCTATACAATCGGCCACCATGTTAAGCAATCACAGCGTGCGTGTGCGATGCGGCCGTTGCAGCAAGTTGGTGCGAGCGCGCGCCAACTTGCTTTTATGATTGGCTGGCTGGCTGCAAGTATGCCAAATTAAATAGAATGTAAAATTGTGGTGTTATTCGAATAACGATTAAGATTGCTGGAGCAAGTAGTTCAGTAATCAACAGTTTAACGCACCTCCAGCCTGGCCGCCGACGCCAGCTCCTGCTGAAACCACAAATACCTAAGAGTTAGGTGAATAAAATCTTTTGTGTTGTAGTCGGGTAGTCGTTATTTTTATTTTTGTCTTTTCGTGATTTTCGTGTGTATTTTCTGCGATAAAGCCCGGTTTCCACGATCTAAGTACACCCGACTGCCCAATTTTTGTTATTGAGAAGCTACCCTATCGTCTCATGAGATTTTAGTAAAAACATACCGGTTTTCGTGCGTACTAAGATATGCATGATGCCAGTAGCATAGGTCAAATATTGCAAAAAAATAGGTCTCTATGTCCTAATGCAGTAAGATCGTGAAAGCCCACCTCAATTCATTTTTTTGTCAGCATGTTCTAACAAAAAGAAGGATTTGGTAAAGACAATTATGTAGACTCAATAGGCAAAGGTAATGGCATTATGGACTCAACTATCCCGCGATGAAGAATGTCAGCGCCACCTAGTGTTAGTGCATATTTTGAAGGCGGTTTTTTTTGTATTTTCGTCTTGAAGTCTGTCTGATGAAAAACGCGGGGGCGTCCACACGCCAGCGTTTACGCGCTTCAAGAATATGAAACATACCTCCGCTGCCACCACTGCCTCCGCCTTGTTGCAGACTCTGAAATAGATTTATTTTATTAGGGTCGATTCTTTATTGATATTGAGGTAGGTAGTAATTTAGTTAATGATAAAGAATGTTTGCCCTAACGAATAATAAACTATGCCTGTAATAATTTGTTTCGGAGTCCAGTATCTATACGTAGCTTTTGGTTCCGAAGTTCAGTTTTTAACTTTCTGGAGACCGTACGCCATCTTTAAAAATGCCTTATATTTATTAAGTCTATAGACTTAAGGCTGTGTCGAAGACATATGAAAACATTTAATCATATTACTACTACTTAGTAGTTCAATAAAAAACATCAATGTTCTCTCGCTTTGCCGAAAAATAATAGTTTATCTCTATAGATGAACAACTACTTACGCTGCCAACCAGCATCATTACCACGAAAAGAACGAACAGTTTCTGCGACATTTCTCTTATTTCAAGCACGATTCAGCACTGAGTACGTACTGCTGTCCTGAAATGCACTTTTATACATCGCCATAAACTGTACGAGATCTAAATGAGAGGTCATCTCTGAATCACAAGCGACCACCACAAAAGATTATCTTGAAATAGAAGCTTAACTCCGTTTGTTCATTATCATCATCAGCATGCATAACCCAACGGTCGATACAGGCCTCCCGCCATCCACATCCACTAAGCCTAGCTAGTTTGCCTCTAATGAGTGTATTAGCAGGCAACTTAATGCTAGTAAAGAGCTGTTTAGTAACTGTTTTACACGTGTGTAAAAAATATTGATTTGTTATCGGATCATCTCACTAAACATTTTGTGTAAAAAATCGTTTTTTCCATGTACGAGGGGGCGTCAAAAAGTAGTGAGAATGAGATAGAATATAATGACTATTGATAACTTAATAATTTATTTTTCTACATAGTCTCCGTGTCTCCCTACACACCGAGTCAAGCGCTTTTCCAAGGCTTCACAATCCCTTTCAAAAAAAGTTTTGTCTTGGTCCTGCATAAAGCTCTCCATGGCATCCATCACCTCGTTATGGTCTTCGTACCTGTTTCCCCTTAAGTATTCTTTCAATTTGGGGAACAGATAAAAATCGCTAGGCGCCTGATCTGGTGAATACGGGGGGTGGTCAACCACTTCGAAGCCTACAAGTTTGTCAAGTCGATTTTGTTTCTGAATGTCGGTTAACATTCTCGGTACCCATCTTGCGGAGACTTTTCTCATATTTAAAGATTGTTTCAATATGGATTAAATGCTTCCATATGAAATGCCTGTTTCTTGAATTAAGTATCAGATGGTAACTTTTCTATCGCTCAATACAATTTTCTCGACTTTCGCAACATTTTCTCTTGCCAACTGGCAACGTGGCAACTCTTGCCACCCAGGGAAATATATGGTAAATAGTAAAAAAAAAATTAAGTATGAAAAATAAATTTGATTGCTACAAACTCCAATTGCTGTATGTCAGGATTTGCGCATTTAAGAAATAACCCTGTAAGATGGTCTTTCTACACCTTATTTCTCTGTGGATGTCACACATAACTATACCGCAAACGGTCGTGATTACAAAATAATCACCTTTCAGTGGAAATTGTGGTTATTATATTCATTTTTACATTACCTTTGTGCTTATTATCATCTGATTTAAAAAAATGAAACCATTTGATTTGTAAAGATTTTATACAATCGGGGTTTGTAAATTAGGTAGCCAGATTTGTATTTGTGTGCTCTATGTCCTTCTCTCTGATAAACAGTACTATAAGCTAAAATAATGAAACTCTGTATTAAAATCCTATCATAATTCCGAAGAAGTAGGATTCAGCTCATTGATAGGTATCATTTACGTCCCAACTGCTGGGGCACGGGTCTCGTCCTGCATCGCAGGACGGCTAGGCCATACTTCATCACGGGGGCCAAGTTCGGGTTGGTCGATGATTGTAAGTCGATGGCGGGCCTTACTGTCAGTAGTTATCAAGCTGCCCATAAGCCCTCTGACATGGCTTAACGACTACCATCACATGACGGCCGGCACCGAAGGCTTAGCGTGCCTTGCGAAGCACGGAAATGCTGGGAAAAAATGCCACTAGCGGTAGTCACGGGACAGTCAGCCATTCTGTACCTTACCGCACCTGCTGTTGGTTAACTCAAGTGATTAATCCCAATCCCTCAGTTCGAAAAGGCCATGAGCGCTTTTAGTCATTGATACTATCAATTTAATAGATTTCAGCGAAATCTGTCAACTCTTTCATACCAAATTTATTATCTAAGTCCTACACTCAGTATACTATAAAGGGGCATTTCGTCTTTACTTTCAGGTATACCGATGTCAGAGAAATTCAGCTTTTGCCTCAACACCCTTCTGTCCGACGTGGCGGCGAAACAGTCTTCCCTCCGCGAGGAGATCATCACCGCCCAAATCGAACTTATGTCCCATCTCACAAATATCATTATCGAATGCCACGATAGCAAAGACTACAGCAAGGGCGTGTCCAAACTCCACCTCTGCAAGAGCACTATACCTATCCTCATCGGCATAGCGAGATCTATGGGCAGATTCGCGACCATCGAGCCTCTACTGCTCTGCAGATTGTTTCCTCAACCGCCTAGTCCAGTCAAGAACAAAGAGCTAGAGCCTAACATCGAGTATTCGACTCTTGACAAAAAGAGGAAATTCAACCAGTTCAGGCCGATAATACCGCGGTCTCTCTCCGGGAATCTGAACCCTAGTAACGAGCTGGTCGTAAATGGGAACGGGGACGATACTCTGGACAGCGCGAATGGGACCCTAAAACGGGGATCGCTGCACAGCTACAACTCTGTGCCTTACGACCCTACGACTTATTTCTTCAACAAGTTCGGCTCGTCCTTCAATCAGTTCCCTTACATGCGGTTCTCGGAATCTCCCGAGAAGAGGGTCAACGTGCAGTTTTACGTCGCCTACCTGCAGTCAATACTGTCGGTGGCGAAGAAGCTTCTGACAAAAGAGCTGTTAGCGTTCCTGGATGAGGAGGCCGAGGATATTTACGCTTCTGGACAGATTGTGGTATGTTTTATACATAAGCAGTAAGTAGCAGCCTATAGATGTTCCACTAAAAGTCACAGATCTTTCCTCAGAGAGAGAGAGAGAGAGAGATATATATTCGAGAGTTTGTGGGCGTGAATCTCGGCCAGTCTTTGGTTTCTATACTGTGTTTTGTGTTGTGTGGAAGTTATGTGACGTACTTGTGAGTTTTTAATAGGTGGAGGTAGTAGTACCACTCATTAGTTGTAAAGGAAATCATCATGAGGAAACCCGTGTGTCTGAGGTGTACACATACCATAGCGCTTGAAGTCCCTAATTCTAGGCGGGCACGCGTAGTGATGGTGAAGAGCTCGTGGCCTAGGCGAACCGAGTGATTGGAATCAATCACTTGGTTAAGCAACAACAGGCGCGGTCAGGTACAGGATGGGTGAGCGTCCCGTGACTACCGCTAGTGGCATTTTTCCGAGCGCTTCCGTGCTTCGCAAGGTACGTTAAGCCGTTGGTGCCGGCTGTCATATAATGGCAGTCGTTAAGCCATGTCAGAGGCCTTATGGGCAGCTTGATAACTTCTGACAGTAAGGCCCGCCACTGTCTTACAATCCTCCACCAACCCGGACTTGGCCCCCGTGGTGGAGTATGGCCTAAGCTTCCTGCGATGCAGGAAGAGACCCGTGCCCTAGCAGTGGGGGCATACAAGGGTTGATAACGAACGCGTAGTGATGCGTACAATTTTACGAGTAGTGGCTTAAAAAGGGACATTTCAGAATTCAGTCCCAGAGTGACTCTCCTGTACTATCCTGTTTAACTTTAAACCAGGTCATGTTGTTGTAGATCCCAATTTAAACTGAACCTGATCACCTTGAAATAGAGTCCAAAACCAATGAAAAATAATTAAATTCATTAGTATACGTTATACCTACAAAATGGGTTAACATACGCTATACCTATAAAATGGGTACACTAGTTTGAACCAGAACAAAATATTGGGTTCGATATCTATCGATCGATATCAACACATATCTCCCCACTGCTGGGCACAGATCTCTTCCTGCATCGCAGGAAAGTTAGGCCATACTCCACCACGGGGGCCAAGTCCGGGTTGGTGGAGGATTGTAAGACAGTGGCGGGCCTTACTGTCAGAAGTTATCAAGCTGCCCATAAGGCCTCTGACATGGCTTAACGACTGCCATTATATGACAGCCGGCACCAACGGCTTTACGTGCCTTGCGAAGCACGGAAGCCCTAGGAAAAAAGCCTATAATCGGAAATATATTTCCGTTTCTGTTATTTATATACTATATCCGACCGACTATGTTTTTCCTGCAATCCACTCCAGCCAAAGTTCTTTTGAAGAGATAGTTTAAGCGGTAAAACCGCCAATTGTATGCCTTCTCTTCTTATGTATAAGAAGTCATTTGCAATAATTAAATAATTCTTCTCGTTCTGCAAAAAATGTTCTCAAATTTTCTAAACTATTTATTGGTTATACTATTTTTATTTTTAATGCACTAACCCGTGCTAAGAAACAAATTTAGAAACCTATTTAGAGGCTATTTATTGGTTTCGATTTCCAGGTGTTTCCGTACAAATCATTTTCTGAGACCCTGAACTTGGTAATGGTGACGCTACTGAGGGAACTGCTGCAGAGCCAGAAAGACCTGCCGGGACCCTTTACAAAAGACGTACAGGTAAACAAAATTTTTCACGCCTTCGTAATCAGGCGAGTGGAATTCTACTCTCCACAAATAGAGCCTGATTCTGACGCGAACGGTATTCATGTCATACCAATCTGTCGACTTAGTATCGTCCACTGCTTGAGACCGGGGGGTGGGCAGCAGCGCCCCCTGCAGTACAATTCCACCGAACTGCGATCCCCAACCCGCATGCCCAGCGTGGGTATTATGGGCATTACCCCCTAGACCCTTTACAAAAGACGTACAGGTAAACAACATTTTTCACGCCTTCGTAATCAGGCAAGTGGAATTGTACTCTCCACAAATAGAGCCTGATTCTGACGCGAACGTTATTCATGTCATACCAATCTGTCGACTTTGTATCGTCCAATGCTTGAGACCGGGGGGTGGGCAGCAGCGCCCCCTGCAGTACAATTCCACCGAACTGCGATCCCCAACCCGTATGCCCAGCGTGGGAATTATGGGCATTACCCCCTATGATAGCGCAACGTGGCGCTCTTTAGGGGAGGGCTATGTCCAGCAGTGGACTAGTATAGCCTGACGACGACGACGACTGCTTGAGACAGATCTCCTGTTTTTTACATTTGTTTTCTTAATTAGCGCCATATTAAATAGGCCATGCTTACATGGTATAGAGGCTGGCTAAGAAACACTATGGCAACAAAACCTAGTTATCACATCACACTAATCACATCACATCACACTAAAATTAAAAAGGCCAAAGTTTGTGAGTGTGTATGTTATTACTTCTTCACGCCTAAACGAGCCGTTTCGGCGTGAAGAGCGGAGCGATTTTAATAAAATTTGGTGTGGAGTTAGCTGACACCCTGGATTAACACATAGGCTACGTTTTACTGCGGGAAAATGTCTTATTCCCATGGGAAAATCGATAGACCGCGGGTAACACCGCTGCGCGCAGAGGAGAAGAGCCTTGAGGAAGAGCCTTTTCATTTCTTGGAGTGCCTTTCATCCATTTTTTCTCAAAATTATCTAGATTTTGAAGTGGATATCTAGTGTAACTTGTAACGTTTAGTAAGCCGCAGATAGATAGATAGATAGATAGAATATTCTTTATGGTACACAGAAATTACAGTAACAGAAATTATATAAAAAATACCGTACAAATGGCGGCCTTATTACTAAAAGCAATTTCTTCCAGGCAACCATAGACGGAGACAAGAGAGAAATTATTGACGGGTAGTCGGTGCAATACAGAAATATTGAAATTAGTAATTCAACGAAATTTATATAAATTTACTTAAACCACATACATAAATAATTAAATAATTAAATGAATAAATAATTAAGATAAACATACATACCGCAGCTTCTGTGCTATTTTGAATAACACCTTTATGCTTTGATTTTTAGTCTGAACTAAACCGAACTAGACTTAGGGTTCGGTAAGATATCGTAAGTTTTAGAATAACGTCTTTACTAATCATTTCGCGGCATTAACACTGTCGTCAAACTAAGGCAATTAGCCATGTATGACTTCCTGCGTGCACCCAGTGTTTAAGATCTTAACGCGAACTCGTTGAGTGAGCCTGATTAAAAAATGCCCTTGACTTGTTAACACGGCACCGTATCTGATTTCAACATATCTTGATCCACATAAAAACTATATCCAACTATTACCTTCTATTGCCTTCTTCTTCTTCTTCAGGCTATATTATGTAGTTCACTGCTGGACATAGTCCTCCCCTAATGAGCGCCACAACGCCCCGTCTTCAGCTTGCCGCATCCAGCATCTGCCGGCAGTTTTTCGCAGATCGTCATCCCACCTGGTCGGAGGGCGACCTACGCTACGTTTGCCGAGTCCCGGTCTCCACTCAAGAACACGTTTACTCCAACGGTTGTCGATTCTTCGCGAGATATGGCCAGCCCACTGCCTCTTCAGCTCGCTAATTCTCTGAGCTATTCTGTTGCCTGATGTTTCTGAATCGTCACTTCTTTCTATCAATATTGTACGTTCCTGTTAATATATTCCAGCCTTCAAAACAAAAGTTATTGTTTTAAAACTTTATTGTTATTGTTTTAATAATTTATCCGTGTGAAGAATGTACTACTCACCGGATTTATACCACTCGCTAAGCGAGAAGGAAACAATCGTAAGGAAACCTGAGTGTCTTGTTTTAATACTAAAACAGTCGATTAATATACACAAAAAATTCATGAAAATGCAGCAGTCACCGACATGTGTTTCATTAATGGTATAACTAGCCAGTGCCCGCGTCTTCGTACGCAGGATTAGTGCAGAACGCATCACCAGCATAATATCAAGTATCCTATGTCTCAATTCAGATCTTTGTCTATATGTACGCCAAGTTTCATAATCAAATTTAAAATCCAAAAGTAAATGATTTGTCCTTTAGAATACTCCAAACCGAATATAATAAACACTGTTATTATTACTGTCAAAAAAGTTTTTATTTTTAACTAGCTGACCCAGCGCCCTTCGCACCGCCTAACAGTCGATTCTTTAATTTTTTTATTTTCTCTTCGTAATACCATCCCCGTACTTCAAGCAATATTCTAAAAAAAGAATTAGCGAAATCGGTTCAGCTGCTCTCGAGATTTGCGCTTACCAACACATTCAGCGATATTTTTTATATTATACTAGCTGACCTAGCGAACTTCGTACCGCCTAACCGTCGATTCTTTAATTATTTTTTTTCTCTGTAAGAACCATCCTTGTACTTCAAGGAATATTCTAAAAAAAGAATTAGCAAGATCGGTTCAGCTGCTCTCGAGATTTGCGCTTACCAACACATTCACGGATTAATTTTTATATTATAGACTAGCTGACCCAGCGAACTTCGTACCGCCTAACAGTATATGATTTATATATTTTTTATTTTTCTCTCCGTAAGAACCATCCCCGTACTTAAAGGAATATTCTAAAAAAAGAATTAGCGAAATCGGTTCAGCTGCTCTCGAGATTTGCGCTTACCAACACATTTAGCGATTCATTTTTATATTATAGACTAGCTGACCCAGCGAACTTCGTACCGCCTAACAGTCGATTCTTTAATGAAAAAAATCTCTCCGTAAGAACCATCCCCGTACTTCAAGGAATATTTTAAACCAACACATTCAGCGATTCCTTTTTATATTATAGATAGAGCTTGTACTAACATCTATTATCACGAACCAGGAGTTCGTGAAGTGCCTCTTCCTGAGCGGTCAGACGGAGCTGCAGAGCCGCCACCATGACGCTTCGGAGCGGGAAGATCGCGAGAGCAACTACGCCACAGTCAACAAGTTCAAGACCAACGTGATGGCCAACTCGGCCTGCGTCGACCTGCTCGTCTGGGCCATCGGCGATGAGACGGGTGAGATAGCTTCCACACAACACAATCGAAGCAAGAAGAAGAAGCAAGAAAGTAGAATTAATGCAGTAGAAATGTGGTCCGTGAGAAGTATGTGTAGTGTTACTTTGAATGACAGGATACACAATAGTCTGATTAGAGAAAGTTGTGGACTGAAAGAATATGTAGTGACTAGAATTGAGAAAGGAATGTTGCGTTGGTTTGGACATGTGGAGAGGACGAAGGAAGAAAGATTGCCGAAACAAATATAGCGAATGTGAGTTGAAGGGCTGGCAAGGGACGTCCCAGGCGGACATACATCGACCATATAGGCGATGTGTTAGTAAAGGGGAAGATAAAAAGTACCCGGAACCGGGGTGCGTGCATGCAACGACTTATGAACGTTGATGAAGCGAAGGTGATCTGTCAGGATCGTGGCAAGTGGCAGTCCCTGGTCTCTGCCTATCTCTCTGGGATACAGGCGTGAGGGTATGTATGTATGTACAACACAATTGAAAGCTATCATGGCTTAGTCGAACCGAGTGATTGGAACCAATCACTTGAGTTAAGCAACAATAGGTGCGGTCAGGTGCAGGATGGATGACCGTCCCGTGACTAACGCTAGTGGCATTTTTCCGAGCGCTTTCGTGCGTTGCAAGCTACGTTAAGCCGTTGGTGCCAGCTGTCATGTAATGGCAGTCCTTAAGCCATGTCAGAGGCCTTATGGGCGCCTTGATAACTCCTGACAGTAACGTCTAAGGGTTGATGTCAATCAATGTACAGTTTGTTATGCCTATAACTCGTTGTTTTTATTACGATTTTTGCAATGTATGAGGACTAGGACTGTGAAGTGCCAAAATCCTCATTCACTGCATGTTTTGTACTAAAAACAATGAGATATTGACAAAATAAACTTCCTCGCTCATACATAATAATATATGTTCGTACTGTTTCACTTTTTCACTATCTACTTTAACTAAACTGTTATATTTAGTTCATATACAATACATGTTTTAATTATATATTTACAGTTTATTATGTCTGTACAACGAGACATCGACATAATAATGTTATTATTTTCATAATGTTTCTCTTGTTCATTGCCTTCTTTAACGTATCTTGTAAACTGAAAGTTGTTATATATAGTTTATGTACAAAATATGTTTTATTTATGTATGTACAGTTTATTATGTCTATATATCGTTGTTTTTATTACAATGTTTGCAGCGGATGAGGACTGTGGCGTGCCGCAACTATTAAACGCTCTAACTATTGTCATAGGTATACTTCACCGTTGCGTTGATGAGTGAGCCCCTCCACCCACGTGATTCTAACTCCTAGTAGACACTTTAACATGGTTTCGGTGGATCCGATTTTGAACCCTTCGCATTGAGATTTGGCCTTTGATAACGATGATGTGTACTTGCCAACATCGCTGCATTATTAAACTGACGTTCGATTTCTTCTACACAAATTTCCTTCTTTTAGTTTATGTGAAAAGCTGCCTGTCGTTTATTTCTTTGCATGTCGTAGAACGATTATCATAGCGTCTTTGATATTGCAAAATTTCATATGTAAAAATAACATCATTTACGTTTTTTCATCCAAATTGAAGGAAAACTTGATTCTCAGTGTAAGTTTTAAGACATTTTAACCTCGGCCCGATTAGGTAAGATTTCTAAGGTATAGAGTTTATGATACCGTTGCATAATTAAGGGTTCTTATATGATCGAAGAGACTGCGCTTGAACTAAATATTAGTTGTATTACTTGCACCTTGGCGAATTGACAGCTATTAGCGAAATATTAACAAGTCGTTAATGTACGAGAAATAGGGGATTACAGGTGCGTGCTATACATAGTTAGTTCTGCACAATAGCACTCTGTATACAAGGGTGTCCCTTGAACCACCTTAAGGATCGAGTGTAAAAAAACGGGGGAAGCCTGTGCCCAGCAGTGAACAAGTACGGGGTTATTGATTGATTGACCTTAAGATTAACGTGCTATTTATGGGACACCCTGTAGACAGGTACATTGTGGCATGTATCTACTACGAAAGTGGTTCTCATTACAGGCTTCAAATATGCCTAAAGAATTCTCTCTAACAGAATGTTTCATAATGGTGTTTTACTTATTTACATTTTATTCATACTAATATATATATATTTAATGTATTTAACCGTTAGTATTACATGCCATTAAAACATCACATTCTATAAAATTCGCCATAACTCCGAGTGAGCCCTCCTAATATTATTCTGCACTTTTGTTTTTCAATAACGACTTTATGAATATAATGCAACTACTTTAAAACCACACAGTTCTCAGCACATAATAACCTGTTCTAATTTGACAGGAGCGGACTCCCTCTGCGGCAGATTGACGGATAAAATCAACTCGAATCACAATCATAAGTTGATACTGGCTCACATGCCCCTGCTGATGGTGTGTCTAGAGGTAAATTCATAATTACATTTATTACATTCTGTTGTTTTGTTAGCCTCGTTTGTTCCACTCGTGGAAATACCTCCCCGTGCTGTTCTACCCCCCCTATGTTTTGTTACATCCTGTTTGTACTGGACAAGAAGGTTGAGACGTAGTCTCGACCGTTGCAAAATATTATTTTGTTTTATTTATTGGCTTCTATTCTGGGTTCAAAAAATTATATTGTTTGCCCTCTAGACGGCTTTTATGCTCTTAAATTTCCTCTACTATCCAGCGAATACAAGGAGTCCTTATCATCCACTGTTGATACCAAAGTGGCTATTCTGGATCATCGCACTTTGTGTAATATATGTAAACAAAAAATTGCGTTCTACATTAACAGCGCGTATTTCACCGTGGTATAGTTCTCAAATAAGCTAGTATTTTCTTTTGTTTATAATACTGTAAAATACGCAGTGCAAACAAATGTCCATATAAGAATTTTCTCAAGTGACTCTAAACTCTATTCCGCTCACCACAGGGTCTGGGTAAGCTGGCGACGAAGTTCCCAACGATTGCGAACACATCCATCTACTGCCTCCGCGACTTCCTTGTCACCCCCTCGCCAATACTGTTCAAACTCCACAAGTTGGAACTGGAGAAAACTGGCAAGGAACACATAAAAGTCACACGTAAGTATTTCCTCTCTTTCTCTTTCTTAGGGGCTATCTACACGGGACCTTGAAATTGCGCAATTCCAAATATTAGTGTTTAATTTACAAAGCCTTTGTGAAACAACCACTAATACACAAACACGACTTTGGAACCCTATAAATTGGGTCAAAAATCATATCCTGCTCCTGAAATAGCAATTATAAAGATCCGTATCTATCTCGATACCGCTATGTAATGATCTCGGCACGGACAACAATATTTAACAGCGATTTACGTAGCGATCTCTACGTAACTCGAAAAACCAAATTGGCAGCCATCTTGAAATTCCATTTAATGATTTTAAAGGTTAGGTTTCCTATGTTATTGTTTTTTTGTGTTTTTCGTGGATCTCGGTGCCATATAATAAGTAAATAATAATAAAGTCATAATTATTATTACTATATTGCACACGAAACCGGAAGTAAAACTTAAGAAAATAAATGTACAAAGGCGAGCTTATCTTTTGTGAACTTTAACATAAACTCACGTCTGTGTCCCGGAAGGGCAAAGACAAGGGTTTGCCACATGACACAATCCTGACAAATCTCTTGCGCTAAAAATAAAAAATATATACGAAAAAATTCTATCTTACGATTCACACCCAGCGAACCTCCCTATGGGTAGATGAAGATTGCTGCGGATATCACTGCTTTGCAGGATGGCCAACATTGTTTAACTTTGAAGATTTATTACGGAACAAATAAACGTAAAAAAAGCCAAATTCAACGTCATCGCCGTGCGAGCTAGATATGGATCAAGCTAAGCGTTTGCACGTCATGAATACCGTTTATTTCTTTACGGCGTGTTGCAGAAAGATCTGGTGAGTGATGTATCTTTTGCCTGATATAAAAAGCTCCTATTTCAGGTCGGTCGTAGCGTATGATGTCTTGCTCGCCAAATTAACACTTTTAGTATATTTTTTTTATAAAATGAGTATAATTTTTATAAATGTAGATTATGGTTTACAATATATGTACTACTGAAAAAAAAATCATACATTAAGGTAATTCATAAAAGAAAAATGGAAATAAAATGTAAACCTTATTAAAGATTATTTAAAGCTAAGAGCATACATTATTTAAAGCATAAAAGAGACTATGAAGGTAGCCGCAATTATGTAGGTGTGCCCTTCAGTTTACCAATTAAGTTACACCGGATCTTTATGCCACACGCTGTAAATCCATTCAGCTGCTGTCTCTTTCATTCTCCCGAATGATGGCAACTAGAAGCTTTGTGCAGGAGAACTTCTAGCACTTTCAATATAGTATTTCTTAATGATTCGCGATGCTCTAACTTAGTTATATATTGAACGGGCCTAATCGCTATTATCTCCTTCTTCTTCTTCTTCAGGCTATACTAGTTCAGTGCTGGACATAGCCCTCCCCTAATGAGCGCAAGGTTGTGCCATCATTAGGGGGTAATGCCCATAATCCCTACGCTTCGCATGCGGGTTGGGGATCGCAGTTTGGTAGAATTGTACTGCAGGGGGCGCTGCCCACCCCCCGGTTTGAGTCCCTTAGTCGCCTTTTACGACACCCGCGGGAAGAATTTGGGCTGGTGCTATTCTCTAGGCCGACACCACACACCACCACATTATCTCTTTGGTAAAACGTAATTACCTTAATTCCCGACGTTTCGGCAGCGTTGCACTTGCCGTGGTCACGGCACGGTCACGGGTCGACTGAAGTGGCGAGTACAGTCAGTTCTAGTGGGTAGTCACTTTTGGTTTTTCGCAGCGGGCCGACATACAACTCTCCCTACGTCCGCGGACAGGTCCGGTCAGGTTGCCAAATATATAATCGCGGTTACACCCGTTTAATATGTAACTTTCAATGTATACTTAAGTTCCCTATATTTCCGATTCTACAAACCGCGTCATAGTCGTCGTATATGTGCTGTGTCGAAATATCGGGAACTCAAATAAATTGTGTTTCGTGTAAAATTTCTTTTGCTGACATGTTTTATGAATAGCTCCTTTCAGATTTCTCTGTCTAACACTTTCTCTCTTTCTCTTTTGTATCTGGCGTAGACGGGCAAGGTATTGATTGTAGTTTAGCCTAACTGTTACCAACCATACTGTAATGATACGTGAGATTTGCTTTTTTAAATTTCCCTGATTGTATATAGACATTTGTGTGTTAAAGTGAGGTGCAATTATTAACATGTATTTTGCACTTTCGAATTCTAAAAGTATGCAGAGATGCTGTATTAATGGTTAACGTGTTAATCGTGTCATAAAGTCGGTACTTCAGTTTGCAAAGGAGGAGGGTTTTGTCATTACTACTCGTAGCAACTTTCATTAAAGGGGAAAACTTGGAAATAGCGTAAAAAATATGATGGATGTGTAGATGTTTGTGATGGTGCTGTTTCTGGTTCCCACGTTCTGTTTCTGGTTCTCGTTCCCACAGGGTATCCTAGTGTTGGGCCAGAAGCAATGTATGTGCCTGTATGTAAAATGTTAATGTTAAATTATCAATTGGTTCATACATCATAATGTAGTGGTTTTGATAGCCATTCGCTATTCGTAGCGTTGGAATAGAACGGTTGATAATGTTTTTTGAAGTTGCAAACATCTTAAGTGTCAGTGTCTTACAGATAACTCATACAACGGAAATGCTTAGAGTAAAAAATCAACAACAGTTAATATTTCCTCGTACATTCGACAGCACACATGTGTATTCATGATTACCCTCCTCCTTTGCGAGTAGAAACGAAAAGAAGTAGGTAAGGAAGAACACGATTATTTAACGTCGCAAAGTCATACACATACTTCCTGCATGGTCATGGTATGTCTAAGCAGCGGTAACAATGCCTCAATCTCGGCATTTGCCCCAGGTTAGAAATAACATAGATAAAATGGGGATTTAGTGAGACCCTGAAAGGACAGAACCTTTCCGTGCTTTTCAATACTAATCGAGCGATCACCAACGCGGTTATGGACGCCGTTTTAGCACTAAGTGTGCCTCACGATTTGTGTTTCTTTTTCAGTACTTTCACCTTTTCAGTTTACCATAGTTTCAAATACGCTGTGTCTTCTATCTAACTACTAGATGGCGCTAAAGCTCACCTGGATCAATAACATCAAAAGGAATAACAGCGGACTAGGGCAGGCTCTAAATAATTGCTGCTTATTTTCCTATATTCAATTTGATGATAGACTATCTATCTGTCTAGGAAATTAGGTAAAGTTGTGAAGTTATAATCATTCATCTACATAAATGCTGTTGTTGGAAAGTATACTTAACACTTTTAAGATTTGACGAAGTTAGGCGAAAACATAGCCTTTGGCTATGTTTTCGCGGAATATACGCGTCGAATTGCAAACCTCCTCCTTTTTTGAAGTCCTTTTAAAATAGACAGTAGCGCCATCTAGTGTCAAGACAGACACCCATTGCTTTCTTCCTATTTCTTTAGCGTCTAACCGCTAACCTACCACGCTGCCGTGCCTTTTTGTACCCTAACACTGTGCCCTAACTATACAATCGTGTAAAATAGTGCAGGGTAAAGAACTGCAAGGCCTAACAGCGTCGGGGATCCCCGTCAAGTCGACGCCGTTCGAGAAGCTTCGGGACGCGGCCATAGAGAACTTGTGTGTGGCGTTGGAGGCGGCCCTGACTGTGGACCCTTACTGCGTGCCGGCTCTTGTGGGCTCCGTTAGCAACAGGCTCTTCACCGCTGAGACCAGTGATAGGTGAGCTCCGAACATTAACTGTTGCGACTGTCGAGAGCTTTAACCTGCTGTCCACTATGAAGAATGTTTCTTTTCCTATCAAAGTTTACAGCGCAAATCATTATTGAACAGCTAGTCAATGTACCTGACAAGGCCCAATTATGGACTGATATTTTTTTAACAAAACCTATTTATGCAGCACAGTTTTAAAAAAAATCTACAATCTGGCAATAGAATTCGCGAAAGAAAGAATTTGTTACATAGGCTAAATCGAAAACCATTTCCGAGGTTTTTATCCTAATAGCAGTATTTTCAATGTTAGAGCTAATGAAATCAAAAGATGGGCTTTAATTTCTGAAATTTAAATTTGTTATCAAACTGCTGCGTGACGTCATACGACGGGTACAGTACTCTGTAGGCAACAGAACAAAATATACTGTGAACACAATATCCAGATCGAGCTGTCAATATTTGCTGACAGACACGTAGTATCTCTATGTAGTCTGTGTGACATACTGACTTGCTTGACTGATCACGTTTGGTTGTTGTGGATTTCTCGTATCTACGGGATTTCTTTAGTGGTTTTAAATTTTTCTTGGCAATTTTTATTTGTATAGCTACCACCGACGATTTCGCATACGCCCTGGACACTGATTTATACCTTTTTACCTACCGTCTCTCGACTTTTTACATAGCCTGTGGCTTTTTTGACAGTATTCACAGACTCCTGACTTTAACTCACTCGTAATCGCATGACACTCTACACGGCTGGGCCGCCGTATGACGTCACAAATTTAAATATTTCAAAAAATTATTTCATAGTGATAAACTTAATTAATCGGAAAAAAAACGAAATTAGTTTCTTAAAATTACGTCTAATAACAGGAAAAAAATTAAAATACAGCTATCATAAAAAGTTTCCTTCCTAATTGTATTGGTACTTTAAATGAACAAATTATAAAAGATATGAAAAAACTTAAAAGCGGGAAATTGTGTGAACGGTGCCTTGCACTCCATTGTGTGCCTCCTCCATAGCCAATCTAGCTCTCCAAAAGAGCTAGATTAGCTATTCATAATGGTGTGCTGGCCCCAATACTTCTGTATGGTAGCGAGACTTGGGTGTGGCAAAAGAAGCAAGAAAGTAGAATTAATGCAGTAGAAATGAGGTCCTAGAGAAGTATGTGTAGTGTTACTTTGAATGATAGGATACGACTGCATGTAGTGACTAGAATTTATTGAGAAAGTAATGTTGCGTTGGTTTGGACATGTGGAGAGGATGAAGGAAGAAATTGACGAATCAAATATATATTGCGAATGTGAGTGGAAGGGTTGGTAAGGGTCGTCCCAGGCGGACATATATCGACCAGATAGGGGATGTATTAGCAAAGGGAAAGATAAAAAGTACCCGGAACCGGGGTGCGTGCATGCAACGACTTATGAACGTTGATGAAGCGAAGGTGATCTGTCAGGATCGTGGCAAGTGGCAGTCACTGGTCTCTGCCTACCCCTCTGAGATACAGGCGTGAGGTTATGTATGTATCAAAAAATCATTTGCGAAAAATAAATTAAAATATTTTTTCTCGCGACTAGTAGAGTAATTATTAACAACAAGAACAATGGAAAAATGGAAAAAATCCACCAGCGTATTCCTATTCTTTTACTAGTAAGAGGCCATAAGGAAAATAAGATACAAGATCCCATTAAACAAACTTTATATTAAAAAAGAAATGGGCCGACTGCACAAGAATAAACATGTAAGTAAACTTATCCTGCGTTTTGACCATGGGTTGCCATCCCTTGCCGAATCGTTCATGAATCATCAAGGATCAAGAAAGAATAAATCACGGACCAAGAATAAACACCCTTACGCAAACCTCTTCATACCTCAATCCGCTCTTAACAGTTACGTCGATTATTTACAGCGAATCGTCTCTCATCAGTACGAACATAGTGATAATGTTGGGACACGTCGCTGTGGCCCTCAAAGACACGCCAAAGACAACGGATACCATTCTGCAATTCTTCCAACAACGGTGCGTATCTAGACGGGTAAATAAACTTTGGCCCTTGCATCTGTGTAATGATATGATTCGTTATACATTTAACGAGTCTAATCGCAATTATTTATTAGGTAAAACGTAACTATAGTCTGTTAGCTTTTAGAATATACCTCGGCTACTATCGGATAGAATCGGATATATTCGTGTAATCGAAATATCGGAACTAATATGACACTTAATTTCGAAATCAGAACTCGACCATCAACACGAAAACCGGCGAAAATTGGCGAAAACCGAAGCCTACTCTCTAGAGTAGGCTTCGGTTTTCGCTTTTAGAATATACCTCGGGCTCTAGCCCGAGGTATATTCTAAAAGCTAACAGACTATAGTTACGTTTTACCTATTTATGTTGCTTTTAGGTCCTCAAAAAATATACTAAAAAATTTTTTTGTCTAATGGAAGAGTTATTTACCATTTAAGACTTACTTGAAAAGAGAGTCAAATAGCGGATTCTTACAGAAATCTAATCATATTCGGACTAAAAGTCTACAATCTAAGCATATGCTGCAACTTACACATCACGCTCTCTCTCACACATACATGCTCACACACAACACTAAATCTTACACATTCACATACACACTCACACACACAACACATGCACATACAATTAAGTAATAACTAACCATATTCACCAATGTATCCGTATACTTGATACGCACAATACTTAAATTAATAATGTCTGAAATTTATCTGTACATTAAGTACAAAAAAACTAATTGCCAGAATACAGGACCACCTAGTTTGGTATTTAGTTGAATTGATAATTGTACGAGTACCATTAGCATTTAAGTGATTTTGTAAAGCCCTCAAGGCTTATAATACCCAGCTTGTATGTTGCTCCTTATGGTGAGAAATAAACTTTTAGTTATTTACCTCGACTACCCCCATTCTAACGTCCAAATTCCCTCCGCAGTCTCTGCCGCGCCCCGTCCTCCCTGGACACCCTAATCGTTGACCAACTAGGCTGCATGGCCCTGGCGAGTCCAGAGGGTCCTGCCCACGACGAGATCATGCGCATGTTTACCGTAATCACGGTGGAGGCTGCCAGCGCGGCGTATCATCACACTGACGACAGGAAGCAATATCGGTGAGTGATGTGAAAAGGTGGAAATGAAATTATTTTTATATCAACCCCATTGTATATGCCCACTGCTGTGGCACGGGTCTCTTCCTGCATTGCAGAAAGGTCATGCCATACGTAAGTAACATTGCGGATGTCTGAAGGTTCGGAATTGAAGTCTGAACAACGTCACGTGACCAGAGGGGTTCCTCAAGGCTCAATCCTCGGTCCGCTCCTCTTCACAATATACTCTGTGGACATTGTGTGGGGCATTGAGTCATGCAAATATCACATCTATGCTGATGACCTGCAAATTTATATTTCCACGGATCTCAACAATGTTACACAATCTGTTAAGTCTTTCAATGATGACTTGGAACGCATCTCAAACTGGTGTGATAGTAACTGCCTACTCCTTAATAAAAAAAATTAGAAAGTTATGGTTCTAGGTTCCAAAACTCAGAAGGAAAAAAATTTGGGATTAAATCCGGCAATTTATATTAAGTCTGAGCGTCTTGAGTACGTTAATGAAGCGCGAAATTTGGGGGTGTTAATGGATACCTTAGGTTTGAGAAGCATGTAGTGGAGGTAGTACGGAACTGCTTCTTTAGACTGAGAATCTTATATTCATTACGAAGGTATCTGAGTGTAAATACTAGAGTTCTCCACTGTGATGCACTCATAATGTCTAAATTAAATTATGCCTTGACTGCCTACGGTCCTTGTTTATTTGCAAAGACTCATAAACTTTTGCAACGTGTCCAAAATGGTTGCGTCCGCTTTTGTTATAATATACCCGCTCGGGCGCATATCACACCTTATATTAATAATGCGGACTTATTGAAGATGGGCAACAGGATGAAGCTTTTCATGGCAACATTATTGTTTGGTATTATTTATACTAAAAAACCTGCATATTTATTTGAAAAAATAATTTGGCGTTGGTCTAAGATAGGTGACCGCAACAAAATCAGGGCATGTTCAAACCCGCTTGGCGTGCCTGAACATCGAACTGCCGCTTTCCGCGGTAGCTTTCAGTTCCAGGCCACCAAGTGCTGGAACGACATTCCTCCACCCTTAACACAGCTTAATTCTAAGGCTAGCTTCTAAGCCAAATATAAAAAAGTTCTTCTTGAATCGCAGAAGTTGGTCCCTCATTAACAAACTACCTATTGTTTTTTCATACGCACTCTCCTACGAGTTCACCCAATTTATTTATTTATTTTCCTAATTAATCTATTACATAATTCTAATCTATTTATATTTTTGACATGTATAATTTAAGAAACTAATTGTTTTTCATATAATATATAAAAAATGTGAAGTACTTCGTAGTCACGAAGCATGCACTTGTTATCCAAATTATTATTATAATCACAATGACATTTATTTATCTCCGATACAATTCAATGTATATACGCACTTATTTACTATAATTAAACTACGATTATGCTATCACCAATCATTTATAATTTGACATTTAAATATCTAATTGTTATGTAATTCTATCCAAATATTATCCTACAATCCAAATTATTATTATCATTACAATGACATTTATTTATCCCCAATTCCAATTCAATGTATGTACGTATTTAATTAATAATGCTATCGACAATTATTTATAACCTGACATTTAAAAATCTAATTGCTGCCATCTTACTCATTTATTTAGTTTCGTTTTTCCGAGTGCTACACGTCGGCACTCTACTGGGTACTGACGGAAGACCAGCGCTGGAGTAGCTCGCCTCTCCAGCATATGCTGAGTCAGAGCCCTTTGCATTTGCATTTGCCACACCCATACTCCACCACAGGGGTCAAGTCCTGGATGGTATAGGATAGTTAGGCAGTGGCGGGTCTTACTGTTTACGTTAACGAGCCTCTTGCCTCTGACATAGCTTAATGACTGCCATTACATGACAGCCGGCACCGACGGCTTAACGTAACCACGGAAAAAATGCCACTAGTGCACGGGATGGTCAACCATCCAGTATCTGACCGCGACTGTTGTTGCTTAACCTACGTGATTGATTACGATCAATCGGTACGAGCGCTTCTTAAAAATTAAAAATCTGTTGTGTGTAAAAACGTTTGTTGTCTCGCATGAAAATTTATAGAAATAATCTATTTGTATGCTAGCTATTCCGGCGAGCTTAGTACCGGCCCAGAATTCGTTCATGCGATTCTTGTTACTATAGCAACGCTATAAATAAATATCTTAGAGTTTGGCTTCAAAATGGTTATGGTAACAATATTTTTTTTTGTAACCACTTGGACTCGTTACCGAGATATCAAGTATTTTATGTCTCAATTCAGATGGTTGTCTATTTGAAACTTGGCAGTTTCATATAACTCCGTTCAGCTGTTATTGGCTGATTTAGTAACAAACATCCAAACGTTTTCACAAATTTTCACATTTATAATATAAACTTACACACTCACAAACTCTCGCATTTATAATATTAGTGTGATAGTGTGATTTATCAATCAATCATTTATTGTTATGTCATGTGAATATTACAGCTGGTAAATATAATTTGATAAGGTACATGACACCCTGTAAGGGCACTACAATACTATTATACTATGTATACAACCTTCAACTCACTTAAAAAGATGTTGACATTATAATTCTAAAACATTAAACGTAAATTAACGTATATATATATATATATATATATATATATATATATATATATATATATATTAGCTTTCACATAAATAGGTGCTGAGAACTGTTGTTATCAATAATAATCTAAAATAAAATAAATTAAATTCATAAAATTAAAAATAATCATTAAATTCCTCATTAGTCCTGGTAAATTACATTATTCATTACAATACATTTTTATAGAATTGATCAAATAGATGATTATAAAGATAACGATACGAGTCGCCCACTCCATCTCTCAACGCCGCTGTCTCCGATGCTACATAGAATAGAAACACTATGTTATTACATTGATAACTATACAATGCAACGGTGTGCTCACCTGTCCGCATTGTGTGCAGAAATTCGATAACAAGATCGGCTACGTTAACCATGCACGAGCACACCAGCGACGATTAGAACGGAGCTGAAGCGGTCGCCGTGGCCGAAATCGGATCACACACATCAAACCTGCACAGCTACGCAAATTTAGCATCTTGCGCATTTTCACACTCAAATTTGACGTATCCACACTCACGTCCATCTCTCCACAGCCACGTATCAGGCGCCGTCCTCAACGCGCTGGCAAACATCGCTGCCAACGTCCGCGGCACGGGCGCGCGACTGGAGCTGCTGACGCGACTACTGGAGCTCTTCGTGCAGTTGGGGCTGGGCGGTGAACGCGCCACCGACCGCTCGCCCGCGCCTGTGCTTAAAGCTTCGGCTAGTGCGGGAAATCTTGGCGTGCTGGTCCCCGTCATTGCCGTGAGTACTTAGCGATCAATAGTCAATGATAGCGGCATACGGCAGTTCATCTTGGATGTCGTCGCCTGCCATCTCTGACACAGACCCGCTGCTAGAGTCTGCGGGAACCGCTAACGCGGTTGCTGGTTGCTGGATGGAGATGGGTGGTGAACGGTCATTGCTGTGAGTACTTAGCGATAAATAATCAATTATGGCGGCTTAGTGTCGCCATCTTGGCTAGTTCACCCAACACAGCGGCCCCGGCGCCCTTGCTGAAGCTGTTTGTACAGCTGAGGCTGGGCGGTAAAGGCGCCACCGACCGCGCTCGCCCGCGGCTGTGCTTTAAGGCTTCGGCTAGTGCGGGAAATTTTGGCGTGCTGGTCCCCGTCATTGCTGTGAGTACTTAGCGATTGATAGTCAAAGATGGCGTCCTACGCAGCCATATTGGCTGCCGTCGCCCGCCTACCATCGCTTGCACAGGAGCGCAGCTGCTGGAGTTGTTCGTACAGCTGAGGCTGTTTGATAGACGCGCCACCGACCGCTCGCCCGCGCCTGTGCTTAAGGCTTCGGCTAGTGCGGGAAATCTGGGCGTGCTGGTCCCCGCTATTGCCGTGAGTACTTAGCGATAAATAGTCAATGATGGCGGCTTACTGCAGCCATCTTGGCTAGCTCAACCAACATGGCGACGCCTGTGCTTAAAACTTCCGCTAATGCGTGAAATCTTGGCGTGCTGGTCCCCGTCATTGCCGTGAGTACATGGCGATCAATAGTCAATGATACAGCCTACGGCAGTTCATCTTCGATGTCGTCGCTTGCCATCTCTGACACAGACCCGCTGCTAGAGTCTGCGGGAACCGCTAACGCGGTTGCTGGTTGCTGGATGGAGATGGGTGGTGAATGCGCCACTGACCGCTCGCCCGCGCCTATGCTTAAAGCTTCCGCTAGTGCAGTGAATCTTGGCGTGCTAGTCCCCGTCATTGCTGTGAGTACTTAGTGATTAATAGTCTGTTGGGTAAAGGACCCACTTAAATACTAATACTTAAAAACGAATAAAACAAAACAACTTACAACCTCGGTCCGCGTCGACGCCTCTCGACTTGGCAGCCGGCGCCGCCCGGGGTGGGTGCACTGAGGTTTGGGGATCCCTAGACGTCCCCGTCTACCCCCAAGAGCTCTTTCCCCAGAAAGCTACCTACCTGCAGTGCACTTTTACGAAACCGCGTTTCACAATATATTTGTCCACTATTTTGGGCGATCCGTAGCCCAAAACCACAAGTATTAACACGGGACCCTTCCCTGTGTTTATCTCACACTTCACAAGAAGATACAAGCCCGGCAATCTAATTGCCACACCAATTTGGGCCAACAAAAACGCTCCACACGCTTTTCAAAAAACAAGAGGAAAAAGTACACTATTTTTATTTTTAATGCACTAACCCGTGCTAAGGAACAAATTTAAAAACCTATTTAGAGGCTAAAAATTTCACCCATGCCGGGATTCGAACCCGCAACCTCTGGCTATCCGTACCAGCGCTCTACCAATTGAGCCAATGGGCGACTCACGGCATCAGTGAAATTTCGAACCTCTACAATATTCTCTGTATTACGTACAGGCAGCGACATCTGACTTAAGCAAATTGCATTACTTACAGCCCCGACTACCTACTTTGCAGTTAGGTTTTAACATCGGAACGATATCACTGTACCCACATGATTACACTATTTTTATTTTTAATGCACTAACCCCGTGCTAAGGAACAAATTTAAAAACCTATTTAGAGGCTAAAAATTTCACCCATGCCGGGATTCGAACCCGCAACCTCTGGCTATCCGTACCAGCGCTCTACCAATTGAGCCAATGGGCAACTCACGGCATCAGTGAAATTTCGAACCTCTTTACAATATTCTCTGTATTACGTACAGGTAGCGATATCTGACTTAAGCAAATTGCATTACTTACAGCCCCGACTACCTACTTTGCAGTTAGGTTTTAACATCGGAACGATAAAGAGGAAAAAGTGTGCACAGACTAATCTGACAACTGGTAACTCTGTCAACTAACTAATCTGCGTTCCAAAATCAAACTTCTACTCTAAACATAGTCAAAGAAGGTGGATTGCGGGACCTATCTTGGCGGTCAACGTGGTGGCCATCACAGTCACGGACTTGTGGGTGGAACTGTCGACTAATAGTCCACTTTTTAGGTAGAATATGGCTGCTTGGCGGGAAACGGAAAGCACTAAAATCAATATAGATAGGCAGCTCAGTTATCAGTACAAAACAATTTCTACTCAGTATTCTGAATTTGTGCCAATCGGGCGTGTCACGTGTAAACGAATATCAAGATGGCGGCTTACACGCGGCGGCTGGCGCCCTCCAAGATGGCAGCCATCGCTTGCGCGGCCACTCGGCTGCTGGATCAGTTAGTGCACTTGGAAATGAGCGGCTAACGCGGCCTATACATCTCGCACGCGCCTATGCTTAAAGTACTTAACGATTGTAAGTACTTAACGATTTATAGTCAAATATGGCGAACTACGGGAGCCATCTTGGCATCTATAGATCCAGGCAGACATCTTTTTTTTTGGCATAAACGCCCGTAACGTTTTTTTGCGTTAATCAATCTGGATAGATGGACCTAACAATTTTTCAACATATGCACAACAGTAATCTTCATTTGTTACAGGTTCTAGTCAAAAGGTTACCACCGATAAAGAATCCCAAGCCTCGTTTACACAAACTCTTCAAGGACTTCTGGTTATACTGCGTGGTTATGGGATTCACCGCGGCCGAATCAGGTGGTTATCTGATTAATATTTATTGTTTTATGTGACGGGAAGCTGATTATGCCTTGGGCGAATCACTAACCAAAAATACTCAAAAGTGTAACGCAGTGCCAATGTAACGAATAAATATTATGGCCTTTGAATATGTATCATCTTCTCGTCTACTTTGTCACGCTAAATCTTATTCAAAATTCAACCTCAACAACTTTAAAGTACCTAGAATATATTGCACCCCTCCTACTTTTAAAAGTTGACTATACCTTCTGCTGTTTCAAAAATTCTTAGTAAGAATATCCAGAAGCCTAGCATTGACCACAAAAGCACAAACTACTGAACTAGACAGAGGGTCGTAACCTGCTAGCTATTACAAACAGAAAAATAAAATGCCACGAAAGAGTAAAAACTGTACGTAAGTCATAATATAAATTTCGCCAAGAGAAGTTATCTCAGCTGTGTGATTTGAGGTGATCGTAGATAGCGCTGATTATTTTTGGTAAAGTAAACTCGAAGAAATTGAATATTTATAAAAATATTTCATCTCAACACCGCGATAATTATATAAATTATATAAATTAATTATATAAATGTTCCATATCTATCTATCTAATTATATAAATTAGATAGATAGATATGGAACACTTTATTGTACATAAAAATGGAAATTACAAAGACATTTCTTAACTTAAGAGTACATACGGCGGCCTTATCACTAAAAGTGATCTATTCCAGATAACCTTTCTATGGACTGGACTAATACACTGGTTAGTCTTGGTAAAATGCAATACAATGGCTTCGATCAATCGAATAATTACAAATATATTTTCCTTAAATGGCGCTGATTACTTTGCCAAATTAAATAAAAGAAATTGAATCAATCGAATACTTATAATATAAACTCCATGATTGAAATTGTCAATCAACGGTTTTATATAGATATTATATATGCTACATAAAAATACCACCTGTTATACACAGCAATAGGCTAATATACACGGCCCAGTAACGTATTGCTCAGTATCGAGTTAATGGAAGTCTTAAGGTACTTCGGAGTGCTAACTAGCGCCACCAATGGAAAAAAAACCTTACACTTGTTAAGATTTCTCATGTTCACTTTTACATAAAAAGTTGTTATAAAAGAAGTTATGATTTTCTTTACCTTGGTGGCGCTAGTTAGCGCCCCGAAACGCTTTAAAGTGGCAGTTGACCCTCTGTCTAGTTGTTGTCTTCTAACTTTAGTTTCAACAGACCATAATGTTCTGCTATTTGACCATAGATGTTTATAAACACATTATTATCTCTTCCTCTATGGCGACGCCTGTAGCCATGCGAAAGCGTGAGTAAATCTGCTTGTAGACTGGTTTGTAGATTGGCCGTAGCGTTGTTGCATGTCACGCAATTTGGGTCCTACTGTAACTTGACCGAACAGTATGAGAGTAAAGCCCGTTACACACTTGCCTATAATATGTAAGTACCATAGAATTTATTAAATTCAATGTAAGTACACGTATGTTCTTACTTCTTCACGTGTAAACGGCTGGAGCGATTTTAGTAAAATTTGTTACGGAGTTAGCTGACACCCTGGATAAACACATAGGCTACGTTTTACTGCGGGAAGACATTTTGTTCCCATGGGAAAATCCATAAACCGCGGGTAATACCGCGGGGCACAGCCAGTATTAATATTAAATAGCAAGGCATGTTACTACATATTTTCTATATAAATATTCGAGTGACCGCACAGGCAGATATATAATAGCTGCATGTACGGTTACTATATTTCTAAGACGACACCAACAATAAATATACCGCAATTTCTAGTATCGCATAGATGTTATTGCATCGTAATAGCCATAGTCCCCGACGTTTCGACAACGTTGCCGGTCGGTCGGCCATGGTTAGACTGAAGTAGCGAGTTCAGTCAATTATTTCTAGTGAGTGTAAGTGCTCTATCCTCAAGTACATCATTTATTAAGTAATCTTACAGTTGAGCCTTATAGGTAAACTTAAGCCTAACCTATTCTATTAATAAATAATCTATAATATAAAAATTAATCGCTGAATGTGTTGTTGGTAAGCGCAAATCTCGATAGCAGCTGAACCGATTTCGCTCTTTTTTTCTAGAATATTCCTTGTAGTACGAGGATGGTTCTTACGGAAAGAAAAATAAAAAAAATAAAGAATCGACTGTCAGGCGGTAAAAAGTTCGTTGGGTCAGCTAGTAAAAAATAAAATAGATTTCGGATTGACGAAGAATATAATTTAAAAAAAAAATAATTATGGAGATTTTATAACACCTTTAAAGTGCATAAGAAAGTGACAGTACCAGATATAGTTTCTTGACTTTAGGATACAAGTTATAAGTTTGAAAGCTGAGAGAGGAATGTGGGGCCAAAATCACACACTACAGCCATCTTACGTACATTTGTTTGGGCATTTCATTTGTCTTAATATTGCTTGTGGGTGGTACTGTTTCCCTCAACGCTAGTTTTCTATCGAATAATGTGGAATGACTATGCTATTTATTTCTTTGCGCGATGTTGAGAAGTCGTGTAACGCTTCAGGCAGTGTCAGTTTCACATATATCCTGTGGATATGTGTGTGATAAAAATATTATGGAACCGACGCTGGTTGCATTGAAACATATCGTTTCCATTGAAAACCATCAAAAACATGGATATTGTAAAGCTGGAGTTCACTGTCTTATTTTTGTATTATACAAGAAACCATTTGAATCTTAAACGAAGCTTCATGAGATTTGTGTTTATATTCTTTTTAAATGCACTAACCCGTGCTAAGGACAATTTTAAAAAGCTATTTAGTGGCTTAAAATTTCACCGGTTTTTAAGAATTGTATTTGATTATATATTTTAGTTGTTATAGTAGTATGTGCTTCATAAAACTATACAGCACTCTATAGAGCAAAATGTTTAAGGTGTGCTTTGGAAAGGTCTTATCTTGAGTTTCGTAAGATGTTTTATTTTTAATAGTAAAGCTTCTTCAGTGATATTTTGAGTTACGAGTGATGTTTTCTGTTTTAGTATTCGAGAGTGGCGTGTTTCTACCCCTTGTTATGTTTTGAAACCAATACCTTATGGTCCCTCCCCTTATGTTCAGAATGTGACTGTATAAACGAAAATCTCGAAGACAGATAACTGAAATATTTCCCTTCTTTCAAACGCTTGAAGAATATGAAAGATTTGTTTTCACAAAAAAATCCTACTGCGTTTTGTCCCAACTAAATTTAATCGCCTCCCAAAAACACACTAACACCCCCCGTCTCGTTTAACAAACCGACTAACATAAATCCCCAATCCACAGGGCTATGGCCTCAAGAGTGGTACACGGGCGTGAAAGAGATAGCGGTCAAATCACCGTACCTGGTCTCTCAGACGTCCTTGCGTTCAGAGATGAGAGAGCTGCAATACACATCGGCCGTTCGAAATGACTCAGTTTCTATAACTGGTCTCCAGGAATTAAAAACGCAGATATTGAATCTATTGGACCATCCGCCAGAGGTCACTGTGATCGTGAACAAGTTGACCTTCGCGCCTTGCATGTACTTGCAGAGCGTTTACTGGCTGGAAACTTTAAGGTGAGTCTACTGCGGTCACATCCTGGCTGGAATAGCATGCAATAGGCTATTTAACAGTGTGAAAAAAAGTATCAATTATATAAGTACATTTGAATCAATATTTAGTTTTGAAAACTGATGGAAAGCATTTCAACTAAAAAAAAAATTGATTATTTATGCAAAAAACAGGATAAAACTTGAAAATTTATCTTGTACGAGGGCTGCTACTTATGTATGCGGAATAGGAAAAATAAACAAATGTATATTGCTAAATATGCTTTTATTGTTTTTCAAAGTATTCTCCACTATGATCGATGCACTTTTGCATTCGATGAAACCAATTTGTAAAACACTTTTTCCACTCTGATTGAGGTATCTCCAAAACGTGCTGTTTGAACGCATCTACGGCATCTTCACGGGTCGAAAATCGTTGACCACGTAATTAATTCTTTCCATTTGGGAATAAATAGAAATCATTGGGAGCCAAATCAGGGCTGTACGGTAGATGACCCATCAATTCAATTTTTTGACCATCCAAAAATGTAGTTGTTTCCTGAGATGTATGACAGCTGGCATTGTCATGGTGAAGTATGATTCTGCGTCGCTGGTTGTTTTTTCGTATTTCTATTTTCTTCAAATACTTCCGGCAAACAAATGGTCGTGTACCACTCCGAATTAACCGTTCTGCGATTCTCCAGTGGTATTGTAGCCACATGGCCATTAATACCAAAAAAGCAGGCCACCATTTGCTTTACAGTGCTTTTTGCACGAGCCACTTTCGTAGGGTTCGGCTCATTTTGAAACACCCAAACTATTGATTGTTGTTTAGTTTCGGGATCGTACGCGTAGATCCAGGATTCGTCACCTGTGTAGATATTATAAACGGATTTTGAGTCGCCTTCGTTGAATTTTTTTAAGGTTTTCTTGCACCATTCGACGCGAGCATCTTTTTGATCCTGAGTTAAGTTGTGCGGGATCCAACGCGAACAATTTTTTTTACAGACAAATGTTCATGTAATATCCTATGAATGCTCGTCATACATATGCCCAGAATAGCCTCTATCTCGCGATACGTAATATGGCGGTCTTGAATTATTAGTTTTCGCACAGCTTCCATATTTTGTGGCACAACCACCGATTTCGGGCGACCTTCTTTAACTTCGTCCGTGAGCTTACTGCGCCCGCGATTAAACTCACTAAACCAGTGATATACAGTCGTTTTTGATGGAGCTTCACCACCAAAAGTCGAAGTTAATTGATCTACGCACTGTTGTTGAGTTAAACCACGGCGAAAATCGTAATAAATCATAGCACGAATATTTTCACGAGTGAGTTCCATTTTTTCGGCGATATGACATTTTAAACCCAACAAAAACAAAACACTAACGTATATAAGAGAAAAAATAGCGGCAAGTATTTAAAAAAAACAACGAATTTGACCATGGAGGTCAGACATTGCGTTTAAAATTATTGGAATCCCAGATTCCGCATACATAAGTAGCAGCCTATGTATCTGTAGCAATTTTATAGAAAACGGCCAGTGTTGGTCGAATCGGTAATGACGTCACAGGTCAGTAAATATAGCGCACCTCGCAACATCACCTGACTGTGATGTGTTGACGATGAATGGCCAGTTGTACCCAATGATTGTCTGAGGTTTGCAAGATAAGGATGGAGATGATTGCGTTATGTTTCTGTGTAAAGTATAATTATGTACGGTTAGTCTTATAGCGCATTAGTTAAGACTAATGCTGCAAGATTTTTTATTACATAAATTGATAAAAATAAATAGCTAGACATCATTATCCTTAACTAATCGGGCTAAGGTAATAATGTCTTAAAACTCACACTGAGAATCAAGTTATCCTTCAATGTACATGAAAAAAACGAAAATCGTGATTTTTTTGACATAATTGACATTTTGCAATATCAACGACGCTATATTTTTTTGTTTCTTCACCTAGATCGTATTTCAGAGAATATTTTTTTTACATCCAGGGAAAGAGTGTCTGGTATGTAATTGGATTGGTATGACATTGGATATTGTACACACCAGGAAACAAAATAAATTAAAGCCGGATTTTCACGGTCTTAGTACGCTCGGACCGAGTGCGCCATCCGAGTAAACTAATGCATCTGATTGGACGGTTTTTCGTGACCAAAATAGTCAATCAGAAGCATTAGTTTACTCGGATGGCGCACTCGGACCGAGCGCACTAAGACCGTAAAAACCTGGTTTAAAAGGCTTAAATAGGTATCTAAGTTTTGCCGTATACAATTGACGGTCTATAAGTGATAGTGCAGCATAACATACCTTTATTTATAGGGTATCAAATTCTCCGGAGCCAAGCCTGCAACCGATCATAGAGTACCTGAGTGACACTGCACTGCAGAAAGACAAGAGTGGCATGTGGCAATGCGTCGCCAGGTAAGTTACAAGAGAAAATATTCCACTTCAATAAAATAAACCCCCAATAATATTCTTTTTACGTAGCCTACAAACGTCCCAGGGCACAGGCCTTCTCTCAGGGTGAGATTATCAATTTCAAGATTAACACCGCGGATTGCAAATACAAGCGCTGAGGTAGTTAAACACCTACAACACTCAGATTTCCTCACGATGTTTTCCTCCACCGTTAGCGAGTGGCATTGTTACTATAAATTCACAAATGTACATAACTTATAAAACAAAAACATTGGTACATGCAAAAAATATAATAATATGCGTAATGAAATTACGGCGTACTAATTTCTGCCGAAATGAATAAACTGCTCTAAAAATCCTATAAAATAATGCTTCAATGTTGCTTAATTTCACCAAAGATTCATTTCTTGATAGCTCAGTCGTCTTATGTCAAGATCTTGATACGGAGGAAACGGATTCGGGCCCGGAACTGATCATTATAAAGTTAACAGAAGGTGCTAAAGATGGCTTGTTAATATCCGTAAAATTATTGAGCAAACCCTTTATTTTGAACAACATAAGTACTAGTATTATGTTATCTGTGACATAAGTTTCAGTTGGAAACCTCAAATTCAAAGTACATTAAAATGTACTTACTTCATTACTTAGATACTCGATCATTATTTCTTAAACCCCTCTGACATCTCTTCTCTTACTTCCGCAGTGTAGGAGACAAAGTGTTCCAGAAGTTTCTCGACGTGATGTCAGAGAAGGTCAAGGATGACAGCCGCGAACGCGAACTGGAGGGCCACGCTCAGTTTCTGCTCGTGAATTTCAACCATATCCATAAGCAAATAAGACGAGTGGCGGACAAATGGCTGGCCGGCTTGGTCGACAGATTCCCCCATCTGCTGTGGAACTGCCAGGTAACATAGATTAATCAGAAATTTCAACCATATCTAATAAGCAAACTAAAGCAAGCTGTGCCTCGCGGTTCATCGATTTTCCCGTGGGAATAAGATTTTACCAGGAGTAAAACGTAGCCTTTGTGTTAATCCAGGGTGTCGGCTAACTGCATAACAAATTTTATTAAAATAGCTCCAACCGTTTAGATGTGAAGAATGAACAAACTTACACACTCACAAACCTTCGCCTCTATTATATTAGTGAGATAAGGAAGGTGGCCAGCTTGTTAAGAGATTACCCCATCTGCTGTGGAACTAGATTATTCAGAAATTTCCACTATTTTTATAAGGAAAGTGGCCGGCTTGATGGACAGTATCCCCCATTTGCTGTGAATCAGCCAGGTAAAGAAATGTAAGTCAATCAGAAATTTCATTCATATCCATTAGATAATAAGGAGGGTTTCGGACTAATCATTTGGCGACTTGGTGGAAATGGTGAAAAGATCTCCTATCTGCAATGGAAGTACCAGGTAAAAAAATGTAGATTATTCAGAAAATACACCATATCTTTAAGCAGATTAGGATGGTGGCCGGCTAGGTGGACAGATTCCACCATCTGCTGTGGAACTGCCAGGTACAAAAATTTTGCTTGTGGAGAAACTTCCACCATTTCTATAAGCAAATAAGGAAAGTGGCCGGCTCGGTGGACAGAATTTCCCATCTGCTGTAGAACTGTCTGGTGAAGAAATGTAGATTATGTAGAAATTTGAACCATATCTACGAGTAAAGCAAATAAGGAGGGTGGCCGGTTTGGTGGATAGAAACCCCATCTGCTGTGAAACTGCCATGCCATGTATCCATTGGCCAATAAACCTTCCGGCCGCCTTTCAGACTAATGATATGGCGACTTAGTAGAAAGACCTATCTTCTGTGGAACTGCCAGGTAAAGAAATGTAGTCAGATATTTCAAACATATCCATTGCTAAACAAGGAGGGTGGCGGGCAAATGGTTGGCCGGCTTGGTGGAAAGAACCCCAATCTGCTGTCATATAAACAAACGCTGGTTCATTAGAAATGACAACCATATCCATGAGAAAATAAGGAGGGTGTCCCTGTAAAGTGGAAGATCCTGATTTTCTTTCTGAACTGACAATTTTATTTTAACACCAGCTGAGGTGCTTGTTGAAAACACTTATAGCAATTAAGTCTGCCGTATTTCGTAGTTATTTTACAACTTATTGTTATCTGTGGATTTTCAAAGTTCCTATCAAATGAGCTCCCAGTATCCGGGAAGACAGGGATATTTTTATTAATAAGATAAGAATGACCTTTGTTGCAGAGCAAGACCAGAGCACACAATATAAAACATGTAACGATCTGTATCTTTACATGTTTTACAATTTGTACAATTGGCGGCCTTATTGCTAATAGCAATTTCGTCTAGGCAACGGTATGACGGAAAGAAATACTGAAAAATCTCCTGAATGATGTGGCAATATTCTCGCTTGCAGGTGCTATGGTCGATGTTGGACATCCTCCAAGTTCTCAGCTTCAGTTTGGAGATGGACGCGAACCAGGAGACTCCGCTGCTGAAGGTCCCCGGCACTGAGTTCTCTCTGCAGCTCCAAGATACGTTGGAGGGTCGCGAGGTGGGTTGCTAAGCTACCAATCGGCCCATATTCGTCCATTGCTGGAGTTAGGCCTCCTCTAAAGAACGCCACTTCTTTCTGTCCGCGGCCATTCTCAGCCTCATTCAGCACAATCTATATTTAATCTTAAAATATTGTGTTACGGTTAAATATAGCTTGCACGACGGTATTTGGAATGAGAATTAGATTTAGAATGAGGAGAAAGAAAAATAAATTTAATGTAAAGTCCATGGGTTAGATTTAGTAGTAAAGATGTTTTAAAACATAAGATAAGAATATTCTTTATTGTACACCAGAGCACATATTATAAAACATATAAAGATACAAAGTGCAATAAAACATACCGCTGACAGCAAATTTTTTTTATTATCTGTAATTTGAACTTTAATAATAATAATGGAGCTTATTCTCTCTCCGCAAGCACATGCCTTCTCTTGGAGAGAGACTATGTATGGGCTGAATCATCACGCATATGGGCTTGTGAACGTTTGCGAGAGCTAAAGAAGCTTCTACGATATATCTAATGCTGTTCTTTCGTTTTCAGAGTATCGTGAAAGACTTCGCTGACCGATGCCATGGGATTGTGCAAGAAGCGATGAAGTGGGCACCACAGTCTACAAGATCACATCTGCAAGAGTATCTGAACCAAGTAAGTTTCCTTAAGCCATGTACAATCATCGCAGATAATAATGTCGCGCTGTCTTTATCATCATATAAAACATACGGAGTAACTAATAAAATCCTCATTGGTATCAACCTTTTGTATAGTTAGAATATTTTCGGGGCTTAATCGCGTACTAATTTATTGCTATTTTACCTCGACGTTACAGCCATCGTGGTGACGATGTGTACAAGTCGCGAAAGTTTAAAATATATGTATATAACCTTTTGTATGTCCTCACTGCTGGGGTACGGGTCTCTTCCTGCAACGTAGGAAGTTAAAGCTATACTCCACCACGGGGGCGATTGTAAGACAGTGACGAGCTTTACTGTCAGAAGTTATGAAGTCAATAAAGCCTCTGACATGTCTTAACGACTGCCATTACATGGCAGGTGGCACCAGCGGCCTAACGTGCCTTCCGAAGCACGGAAGCGCTCGGAAAAAATGCCACTAACGGTAGCCACAGGATGGTCACCAATCCTGCACCTGACCGCGCCTGTTGCTACTTAACTCACGTGATCGATCCCAATCATTCGCTTCGACTAGGCCACGAGCGTAAGTCCTGATTACTTAAATCCTTCGATATCAAACCTTATATGTCCCCATTGCTGGAGCACGGGTCTCTACCTGCATCACAGTAAGGTTAGGTTATACTCCATACTCCACCACGTGGGCCTAGTCCAGATTGGTGGAGGATTATAAGACAGGGGCGGGCGTTACTCTCAGAACTTATCAAGCCGCCCATGAGACCTCTGACATATCTTAACGACTGCCATTACATAACAGCCGACACCGACGGCTTAACGTGCCTTGCGAAGCACGGAATCCTCAAATCCTACTACATGGAAATAAATAAATAACTTACTTTATGCCACACCTGGCAATAAAGTGGCTTTTTCCGCACGCTGCGCGTACGGATAAAGCCGCTTTCTGGCCAAGTGTAGACATAAAAAGATGTACACAACACGGGAGGTAATAAAGACAGCACTCGATCGCATATTTACGAGTACGTTCCTCGCTTGCAGCTCGGGCCGCAAACTTCTGCGATCTCGGCCTTCCTTTGTATTACCACCCTAGTTTTGTAATGTACTATTATTTAATAACATCAAACATTACCTATATGAGCGCGAGTTATATTATATAAGATCTTACCAAAGTTATGGCTGCAACAAAGTATTGAGTACTGAGTGATCCCGCCAGGTCCCCAACTCGACACTGTGGCACCACTGCGGCCTGGCGCTGGCCACGGGGGCCTTACTCGGCGCCGCCGGCCTCAACCGCGTGTCGGCGCCGCTGCCGCGAGCCGCCCTCGACAAGCGGCCCCTTTGCGTCACGCAGGACTCCGCAGCGCTACTGGCCGTGGTCTCGCAGCGAAGCCGCTTCTCGGGCGAGGTGAGAGTTGCTTCGCTATCAACCCTAGTATGTCAGCACTGCTGGGGCACGGGTCTCTTCCTGCATCGCAGGAAGGTTAGGCCATACTCACCACGGGGGCCATGTCCGGGTTGGTGGAGAGTTGTTTTGAACGGC
The DNA here is from genome assembly GCA_934045075.1 of Yponomeuta sedellus. Classification (NCBI taxonomy): domain Eukaryota; kingdom Metazoa; phylum Arthropoda; class Insecta; order Lepidoptera; family Yponomeutidae; genus Yponomeuta; species Yponomeuta sedellus. The sequence continues at coordinate 5,537,987 of OW203742.1, read as the reverse complement.
TAACATTTTTTTCGATGTTGGGGTGACTGTCGTAGCAAAAGTTGCTCGACATGCGGAGTCCTACGTGGTGCGTCACGCTGAATTCCGCCGCGCCTCTGGCCGTGGTCTGGCGTTTTAATTTTTTTGTGGAACTGTTTTCTCTTTTAAAAACCTATTTGGAGGCTTAAAATTCCACCCATGCCGGGATTCGAGTCCGCGACCTCTGATGCCGGCGACTCACCGGCATCAGTGAAATTCCGAATTTCTATACAATATTCTCTGTATTACGTGCTTTCTCTTAAGGTTTGAGTTCACACTTTACATGTTTGAGAGATTTGTGAGAGACTTTATAAAAAACGACATGTGTATTTGTATATATACATGTATATTTTTTTTTGTCGATGATTTTGTCGCCTCCACGGCCGTAAGCCACGATTCATTAATCGAATCAAACTTCCAGAGAGTTCTAAAAACGAATGATAAGCTCCCCTCTCTGTACATGTATTTTCTTATGTGTTATTTCCTGTACTGTGTGCAATAAGGTATAATAGTAATCAACGATTCCACTTCTAACAGGTGACGGGCGCAGTGAACGCCGAGGGCGGGGGCGAGCAAGCGTTATGGCGGGTCGGCGCGCGTTTACTCGCCGCCCTGCGCGAGGCGTGCTCGGCTCGGGGCGAGACGCTGCACAGAGCTTCCCTGTGGAGGGCTACGGCCTTACTGGTGCACGCGCGTCATCTGGCGGCGCCCGCGGCGGCACCGCAGGCGAGGGCCCTCTTGCATGCCGTGGGTGAGTGAGTGTAAACGCTGCTTCAAGCGCAAGCTCTCTGGCGGGTCGGTGCGCGTTTACTAGTCGCCTTGAGGGGCATCTGGCGGCGCACCCCGCTGTGAGTGTAAACGCTGCTTCAAGCGCAAGCTCTCTGGCGGGTCGATGCGCGTTTACTAGTCGCCTTGAGCGAGGGCATCTGGCGGCACCCCGCTGTGAGGGTAAACGCTGCTTCAAGCGCCAGCTCTCTGGCGGGTCGATGCGCGTTTACTAGTCGCCTTGAGCGAGGGCATCTGGCGGCACCCCGCTGTGAGGGTAAACGCTGCTTCAAGCGCCAGCTCTCTGGCGGGTCGATGCGCGTTTACTAGTCGCCTTGAGCGAGGGCATCTGGCGGCACCCCGCTGTGAGTGTAAACGCGGCTTCACTCATTGCCTTGATCGAATAATCGTATATTCAAACAAATTACAAATGTACACCCCAAATGTGTACATACATTCCACTACTGGTCACATATCTTTGAGATAAAGAACGCAGGATCTATACAGCCAATGAAAGACGCCTACTGTTGGTCTTACCAGTTGACAATCTCGTCTATCGACATAGGATTTTACTTATTATATTTTTTTTATTAGTTGATTAGGCTTATTTTAACCAAGTGTTAACACATTTAAGTTTTTATTTTACCGAAATTACATTTAAGTAGGTACTTGCAAATCTCACTCACTCGAACAGACTGTATTAGATTAGATTAGAACTCTTTATTGTACACACCAGAAAACAAAATACATAAAAAGGCTTACACATCTAAGCTATTGCCGTATACAATATGTATTGTATTACAATGTATTGTACACTGGTATCCTTCCTTTTTATTAAAAAGAAAAAAAAAAATCTCACGCTTTTAATCATTCCGCAGCGTGGTCGCAGGTGGACATATTCACGGAGGACGCCATGACCACCGCCGTGGAGTGCTGGCAGTGGCTGACCACGTCCAGGCCTGACCTGGAGCTGCGGCTCATGCAGGAGGTGTTCGCGGCCTGGCAGTGCTCCGTGGACAGGAAGATCGGACTGTTCTGCGTCAAGGATGAAGAGATCAGTCCCTTGGCTGCTGACGAAGGTGAGCAGTTTTTCATTTGCCGTTCGTAAAATTGGGGCGCTGGCAGTGGCAGACCACGTGCACACCGGAGGACTTTCGGAGGAGCTGTGCAAGAGGTGTTTTTCTTCCTGTCCACGGATGTCCAATCGTAAGGAAGGTTGGACTGTTCTGCGTTAAGGATGAAGAGATCAGGAGATCCATTTTTGAATCACTCGTATGAAATTGTATCGTCGAATGCGACATAAGTCACACTCGCCTTCTAAGTCGCATGATCTCGTTTTTCCGTATTTTTGAATCGTTCGCCGGAAGTGTTGCCAGTACAATTTGAAGTATTGTATTTTATCCGTTCCACGCAGAAATTACAAAAACCGGAAACTACCGTAACGGAAACGGAACGTAAAATATTTCGTTTTATTGGCTGTTTAGATGAAAAATCTTTCCTTTAGTTGCAAAACAAACAAAATACTGTCATGGATTGTAAATAATAACAATTTGGTTTGTTTTTGTTCGAAAATGTCGAAACAAAAAATCAATTCGGCACAAAAGCACAAACTCCTCGATTTGAAATAAACACAAATTTTGACAATTAATCTTATCGATCGACATACGCGACGAGTGTTTGGGACCATTCGTTGCAGTCGAGTGATTCAAAAATACGGAATGTTGTATGTCGAACGAAAATCAGTAGAAATCGAGCGCTCGACGCGAGACGAGTGATTCAAAAATAGAGCTCCAGTCCCTTGGCTGCTGACGAAGGTGAGCAGTTTTTCATTTGACGTTCGTAAACTTGGGGTGCTGGCAGTGGCAGACCACGTCCAGGTCTGACCTGGAGCTGCGGCTCATGCAGGAGGTGTTCGCGGCCTGGCAGTGCTCCGTGGACAGGAAGATCGGACTGTTCTGCGTCAAGGATGAAGAGATCAGTCCCTTGGCTGCTGACGAAGGTGAGCAGTTTTTCATTTGCCGTTCGTAAACTTGGGGCGCTGGCAGTGGCAGACCACGTGCACGACGGAGGACTTTCGGAGGAACTGCGCAAGAGGTGTTTTTCTTCTTGTCCACGGATGTCCAATCGTAAGGAAGGTTGGACTGTTCTTCGTCAAGGATGAAGAGATCAGTCCCTTGGCTGCTGACGAAGGTGAGCAGTTTTTCGTTTTCCGTCCGTAAACTGTACACGCGCGTACATATAACGTGCTGCTGTCTACTTATAAGTCAAGATGCCTGGAGATTATTTAGCCTCTTTGCTGATATACTTCACCTGTGCGCCCTCGCGCGGCGCATCGCCGCTGAGTTACTCTGCAAATGTCACTCGCAAACAACGCTCGCTCGAATATTATTAATATTATATCCGTTTAAACCTAAAGAAGAACTCTTATTTCCATCACCAACTTTCCGTCTAGAAGGTTGTCTAGAAGAAATTGCTTTTAGCAATAAGCCTAAAGCAATTTCCGCCAATTTTACTTTGTATCTTTACATGTTTTATAATAATATTGTTACGGGCTAGGGTTCTGGATTTGGATGTAAAACGCCAATGACAAATTCTTAGGATTTATTCACGCTGGGTCTGGTCTGCAGGTCTTCACGACACGAAGTCCACACGTAAATTCCAATCGCAGGTCCAATCGAAGTCCAATTGTATCGCTGAGGTCGTAGGTTATCGCTCGTATCGCAGGTATGTTCGCTCGAAGTTCACTCTTCGCTATTCCAAACGGAACTGACAGCGCGCCGCGGCGGCCGCTATTTATATCCGCCGGCAAGGGTTCTAGAACATTCCCGTATCTACGTACCTACACTCGGTACACGCGGCAACGTCGCTCGAACAGTAACCCAGTCAAAGAGTTTTGAACTTTATGCTAGTGGACATACGAGTCATTATTGCTTGCAGCGTTTATTGTTTACTACAACGCAGCATGCGGCGACTATTCGATAGGCTTCTAGAAAGCTCTATTCTAGATGGTTCGGAGTGCTTAGTGCGAGTTTTTTAACTACTCGATCGCGTTAACGTAAACTCATATTTCTATGGCATCGAGGAAGCGCCACCTAGCGACAAGTATGGAAATTAAAATTGCTGAGTGCGAGTTGTAATGGTTTACGTTGAATAGTGAACACGTTTACCAGCCAAAAGACGAATAAACGCGAGTGCGAGTTGTACTGTGACAGCGTTTTGCCAGTTCGAACGGTTAACTTACTCATACTCACTACTCAATGCTCGATTAACGCGGTAGTAAAGTTATTCGATTGGATCTGTCAAACTCGCACTAAGCACTCTGGATAGGACCGCGACAATATTATAATAGTATTATGAAACATGTAAAGATACACCAGAGCACATATTATTACGTGCTCTGGTGTACAATAAAGAATATTCTTATCTTGTGTTAGCGTAGACGTAAACTGTGGAGTGCTGGCAGTGCCCGTATATGTCCAGGCTTACCCTGGAGCTGCGGCTGATGAAAGAAGTGTTCGCGGCCTGGTGTACTCCTTGTGTAGGAAGGTTGGACTGTTCTGCGTTTAATAGGAAGTGGTCAGTCTCTTGGTTGCTCGAAGATGAGCGGTATATTTTTTGAGCTCGCTCGTGTGTAGTTTTGTCTGTGGCTTACCACGTGCAGGACAGAGCACCATTAGCTGCGGCTCATTCAAGAGGTGTTCGCGGTCTGACAGTGCTCTGTGGACAGGAAGATCGGACTGTTTTGCGTTAAGCATGAAGAGATCAGTCCCTTGGTTGCTCACGAGGGTGAGCAGTTTTTTATTTGCCATTTATAAACCAATTTAGACCTTGCACTGAAAGTCTTTGGACTCACCATCTAATCGGCCGATAAACAGAGCCCACTGGTGGATATAGGCCTCTACTCTTTCACGTCAACCCATCCGGTCCTTTGCTAGTCTCGTCCAATGTTTCCCGCGGCTTTTACAATGTCGTCGGCCCACCAGGCTGGTGGTCTGGCCACCACTCAGTGGCTGACCACCGCTTTGAACTAGTTTTTATGAATTGCAGGCGCGAAACTGGAGCCATGTCTTCCGTTCGTGGCGCCGCACGGCGTGTGGGTCCGATACCTGTGCGAGGTGGCCGAGACCGCCAAATATAACAGCCAGGAGAAGGTCGAGATGCTGGCCATGCTGCTACACAGGTAGGAATATACTACGACTTAGATTTCTTTTGACCAATTTTAAAGCAACTTATACACAATAACGAAGCGCTCCTGGCGTAGTCGAACCGAGTGATTGGAATCAATCACTTGTGTTAAGAGATAGAGATAGATAGATAGAGATATGGGCGACCGTCCCGTGACTACTGCTAGTGGCATTTTTCCGAGCGCTTCCGTGCTTCGCAAGGCACGTTAAACTGTTGGTGCCGGCTATGTAATGGCAGTCGTGAAGCCATGCCAGAGGCCTTATGGGCGGCTTGATACCAACCCGGACTTGCTCACCGTGGTGGAGTATGGCCTAACCTTCCTGCGATGCAGGAAGAGACCCGTGCCCCAGCAGCGAGGACATACAAGGGTTGGTTTCGCTAAGGGATACTAGCGTCATAGTTAGAATCTACGATTTACGAACTATTGCGCTAGTTTTCAAAGGAAATGCCGCGTCAAGAGAATGTTTTTAGCTATCCGTGCGGATGTTTCTTTGTGTAAGGATTCTAATACTCATAATACACAAACGTATGAGAGCGAAAGCTATCGAAAAAAAAAACTTACGGTCGGTGCCGAGCAACTCCATTGTTCTTTTAATTGTCTACTTACGGATGTTGGAGGACATACTCTTATCAAGGAGAATTAAAGACATGAGTGATCATCGCCATACTTTGAAGCGTAGTTCGAAATTTAGATGGCGCTTCTAGTTATTAAACGATTACTTGAAAATATTATCATCTCATCGCGTCTTCATCCTTTTCTGTTAGTTAGATCAAACGGTAAGTGTTTAAAGTCAACACACACACAAGATGGCGATAACATAATATACTCGATATTATACAGTCTGGTCACCTCCTCATCAAACTATGATAGTACGAAACAAGATCACCACATTATGGTGCTTAAAATACGGTATTTCGGGAATAAACTTGTTCTCTACATTGACGCTAGATACCGTTACATTAACATAGTCGAGAGAAAATTCGCGACGCTATCTGTCGGTTTTCTAAATAACTAGCGGTCGAGATGGTAGCGACATCTGGCAATAATTTTGTATGGGAATATCACTCCTGTCTTTAATTCTCCTTGCTCTTATCACCCGACTGCGGCGAAGCCCAAAAGGAGGGTGATGTGTTTAGGTCGTTTAACATAATCAAGGTACACTAAGGTAATAGGTCAAGGTACTCCGGAATATCACTTTGAATTTGGATTAACAGTTTCGAGCAAAATCACCAATATATGAATACAAGTATGTTTGTTATATAATTACTGTTAGAGCATGACTAAAGCTGTTTGACAATTAGAAAAATGAAATGAAATGAATATACTTTATTGCACACCAGGAATTACAATTTAGAAAATAAGAAGATACAGATTAAGGTACAATTGACAACATTTCAAAATTGTATGGAGCTCTAATTCGAAAACCATTTCGAGATTTGGCTTTGTAAAGCACGTAAAAATTTATTTCAGTTTTTTCTGTGGTTTCATTTCCGAGAAAATGGTAAAAACACAAAAATACGCTGATGACGTCACACCATGGCTCCCAGTGAACATGCCTGTGCCACGATAAAAAAAAAGTCAATTTCAAGATCTAACCTAAAAAATCAGTGTTGCCAATTTAGCGACTTAGTCGCTAGAAATGACGACTTTTGCGAGAGCCTTAGCGACAAGAAAAAAGTTTTGAGGACAAAAATAATTTAGCGACTTAGCTGACGACCAGTGTTATTATCGTCAAAATCTGGACCTTCAAATTGCCGTATTTATAAAAAAAAAATCGCTGATCTGCCGTATTATCTTTTAATTGAATAATTAGTGATTGAAACACAAAAATAATAAGTATATTTTTTCAACTTTCTATCATTTCTTCATCCTATATGTTTCTAATACACTGCTTGTGCAATGAATATTTTTCTTTGCTTTTCATTTTGATAAGCATAATTATCTCCTGACACCTGAAATTTTGTGCAACCGCCTTGATTTCGAATAGCTTGTTTAGCTAAGAGTAGGACATATAAAAGAGATTGCATGAGACATCTAGTTCAATTTATGTCTGCAGGAAAATTTTCTTTGGGATATCCCGAAAATCGGACACATTTATTACGTTTCGTTTGTAGTATTTTTGGTTTTAAACTCACGAGCATGTTGGACTTGAATTGCCGTATTATATGATACGGCAGTCGAAATCCTGCCGTATACCGTATATTACAAAAAACATCCATGAATTACAGTATATTACGGCAATTGCCGTATCAATAATAACACTGCCGACGACGTTTTAACCTGAAGATTTCGTTAAGTACAAGATAAAAAAATATGCCCAACACTATTTTTTACTTACTCAAACGTCTACTTCAACTGAGCCATATGAGAATGAGGACGAAGAAGTGTTTAATTTATGTAGTGATGGCGAAGAATAATTTTTAATTATTAATTATCGTATTTCTTAAGTAGTACATTGTTATTCACGTGCCCCCCCCCCTTTATTTTTGGTTGCTGCTGGTCTCCGGGGCCTATTTCATAAAACTGAAATCATGGTTTTCATCATCACGGTTGCACCTCTTATTTTCACTGCATCGTCATGAGATGCATGAACTCCAAAAGCATTGAAAGATCTACCTTGGGTAGATTTCGGCTGTCAGCGCGTACGAATCCGTCTAAATCTGAAGTGTCCATTGTATACCTACCAATGACTTTCTTGTTCTTGTATAGGATATAATTTGAGTAGAGAGAAATAAATTTAACACTACACAAAGTTTGTTTACGATAGGTACCTACGCAAGGCAAACCACACAACATAATATCAGGGTTACCATACTTTATACTAACCATACCATTATAAATAACCTTGAAAAAGTAGCTACAAAAGTAACAAACTGGCAGCAAAAACACTCCGAACGCAGATAAAAGCTTTGCCAACAGAAAGTACATTTGACAAAAAAGGAACAACTACATATAAGGGATGATGAATTGAACTAAGCTGATTTAATTGCATAAAAGAAAAACATATTTGCATTTGTTAAAAAAATTCAGAAACTGTTTTTTAACATGGCCCTGGCAATACTAAAATGACATTTGTAACTATATTTTTTTTTAGGATATTAGGCAAAAGAAAACATATTGTGAGCCTCGTTGTTTCGTCACTTCCGGTAAAAATATTTTAAACTTTAAAATGTAAAAAATATAAGAAAACGTGCGTATTTCAGAAAATAAAAAAATATGGTTCGTTTTATTTTGTATCTAGTTTCCTTTAGGACAATAAAATCTGTATGCTAAAAAAATGAAATGTTGTCAATTGGCGGTCTTATTACTAAAAGTAATTTCTTCCAAAAATAAAAATATTCTTTAAAAAAAATTGCCTTCAAAATCACGCTGTAAAACCACATCTAACCTCTAAATACGTCACGTGACGACGAATGACGTGATGAGTAAAATAACACCGTCAAGTTTACCGGTTCGCGTTTCTGTTTATAGGTAAAAGATACTTTACAAAGGTCTGTGGCACAGATGGTAATGCTGATAATTGTTTCAGATGTCTACCCCGCACAGTATGCGATAAACAAAACTACATAAACAGGCATGTTGTGGCCGCAGGCGTCCGGTTCAAGTGAGTGTTCAACACAAACAATTCATAGTTTTTAAGTAGCATATAAAAGTACCATTGCAAGGCTCAGGCCGTCTCTCAGAGAGAGAGTATGCTTGATTACCACGCGTGCCCTCCGCGGATTGGCAATTTCTAGCACTCAGTGCTAGAAATTGCCAATCCGCGGAGGTATTTGAACACCTCAGACTTTCAGGTTTCACGATGTTTTCTTTTACGGTTAGCGAGTGGTATTGCTACTTAAACTTCACAAATGTACATAACTTAGAAAACAAAGTCATCGGTACATGCCCGCCGTAGGAATCGAACCTGGATCTCTCGGATCCGAGTCCATCGTTCTGCCCACTGGGCTACCGCCGCCGCAAAAGGGCTACTGTAACATAAAGGATTATTTAGATAACAATGAGGTCTGGAATTAAAGCCAGTACAATGTATTAGTTCTATGTTTTATAATAATTATGTAAACTATGTTAATTAAGGACTTTGAAAAGACTAAGTTTGGAGCTTTTGTCCATTTTTTCTCCAAAATGATCTAGATTTTCAAATGGACACCTAGTTTGAATAAAATTGTAACATTCATTAAGCCGCAGTTTCTGCGCTACTTTGAATAAAACCTTTTCATTTCATTTGTTAATATAGGCTGCATTATTTGTTTATTTCACTATCCACTTAACCGATGTTAAAAAAACAACGTTACTTCCCCTCAGGCTCCTGTCCTGTGGCCTATCTCTCCTCCAAGGCGACATCATGCCCCGCTCCCTCGCGCGGAACATTCTACGCGAGCGGGTGTACAGCGCGTGTTTAGACTACTTCTGCCGCGGCCCGCAGTGCCCGTCGCGGTCCGCCGGCCCGCTCAGGGAGGATATCATCACGCTGATCAAGTTCTGGCAGCTGATGCACTCAGACAAGAAGTACTTGAAAGTCAGCGACATTGGTGGTGAGTTGCAGTTCTTATTATCTTTGAATTAAGTAAGAAAATCGTCCTCTCGAGTGCGTGTTTAGACTACTTCTGCCGTGGCCCGCAGTACCCGTCGCGGCCCGCCGGTACTCTGAGTAGTGTACTTTACAATCATCTAACTCTGGCAGCTGATGCACTCCAACAAGAAGTACCTACTCGAAGGGGGTAATTTGTAGCTGCTATTACTCGTGAGTTAAGTACGAAAATCGTCCTCTCGAGCGCATGTTTAGGTTGCTTCTGCCGAGGCCTGCAGTCTCTCAGAGCGCCGGTGGAGCGCAAATTGCGCTCCACCGGCGCTCTGAGAGACTAGCTCTGGCAGCTGATGCACGCCCACAGAACATAAAAAAAGAGTAGAAGTAGCGACATGACACATTAGTACGAAAACCAGTGTAACCAAACTGATACTTACAAACCAAACGCACACTACGAATGCCAACCTGCCATTGGTAAATAAAGTCAATGCCGAAAAGGTGTACATCATAAAAGTTTCAATCAAAAATATGCACCTTTTTGTAATGTTAACAATGATCAAAGTCAAATGACAATGATGAAATTAAGGTTGACATTTTGTAGTAACGCTACTCTACACTAGATGGAACTACCGCCGCGTCGGACCGAAAAGAACTTTTACCTAGTAAGACATAAAGTTCAAAATTGAAAAACAAGTACATTCTCAGTTTGGGATGGGACAATGCGAGTTCTAGTTTGTCGATAGGGAGAACCTATCGACAAATTATACAAACAGTTTAATACAACACCCGAATACGAATACTGGTACTCAGAAGTATTTTTAGCTATTTCTTTTTTGCCTGCGGGTTGACTGGTAGAAAATGCATCTTTTTTACATTATCTTTTGTGAAATAAAGAATTAATACTAATAGGGTGGATAGATGCAAAAATAAAACAATGTGGTAGATTTCATAATATTTTAAAATGTTATCTCTTATCTAGCTTTAACCCGCTGCTTCGCCGGCGTTAGAAATTATAACACGGGAAATATTATTCTACGACTCAATTCAGATCTTTGTCTATCTGTACGCCATGTTTCATACCTAATAATTGATGATTGTACTAATATAATTTCATTTATACGCAAAAGTCTAACCTGGAAGTGAAGCACATTTTTTCTGGTGTGGCGAGCACATGTCAACTCTGCGCGCGCACTACAAACTCCAACATTCCTGCATCGCTCAATCAAAGTGTTTCAATGACATACCATAAATATAACGTCCGACTAACAATAGTCGGACCGGCCGTCCCCAGGTAAACGATCTGCCTGGCGGAAAATTTCCCTTTATAGTGGAAGAGCACGATCACCCGCTCTTCCCTATACTGGTATTGCATCATCACATAAGTGCCACCTTCCGCCTTTTTTAGTTATTATAAAGTGTTCATGAAAATGCTCTGAATATTTTGTGCTCATCTTCGTTGAGAACCAATTTTGCCTTCTTATCGCTGCCTTCCGTTTTAATTTCGTATCCGGTTTCCTTAGGAAAACTAAACGAAAACTCACTTGATTATACTATTTTTATTTTTAATGCACTAACCCGTGCTAAGGAACAAATTTTAAAAACCTATTTAGAGGCTAAAAATTTCACCCATGCCGGGATTCGAACTCGCAACCTCTCGGTTGCGGATAGAATATCGGTTGGAATATTTAAACTGTAAGATTAAAATTACTTTGATAGTTTCTTAAATATTTCAGTCCCTGATAAACTGGTGATGAAAAACTTTATTGCGATCTAGCTGTGCTCATGTCATATCTTGTATGAAAAGTAATGTATGAGCTCCAATGACAGTTTTCACATGCACAACGACCAGCCGGCGACCGGAGCTCATACATTACTACTTTACCCGGCCCGGCGACCGGACGGCGACCGGATGCATATGAAAAGGCACTTAGGAAGTAGGTATAAAATAACAATAATTATTTTACCTACTTAGACGAATTGGAATTTACAATACCTAAGTACCGTTAAGTATGTATGACTCATATGAAGTCATAGACAATTAATTATCGATAGATTTTTATCATGTGTGCCCCCATCCGTAATTAAGTAGAATTCAAATTTTGACAGAAATTTCTAGAGAACGTACACTTTCTTCGATGAAAATTTAACTTTATTAACCAGTAAATAAAGGTGGTTTCACTTTCTCATTTTCGGATTGGTTTCCGTGTTCATGTCATTACAAATTTAATTAAAAATACAATGAAATACGTGTTACAGATGAAATGTTACGGCATGATCGGTATATTTTGGTCCCGAACTTTTATTTTTGCTCTCTAACACAGCATAACAAGGCATTTTAAGAAAGTTTTCACCATTTTTTCTTTACTAGAAGCGCACGGCAACTGAAGTCAACAAAACTGTCACCGACTACGCATAGGCAATACATTGCTAATGTGAGGCACGCGGGCACCGCCCACTTACGACTTCTACTCTTTTTTTATGTTCTGTGTGCACGCCTATATCAAGTACTTACGGTACGGGGTAAATTTTAGCTTCCATTAGCCTGAGTTAAGTACGAAACGCGTCCCCGCGAGCACGTGAGTCTACTTCTGCCGCGGCTCGCAGTGCCCGTCGCGGTCCGCCAGTACTCTGATAAGTCTACGTTACAATCATCTAACTCTGGCAGCTGATGCACTCCAACAAGAAGTACTCGATGGGGGTAAGTTGTAGCTTCTATAAACCGTGAGTTAAGTACGAAAGTCGTCCTATCGAGCGTATGTTTAGGCTACTTCTGCCGCGGCTCGCAGTGCCCGTCGCGGTCCGCCGGCCCGCTCAGGGAGGATATCATCACGCTGATCAAGTTCTGGCAGCTGATGCACTCAGACAAGAAGTACTTGAAAGTCAGCGACATTAGTTGCAGTTGCAGTTCTTATTATTACTCGTGTTGCAGTTCTTATTATTACTCGTGTATTAAGGATGAAAATCGTCCCCGCGGGCGCGTGCTTAGGCTACTTCTGCCGCGGCCCACAGTGCCCGTCGCAGTCCGCCGGTCCGCTCAGGGAGGATATCAGTTCTGGTAGCTGATGCACTCCGACATGAAGTAGGTACTTGAAAGTCAGCGACATAAGTGGTGAGTTGCAGTTCTTATTAACTGTGAATAAAGTAAGAAAATTGTCCTCTCAAGCGCGTGTTTAGGCTTCTTCTGCGGCGGTCCGCTGTCCTTTGCGCCCCGCCGGCACTCTGAGTAGTCTACGTTACAATCATCTAACTCTGGCAGCTGATGCACTCCAACAAGATGTACTCGAAGGGGGTAAGTTGTAGCTTCTATTGCCCGAGAGTTAAGTGCGAAAATCGTTCTCTCGAGCGCATGTTTAGGCTACTACTGCCGCGACCCGCTCAGCGAGGATATCATCACGCCGATCAACTTCTGGCAGCTGATGCACTCAGACAAGAAGTACTTGAAAGTCAGCGACATTGGTGGTGAGTTGCAGTTCTTTTTGTTATCTACCCTTATATGTCCCCACTGCTGGGGCACGGGTCTTTTCCTGCATCGCAGGAAGGTTAGGCCATACTCCACCACGGGGGCCAAGTCCGGGTTGGTGGAGGATTGTGAGACAGTGGCGGGCCTCACTGTCAGAAGTTATCAAGCCGCCCATAAGGCCTCTACGACTTAACGACTGCCATTATATGACAGCCGGCACCAACGGCTTAGCGTGCCTTGCGAAGCACGGAAGCGCTCGGAAAAATGCCACTAGCGGTAGTCACGGGACGCTCACCCATCCCGTACCTGACCGCGCCTGTTGTTGCTTGACCAAGTGATTGATTCCAATCACTCGGTTCGCCTAGGCCACGAGCGCTTCGTTGCAGTTCTTACTATCTGTGAATTAAGTAAAAAAATCGTCCTGTCGAGCTTAGGCTTAGGCTACATCTGCCGAGGCCTGCAGGGTCCTTTGCGCTCCACCGGCGCTCTGAGAGACTAGCTCTGGCAGCTGATGCACGCCTATATCAAGTACTTACGGTACGGAGTAAATTTTAGCTTCTATTAGCCTGAGTTAAATACACGAAACGCGTCCCCGCGAGCACGTGAGTCTACTTCTGCCGCGGTCCGCAGTGTCCTTCGCACCCCGCCGGCATTCTGAGTAGTCTACGTTATAATCATCTAACTCTGGCAGCTGATGCACTCCGACAAGAAGTATTCGAAAGGGGTAGCCTCTATTACCCGTGAGTTAATTACGAAAATCGTCCTCTCGAGCGCATGCACAGGCCTCCAGTGCACTTCGCGCTCCGCCGGCGCTCTAAGGGAGGATTTTATCACACTGCTGTCAAGTTCCGGCAGTTGATGCACTCTGTCAAAAAGTAGTTGAAAGTACTGTATCATTGGTGGTGAGTTGCAGTTCTTATTACCTGTCAATTAACATAACATAACATTTACATACAAGCACATACATTGCCTCTGGCCCCACTCTAGGATACCCTGTGTCGTGGGAACCAGAAACAAATGCATCACAAACACGTAAACATCCAAGACCTGGGGTTTTTTTTCTGACCCCAGCCGGGGATCGAACCCGGGACCCCTTGCATGGTAGGCAGATGGTAGACCGCTGCGCCACCGAGGCTGTTGAAAATTAAGTACGAAAATCGTCTCCGCGAGCTCGTGTATAGATTTGCTTCACTTACGGAAGGATATCATAAAACTTATCAAATTCTGGCAGATGGTGCACTCCACCTATAAGGCCTCTGGCAAGGCCTAACGACTGTCATTACATGACGGCCGGCACCAACGGCTTAGCGTGCCGCTTATGATCCGAGACAAAAACCCATGACAAGCCCGGATGAAATCCGATGTTCAAATTAACATTGTCCCCGTTGTCTTTATGAACTCTAGGGTCTAAAATCGTACGATTTCGTAGTATTAGCTTTAATACCCACAATTTAAACTTCAAGATGATACTGTGGCCTAAGCCCTTAGTGAGAATGTTAGCTATAGACCAAGGTTGTTGGTAAAAACATCTGACTGAGCAAAGTTTCATCATCGTCATCGAAGGCAATCGCGTCCGCTATGTTCGATTTAAGCAGTGCCTAAGAGTTTGACACTTTTTCGAAGCTCTAAAAAGTCCGAAGACACAGGCGTGAGATTATATTTTATTTATTAGTACTTAAAAAACCAATGTTATGTAAAAAGTCCGATTCGAAAGCGGCAGTGACCTCCGATGAAGTATGGTGCTCGGCTTTGGTGGTTTAAGCAGTCGCTATTCTTTGAAGCATCTGCTTGATCCTTACGCAGTCGCAAAGTCTTCTTTGAAGCACCTGTTTGATTTCTTGCTCTATACCTCAAGCAAAGGCACGTCAAAAACCGCGTTTATTTCCAGGAGAGTTCGACCAAGCACCCAGCAGTCGTCAGAGCATCTACACTTCGAACTCCCCGACTGACAACCGGTCTTCGGTCCACAGTGGCGACATTAGCAACCGTCAGACGAATGCTGGGTGGATGAATACGGTACGAGTGCTATAGAATATAAAAGTTACGTGATCACAACGCGTTTGTAAAATTTTACTGTTAATTTCTGAAATCTCAGACTTCGGCTTCCTTGACCTTGAAGTGAGACAGAGGCTAAGTGCAAGTCTGGTCTACTTTACTTGTACTCTACTCAAGGTTTTAATTTATAATATTTTTATTAGGTTAAAATACTCCCTGTCTCCCTAACCACAAGAATTAATACCACAGATGCCGATGTTAACGGGCACGCTAAGTAGCGGAATAGTACCTACCTACCAACTCAATCGCAAGGCTCAACATCGCAGGTATCGATGTCGACCGGCACACTGATAGTGGCGCGGGCAGCCTAGTTGGCAAGCGTTCTAATCGAGATATTTTAAACTCTCTGCCGCTAAAGTCAAAATAATCTCTATGAATCTAATTGCAAGGCTCAATACCGCAGGTGCCGATGGCGATAGGTACATTAGGTAGCGGCGAGCTCAGCTTAGTAAGCTAGTGGTCCAATCGTACTCTAGGGTAATTTAAAACTTTCTATCGTGAAAGTAAAATAGTCCCTACCACCGCATTCACAAGGCTCAATTCCGCAGGTGCCGATGTCAACGGGCACGCTAGGAAGCGGCGCGGGCAGTCTAGTTGGCAAGCGTTCCAACCGCAGCGTCAAACCGCAGAGCAAAACGCAAGACACCTTCGTTAAAGACTACGTGAAGAAGCGGAACTTGATACTCGAACTTTTGGTAAGTTCATTTCGAAGGGCTATTATTTATTCTTTTTCTTTGAATCTTTTTATTTTATAAAATATAATCTGTTAGCTTTTAGAATATACCTCGGCTATTATCGAATAGGATCGGATATATTCGTGTAATAGAAATATCGGAACTAATTATGACACTTAACTTTACATAACTTTTCAAAATTGTGAAGAAATGTTTTATACAGAGCAGGAAGTAGTATTACAGTCTATTAGCTTTTACAATATACCTCGGCCTCTAGAGCAAACTTCGGTTTTCGCCAGAAGCACACGGGTGTAATACTACTTGCACTGTATAAAACTTTTCTTATTAAGTTTATTAAATTAATTGTCATATTAGTTCCGATAATTCTATTACACGAATATACAGGTAACAGGGTGTCTCATTCAAATCGGTCAGTATGGGAAAGTCTGAAACTATAAGACATACGAAGATCTGTTCTGAGGAACCATGTCATCGATTTTAATAACAAGAAAAACTGTTTAAAAACCTATTTAGAGGCTAAAAATTTCACCCATGCCGGGATTCGAACCCGCAACCTCTGGCTATCCGTACCAGCGCTCTACCAATTGAGCCAATGGGCGACTCACGGCATCAGTGAAATTTCGAACCTCTTTACAATATTCTCTGTATTACGTACAGGCAGCGACATCTGACTTAAGCAAATTGCATTACTTACAGCCCCGACTACCTACTTTGCAGTTAGGTTTTAACATCGGAACGATATCACTGTACCCACATGATTACACTATTTTTATTTTTAATGCACTAACCCGTGCTAAGGAACAAATTTAAAAACCTATTTAGAGGCTAAAAATTTCACCCATGCCGGGATTCGAACCCGCAACCTCTGGCTATCCGTACCAGCGCTCTACCAATTGAGCCAATGGGCGACTCACGGCATCAGTGAAATTTCGAACCTCTTTACAATATTCTCTGTATTACGTACAGGCAGCGACATCTGACTTAAGCAAATTGCATTACTTACAGCCCCGACTACCTACTTTGCAGTTAGGTTTTAACATCGGAACGATATCACTGTACCCACATGATTACACTATTTTTATTTTTAATGCAATATGGTAGAGCGCTGGTACGGATAGCCAGAGGTTGCGGGTTCGAATCCCGGCATGGGTGAAATTTTTAGCCTCTAAATAGGTTTTTAAATTTGTTCCTTAGCACGGGTTAGTGCATTAAAAATAAAAATAGTGTAATCATGTGGGTACAGTGATATCGTTCCGATGTTAAAACCTAACTGCAAAGTAGGTAGTCGGGGCTGTAAGTAATGCAATTTGCTTAAGTCAGATGTCGCTGCCTGTACGTAATACAGAGAATATTGTAAAGAGGTTCGAAATTTCACTGATGCCGTGAGTCGCCCATTGGCTCAATTGGTAGAGCGCTGGTACGGATAGCCAGAGGTTGCGGGTTCGAATCCCGGCATGGGTGAAATTTTTAGCCTCTAAATAGGTTTTTAAATTTGTTCCTTAGCACGGGTTAGTGCATTAAAAATAAAAATAGTGTAATCATGTGGGTACAGTGATATCGTTCCGATGTTAAAACCTAACTGCAAAGTAGGTAGTCGGGGCTGTAAGTAATGCAATTTGCTTAAGTCAGATGTCGCTGCCTGTACGTAATACAGAGAATATTGTAAAGAGGTTCGAAATTTCACTGATGCCGTGAGTCGCCCATTGGCTCAATTGGTAGAGCGCTGGTACGGATAGCCAGAGGTTGCGGGTTCGAATCCCGGCATGGGTGAAATTTTTAGCCTCTAAATAGGTTTTTAAATTTGTTCCTTAGCACGGGTTAGTGCATTAAAAATAAAAATAGTGTAAGAAAAACTGTATTCATACATTTTACAAAACATCTGTACTGCGTTCGGGAATCGAACCCGGTATAGTTTCAGACTTCCCCATACTGACCGATTTGAATGAGACACCCTGTATACGATTGTAGCCGAAGTATATTCTAAAAGCTAACAGACTGTACACTCGTGTGCTTTCGGCGAAAACCGAAGCCTACTCTAGAGCCCGTAAAAGCTAACAGACTGTATCTCGGTACTAAGTTCAATTGGTTCGATATTTTTGTGGTATATTTTGACATTTGTAGATTAAGTAATGAATATTATCAATAGATGATGTCAATGTCTCTTATTTTATTTTGATCCTTAGGCAGTGGAGATAGAGTTCCTGGTGACGTGGCACAACCCTCACGCGCGGCCCGAGCTGGCCATTCCAGGCGAAGACAACATCGCCACTTGGCGCGGCAAGCCCAATACGGAGCGAACCTGGCGCGACTACGCAAAGCTCGCCTGGGACATTAGCCCCGACCTGGCCGTCTTCCTGCCGGAGAGGTGAGCTTGGTACACCACCGCCCAATAGACGCCCGGCGAGCCCAACACGGAGCGAACGTATTGCGACTACCTGCATCATACGTTTTCTTTTGGAGTGGGGGTGTTATTTGGAAACCAGCGGTGTTTCAGTAGAAACAGGAAGTGGTATCATTGTCACACGCACACTTTATTTTATAAATACAGTTTTTGTCATACATTTGTTTGCGGCAATAAATCTTTAATTCATTCATTCGTTCGTTCGTTCGTTCGTTCGTTCGTTCGTTCGTTCGGTCGGTCGGTCGGTCGGTCGGTCGGTCGGTCGGTCGGTCGGTCGGTCGGTCGGTCATTCATTCATTCATTCATTCGTTTATTCATTCTAATCACAGGTGTCTAATTTAATTACTGGTGTGCAATAAAGAGTTATCTATCTAAGCGCCTCTCATTTTCCAGGTTAAAGAATGAGGGTATAGTAGCAGAGATCAGGCGGAAAGTCCAAGCGGACCCAACAGCCGTCTGCCACATACCGCAGGCGCTGAAGTATCTAGTCACGACAGAAACACTTCTCAGCGATGCACACGAGGTAATTTATTCTTTTGTACCCAGCCTAAAATGTATAACGATATCACTTTTTTACTTAGCCTCCATAATATGAGTCTCCCACTACAAGGCAGGGCCTTCCCCCTTGTAGACCAAGATTTTCGTTCATTTGCTACCTCTGACCACTCCGGCAAGAGTTGTCGAGATCATCCCGCCATCGTCTTCTCGGCCGCCCCCGTTTGCGATGAACGGTAGTGCTTAAAGTCTTTAAAATCTTAATTCTAAGTTCTAAAAGGACATGTTAAGTAATTCCAAACACTACAGAGGAAAATAGTACAATCAGTGTCAACGTTATTCATACCTGAAACGTAATCGTAATGTCTTTTAATACAACGTTAGTTCCTAATTGGTAATTATGCCAACGTTATCTTACCAATATTTTCAATAAAATAAAAGATTACGATACTGTTTTCAACCATTTTGACTGAAACACCCATCACACCGCGTGACGTCACGCTTAGGTTAACATTGGTAAACTCACCCGTGCTTTGTTGTGACTACTAGTGATTACGATGTTGGTTTACCTAGGCGTGACGCCAGATTCGACGCCGTGACAATGTATGTGCTTGTATGTGAATGTCATGTTGTGTTACATTGCGAGCTGGTTTCCCACAGACTTAAAATAATTTTAGAACCATTACTTTAACCTTCGTTAAACTAATGGACTTATAGTCCGGATCTACTTACGGGTGTTGTTATATCGGAAGAGTCCGACCAGGTTTTGCTCCGATTCTCAGAGCTTAATCATGGTGAGCAGAGACGGAGCTCGATACGTCGGTTTCTCGTGTCACGCTATTATAACTAATACTGAAGTATAGTTTTTTTTTGTAAATAATAAATGTGTCCCCACATTATAGAAGAGGATTTAAAAATCGCGATAGATTCTCCGTTCGGAAAAACAATAACTGTAAAACAATACATTTTCCCACAGCTAGTCCACATGGTAACGTGGGCGCGCGTCTCCCCAGTCGAAGCGCTCTCGTACTTCAGTAGACAGTACCCGCCACATCCACTATCAGCCCAGACTGCGGTGGACACACTAGCCTCCTACCCGCCTAGCGCCGTTTTGCTGTACATACCTCAGCTGGTACAGGCAACGCGACATGACACGGTGAGTGTTCACACCACTGCCAGTCCACGAAGTGCTTACCCAGACCGCAGTGGATACACTAGCCTCTTACCCGTCTAGCGCCGTTTTGCTGTACATTCTGCGTTTGGTACAGACAACGCGACACGATACGGTGAGTGTTCACACCACTGCCGGTCCACGAAGTGTTTGCCCAGACCGCAGTGGATCCACTAGCCTCCTACCTGCCTAGCGCCGTTTTTCTGTACATTCTGCAGTTGGGACAGGCCACGCGACACGCCACGATTAGTGTTCCTCCAACTACTGTCGCATCGCTTAGTATTTGCCCAGACCGCAGTGGATCCACTAGCCTCCTACCCGCCTAGCGCCGTTTTGCTGTACATTCCGCAGTTGGTACAGGCCACGCGACACGATACAGTGAGTGTTCCAACTACTGTCGCATCGCTAAGTGTTTGTTCAAAACCGCAGTAGATAGCACTAGCCTCCTACCCGAATAGCGCCGTTCTGCTGTTGGGACAGGCGCCACGACATGGAGAGTGTTCACACTTCTGTCGCATCATTGTTTGTCAAGACCGTAGTTTATATACTAGGCTCCTACCCTCCTAGCGCCGTGTTTCTTTACATACCACAGCTGGTACAGGTGACGCGACACTATAGATAGATAGATAGATAGATAGATAGATAGATAGATAGATAGATAGATAGATAGATAGATAGATAGATAGATAGATAGATAGATAGATAGATAGATAGATAGATAGATAGATAGATAGATAGATAGATAGATAGATAGATAGATAGATAGATAGATAGATAGATAGATAGATAGATAGATAGATAGATAGATAGATAGATAGATAGATAGATAGATAGATAGATAGATAGATAGATAGATAGATAGATAGATAGATAGATAGATAGATAGATAGATAGATAGATAGATAGATAGATAGATAGATAGATAGATAGATAGATAGATAGATAGATAGATAGATAGAGAACACTTTATTGCACAACCAGAAAAATATTACAACCATGATTCTTAAATCTAAGTAATGTTATACAATTGGCGGTCTTATCGCTAAGAGCGATCTCTTCCAGACAACCTTTGGATGGAGTGGATTGCATGAAGAATATAGTCGGTACGTGGTGCATGTACATAAATAATTAAATCGAAAATATATTGATAACAAACAGCAAGGGAGTGCGAGAATATAATTTACCTACGATATAATGTACATATATTTAAATAATAATATTCATAGACACCTAAAACTAAAACTCACTATACGGTGAGTGTTCACACTACTTTCGCTCCACCAAGTGTTCAGACCGCAGTGGATGCAATAGCGTCCTACCCGAAGCATTCCGAAGTTGGTACAGGCCACGCTACACGACACCGTGAGTGTTCACACCACTGCCGCTTCACTAAGAGTGCTTACCCAGACCGCAGTGGATTCACTAGCCTCCTACCCGTCAAGAGCCGTTTTGCTGTACATTTCGCAGTTAGTACAGGGAACGGGACACGTCATGGTCAGAGGTCACATTACTTCTGTCCGCCTAGACCTCAGAGCTTATTCATATTGCGTATTCAGCTACCAACCTAGTGCAGTGTTACTCTATACATCATGAATTTTGAGTGGTTTGAAATCTATAGCAAAATTAACGTGCGTTAGTGGTTACGCTAGTTTGTTCTTTTTAGACACGTCAGAAATATTTCCACACAAATTTGATTAATTAGAACAATTAGTAGCCAACCAGAGCGGTGCGTGCGTGCCGCAGATCATGGCGTTCTGAAGGACGCTGAAATCGTGCATTATTTGAAGTGAGATTTGTCTTTTTTTCGCCTTAAACCAATGACTATAACTGCATTTAAGGATTGTTTTAAGGAATCGTGTATTAAAAAATAATACTTTCACTGTATTAAACTTTCTTTCAGATGGGATACGTAGCTGAGCTGATCAAAGAACTGGCCAAAAAGTCGCAAGTGGTCGCCCATCAGCTCATATGGAACATGCACACGAATATGTATACAGACGAAGAGATGCATAATAAAGACCGTAAGTACCTACTCATAATTTTTTCATTCTTTTTTCACCTAAGGTATCTTATGTATAGTAATTTAAAAATGTGCCTTAGAAACTCATATGGAACATTATAGAAAATTGCTGTAGTTTTAAGTTGAATTTTACTTTAATGTATGAATGAGGGCTATGTCCAGCAGTGGACTAGTATAGCCATATAGCCTGACGACGACGACGTATGAATGAACATTGAGTGTATCTTTAGGCTACATTTTGCGTCATTTGCGCCCTGCTCAAGTATCCAGTTTTAACAGGGTTACTTTAAGGAAGTGACTGAAGAAATATTTGCCCTACGACCGTGCAGTTTATAAGTGTTTAACCCTTTCTTTAATGAACCCAGTCACAGTTAGTGCTACCATATTGAACGCTTAGCGAACTCACAAACCTTAAAGCTATAATTTGCATGCAATTATATTTTAATTCTGTATCTTTACACGTCTGGCGTACAATAATGAATATTCTTATTATTTTTAAATACTATGTTTTAATGTTTTTGTAGTGCCGTTACAGGGTGTCAAGTACTCTTAAAATTACAAAAACTATAGTCCAAATTTAATAAAAAATAAATCCAAAATAAAATAAATGTAAATAATCTTGATTAATCTTTTTATTGAAATATACACTTTACAAATAAAAATATATAAACTTACATAATTACTTGAATTTCATGAAATTACATTAAAATTCACATTGAATTGGTAAAGTGTAAAGATTTTCATTTAAACAGTGTGTATTTCGATAAAAAGACGTAACAAGATTGTTTACATTTTTTTAAGCATATAAACAAATGAACTATAACTGTAATGACACACGACAGTGCAATAAACAATACCTTATTTACGTACATTTCCTGCGTTAGTGTCTTGTGTATGTTTCCATTAACTGTTATTTCCGTATTACAGCTGTCCTATACGACATCCTAGAAGGCCTAGTCAAGAGTATAGTAGACACGCTCTCGGGGCCGGCCAAAGCTTTCTACGAGCGAGAGTTTGACTTCTTCGGCCAAATCACGAACATCTCCGGAATCATTCGACCATACCCGAAGGGGGCCGAGCGGAAACGAGCGTGCCTGGAGGCCTTGAAGAATATCAAGGTACCGAAGAAGCGCTCGTGGCCTAGTCGAACCGAGTGATTGGAATCCATCACTTAAGTTAAGCAACAACAGTCGCGGTCAGGTGCAGGATGGGTGACAGTCCCGTGACTACGCTAGTGGCATTTTTTCCGAGCGCTTTCGTGCTTCGCAAGGCACGTTAAGCCATACCGTGCCGGCTGTCATGTAATGGCAGTCGTCAAGCCATGTCAGAGCGGCTTAATAATCAGCGGCTTAATAACTTCAGACGGTAAGGTCCGCCACTGCCTTACAATCCTCCGCCAACACAGACTTGGTCCGCGTGGTGGAGTATGGAATACCCTTCCTGCGAAGCAGGAAGATACCCGTGCCTTAGCAGTGGGTACATACAAGACTTGATATCCTTATGTACCTACCTAGTTTACACGTAGAGTGGCGGTATTCCAGTGGGTAGAACAATGGACCCGGAAGCGAGAGACTCAGATTCGATTACCAGAAATCAAAGTCAGGTAGGCATGTACAGTACTACAAATAATAAAAGTCCCTTCGGGAATCTACGTTCGCGCAGACTAGGAAGAAGTGTAACGAAAGTAGCCGAAGCTATAAGTACATTCAACATGATCTTTAACCGATACGGTTAAGGTGCAGAATTGATTGCCGCAGTAGCGCTACCTATTTCGCTCACGCTAATATTGCCAAACTAATAGTCACATCGATGACGTTGAATCGACCAATAGCAACAAAGGCGCGCGGCCTGCCATAAAATGAAACTATCTGATTGGTCGATCAACTTGCTGCACATCCAAAATTTGGTCATCTGCGCAGGTACATCCGCGAGACTTATTTCTTGTGTAGCACTGTACTTTGTTTTAACCAATACCACCAGCCTTTTGAGAAGGCTTGTGCCCTACAGTGGTACGTATATAGGCTGCTTGTATAGTTTACAAAACAATCTGATTATGCCAATGATGTTGGAACTAGTGGAGGGGATATGGTCGATGGATATGCGACGTCGGCGCCATCCAGCGCCATGCATATTCAAAGGGGCGCTTTGTAGACCCAGTAAATGTAAATGTTGCGATTGTTACAGGTGCAACCAGGATGCTACTTGCCTTCAAATCCGGACTCCATGGTGTTGGATATCGATTACAAGAGCGGTAACTATTGTCTCGATAGTGTTATACACTTTTCCCAATCCGAGTCCAATCAACATACATTCATCCACCTCTAGACATAGGCCTCCTTCAAGGCACGCCAGTTCTTTCTGTCCTCGGCGATCCTCAACCAGTCCGTCGTCGTAGGGCTCGACTTGAGTGGTTTGTCTCTATATTTTATGTAGCACTTCTTTGTGTGACTCTAATCTACCTACTTCCGATAAAAAAAATATCTTTATTGGCCACACAAAGATTTATTTTTTAGCAATGAACCTATCGGGGTTGATTTCTCGTTTGGATTTCTCGATCTGGATCATCTTGAAACCTGTTTGAAATGCATTTTTGAGCCGTGATCTCAGTTAAGGCTGTAATCGAGATCAAGTTGAAGTGATCTAACCTTCCAACTTTGGAGAAATAGCCCTCAGGTTTTGCTTGAGGGCCCTACATCGATATCAACCCTTGTATGTCCCCACTGCTGGGGCACGGGTCTCTTCCTGCATTGGGACATATAAAATCTATCTATCTGTTTATCAATCCAGGCCATAAATAGAGCCCTGAGCTGAGCATATACGCCAAAGTCGAAAAGCCATGGACAAGATTGGCAGGGGACCGCGAACCCCTGCCCATCTTGTCCATGGCTTTTCGACTTCTACATCTTGATCTCCTGCCAATCTCGTCCATTGATTTGCGACGGCTTTAATAATGTCTTCGTTGACCCAACTTCATCCACCATTTTGTGACTACTGCATTATTTACCATAACAGTACGTTTTGGGGGCAGGTACCCCAATGCAAAGTGCGGCGAAGGCGCCCTACTTGGCGAGGTTCCGAGTGCGAAAGTACGGCATCAGCGAAATGGAGAGCATGGCCCTATCCATCGTCTCCGGGGACGAGGCTTCTGTAAGTACTTCATAATGTAAAATGTGTCAAAACAAATTTAAATTTAAGATTTTTTTATAAGCCTATAATTATGCGTCTCACTGCATGTCACAGGCCTTTTCTCAGAGAGAGAGGGAGAGTTTGAAAGAAAAGAGTAAACAAAATGACAATCAAGTCCTAGACAAAGAAGTTGACACAATTTAACGAGCGAATGAACGAAAAAGATTATTTATTACAAAGAAAAAAAATCTTAAAGGATTTGTGTAAAATGTGTCAACACAAATTCAAGACAGGAGTAACAGAATCAGAGGTCTAAAAAGAGATAGAAAAGGGGCTGATTTCTAATTAAAGTAAATACCTACCAAGGTAAAGAACCCACCAAGAAAACTACTGCCCACCGATTCTTCGGACATGGACCCTTGGGAAGGAAAGGGCTCAGTGTAAAATATGTCAAAATAAATCCACTCGCATTATATTCTTCCCTAACAGGAGGAGACTAAAGAGCGTTACTCGTCAATCGGCGCGGAGGTGTGGCAGGCGGCCATCTTTAAAGTGGGCGATGACGTCAGGCAAGACATGCTGGCGCTGCAAGTGATATCGCTCTTCAAGAACATATTCCAGCAAGTTGGACTGGACTTGTATCTTTTCCCGTACAAAGTGGTCGCTACTGCTCCTGGGGTATGTGATTATGTTTAACACCTTGCTATTATGTATGACGCATGACGAAACACTTTTAAATCCTGTTCCATAATGTCGGGACACATTAATTACCAAAAAACCTATATTTTAGTAATAAACTAAAGTTTAACGAAGGTTAAAGCCATTTTTCTAAAATTATTTCTAATCTGCGGGGGAACAGCTCACAGTGTCATGGCGTCGAAACTGATGTACATCAAACGTCAAACGTGTACGTGCAGCCAAAGAAAGTATACAAATGATTACATAAGCGTGACGTCACGCGTTTCATTGGTGTTTCAATAAAAATGGCTGAAAGCAGTATTATAATCTTTTACATCTCATTTTTTTTTATGAAGGTAAATCAGGGTCTTATTCCTTTTAATATGTAGTTTCCCATAATATCGTTAAATCTTTGATTATTTGATACTGTCGTCACGCCTATTCTCCGTCTAATAGAAATAAAAAAAAATTGTTTCAGATAACACATCCAAATATTTTTGTACTGGGCTTGGTCAGCCATTCTAAATGAATGCACGCCGAGCAACCTGATAATATACTGTGTAATTTCCTTTTTATGCACTATAAAGTGTTCTCTATCTATCCAAGTCATACCCTGGATGGCTAGCAATAATAATGTAATGACGTCATACAGGACATAGAATAATCTTTTGCTCACTACCCGCAGTGTGGCGTAATAGAATGCGTGCCGAACGCTAAGTCACGTGACCAGTTGGGACGGCAAACGGACATCGGCATGTACGAGTATTTCATCAAGAAATACGGTGACGAAAACACTAGGGAGTTCCAGGTGAGAATCAGTTGGAATCGTACTCTAAAACAGGGTCGTGTTATGTACGTAAAACTACAATGCAGAGTTTAGTATGACAATTCGATCTACATTGCGTAGACGTTTAGTATGGGTCTAGACAATGGAGCGAAAATTACTAGTGAATGGGTTCCACGCGACGGATATCGCAGACGTTGGTTGGACTGCTTATGACAGAGAGGAGTGGAAGCTCATGGGGGAGGAATGCATAGTTTAGTATGACAATTCGATTTACATTGCGTAGACGTTTAGTATGGGTCTAGATAGAGGAGAGAAAATTACTACTGAAAGGGTTCCACGCGACGGATATCGCAGACGTTGGTTGGACTGCTCATGACAGAGAGGAGTGGAAGCTCATGGGGGAGGAATGCAGAGTTTAGTATGACAATTCGATTTACATTGCGTAGACGTTTAGTATGGGTCTAGATAGAGGAGAGAAAATTACTACTGAATGGGTTCCACGCGAGGGATATCGCAGACGTTGGACGGACTGCTCATGACAGGGAGGAGTGGAAGCTCATGGGGGAGGCCTTTGCCCGGCGGTAGGACATAAACAGAGCTGACAAAAAACCTATATTAAACGAGCCCAATTGCGATTATTTATTAGGTAAAGCATAATTACCTTCATTCCCGACGTTACGGCAGCGTTGCCGCCGCCGCAAGGCTGCCGTAATGTCTGGAATTAAGGTAAGGTAGACTGAAGTGGCGAGTAGTTAATTATTGTAGATAGTCACTTTTAGTTTTCCGCAGCGGGCCGACACACAACACTCACTACGTCCGCGGACAGGTCCGATGATAAGGCGGTTTAATAGCTATGTGTGAGCGTTGCTAATCATTAATTAGTGATACATCTAACGTTAAAATACCCGTTCCTCAGGCGGCTCGCCGATGCTTCGTGACATCCATGGCGGCCTACAGCGTAGTCGGCTTCCTGCTGCAGATCAAGGATCGACACAATGGCAACATTATGCTGGACACCGACGGACATATCATACATATTGGTAAGTCTTAGGGCATTTTTAGCCTCCATACCACACGCTAACTGTGAAGGAAAACATCGTGAGGAAACCCGTGGCTTGCTAGGCACCGCACTTATTGACTAGTCTAGGCCGGGCCGGCTAGGCTAGGCCGACTAAGCTGTCAGGATGGAATAGGTGCTGGACCAGCTTACACCATCTAAAACCACGTCCCAGACACTACATCATCCGAGTAGTCCCTTCACCCATCTAGTGTGAGTGATGATGCCACAGGACGCTGTATAAATAATTTCATTACGAATATGAAAAGGCCAATGTAAGTGCATGCACCCGCTGCCGTTTTTCGTTTCCCGCAATAAGACAATTATGGGCACTAAATCCCGTCATAATCCTTACGTTGGCGGTAGTAATTACTATGGAATTTGACAGTTAAGATGTTAGGAATTCTGCGTCCGCGTGATTCTTACGAAACAAAAAGCTAACCCAGTTAAAACTGGTATACGTCCAGTTTTATGATGTGTAAAATAATGACTTCTAATCTAATCGTGGACATTAGCGCGCCATAGCTCGGAGAAGTGATGGCCGTTTAGTTCTGAACTGGTGACCGCGAACTGGACGACGCAGTGTGGGTAGACCGACCACCAGATGGTTGACGCCCAGCTAGGTTAGGGATCTTGAAGTGGGCGGCATAAGACCGGACTCTAGAGTCTAGTAGTTACATAGTTTTTCACTAGAATGTTATAAGCACGAGAATAGTTGCAATTTGGTAGTCTACAAAGCAATAGCAGTGCAAAGTCATTCCAGGGGTATAACCCGCGCAAATTAAATAGGCATCTCACGTAAAGAAGATCGAATCGCGCGAGGCGCCCAGTTTTGTAGCACGGGTTATACCATTGCAATGCGATTGGTTACTAATAAAACGATCATTACCGCACTAATATGACTCTATTATTTTTAATACACTAACATGTGCTAAGGACAATTTTAAAAACCTATTTAGAAGCTAAAAAATCCACCCATGCCGGTTTTTGAACCCGCGGCTATCCTCTGGCTATCCGTGCCATCACTCTTTCCAACTGAGCTAATAGGCGACTCACCGGCATCAGTGAAATTTCGAACCTCTTTACACTATTCTCTCTATTACGTACAGGCAGCGACATCTGGCTTAAGTAATTTGCATCACTTGCAGCCCCGAATACCTATTTTGCAGTTAGGTTTTTACATCGGAATGATATCGCTGTAGCCACATGATTATATTATTTTTAATGCTCTAACCCGTGCTAAGGACAATTTTAAAAACCTATTGAGAGGAGCAACCGACGACGCGAGCTCCGTCTCTGCTCACCATGATTAAGCTCTGCGAATCGGAGCGAAACCTGGTCGGACTCTTTCGATATAACAACAACCGTAATTAGATCCGGACTAAAAGTCTACAACCTATTTAGAGACTAAAAATTCCACCCATGCCGGGATTCGAACCCGCGAAATATGACTCTATTAAACAACTATGCATTTTAGAGACTCGCCCCCCGGGAAGCTTGGAAAACCATGAGGGAGGCTTATGTTCTGCAGTGGGCGTCAGATGGGTGATCATGTAGACGACGATGATGATTCTAATGTAACATTTTCACGCCCGCAGACTTCGGGTTCATGTTCGAGTCCTCGCCCGGAGGTAACCTGGGCTTCGAGCCCGACATCAAGCTTACAGACGAGATGGTGATGGTCATGGGCGGCAAAATGGAGGCGCCGCCCTTCCGGTGGTTCTGCGAGCTGTGCGTCCAGGCCTTCCTCGCTGTCAGGTCAGTCTCGACTCTATTGGCAGAGATTTCAGCTGATTTTGGCAGTAGCTGGCGTGAGTTGGAAGCTGCCGCGTCACGAGGTCTGATACAACTACGGGTTACGGTAGCATAAGTCACGTATTTTGTGGCGCTAAACTGTCAGAATTTGACAATAATTGTACGAGAA
The DNA here is from genome assembly GCA_934045075.1 of Yponomeuta sedellus. Taxonomy (NCBI): domain Eukaryota; kingdom Metazoa; phylum Arthropoda; class Insecta; order Lepidoptera; family Yponomeutidae; genus Yponomeuta; species Yponomeuta sedellus. The sequence goes on along the minus strand of OW203742.1, from coordinate 5,508,621 downwards.
AGTCGGGACTTTTGACTCAGGTCTAGCGTTGTCGTACTACCCGTGCTGGCGCCTGTTTCACAAAACTAATTTATAATGTCCAAATCGATGTACATTGCGTACGTAGGCGAAGCTTCCCATTTGTTAATCTGTGGGTTAACAAATGGAAAGCTGCCTTCGCTGTGAAGTGAGTTTCGATTCTATTTGCAGTCATCTAAACTGATTGTGAGAATCGCTGGCCTGAATCATCTAATTTGAGCCGTCATGTTAAAAGATTTCTCGCTGCAAAAAATACTTCACAATATACTTTTCATAATATACACTTAGATAACCTGTCCAAAATTCTAGTCACGTGGTACAAATCGAGCGTCAGTTGTGACGTCACACAAATCCATTGACACTTTTTTATTGGCCTTTGGATTTTGCTGGTTTTCAATAAAGTGTTCTCTATCTAATATAACATATATATATATAGATAGATAGAGACCACTTTATTGTAAATAAAAATGGAACTTACAAATATATTTCTTAACCTAAGGGTACAGATAATCATTTAAGTAAGTTTGCTTCAGTATGCCTCTATACCGCGCGACATACTTTTGAATTGTATTCCATGCACACTAAGGTCCACCTTCCTTCGCAGGCCCTACCAAGACGCGATAATCTCAATGGTCTCCCTAATGCTGGACACCGGGCTCCCTTGCTTCCGAGGGCAGACCATCAGGTTGTTAAAGTCGAGATTCGCGCCGAACTCCACGGAGAAAGAGGCCGCCGCCTTCATGCTGTCAGTCATCAGGAACTCCTTCCTGAACTTCCGAACGAGAACCTATGATATGATACAGTATTACCAGAACCAAATCCCGTATTAGGGGGAGACTTGTGTAAGATTGAATGATGGCTGAGATAGCTCAGCCCGTGGGCAACGGCCGTTGAGGGCGAGAACGCGATAAAACGTTGCGCCATCTCGCTTTCCCATCTGCCCAAAGGAGCCCACTGCTGGACATAGGCCTCTTCTCTGTCACTCAAACCCGCGGTCCTATACCAATCTCGTCACATAAAGACTTGTTTGATAAACCTATTTAGAGGCGAAAAATTCCACTCATGCCGGGACTCGAATCCGTGACCCCAGGCTAAACGTACCAGTGCTCTTCCAACTAAGCTAACAGGCGACTCACCGCCTCAGTGAAATTTCGAACCTCTTTACAATACTCTGTATTACGTACAGGCAACATCTGGCTGAAGTAAATTGCATCACTTGCAGCCCCGAGTACGTTACTTTGGAGTTAGGTTTTACACCGCAATGATATCGCTGTATCCACATGATTATATTCTTTTCAGTGCACTAATCCGTGCTAAGGACAATTTTAAAAAACCTATTTAGAGACTAAAAATTCTACCCATGCCGGGACGCGAACCCGCGACCTCTGGCTAACCGTGCCAGCGCTCTCCCAACGGAGCTAGTGCATTAAAAAGAATATAATTTGTTTGATAGTTTTAAGGCCAGCTGTTGTATCGTGCAATTATTTCTTGTAAACAAAATGTGTTGATACAGCTGTACCAGTGTAGTTGTAGTTGCAATACCACTCGCGAACGAGGAAATCTCGTGAGGAAACCTCAGTGTCTGAGGTGTTCACACCTGAAATTGCGAATGGCAATCCGCGGTGGGCGCGTGTGGTAATTAAGCCCCATACCCTTTGAGAGAAGGCCTGTGCCCTGCATTGGGTCGTATATAAGTTACGTACAAAAAGAACTGACTTTGAATGTGCGAAAATAAACTTTTTTTCTTTACAAGAAAAGAAAAAACAAGATGGCGCTGTTTCGTCGCTCCCAATGAGCCGTTTTCAGCATAAATTCACAAAGCAGTTCATAGATGGCGCTTACAGGCATGGCCATTGAAGAGCCGGAATACGGCTGTCAAAATTAATCTGCGCTGAGCAGAATAATAATATTAATAAATAAATATTCATTTACATAATAAACAGATCTCGTTAGCCCCATACTAAGTACAACTAAATGACTTTTGTTACAGGTGCTAACTCGACGATAAATTTAATCTATAATATAAAAATGAATCGCTGAATGTGTTGGTAAGCGGAAATCTCGAGAGCAGCTGAACCGATTTCGGTAATTCTTTTCTTAGAATATTCCTTGAAGTACGAGGATGGTTCTTACGGAGAGAAAAATAAAAAAAATAAAGAATCGACTGTTAGGCGGTACGAAGTACGCTGGGTGTAGTACAATAGATATATCTAAGATAATATCCAAGACCCGTGACACTCTAGAAAAGTTCGTTTCCTAGTTTGACCCGGCCGGGGATCGAACCCGAGACCTTCGGTTTTACAGTCAGCGTGCCGAACCACTGCGCCACCGAGGCCGTCAAATTTGATAGACATGTCTCTGTTCTTGTGTGTGTTCGCTTATAAGCGCCATCTGTACGCTTAGAAGTGCTTTGTGAATTTCTGAAAACGGCTCATTGGAATCGATACTGCAGCCGCACTGCGCGGGCCGGGCTTAGGGAAGTATGATACTTTAACGTAAATATCAACGAGCTTTAATTGCGATATCTCTTAGCTAACTTTTGCGGATTAATCTTCAGAATGTAAGGAAGTTTAATTGGTCGAGTATAAGCAACGACCGTTTGCGAAATAAGGAATTCCAATTTAATGCTCCTGCTACGTGTTATGGTCTGTGGCGCTCGCACTTTCTAACATGTTTAATTATTATTGTGTTATCCTGATAAATGTAGTCTGAATCTTTGCTTAATAAAATTACTGACTTAGAAATATTATTGCTATCGTAAAATTAGTTTTTGATTGAGAATTCGACTAAAATTAATAATTTTAGAAGCAACTTTTCTTAAGCTAAAATCAATTATACGAAGACAAACGGTTTTATTAATTAATACATTCTAAATCACTCCCTAAATTTCGACATAAAATTAAAAAAACATATTCCATAAAACACTAACTTCGATAAAATAATTTATGGTGGAATTTTTACAGAGAAAACAAGTACCCACAGATAAAATAAACTGCCTCTACGGAGTGCTTCAGAGGAATCGTGTTTTATAAAAATACTCTCGGCCTCATAAAAACACGATTACTTATAATACTTTGCAGTTTAAATTATCTGCGGTTATACGTTTTTCGTTTTACCACAGACTAATATATAAAAGCATAAAGTGTACAACGTTTTTAGTCATTAAAAGTGATAAATTGTGCGAGCGAGACGTAACGGCAGCCTTAACGGAAAATGTAAACAATCTGTTAAAAACTGTTGGCGTTAGGCCGTAGTGGATATTGAGAGATTATTGTTAAAAAAAACTTAAGGTTGGAGAAGTATTTGAATGAGATTTGAAAAGAGTAGGTCAATTTCCGAAACATGAATTGGACAACATGAGAACATAGGTACCTATTGATTTTGCTTTAATTAGTAATATTGGTGAGGCTAACGGCCAGTTTTTGAATTGAGAATGTCGCTAAGTAAATAGTCTTGGAAGCCTCCACCAATCCGGACTTGGCCCCCGTGGTGGAGTATGGCCTATACCTTCCTTAGGGAAGGGACCCGTGCCCCTCGGTGGGGACATAATGGGTTGATGATGATGAAATATGTAGTTAGGTACCTGTATGTAGTGTTGTCTCTTCGAATTTCTCAGAGAAGAGCGTGACAGAACGTTACTTAAGTATTTACTTAGTGAAATACTCAATTCAGAAAAAGGCCCTATCTATGGTCATAAGTCTAAGTAAGTTCGTGGCGATTTGGATTAGAACTTTCGTTTGTAACGTGTATTAAATTGTTTATCATCGGTGTTGTATCCTTGAAAATATCGTCGATTTAATATACTTAGAAAATCCATCAATGGATCATATCATAATTTCTAGGGTCGACGGACTAAAGCACATTTGTCCAAATCTTTTTTTTTTTTCAAAATATCGCAACATTTTAGAAACACCTATTATTAATTGCTTTTTGGTAACTGTTTCGTAGTTTTTTAGGGAAACTTATTAAATAATTATATTATTTAAATAATAATTAATTATTGTCATATTACAAGACAAATCAAATCTTTTCACAGAACTAAAATCAAACGTAAATTACAAAAGTTATAACAGTGTTAGTAATGTGAGGCAGGCGCCGCGACCAAAACCCGTTTTAACGTCATAACTAAGGGGCCATCCATAAATTACGTCACACGAATTTCGTGAGTTTTTGACCCCTCCCCCGTCCGTGTCACGGCTTGTCACATTTGTGAGACTCCTCCCCTCCCCAGTGTTTCATCACATATTTTGCAAATTTACATTTAAAAAATATTGAATTTAAACAGCAGATCCGAAATTAGTTTTATAACAAGAGTTGCAAATGTTTTGAGTACATTTTTTCTTATCGTGTTGTAACACGTAAAATTGGAAATGTGACGTCACGAAATTTAGGACACCTCCCACCCTCTGTCACACTTCGTCGACCCCTCCCTCCCTCTTAACGGATGGTCCCTTAGCGGGTGTGAATTTTTCGAATAGCAATAAGATAACAGGTTATAAAGATGATAAATGATGGCCTTGAAGCGGCTTAAAGAATTGTTACTTTACTCGCAATCCTAGTTACTTCGTAGCAATTGTTTGAGTGGCACTGATAGACGATACTGTGCGCTTTATTTAGATGTGCTTTTCAAGGGCATTTATCACGGTTTACTACGAGTACCTATATTTCTCCAATAAAAATGCACGGACGGACTTTCACACTAAGCTTCTGATAACACCGCACGTTCTGTTCTGAACAAAGTCTTTGACGAACAAATGACTCTATATAGTTTTTATTACATAAACAGGGCGCCGTCATGAAACAATGAATGGAATATTAAGTAAACTGATTGTTTAACTATTCGTGGTGTATAGAACAATAATTTAATGACAATATGACTTATGTGCCTTAGCTCGACCCTAGATTTGGTTCATGAATCAACGGAACAGATGTTTCTGATGAAGTTAGATCTATCATCGGAGAGTTATTTGACGAATAATTACCAATGTATGTACTATTTTATGATAACTAAGAATCAATGTATTTAATATGCACTAACAGATGTCGTTATATTTTTCTCATATAAATGTATGATTCCAAATAATTATAGCACGGTCAAGAATAGTAAATTAATACATTGTAGTTTATTAATATTTCAATGTCTGTTAACCTGTTTTTATAATACCATTTATAAACATCGTGGTCGAAGTTACAATCTTATTTATTAAAGCATGATTTCTTAAAACACTCCTCAGACGCAGTTTAAATTGTCTGTGACAAACGGATAAAGTATTGAAACTGCCTCTTAGGAGTCTGTTAGATAGTTCATACTTAGAAAAAGTGTAAAGTAGATATTTCAAGTAAATATTTCTTTCTTAGGACTATGATTCTAGCTTTCTTCTGTATTCTAGATATTTTCGTTTTTAAAAAGTCACGATTCCTCTAAAGTACTACAAAAACTCTGTCCAACATAGTCTGTGATGTTACAAGGAAAATACGTAAGGACCCTCACACTTCTATCCAACCTACTCCAAACAATCTTCAAGAATTACTTGCCAATCCAATATTTTTCGCCCCAGTATATAAATTCATAGTGAACTCAGTGAAAAATCTATAGTACTTATAGTGAAATAAAACTTTAGTGAAACTACAGGCTCAAAAGGACTCGAATCCAGGGCCGTAAAACAAACTAAAAAAAAAAAGAAAATACGTAACCACAGATCACATATAACACCATAAGGAGTCTTAGTGGAATCGTGTGTTTGTTAGCCTGTTAATATTTAGTATTTCTCTGTTTACTAGTCTGGTACAAAAAAAAAAAAAACTCCAAACAAAGCAATATTTACATATAATTGTACCATGGTGCAGTCGGCGACAGTCAGAGCGTATCAGAGTTCATAGATCTGGATCACCTGAGAGGAGAGTTAAGATTAAATATGTCAATACAAGTTTGTGCGTTAAGCCATGTTAGAGCCTTATGGGTGGCTTGATGACTACAATCCTCCACCAACCCGGACTCGGCCCCCGTGATAGGGTATGGCCTAACCTTTCTGCGATGCAGGAAGAGACCCGTGCCCCAGCAGTGGGGACATACCAAGGGTTGAGATCAAATTTGTGGAGCTAGTACACATTTATAGTTGTGGACATTATTTCATAGTAATAAGGTTCAATTTAAGGTAAAAACTATTATACCATTGCCTGGTTAAGGGTTAAGCAAATCTCGTGGTAAAGGTCCTGTTCTAAATGCATTATTGTATCATCATAATCAGCCGGTGCCAGTCCATAGCTACATAGGAGTCAAGAGACGAAAAGACCTAAGACACGCTACTGAGCCCGATCTTCGGCTCTTCTTTCAGTTTAAGTAGTCTGTGGTAATTTTTTACCTCACGATATTTAAACTGCTTTTGATGAGCGTTTTAATGGTATATCGTTTCTGTAACCGAGGTTGCTTGCTTCTAGACTCAGGCGCAAGCCACATAGGATCTGGCGCGCTCGTGGACATAGCATGGGCGTTTTCATTTCAATTCCTTGGTTTTACAATTTACAGTTTTACAAATAATAAAAATGATAGGTATTTAAAACTCCTTCCACTACCTTCTTGCTTGTCTTACGCTTAAGGCTTGGGTTCGCTCGGTCATATCACATTCATGTGATGATGATGACCAAGATGTGTGTAAGATGGAATTTACGCGTTCAGTCTGGCGTCAGTTCAGTCTGTGACCTTGATCAAGCACGGACTGATGCCAGACTGATGTTGCATCGAAATATTCGAATATCCGTCAGTCTGGTCCATCCATAAGTCCACTGTGAATGGACAATCTGTCTGCCGTCAGTCTAACCAGACTGATGGAATTGACTGAAGCCAGCCTGTCTTACTCGATCACGCTATAAGCACGGCTGAACGGATTCACATGAATCTTAGCTTACAGACAGACAAAAATCTTGGTTGGAATCAGAATTGAACGTAGGATCTTGATATCCCGGTAATGCGTTCCCGAGGGATAATTTCTGACGTGGGCGTAGACACCGGTTAAAGCTAATATAGAATAATGCTCCGTGTGACGTCGCCTGTGCCATTAGGTAGTTTAAAAGGTGTGGTTATTAGAATATTAGGGCTGTGGTATTTATTAGAGTATTAATAGACGATCGAGCTTGGTACGGGCCGGACAGCGGATTCGGTACTCTCCATACCATATCCGTTCGTATGGAAAGTTGTCTGCCGAACATAATTAGTACAATTTCGTGTTCGCTCGGTCCGATGATACGCCGGCCCATACTAAGTTCGATCGTCTGTCAATACTATTATCTTCGTGCCTACACAAACAAGAGTTTTGACCTTTAGAGTAAACAGCGTATGTTGTTTTTACCAAGACACTAAATTTAAATGAAATATTTTTTTCTGGCATTCAACTTGATGGTGTGGCCAGTCAAGAAGCTCCATGCAGTGTCACTAGCGCCACCAGTAGAAAATATCAGGTCTTTTACTCAAACATCGGTTTTGCACAACATCTCAACCATGGCCGTGAACCTAAGGGAACAACCCTACGTTTACGTTGTGGCGTAACGGTAGTGCATCTACCTGCCATGCAGGAGGTCCCGGGTTCAAATCCCGGCTGGGAACAAAAAAAAAAAAAACCCCAGGTCTTGGATGTTTACATGTTTGTGATGTCGTTGTTTCTGGTTCCCACGACACAGGGTATCCTAGTGTGGGGCCAGAAGCAATGTATGTGCCTGTATGTAAATGTTATGTTATGTTACATAACAAAACGCCGTTTTTGGCATAAATTCTATCTAGTCTCAGGTCCGTGATCCTAGATTCAGTTATCACTGTTAACGTGGCTGAAAGAAAATATCCTTTTTACGGTTTTTCCTTTAGTGGCGGAAAAAAAATTCAACCTAAGAAATGTAAGATTACAAAGGTTTATTTTCCGTCAGTAAATTAAATTCGGTTAAGCCAAGTCAGAGGCCTTAGGGCGGCTTGAAAATTTCTGACAGTAAGACAAGCCACTAGTCCTGCAAGCCTCCAGCAATCCGGACTTGGAATATGGCCGGGCCCCGGTCGTGGAATATGGCCAATACCTTCCTCAGGGAAGAGACCCGTGCCTCTCGATGGGGACATAATGGGTTGATGATGGTAGCTTGGCCTCACGTTTTATGTGCCAACATTTTAGGTCTTCGCTATGTCAATAACTGTCAAAAACTTGTTTCTCTAGGCACTTTCTAAGTGTTATTACTTGAGATATATATTGTGGTTGAATTTGTGTCGGTATACCAAAAGAATAATATTATAATTATTATCGTTATTTTTTTAGACATTCCTCTGATCACGAAATAATACTTTGTTGTTGGAAATAAAGATTAATGGTAAAGGTGATGACTTTTGTTTCATTTTAAACTTATACATATAAACTCACGATTGTATCACAGGCCTTCTCTCAGAGAGAGAGAGAGAGAGTACGGGCTTAATTACTACGCGTGCTCACCGCTAAGGTATTTGGACACCTCAGACACAATATTTTCTTTCACGGTTGTAACGCGTAGTCAAGCCCTACGTGTGCCCAGCCAGCCAAAGCCATGCCAGCCATGCCCGCCTAGCCGTGACGTCAGCATTCGTCACCACCGCACCCGCGCCGCCTTGCCAACCCCACTTCGCGCCAGCCGTTTGCGAGAGTGGGGAAGTCGCCTGTATATAAGCTCGTAGCAATGAGAGAAATGGTGGTGCGCCCTCCTCGGCCTCGAGGGGGGTCGCTCCCGATGTGGGTTTAGGGGTCTCTAGGACCAAAACCAGTCCCAAGGTGGTGTTTAGTGTGTAGGTGCACTTCTTGTGAGTCCCACATTGGCAGCACGGCTGGGTCCGTGCTGTTATGCATGAGCATTCACCACCTCCCTCCCCCGTGTCCTCCGGAGGGTGCCCTTTATAGGGTTAAAAAAAAAAAAAAAGAGAAATGGTGCTATTTTATTGCTATTCTAATCATAGGGCAAAGCTCTGCCCAAATTTAAAAATAAATACCGAAACTAAACCGTCTATTATACGTCGTTTGAGTACATGTTCCTTTACACGGTTCCAATGTGGACCCGTGGCACCCCTCAATCGAACCTGGGTCTCTTGCTTTCGAGTCCACTGTTCTATCCAATTGCCTACAACCGGTGGGTAGGCAGACAAAGATACTTCTTTGGATAGATAAAACTATTCTTTATTGTATGCAGATATTATATAAACAGACTTGTTTCATTTTAAACGAACTCACGCTTGTATCCTGGAAAGGTAGGCAGATGCAAATATTCTGACATACTTCTTTAGAAAGATATCTTTATTGTACAGAGAAATTATATTATGAGAAATATCATCTAAATTTTATAGTACAATAGGCAACCTTCTTGCTTTAAAAGTAAGTTTTTAGTCAGTTTAAAATGTGATTAAAGTGCACCGATTTATTTATATCGCATGTAAGTCAGATTCTCCGATATAGTCCCACATCAATACTGCAACTCAACCACATCACTTAATTCACAGCCGAATATTCTAAAGCAGCTTCAATTTCTGCTAAGCGACTTGTGCCAAAAACACTCAATATCTCTTCGAACACTATTCAAACTCCATCCCATACGTTTCAACGAAGGACAAATAGTACTCCACCTTCTTGATGCACTTCTTCACCTTACTGAGGTCTAAATTAGGCAAATGCTCCGTCTTGTGTTCCGGGAACTTCTGGCAGAAAACCTTCTTGTCTCCTCCGCCCTCGTTTGTTTTCGTCGTAGATTTAGCCGCGAGTTTCGCTTGTGTGAATATCTCGTGAAGATGCGACAGCGCCGACTTGCAGTAGTGCGATTTGTTGCGTTTACTAGGACCGGTCAGTATGAGGACTGCGTCGCGTTTCATCACGTCTAAGCTTGCTTCGTCTGTCTCTATTAGTTTGCTCTGAAAATAATAAAAGTATGGTTTTAGTTCCATAGATAAAACATTTAGGCCCTTACTAATAAACACCGTATAAGTCTGGTAGGTATAGTTAGTGTTTTGTTCACCTCATTTGAATGTAATTTTCAGTTGGAAGAGACAAAACACTGCATAGTTATACAATACTTACACCAAGTTTATTAGTAAGGCTGTTAGGTTTTTAACGACTGCAATGACATGACAGCCGGCACCAACGGCTTAACGTGCCTTGCGAAATACGGAAGCGCTGGGAAAAATGCCACTAGCGGTAGTCACGGACGGTCACCCATCTTGCACCTGACCGCGCCTGCCGTTGCTTAACGCCAGTAGTTGGTTCCAATCACTCGGTTCAACTAGGCCAGGAGCGCTTCGTGAGATAGGTCGTGAGTGGCGCGCTCAAATGTCATAAGCCGCGACTTTCCGGTACATTTTATATTATTATAGTGCAGACTACGTAAGTCGCACTATAAAGCACAGTCAGGCTTTCTATAAGGGAGAGAGAATAGGTGTAATTTCTACGCGTGCCCACCGCGGATTGGCACATCAAATACTAAGGTTTTTTCTTTGCGGTTTGCAAGTGGTATTGCAACTATAACTTAACAAATGCACGTAACTTAAAAAACGAAGTCATTAGTAGGTAATCTTTTTTTTTCTTGAGTCACTTGGTTTAGCGCCACAGCACCTATGCACCTACCACCTGCATTCAATACTGCACGACCTATACATCACCTGTAAGCAGTGCTGCGCGACTGATTCCACAGCGATGGCCGGATCCTCAAAGTTGGTATTCTTGTCGAGGTTGGCGCATACGTCGAGCAGACAACTGGTGACCTCCACCGGCTCTAGGTCGCCGTTGAAGTAGCGGGCGACCAGCGCGTACGCCGCTAGAACGTTCGCTATGTTGAACTTGATGGCCGGCGACGGCTGCACGCTCTGGAATCGCAGTGCGTAACATGAGATTGTGTATAACGCGAAACCAGAAACCGTTTCTACAGTGCTTATAATTAAAGTATCTAAGGTCCATTTGTGCCAAGACTTGGGAGTTAAATAAATAACTCGAGGTTTATTAACTCAGTGTTAATTTTTCAAATTTTAGACTCACAGTTTATATTGCACCAGTACAAAATAACCCAGAGTCAAGTAACCCGAGGTTATTGTCATGTTCATTCATTCTTTTTACATCCGGCCAAATATAGTAGGACGAATGCTGAATGATTTAAGTGTACTTCTCTCTCTCGGTCTGCAGTACTTTGAATATGGCTATTCCTTTCTGTCAGATTTGAAATGACACATGGTTCTTAGTCGCATTATAATAACTGTTGTTTACTGTCAGTCGTCCTGTCTGTCTTGTCATAGTTGTCATTGGTTTGGTTTTCATTGTTGTTGCGTGTGGTATTATTTTAATTTTACAATGGACGGAAAAATGGAAAAGAAACCTCGGGTACGCGACCCAAATTTCACAAATGAAGATAATCTGCTACTGTACGACGTAGTAGCGAAATTCAAGCAGATAATAGAGAACAAAAGAACTGACGGAGCCATTTTTGACATTACTAACCCAGAGTTAGTTGACTTAACTCGCCCACATCGGCGGGTTAAAAATTTACAAATTTAACTCGTGGTTATCTCCTAACTCTTGGTGGTACAAGACAAAATTAGAATTTAACTTCGAAGTAGTTTTAAACTCTGAGTTAACCGTGTTAACCCAGCCTGGCGCAAGTGGACCTAAGTAATTTGATGATTTATGCAGCGTCTACAGGCACCATGACTAACACAGCAATTGGACGCTGCAGTGACTGGGGGCATTGGTTTTTTAAATGGAGTAGGCTTGCCCAGCACCCATACGCTTAGCCCACAGGAAAGAAGTAAATAGGTGCGGAGCTTGATATTGTTACTCCTGTGGCGTCTCCGCCATCCATGCCACGGATACCGAGCTCGTGCAACGGACGCAGCACATACTTTATGACGTGTTCAGGGAGTCATGGCAACGACATAAACAGTTGGAGGCCTGTGAAAGAATCCTCTCGGTTTTGCTAAAAGGTTTCTCTTCTGTAAATATAATTAATCTCTATATCTCTGTCTTTAACCTTTACGCCGGCACCAACCAACACGCCTACACTACAAATTGGCAAATGTACGCAACTTTGAAAATAAACGGTCAACAACCTGCAACCTGCTAGGTACATGCCCGCACTAAGAATCGAACCTGGGTCGCTCGCTTCATAACATAACATTTATATAACGTAACATTCGCATTCACGCCTGATTCTATACAACATCTGAAAACTTCAGTTCTTGGAAACCAGAAGCAACGACATCACAAACATATGTTTAAATTTTTGTGATGTCGTTGCTTCTGGTTTCCAAGAACTGAAGTTTTCAGATGTTGTATAGAATCAGGCGTTACTTTGCGGAAATCCATGATAGCATTAAAAAGTTAAAATTAATTTGCTAAATTCCGCCAAAAATCCCACAAGCTCCCAAATGCTCACTTGCATCTGGGAGCCTGAGGATGCCTCGTGTTAGAGGCGAAACGCGTCGCGTGTTTTCTCACACAAGTATTGGTGTTGGTGGTGGTGTGTTCGTGTCTTGCTTCTGCTTGAAAAAGTGGGAGGGAGGGCGGTGCATTAACTAACCGCATGGTGCTTGTGGGATTTCTGGCGGAATTTAGCAAAGTAATTTTATCTTTTTAATGATATCTGGAGTTTTTTTTTTATCCCCAGCTGGGGTTCGAACCCGGAACCTCTTACATGATAGGAGATGCGCTACCGCTGCGCCACAGAGGCGTTCAGAGTTCATTGTTCTACCCACTGGGCCACCACCGCCTCTTCTATTCTTCTTCTTCATCACACTTACAGTAAGAGCGTCCAACTTCGTCGCCTTCACATGCCTAGGACATTTCTCCAGCGCCTCTTTTTCCGCCTTCTCCAGTTCCCCATTGACTTCCTCGACCAGCCGCTCCTCCTTGCAGTAGCCCCACCAGGGCTCCCAGTGCTGTATGAAGGAGCCCACGTCCCCCTGGTTCAGGAGGGCCTCGAACTCGTTCCGTTCGTCCTCGTTTAGGGCATTCCAGATAGCGTCAGGGTCGTCCAAGTTCAGGTCTGAAGTTGAGTTGGTCTGGCGTTAGCAAATGTGACAGACGAAAAGCTCTATCCATCTGCCGTTTAACAAAGGATTGGGTTTTTTTTTAACGCTAGTTAAACATTTATTACTTACTTACTTACTTACTTACTTACTTACTTACTTACTCACTCACTCACTCACTCACTCACTCACTCACTCACTCACTCACTCACTCACTCACTCACTCACTCACTCACTCACTCACTCACTCACTCACTCACTCACTTACTTACTTATGTTTTATCGTTTTATTATTACACTTGCCCCTGTAGGTCTAAGTTTTTGTATCTCCCTATGTTTATGTAAGTTTATTATTGTATTTCACCTTCTTTTCCTGCACTCTTGAACACCAAAGGTTTGGTGGAAGAGAATGCTTCTTGCATTAAGCGCGCTTTTGTACATTTACTCATGTAATTAGTGCAATAAAGAATTAAAAAAAAAAACTATCAGTACCAACCTTCCTGCGATGCAGGAAGAGACTGGTGTCCCAGCAGTGGGGACATGCAAAGGGTTGATCTAGACATCTATGGTTTTCTGGATGATCCTCAGTTTCTTAAAATAAAGTCAGTATTTTTTTTATTATCTATTTAGGTTTCCATAATATCAGTACAGATTAAGTGGATTCAGACCGCCTAAAACCATAACTGGTTTGTCTCGAGGTCCGTATCTTCATATCTTTTAATCTACTGTTAAGAGCATTTTTCACTGGTACTTGGTCAACTGACAGCTGTTAACGGTATATTATGTTTGGGGATTAGTGGGTAAGACTAGGTAAGGTAAGCGAGAGGCGTAGTTAACAATCCCGAAAAGGAAAAATCTTTTGGCCCGATTTTATTCTTACCATGTGATGTTTGTGAAGTCCAATATTTGGTTATATCGCGATTATATATTAGGTAAAATTACGTTTTAGCTAATAAATAATCGCGATTAGACCCGTTTAATATATAACTATGTATGAGTATCGCGAATCGTTAAAAATACTAGTCCAATATTTGGGTAGGTATAGGAAAAATATTCTCTGTTAATTTTTTCTACCTGTTAATTTTTTGCGTACAGTTAACAGCTAATCAACCATTACATTTTTGTTGTAAATTAGCCTGCAAAATGCCATTGTAGCGTGCATCCATGAAAAGGTTGACGGGCTGTCGACTGAACGAAGTGTATTTTATGCTGCGTACACAAACTAAACATAATACACAGCGTGTAAAATACGTATGCATAGATTGTGGACTGATGATCTGAAAGACATTGGTCTAAAAGAGAAAGAGCCTTATTTAGACGCCTTCTCGAGGAGTACCATTTTTCTTTATTCCAATCCAATCAGTCAGTCCACAAACATCCACTGCTGGACACAGGCCTCCTCCGAGCAAGGTTATTTCTTTCTGTTTGTCCCCACTGCTGGGGCACGGGTCTCTTCCTGCATCGCAGGAAGGTTAGGCCATACTCCACCACGGGAGCTAAGTCCAGGTTGGTGAAGGTTTTGTAAGACAGTGGCGGGTTTTACTGTCAGAAGTTATCAAGCCGCCCATAAGGCCTCTGACATGGCTTAACGACTGCGATTACATGACAGCCGGCACCAACGGCTTAAAGTGCCTTGCGAAGCACGGAAGCGCTCGGAAAAACGCCACTAGCGGTAGTAACAGGACGGTCACCCACCCATCCTGCACCTGACCGCGCCTGTCGTTGCTTAACTCGAGTGATTGATTCCAATCACTCGGTTCGACTTCACTAGGCCACGAGCGCTTCGCTTCACCTCCATTTGTGGCATCTAAACAAAATGTCCAACAGTGGACAAACAAATGCTGACGAAGACGAAAAAAGAAGAAACATATTGGCAGACACATGTGATACAACGTGCGATAAATGTAAATTAAAATCAGTGTATGTTTCTAAAAACCTATTTAGAGGCTAAAAAATCCACCCATGCCGGGACTCGTACCCGCGACCTCTAGCTAACCGTGCCAGCGCTCTGCCAAATTAGCTAATGGGCGACTCACCGGCATCAGTGAAATTTCGAACCTCTTTACAGTACTCTCTGTATTATGTACAAGTCAGATGTTGCTGGCTGTATCTCATCACTTGTTCATCTTTATTTCTCCCATTTAGATACCATTAATAAGCAATAACTTACCTTTGATCCTGTCCTCCAAATCTACGTAATCCTCGTCATCCGAATCTATTGCATCATCCTCCACCGCTTCAATATTATTTATCAATTCCTCCAAGTGTTCTGGCCTATTCACATCATCTCTGTGAGCCCGTTTTAATATTTCTATCATCTTCAGTTTGGTGTCATCGTCTATGTGGTGACTGACTAGTTCCTCATTAACACACTCCCTATAGAACTCTTCAGAGCAGTCCTGGTGCTTCTCAGATCGGTAGCAGTCGAGGCAGCAGTAGAAGACTTCGCAGCGTGGACAGCAGTACTTGCTTGGGTTTGCGTCGCAGCTGTGGTAATGATTATTATATATTTTACTTGTCTAATCGCCCTTATATGTATAGTTATTGGGAGACATTAAAAATATTTCTGAAAATACACGGTGATCAAATTTGAATGGTTCAATTTATTTTTACAATGCCATTAACATGTAAACTTGATATAGAGTGTTACAACATAATAACTTCGTTGGAGGCAGAGGTATTTTTAAATGCCAAAAAAAACCAGGCAACCAGGGGTTCCATGGAAAGATGGGGAACAATCTGCTATACAGTACTAAGAAAACTGCATTCAAAAAGATTAAAAAAATATTTACAATTATAAAATGCTACATAGGTATAGGCAGGACATTCCCTTCATTACACTGTGGACATGAGAAGGCAGGTGGTGACACTGTCATTTAGATAATGTAATGAAAATGCATTTTGGCTTATTATAAGAAGTTTAGATTGTTCCCTCTTTAGGATAGGGCTGTGTCGTGGGCGACGATAAGTATTATATATTTAGTTATTGGCATTTTGTGCAAATGTTTCTTTTTATAAGTTGGTCACTTGTTACTCGTAAGCTTGTGAAGCCTACTAGTTCATATAAGCACATATGTGTTACAAGCCTGAATTTTTTAACCTTCTTCAATCAACCATTTAGCATATGACACATTTATAGTTTTCAGATTTTTTCCTGTATTTATAGTATACAGGAAAAAATCTATAAACTATTTGTAGTATAAGAAGATATTACTAGCCAAATTTTTGAGTTCTACAGGAGTTCAACAGACAGGATTGGGAGAGTGTGTGTGTGATTTACTGAGTAGAACCTGATGACTGAAGGAGGCCTTGTAAAATGATAGCTCCTGTAACCCAAAAAATGCTACAATATACCCAAACATAGGCCACCACGATGCACACCCGACCTTGTGTAGTGGCTACTGTTAATGTCATAGTTATAGCTAAATCTGTGCGTTTATAAATTTATTTTCATTTAATTTCAGAAAATTGTAAAAGTTGGTGATAGAATATTGTTTAGAATAGAATAATCTTTATTTGGGACAACATTTTACATGGCAAATCTTATAGTTAACTAAACAAAAATGCTTACATAAGAAACAAACATTGAAGAATGAAAAGCGTTAACTCATTATGTAGTAAAAGGATCTCCGCTTAGCTTAATGTCGCAACAGAGCCCTGGCACTGATTTTCAGTGAATGTTTACCACTACTTATATATATTATAAACTTAGATGATCTGTGTCTGTGACTAGTTTACAAGCTATGATTTATTTGAGCACTGATTTTTAGGTTGTTTTTAGTAAATCTTAGTCCCCTCTAGCGCTTTAGAATTACTTGAGCCGTTGAATTTGATACGTAGTGATTCGATCCGACCGGCTACCGGATAACACTCTCATCCATAACCTACGAAAAAATTTTTAGTACCTATAACTTCTGGGAGATTGAGAAATCATAAAGCCAAGGAATAAATTGATTCTTACATGCCACAAACCCTTATTGATTTTCCCGCTGAAGAATTTCCACTTAGTTGCACTTCAGAACTCGCCATGGTCGCGGAAAATCGGAAATTCAATTCTGTTTTGGACTCAGTCAGTCGCGGAAATATTGTGTTCTTTCTATTTTTTTTTATATTGTTGCGTCTCAGGAACACTCGGGAATACTATGGCACTTTCTTGTAAATAATGCTCAGAATACTTATTCTGAGAAATAATGTAAACAAAAATGTCAAACATCTGCATGCATCTGACATTGTTCTGTACACAGATTGACAGAACCAGTAGGGATGATAGATGCCAACTTTTGAATTATGGCACCAGACGCTCAAAATTATGGTATTTTTGAAAAAAATAAGGTACGGGTAGAAAAAATCTTACAGATCTAATAAATTAGGCAGGTCCTATTGATTAAAGTATTAAAATTTCTTCGAATTTTCATAAATTGTTCAAACAAACACTTCTCGCTTTTTTCTTTTTAGTCTGTGCTATTCGCTACTTCTGACTAAGTTCAACTTTTTGAAGATTCATCTGTGAAGTTCACTTACAATCTACAGACTACAAAAACTATCACAGATATGAACGTTCGTAACAACTTACTGAACGAAATGAATGAATGATTTTTTAGTGTTGCTAGATATCGTCTCTCGTCAACAGCAAAAGCGAAAGATGAAAATATGTGATGCAAAAGTGCTTGTGATCAAAAAATTTCAAAATTATGGTACTTTCGCGTACCATAGTGGATGTATCATGGTACATGGTACGAACAACTGAATTATGGTACATGTACCATGGGGTAGAGGGTAACGTCTTAACGTGTTCATGTACCATAATTCTGACACGTATAACATCCCTGGAACCAGAACACGTTAAGACGTTACCCTCTAGGTTCTGTGCAGCTGACATTCTCAGTGTTGTCAACTTTATTTTTAGGAATCCACCGTGGGTGGCCTCGATTTAGTGGTTAGTGAGCAACCACTAAATCCAATATTTATTCGGTAAAAGGATAGTCTAAACCACCAGAACTTGTGTGAAATCTGGACATGTGTAAGTACTGCGAGTTATGCAGTACGCGTATAGCACGACCGCGTACTGGACAATTACCTAGTACGCGGCAAAATTTAGCATGCCCTATGGCATCAGGATATGGTATCACGGCCGCGGCAAATCGTTGCTATGCACCTGCACATGCATGGCACAAATCGCGAGGAGGTCGGCGAGCGTACCATATTGCTTTGTTAATAGTTTAATTTTTTTGCAAAAATTATTATCCTACTAAGACGTTCGGGTGTCGGCATCGTAAAACTTAGAGTTTGCATTGTGCGACTGAGAAGAAATTTATGTCCTCGCCGCGAACTCGATTCCGTTGACTCTATCAAGTCAGTGTAGCATTTTCAACTCAATACGTTCTTGATAAGACCAACGTTTCTTTGACACCGCCCCGTATTTAAGCATTATGGATAATACAGGCAATGGACGTCGCATCGGCCCACAAAGTCCTTGGCAAAATCACAATGTGCAATGCCAAGGCGCAGCTCCTCACGGGGCACGGCGGCTTTCGAGCGTACCTCCACAGGTTCAAGCTCGTGGGGAGTCCCTCCTGCATCTGTGATGACGAGACTCCCGAAACGCTGGAGCACCTGCTGGAGGAGTGTCCCCGTTTTGAGCTGCTAGGGCCGATTGCGAGATACGCCTGGGAAGAGCGGTGAGGTGCGAGGCGTTCGCCGCCTTTATGGCCGACTCAAAGAGTCGAGAGGCCTTCCTTGCCTTCGCCCAGGGGGTGACGCGCGCGGCCGCGAGGGCGAATGGGGGCCGGTTTTAGCCCGGGCGTGCTATATACCCTTAACCTATTACGATTTTTAAATTAATTGTTGGTCGGGCCGAGCGAGAGGAGGGTATTTTAAATATTGTATTACAAGTTACATTTCATTACTTTTATTTTGTACCCCGGCGCCTTGCTTGTCTGGTGCCTTATCTCTGTTTACTCATCGGAGTAAACAGAGATAAGGCGTCGGGGTAAACACGACATTGTGCGTAATTTTAAAATTGTAATTTTTTAACTGTTAAAATTTAATATAAATTGATTACTTTTATTAATTTATTAATTTTTGACTGCTTTCATGCTAATAAAGCTCGTGATTGTATGTAAATCGGCTTTAAATGAAAAAAAAATGAAAACGAATAGGGCGAAAAAAAACTTATAGAAAACAAGGCAAAATAAGGCGGGAAAAAAAAAGAAACATTAAAACCCATTAGTCTAAGTATAGGTATACATTAACATTTTATGTCACAATTTGATATTATTATTCGCACAATTTAATACTTTTGTGTTATATTTTAACGTACCAAGTTGACTTAGTTTAAGAATATATAATTGTAAATTAATTTTATATCATCGATTTTAATATTCATTCTTTTTTAAATCACTACATTTTATACATGACTCAAAGGTTGCCACGTGATAAATGGTGGCAGTACCTTATTCAAAAAAAAAATACAGTCAATGACTCTAAACATGGCCCTCCTGAGTCATAATGCGAAATGTCAGGTAAGCCATGTTTAGAGTACTGCTACTGCTATTACGCCATATGGTGCGGTATGAAATGCCATGCCATGTGGTATGTCCTCATAAGGTACTGTTTTGCGCATGTCTAGTAAAATCCACTAGACATGCGTGCACAACAGCACAGATTCTGACTTTTTCACATGTCATACATAATCATAACTTTAAAAAAAGTGCCATCTCCACAAACTCGACATTGGCAGATGTCGAGTTTGTGGAGATAAACAAGAATTGGAATTGGGTACAAGCTGTGGTTGTACTTTTGTTGTTTAATTTATTTGTTGTTGTACTTGTGTCTTGCTTCGATGGCGGGCGGGTGGAAGAGGGGTTAAGTCCTCAGATTATCTCAGATATACGAGGTGGAGTCACTAGTGTTTGTGTCACTGCACTAATTTCACTTTTAAGCACTATTGACATTCAAATGTGAAAAACGATAGCTTCTTTTCTTTCATTAATTCCACATAGTTCGGGTTCTACCGACAATGCACTGAGTGATAAATGTCCTCATCTAAGATGGAGTCAAAAAAGATTACAAGTAAATATTGCATATTCCTGGCAACATTTCCTCGTCTAAATGTCATAAAATAAAAAAAAACACTTTGATTTTATTTTTGGCGGTCTTTCTTTGCTTGTTTTTTCCACAAAAGGTTTCTTGATTTCTTCTGTTTTTTGTTTTAATAAGCTACTTTTTACTACAAACTTTTTACCGGATTTCACTACATAACTAAAGTGTTAAAGCAAAATTTTTGTATGTAAACATGACCGAAAGTGGGAGTCCATCTAGGACCGAAGTAGAGGTAATAGAGGACTTCTTTGGCGTTTATTTACTGTACTGTATCAACCCTAAATTCAAGGGACGAACGTATATTGGATACACAAGGGATCCTAACAGAAGGATCAAACAGCACAATCGAGGTACCTGGGCTGGTGGGGCCTATCGCACCAGCAACAGAGGACCATGGTGAGTTAGACCTTTTGATAAAAATAAAACCATAAGAGATGTGAACTCATTTAAATATTTTTTCGTTACATCTAAGTTAAAACAAGGTTGAACCACCTCATGTAATAAGACAGTATGCCTTTACAAAAAGTCGGTCCGAAGGCAAAAATGGTAAAGGTAAATATCCTGCCGACTGTACACATTCTTCAAACAAAAAAATGGTGAGTTTGAGGAGTTCCAAATAAATTGAAATATGCACTTTCACAGTAAGTTGGACATTTCGATCTGATAAACATAATATGAATAAATGAATTGTTAATGTTGGTATTTGATACATTGATACAGCAATCTTTTGAACATTCGATTTATAAAGCATTCAATGTAATGAACGGTTGATCTAAAGTGGTCATTTAATTGGCAATCAATGTATTGTTATTGGATTTGGTGTAGGGGACCCCTCTACGAAGCTATTTCATGGCCGATACCAAATCGAATCAAATGGTGACAGCTGGTGGCGGAAGCTGCCCCATAGTCAGGTCCCTCAGCCACGAGGAAACGACAAAGAAGAAGAAGAAGAACATAACTGTGTATAGTGCAACAATAGATGTTTATGTTCCATGGAAAGTATTACTAATCTTTGAGTATTACTACAGCAGGACTATAATCCAAACTTTGAAAATTTATCACCATTTGGGTTCGTGGAGCGATCAGATTATAGTACAGAGAATTTAGAGGGCACTTTTTTATGAATAGTATTCTAAAATTACTTAAAGTGAAACTGGACCATAGGCAATAACAATATTTAAGGTATAACATTGAAAAAGTAAAACAAAACAGAACAGAAACAAAAAAATCCGACCCAAAGGTTTCCACTACTGTAGCGGGTTACTCGCTGCACTGCAAGGTGTATTCTTTGCATATGATAGCCCCCACAGCGATAGTCATAGCCACAAAATGTTAAATGTAGGTATATTCATATTGAAATGTTACATTTATTAAACTTTTTTTGAAGAAATCTAACATTCGCGTTTGGATAATCAGTGCACTGAGTCCATAAAACAGAATTGAATTTGAACATTCGCATTTCTCGTGAGGTATTAAATTATATGACAAATAAAAAGGTGTGGAGTAGAATATAGATAGGTCTTGCTGTAGCATTATTATTTTATATTGTCCAAGAAAGCTGATGAGAAGTTCGAACTTCTCATAAGGTTCTCAACAGACATTTTAATTTTTAGGAAAATGGTGATGATAGTGCATGGATTCCCAAACAATATTTCTGCTCTGAGGGTGAGTAAAAGCATTGTAATTGTTGCTATGGATGTTCTTTGTATGTAGTGCTTATGGAAGTCTTAGATAGATCCCTGAACCATTTAACTTTTTTAATCTACCTACGTGTATTTTGCTATGCCTATGGGAACTTATGCCTGTGGCTTCACCCATGTGAAATTCAGTGACAATTTACAGATAGGTTCTAAATTATTTATGAACTGGTAGTAGTTTCAGAGGTTACCTCCTCCAACCAAACATACGAGTTTGAGCCATGAATCCTGATATGTGAAACACAATACGCTACAACCAGTTATAACATACGTATTCGCAAAACTTTATTTTCATTTGCTTGCACTAGTTCTACGAAAATGTTTTATCAATGGAGAGCAGATGGTTTCGGTAATCTTTCCTTAAACCACAGACTATTTAAACTGCATTTGGGGAGTGTTTGAAGGAATCAAATGAAGGAAGGAATAAGGTTTTTATAAACAAGAGTTTTTGCATACTAATTACCTCTAAAGCCCTTCTCTAAAGAAATTGTACCATTTCCCTTCTAATGTCATGTAACTACTCTCTCTAAATATGCTAACTTCGAGACAAACTAGCAAAACCTTAACGGTGCAGTGAACAAATGAAATGTGTATTTTTTATCACATTATAAATAAATAAAAAATAATAAAAACAGTTTTCTGCTAGGGGAGCACAATGCTACAATAAATTAATTTCACCGCGTACCGCTACCGTACCGCTTGGGATAAAACTTTTATCCTATCTTACGTAAAGTAAAGTATTCATTTATTGCACAAACATAACATTTATAGTGGTGGTGAGTTATTTTAACGTACAGTGCATAGTTTCGGTAATTATATTACTAGACATATCTTCCTGCTTCCTGGCACAGGTGTCTATACACTTAATAGGAAGTCCGCACCACAGTGTAAAATTAATGTTAAGTTGATATCGTAGTGTTTTTTAAAAACCTATTTACAGGCTAAAAATTCCACCCATGCCAGGACTCGAACCCGCGACCTCTGGGTAACCGTGCCAGCGCTCTCTCAACTAAGCTAATGGGCGACTTTCAGTGAAATTTCCAACCTCTTTACAATATTCTCTGTATTACGTATTTACGCGCGTAAATTGTCCTTAGCACGGGTACGGCACGGGTATGCATTAAAAAGAGTATAAGAAGTGTTTTTTGTTTACGAAATATATATTTTTCCGCAACATGCCTTAAATTCAAGTAGTATAAGGGTGAACCTCTTTCCAGTTTGAATGGGCCTGGCAGAATCCGAACACAACGACACGGCTCCAGCACCTAAGCCTGAAGAAGATACCCCGGAAAGAGTCGGAGTATCAGTTCAAACTGAGGGTACTTAGCGAGATGCTCCGCGTGGGGCCCTGGCGACGGCTGCCCCTGATTTTGAGATGGCTGGAGAAAGATTTCTCTGTGGATTTTCCCGTAAGTTTAGTCTTTTCACTAAAGTCGTTATTAACAAAACATTCACATTGTTTTTACCGCGGGTAACGCCGCGGGGCACTGCTAGTAGTAGGATAGTTTAATTATTATTGTAATTGGAGGGTTGTAAGACAGTGGCGAGCCTTACTGTCAGAAGTTATCAAGCCGCCCGTAAGGCCTCTGACAGGCCTAACGACTGCCATTACATGACAACTTGCTTTACGTGACTTGCGAAGCACGGAAGAGCTCGGAAAAATGCCACTAGCGGTAGTCACGGGACGGTCACCAATCCTGTACCTGACCGCGCCTGTGGTTGCTTAACAGTGAGTGATTCCAATCACTTGGTTCGACCAGGCCAATAATGGTTATAAATTGAACGAATGATTGGTAAATTAACTAGTAAGGTTCTAGTGGAACATAACCAGTGGAACTGTTCCACTTACATTTTTAGTGTTCCATGGTCAATACGGAATCCTTATAGTTTCGCCGTGTCTATCCGCGGTCTAGCACAGAAACTATATTTACTAGAGAGCTGAAACTTAGCACACATATTACGCCGACAAAACTGTAGAATAAAATACTGAAAAAATAATTTTCTTTTGTGGTACCTCCCTTCTTCTAAATAAGGAACGCAATTTTATTCTCGCCTACAGTATAGTTGGCCATTTAAAAATATTGTGAGTGTACGAAGCCTATCTTTCGATGTAGGGCTCCGTTTGCGCAACATTAAGCTTTGAAGCGCAATTTTTTGTTAGAGTTGAGCGTTCCACCTCCTCTCTCGACTAAAACGTTGATTATAGAAACGTGAATAAATTCAGGGCAGCAGCACATATATATATATATATATATATATATATATATATATATATATATATATATATATATATATATATATATATATTACATCTGGGAACCGATTTAGCGTCCTTTCATTTCGCATTATTGTGACGTCCACCATTACTAGCAGGTTTAGATCGACTATGTCGGTGAATATTAGTTACTAAATTACCTGTTATTACAGTGTATTACTTAGTTTTTCCATAAAGTTATTTATATCGATATACAAATATATGTATACCACCAT
Source organism: Yponomeuta sedellus (assembly GCA_934045075.1). Classification (NCBI taxonomy): domain Eukaryota; kingdom Metazoa; phylum Arthropoda; class Insecta; order Lepidoptera; family Yponomeutidae; genus Yponomeuta; species Yponomeuta sedellus. The sequence goes on along the minus strand of OW203742.1, from coordinate 5,484,318 downwards.
GCACACTAATAGCTATGGTAACCCCCTTCCATATTGCGATCCATTTAACACCCGGCGAATATTTTATAATATTATTTCACATCATCGACTATACCAGCTCCTTCAGAATGCGACGTTGCCATGTTGTGCGTCAATACCTAATTTCCCTATTTGTATTATTGTTTGAAAGAATACCACTTCTTGCTCGATAGGAACGTGGTGTTGCGTTCCTGGTAAGTAAGGCGTCCGAACTCCCGAGGATTCTCAGACCTGCATTTGTCCTTAGTTTTTAACACAATGAAAACTCAATTAAATAAAGGGTCGAAACTTTTCTGGATTGTATCTCCTGGATGGGCCACGCTATTAGCTTATCATCAGGTATGCCTTATGCTTTGCTTATCCAGTTGAATACCAAAATATCCGGATATTGGAATACAAGTGGATGTATGAAGGTAACTTTGAGTAGGAAATATGCTAAGTGACCGTTTAAGAAAGAATGTTTAAATCAATGTGTAGGAATGCTACACCGGTATTTTCTTATGGCATAGGTATATCGCGCAATTTTATTACGGTATACGAAAGTCAAATCCAAGTGACCGTCTTCTTTTTGGTTTGAAATTTATTTATTTTAATAATTGAAGACCGTCAATGATCTTAAAATTTGGCTTCCGACCGGACCGAGGCACATGCGAAGCTATATTTTCTGTGCGTCAACTGCAAGAAAAGAGCAGAGAACAGGGTCGTCAGCTATACCTTTGCTTTGTTGACCTAGAGAAGGCTTTCGACAGCGTGCCTCGGGAAGCTCTATGGTTGGTGCTAGGTAAGCTTGGGTGCACGGAAAAGTTTGTGAGACTACTTAGACTCCTGCATGACGACATGCAATGCTGCGTTGCCATAGACGGTGATCAGACAGACTTCTTCCCCGTTACTTGTGGGGTGAAGCAAGGTTGCGTTTTAGCAAATACTCTGTTCGCCTTATACTTTGCGGTGGTAGTTAGAGGAATCTTACAAACTGTTTCTCAAGGAGTTCGCATCCGCTTACGCACAGATGGCAGCCTATTCAACTTGGCTAGACTTAAGGCTCGCACTAAAGTCTCACACGCACTGATCACCGAGATCATGTATGCTGATGACCAGTGATAGGAATGGAGCGGGCTTATTTACCTAAACTTCGAGGAACAGAGACAAAAATCGGAGATAGTGTAGTCAGGTAGATAGTGCGGAGTATAGTCTTAAACTTTAAGTAAATAGACCAATTACTTATTCCGAATAACATTAATTTTTAATTTACTTAAATGTTGTCCGGAAAAAAATATTGTCGTAAGGAAGTCTCCGATTTTTGTCTCCGTTCCTCGGAGTTTAGGTAAATAAGCCCGCGCCATTTCTATCACTGCTGATGACAATCATGTGCTTCGTAGCAGAATCCCCAGACGGCCTGCAACAGCTAATGTCAGCATTTCACCAAGCCTGCCGTAAGTTCGGCCTGAAGATCAGTGTCAATAAGTCGGAGGTGATGTCCCTGGACATACACGGTCACGAGACACTGGCCATAAAACGTGGTGAGGATGTGCTGAAGCAGGTGGATAAATTTCGCTATCTGGGGAACACTGTAACATCCAAGTGTGACCTTGATGCTGAGATAAATAGCAGGGTAGGTGAACATTCGGCAAGCTATGTTCCAAGGTCTTCTGCTCTCATGACCTTAAGTTGGCCACTAAGATATCGACATACATGGCAATCGAGCTGCCAAACCTCTTATAGTCCTTTGAGACGTGGTGTGTATACCGCCGCCACATTTGCACTCTGGATCGCTTCCACCTTAAATGCCTCCGTACCATCATGAAGATCACGGTCTGTTAGAGTGCGAAATACCGAAGTTCTGCGACGAGCCAATGTTGGTGGCATTGAGGCCTATTTAATGCGTCGACAGCTTCGGCGGTGCGGTCACGTATCTCGTATGGCGGAGGAAAGAGTGGTGAAGCGCATCTTCTATTCTGAACTAGAGGAGGGCAAGCGGAATCATGGCGGTCCCCTCCTCCGGTACAAGGATGTCCAAAAGCGACACATGAATAGATGCAACATAGAGCCCTCCCGCTGGGAACGGGAACGTGGCAGCACAGCGGCCAGAATGGTGCAGGATGGTGAACAGCCAAGTACGTGAGTTCGAGGTTCATCGTAAAGCTGACCTTGAGACCAAACGCGACCAGTTAAAGGCTCGCCCACCTGCAGCCATAACATATAACTATAAGAACGGCATGCTCACGTGCCCTCAGTGTGCACGGAGTTTCGCCGCGAAGATAGGCTACATAAGCCAAGCGCCATATTTCTGATTAAGGGTCAAAGTGGTCACCATGGCCGAAATCGGTCGGAGCAATCATCATCATCATACGTCACACTATGAGTTTTGCGTAACTTAAAAAACAACATGTTATAACCAAAATATTATGTTTATTGCTTTTTAAAATACTCTCCTTTACATTTTAAACATGTTTTCATGCGATCGAACCATTTTTTAAACATAGATCTGAAGGCATGTTTTCTACGTGCTGATTGAACGCATTTACTGCCTCTTCGGAGTAGGTAAAAGTAAAACCTCTCATCAGATCTTTGATTTTGGGGAAAACACAGAAATCACAGGTTGCTAGGTCGGGGCTATGCGCAGGATGAATGACGAGTTGTACTTTTTCGGAAGCTAAAAATTACTTAGTTTTGCTTTGGCCGCGTGTCATGATGTAGGAGAACGTGGCTTTTTGGTCGTCTTTCGCGAACCTTTTCTAACACCCTGGGTAAACAAATGGTTGAATACCACTCGGCATTAACATTCTTTTGATCTTCAAGTGGAATTGTACAGATGTCATTTCCTTTGTCATTGATTGTCATTAATGCCTCTAGTATAACTTACGTTATCTCATCTCTTTGGTTAACTTACGTTATTGTGACCTTATAAAACACTGCTCATTAATTTTCGTGAAATGATAATAATTTTAATCAACATCTCGTATTGAGTTTGTTATAGGTATACAGATGAAACAGAACGTGGAACATCTGGTCTTAATCTGGTCCATATATTACTCTACTATATTATAATATTTTACTGTATTTCAAGTACACTTACATAAATAAACAAAATGCACTTAGTGCAAAATTTTAAACAAACTTAACGTCTCGTAATTCAAACCAATGCCCTCAATATTATCACCGCGATAAAAATCCGGACCTCATTAGTCGTAAGATACAAATCCTTACTGAGGAATTTTTAGATAAACTTAAAAATTGCGCTTAGTACAAACATAACATTTTGTACTGCAAACACATAAATAATATTATATTTATCTAGTCACATTGATTATATATGGACGTCAACAGTCGTGGGATGCAAACCATTTAAGACAATCTGACGTCCGTATATAAAAAAACACAAAACTACAACTATAACATTATTTCACTGATTCAACTCACAATCCCAACACGATCACTGTGTAAGACATAAAATTTAATTTCCTTTGGCCTCTACCGCGACCACTAAACGTTTCTAATCTATCAGACTGAGGCTAATTTAAGGTTTCCTATACCATTACATTACAACGAGCGACACATATTTTCGTTTTTAGTTATATTTAACTCTAAAAAGGAGTATGTTAAAGGAGTATGAGTGCACTAAAAACTTACTAATAACGAACACAAACTACGCATTCATTTGTGGGAAAATGTCAAAGCGAGCAGCAAAATCTTCGGTTCTGAAGTGGAAATATTAAGTTCTCGGGAACATTCATGGACGTCAAATGTTGCTCAGTATGTATAGAACGCGTCAAACCGACATCTGTATATTATAGGTCTCGCAGTATTGAAACTATTTCTCTTAGAACGACACTATATCATCCATCACTCATCAGCTCTATTTGTGATCGGAGCCTAGATATTAGGTATTTCTTATCGATTGACAGTCAGTGTCTACCTATAGCTAGCAGGAGTACAAAACTAAGTGCCTACCCTACCTACTCCAGGTGCATGAAATAAAGTAGTAAAAACGAGTGAATAGGTACGTACTACGGTCACATTTGAAATTATAATAGAATTTTGAACCTTATTCCCTTGACATAAGTTCCGTAAAGTGTACATATTGTTAAAGGCGACTGTACATACATACTCGCGTACCTGTTATCAACTTTAATAAATTCTTTAAATTAATCTTTCAAACCCAAAATAATGATAATAACTAAATATAATAAGTACCTAAATATTGAGACGGCATTCAAAAATTTACTCGTCGTTCCTTCAACCTTCTCTTTGAGAACGGCATTTCAGTTACATTAACACAGTCGTCACAAATTAGATCGCACTAAACGGCAACGTCGCAATTGGCAGCAACAAGTGACGGGACGCCAAATGAGGCGCACTATGAACTGGCGATTGAAGACAGCAGCGCCACCGATATTGGCTACGAAAATGCGCGGAACTACGGAATTATTCAGTTCAGTCAGAACGGAAGAAAAATGACTTCCAAGTTTATTTTTTTATTTTCAATTATTTGTGGTCAGCAGCGTAAGAGGAGGCGATTGGAACGGGTCTCCTATTTGACTTCCGTATATCGGACGTCAGAAGCAGGTGGACGTCCGATTAAATGTAAAAAAGCCCATAATGGACGCCGAATCTGTAGTAGGATGTAAATATATATATATATATATATATATATATATATATATATATATATATATATATATATATATATATATATATATATATATACAACTTAAAATTACGGCTTTATTAGTTAAGGAGTAACAATCGCTCGTGACCTAGATGAAACGCGACTGCGATGTCCTAGCCGGAAAAAGAATGAATCTTCTGGAAATGGCTTATCCCAAACCTGAAGACTTTAGGCACCTTTCCCTAAAGAGCGTGACCGACCTCGTTGAGTTCATCTTCCATTAGGCTTTGGTGCAAGGTCAAGGGGTAGACACAACAGATCCCACTGTGTCGAAATGTCGCCGGCTAACAGTCGGCCCCCGCATGACTACTTTTAAGATAAGTTAAGATAAGACCTAGTCGAACCGAGTGATTGGAATCATTCATTTAAGTTAAGCAACAACAGGCGCGGTCAGGTGCAGGATGGGTGAAGGTCCCGTGACTACTGCTAGTGGCATTTCTTCAAGCGCTTCCGTGCTTCGCAAAGCACGCTAAGCCGTTGGTGACGGCTGTCATGTAATGGCCTTATGGGCGGCTTGATAACTTCTGACAGTAAGGCCTTACATTCTTCCACCAACCTGGACTTGGCCCCTGTTGTGGAGTATGGCCTATCCTTCCTGCTATGCAGGAACAGACCCGTGAGTAACAGTCGAACAACTAATAAAGCAAAATTTCCTACAAAATCCATTGTAAATTTGTTTGTTGAAGTTGTTAGTTTTGTAAAGCATATAGAACCCGTCTTTCTACGGAACCCGGTCCGGTGGCCCGACAAGCACTTGGCTTTTACATTTTGTTTTTTGCCAAGTACATAATGATAATGTGATATTGTATAGAATCAGGCGTTACTTTGCGGAAATCCATAATAGCATTAAAAAGTTAATTACTTTGCTGAATTCCGCCAAAAATCCCACAAGCACCATGCGGTTACCAAGTTCCCAAACTTGCATTTGGGAGCCTGAGGATGCCTCGTGTTAGAGGCGAAACGCGTCGCGTGTTTTCTCACACAAGTATTGGTGTTGGTGGTGGTGTGTTCGTGTCTTGCTTCTGCTTGAAAAAGTGGGAGGGAGGGCGGTGCATTAGCTAACCGCATGGTGCTTGTGGGATTTTTGGCGGAATTTAGTAAAGCAAAGTAATTTTAACTTTTTAATGCTATAATGTGATATGTTTTTCCAATTTTTCCAATTCTGTGCTCCTGTCCTTAGCAAACGTGTAATTGAAATGTCGCTGCTAAAACAGTTTAATTTACTTACCTATTTTATATTCTCTTTATTGCACCAACCCGTGCTATGGACAATTTTGAAAACCTATTTTAGAGGCTTAAATTTCACTGATGCTAGGAAGTCGCCCATTAGCTCAGTTTGGAGAGCGCTGGCACGGTTAGCCAGAGGTCGCGGGTTCGTGGGTGGAATTTTTAGCCTCTAAAATAGGTTTTTAAAATTACCTTTTTTTTCTTTTCCAGCCCGAAAGACTCCCGCCAAGCCATATGAGCACTTGCCACGGGCCAGTGAAAAGCAGAAATCTGAAGAAACAACCTGATAATTCCTCCGACATCCGTATGGAATGCTTGCTATGCTCTCAGTATATCTATGACATTAGGACTAAAATAACTTGCCTCAATACTGAGTGTGAGTTAGTGGCCCACATAACTTGCTTGGCAGATTGTTTCTTAGAGCCTGGCGAGTACGTGCCCATACAGGGTCAGTGTGCATTCTGTGATACTATGTTGAAGTGGGGTGATCTCGTCAGAAAAATGAAGGGCTGTTCTCTTGAAGGGGTGAAAGAAACTGCTGGAAATGCTGATGGTACTGATGAAAGTGAAAATGACAGCGATGATGAGGTTTGTCCTCAGAGTAAAGGTATAGTTGATGAGCACTCGTGGATGCTTGATTGTAACGAAGATTTATGACACTTTTTTTTTCAAGGTAATCCATGAATAGTCTAAGTATGTAGGTATCCACTTGTTCATTTTAGTAAACAAGATTCTACCTAACCTGGGACACTATTTTGTTTTTTTTTCCCGTATTAAATTATATGAGGGGCGTATTCAATAAAAACTTAAACTCAAATTCATGAACATAAACTAATACTAATTTAAAGATTAAATTAATAAGTAAACTAAAATCTAATTAATATAAACTACGAGAAATAAATGCCTATGATTTTATATTTACAAATAAAAGACTTGATGGACACTATTTTATATAACACGCTGCTAATTTTATAAGCAGCGTTCATGAAGTAGCGAGATAATATCTAGTTTTGGCATCAATGTTAATTATAAGGCTAGAATTTTGTTTACTAAATTGGACAAGTAAGTATAAGTAGACTCTATTTAATCCATTAGCAAAATTATCGACCTAGTAATTATACAGGGAGTTCCACGGCTAAGCCACGTGAAGGGAAAGTACCTACCTTGAATATCGTAGGAGGAACATTTCACTGAAAGGAGACATTGTTTTAATTTAAAAAAAAAATAACTGCATTCATAGATTTTTAAATAATTACATGGTTGGACCAGAATATGAGAAAAAAAATTCGATATGAGAAAAAAAACACCCTGTAGCTTTATTTTTAGCGATCAAAAGGCTTCATCATAAGGATATTTTTTGTTAAATAACATAAGTGTCAGAAATAAATGTAAGACCATAAATTAAACCTTGGTCTTAGACCTAAAAAATATACACAAAAAAAATCATAATAATCGTTGAAGTGGTATCCGAGGAGTTCGATAATAAACACTGATACAGTCTGTTAGCTTTTAGAATATACCTCGGCTACTATCGGATAGAATCGGATATATTCGTGTAATAGAAATATCGTAATTAATATGACACTTAACTTTAGGTACATAACTTTCAAAATGAAAAGTAAATCCGGACTAAAAGTCTACAATGTGTTGTGCTTACGAAAGTTTTAGTTCAAAACAAGTGAAGAAAAGTTTTATACAGAGCTGGAAGTAGTATTACACTCGAGTGCTTTCGGCGAAAACCGAAGCCTACTCTATAGCCCGAGGTATATTCTAAAAGCTTACAGACTGTAGGAGATTTTGATGTTAGAAAACAGTTCCTAAAACTAGTTTATGAAATGACCTATTTACAAATTGTAACTAAGAAATAAATGATTAACACCAACAAAGTCTCTACCATACCAGGTACACACATTGCATTCAAGATATAAGATATAATAATACAAACTGAAGAAGACCATTAAATAATTTGAACATTAAAATAAAGCGATTTATTACAAACATAATGAATTAATTAAAATCTACATAGTCATGTAATCTTGAAATGTGAGTTTCTTGAATTAATTAAAATCATGTTTCTTCCCCCTTACTCTCATAAATAAATACTTAAGCATACATTCTACACATAAAATTAATAAATGCTATCGATTTGGTATCAATTTCGTATCTTATAAAATATCTCCAATACATTCAGTTAACGTCACACCAAAATATTGTTACATAAATCCTATAGCTTACAATAAATCTAATAATCATCGTCACCAAATAAATCAAAATCGTCGTCGTCGTCATCATCAGCGCCAGGCGGGACCAACGCACCGTTCAGGACCTCTCCTAGAGGCTCTTCGAAGCCCATCATTTTGGCGACTCCATACACCACCCTCATCACCAGTAACCTGGTGAAGTCTACAGGGGTCGTCTCCTTACGCTGTAGCACCAGCTGCTTTTCTGACGGATAGTCCCGGATTTTCTTCCGCATCTCACACGACGAGATCAAGACGGCAACAAGCAAAAACACGATAGAGCACTTCATTTTTGTTTTGGCGCCAAAGTTTTCACTTCACTGTTCTTTTTTTAAAGGATGCGTTCACAGTCACAGTATTTTTCCAGAGTTAATTTTTTATTGCACTTTTTTTTTGTTATGCGGAGCGCGCGCAGCGTGAAAAGTGAAGCTGCCAGTCAGTCAGCAAGAAAGTAACGGAATGTTGTTGGTAAGAATCTGCCCCGCTCGCGTGTGGTGTGGTGCGTGCGCGCAACCAGGGGCCGCGCTATTGTGTGTCATGCCAATAATGAGTACCTATTGGTTGACTGTCGTCAAACGTGTGTCCCCAAGTCGTGGCTATTTTTACAGTTATGGACACACGATCATCCAATTTACTCAGTCGCCGCGAAATTCGGAGCCTAGCGGCCGCTGGCGCACTTTCACTTGTGAGATAATTATTAGATTGTCGAAATAATCATAGAGTCTCTCTTGTCGATGATCTTCAATAAAAGTTTGTTCGTTATCGTCATTAAATTCGATGATTCGTTTGTATCGATAAGGGTCACGAGGTCGAAGATTTTCTTTATTTGCCGCTTTTCACTTGCCACATTCACCTTCATAGTTTGGCGATAAAGACTTAGAAATTTAAGAGTGCAATTTCGATATGACTCTTATCTTTGTTATTTTCTCGAGCTGTAATATATAATCCAAAGTCTTTCCATTATAGAATAGTACAGTGAGTATTTAAATAAACGAACCAAATACGTGACCGAATTTTGGTAACATAGGTTTAATTTACGATGTCTACTCTTTGAAATACCCACGTTTAATGTACGTATGAAAGTTAATGAAGCGAAGGTGATCTGTCTGGATCGTGGCAAGTGGCAGTCCCTGGTCATTGCCTACCCCTCTGGGATACAGGCGTGAGGTTATATATGAATGAAATACCTACCCTTAAATTGCACTGTATATTTCTGCGATTTGCACTCCGGAAATAAGACAGACCCGAGAGATTAATTAACGATCAATTTCCTCAGAAGCAATTTCACATTTATTTCGTCTAAGAACTTAAAAACGTTCGCACCGTACGGAACGAAAATCCATTCGAAGTTCAGTCGTCGACTTCCATTTAAGTTAGCACTTAGCGGAATACAATAAGGTGGAAGCGATTAGCTAGTGCATAAAAGACAAAGCGTCGCCAACGAGGTAACCGTGTCGACGGGTAGATGGACACGCTCACTGACTGCATAAACGCCACGGTATGCTATTGGGATCCTGGGGCGCTATTCGCTAACATTGGCACTGTCAATCGTGTCTATCGCTTCTCGACCTTGTGGCTAAGATCAATGTTTGGGGCCAAAAGCAATGTATGTGCATGTAGATGTAAAGTGTAGTATCAAGGAGCTTATTCTCATTAGCAAATAAGTCGTATACGACTCTAACCCCAGTTTCTCGTACATTAACAATCTGTTAATATATTGTTAACAGCTGTCAAATGTTTTTTTTTGTATGCACTTCGGCCAATTGACAGCTGTTAACAGTAGATTAACAGCTTGTTAGTGCACCAGAAACCGGGGATAAGGCTCATGACTTGGAATTTTACGTAAAAAGTCGAGCGACAGCCAAAATCTGTATTCTGAACTAAGATCATTGGAACAAAAATGTACCGATGATCTTTGTAACTCCAAAGTGCAAACAATAGAGGAAACTTTACTGAAACCCAAGAAGATCGAACTCCCGAAAATACTAATGTTTTCTATTGAAGGTTTGTATTCTATTTATTTCTTAAATTCCATGGTGTAAAGTTACCTATAGTGTAATTTTTTTTACGTGGGGTTCCATTAATAAGTGAGAGTTCTTTAGTGTTCCGTTATAATTTAAATACTTTTTAATAATATTACGTTTCTTGGGTGTATGTTTTATAAGTACCTAAATAAAAAAAATATATAAGTAGGTACCTGACAAAAATATATTTGTACGCCTTTATGGCAGGACATAGCGATCTGTAACCTGACTGAACACCAAATGTAAAAATGTACCTATAGGTACCAAAAAATGTACCAAATGTAAAAATGTAAATGATCCACAAATAAATGCTTTATGCTATTATAATTATCAAATTATTTAGAACCGCTCATGCATTTTAAAACTAAGATACCTAGTATACGAGTATTTGCGCGTTTAGTCAACGCCTCAACAATCTAAAATCATTTAGGTACTTAAAACGTTAATTCTTTTTTTGTGTGACGTTTCCTTGGATGAGTGACGTACCGGGCTCGTTGCATCGACTTTTCGAATATTTAGCGTTTAGTTACATTTTTAATTTATGTGAATGTTTTGCCTAAAATAAATAATGCGCACTCTCGTAGGACTTAGTACATCCTGGGGCATTATTACGTAAGTATCCACTGAGTTGCGTGACGTTGATTTTTACTTTTTTTAAGCTACTCCGGCTGTCAGCTGCATACATTTTTTGACACTTAGGAGTCGTCTAATTGCTTCACTCGATAGAGTGGAATGCTACGTAATAGGAGGGCTGGACCGTTGCGCTATAAACATAATTAGCGCGACGAAAAAAATGGTGATAAGTTTTGGATTGATTTTGACGATGTGTCTAAAATACGCGCAGGTTTACACCACAAAATGTTTGTGAAAATGGTCTTCCTACTATAGAGAATGAATACAGTACAGTATTGATATTACTGTATTTTGTAGGCACGGAGGTACTAGAGCGAGCTATTACCTACGTAGTTAACCTCTCGATGTTTTATGTGGAAGCTTCGCTGGAGGCTCTAACAACTCAATTTTCAAGAAATAGGGAAATTAGAGTAAATGCGCCAATTATGGACTAGTTCCGTAAGTAATATGGACTACCTACATTTCTCAAAAACCATCGGTGTTATTTAGCTATCGGCCTCCGCACACTAAGTTCCACCCCTCCTTAGCTCGTATGTCGCTTGCCGGTCGGCAGAGAAACCTCATGCATTCACGGCAGCCATTTTTCGTTTTTATCATCGTGTGATGTAATTTTTTACTTAACTTCGTAAGGTCATCATTTCAGCAAATATAACTGTTTGGGAAGGTGGATTAAACTAGGGGAAAGGTGAGTTATTTTACAATTATTCATACTAAATTGATATATCCAATAGTTTTAATAATTTTCTCAGCAACAATATTAACCTAGAAATGTATGTGTATTATAATATGGACCACCGGCATGTTTTGAATATGGACTAGTGGTTCATATTACAAACAGTCTTATATTTTAGTTTGATTGTTTTAGGATGACATGTACAAATTCTACAGCCAACGCCAAAGAAACCGCCAAAGAAGACGCAAAAGAAAATGCCAAAAAACAGCCCAAAAGAAAAGAAAGATCACAACAGAAAGAAAATCATCGTCTAAAATCAGTTTTGATAAAAGTGATTATTCAGTCAATGATAGTACCTACCGATGAAAGTCCTGATCGTTCCCAAAATCAAAATGGTAACTGTTTGTATTGTAATGGGCTTTTTTCTGAAGACGTTCATGGAGAGAAATGGATCCGATGTGCATCATGTAGGGAGTGGGCTGATGAAGAACGTGCTGGCATAGAAGAATTGTTTGTTTTTTTATATGTGAATTGTGTACCAGCAATTAGTTTAATCTTAATAATTGACTGATTTAATTTATATGACCTTTGGCCATCGAGACAAAGTATTATATTTTGATACGAATAATTTTATTCGAAACTTTATATTGACTAGGGACACAATGCATGTGCCTCTTTCTTCGAAACGACAGATTGCCAAATTATTGGCATTCAATATTTTTGACCCCATTATTGTTAAGACAATAAAACAGGGACCAACTAAAGTTGCTAGCTGTAGAAGTTCTACACTCAAACCTCTGTATTCTGAGGTTTTAAAAAAACCTAGTATAAGTAGGTTAAGCTTGACTGCTGATTTAAACTATCAGCGCAGACAACAGAAAAGCCCCCCTTAAAAAAACTTATCTTAGCTAATCAAAATTTACAGGGCGGTTTTTCTGGTAAATTACTAGAATTAGAGTTATTTTTAGAAAAACATAGAGTAGATGTACTCTGTGTCACTGAGCACTGGCTACTAGAGTCCCAAATGAATTTTTCTGTAAATAATTATGAAATAGCCAGTTGCTTTAATAGAAAGTCTGCATTGCATGGTGGATCTTTAATAATAGTAAATAGTAGTTTGAAGTATAAAGAACGAAAAGATATTAGCAGACTTTCTGTTGAAAAAGTTGTAGAACTATCATGTGTTGAACTGGCTAAGCATATTGTAGTAAGCGTATACAGGCCCCCCGCCAGTGACTACAGTTTATTTGAATCCGTACTAGAGGATGTTTTAAAGGTAGCTTCAAGTAGTAGCAAGAAAGTTATAGTATGTGGAGATTTTAATATAGACTTGCTGGTAGACTCCGTTTTAAATAACAAATTAAAATTAATTTTCAAGTCTTTTAATTTAGTTAATATTTTCTTAGAGCCTTCTAGGATTACCGAAAACACAGCCACCTGTCTTGACAATGTATTCTGCGACTGAATTTTCGCATTGTTCTACAGTAACTTGCTTAAAGTCAGACCACAATGGTCAAATTGTCCACTTTGAAGCAGATTTTAAAAAAAAGGAGCAAGATATAATTTATCGGCCCATTACAGCAAAAAAGATGGAATTATTTAGAAACTACATACAAAGTAGCTTACCTACACAAAATTATAAGACCCTTAATGCAAATGCTCATTATGGAGATTTATTCAAAGTTGTTTCAGGTAGTTTTGAAAAAGTTTTTAAATTAAAAAAGTTATCATCAAAAAGAAATAAAGTAGCATTTAGTGAATGGGCTACTGCCGGCATCCGAAAAAGTAGGGACACACTATATGCGCTATATGAGAAAAAAACATACACATATGACCCCAGCTTTATACAGTATGTTAAACTATATTCAAAATTATTTAAGGCCGTCTGCCACAAAGCAAAATGTGAGCATATAAAATCAAAAATCCTTCAATCGTCTAATAAATCCAGAACAATTTGGGCTATTATAAATAAGGAAACCGGTAAATCCAAATCAGGATATCGCGAACTTTCACTTAAAATAGATGATAAATTAATAACCTCAAATGAAGACATTGCTACGGCTTTTGAACAGTTCTTTACAAATGTTCCAATTGTAACGACAGCTCCTTTAGACTCTTCTCCAGCTCTTGCTGAAAGTATTTTGAAAGACAATGTCCCCCCATGCCATCACGATTTTTCGTTCGACTATATTGAAGCCCATACCGTGATTAAATCGTTTAAAAAGCTAAAGCTTAAAAAAACTGAGGACTTATGGGGTATGTCAGTAACAGTAGTTAGCTCAGTAATCGATACCCTAGCACCCCATTTAGCCAAAATCTTTAACAAATGTTTAGATGAGGGTATATTCCCTGATCTAATGAAATATAGTAGGCTCGTTCCTTTATTTAAAAGTGGTGATAAGCAAGATCCCACAAATTTCAGACCAGTCTCAGTTCTACCCGTTTTGAGTAAAATATTCGAGAAGATAGTTCTAGGTCAGCTGCTTACACATTTCAATGACTATCAACTTCTCCATGGTCAGCAATTCGGCTTTACGCAAGGGCGCTCTACAACGGACGCCGGCGTCATGTTAGTTAAACATATATTTAGTGCATGGGAAGAGCGCAAGGATGCTATAGGCGTATTCTGTGACTTGTCGAAAGCATTTGATTGCGTTGACCATAAAACACTTCTTTTAAAATTAAAGCACTATGGTATAAACGGGAATAGCCTAAAACTTATAACATCATATTTAGAAGGGAGAGTTCAAAGAGCTGATATAAATAGAACTAAATCTTCAGGGTCAGAGGTCAGGATAGGAGTGCCACAGGGATCGATTTTGGGGCCGTTCCTCTTCCTCGTATATGTAAATGATTTGCCGTTCATGGTTCAAAATATGTCAGAGATAGTATTATTTGCAGATGACACGTCTCTTATTTTTAAAATTAAGAGACAAGAAAATGACCTTGACAATACAAATAATGCTCTCTCTCGGGTACTAAATTGGTTTACTTCTAATAACTTATTGTTAAATTCAAAAAAGACGAAATGTATAAAGTTCACTCTTCCAAATGTCAAAACGGTAGACAGCAATGTTTTACTGGGGAATGACAAATTAGACCTTGTGAATGAAACTGTATTTCTAGGTATCACAATTGATGCAAAGCTTCAATGGGGTCCTCATATAGAAAAATTAGCAAATAGGCTTAGTTCTGCAGCATATGCAGTCAAAAGAATTAGGGAACTAACTGACGTCGCAACTGCTAGGCTTGTTTATTATAGTTACTTCCATAGTCTTATGTCCTATGGCATACTACTGTGGGGACGGGCAGCAGACATTGAGACCATCTTCGTCTTGCAGAAGAGAGCGATCAGATTCATTTATAGGCTGGGTAGTAGAGATTCGTTAAGAGATTTCTTTAAAGAAACTAACATCCTGACAGTTGCCAGTCAGTATATATATGAAAACATTATGTACGTTAGGAAAAATATCAGTAACTTTAAAACGGTAGCCAACACAATGTAAATACTAGAAATAAACATAAACTTTTGTTCCCACTATTTAGGCTGGCAAAGGTTAATACATCCTTCATGGGGCATTGTATACGCTTCTATAATAAAATCCCTGAAGATATATTAAGCTTGCCTGAATCGCGGTTCAAAAAATATGTTAAGCACACTTTGTGCCAAAAGGGCTACTATAACATAAAGGATTATTTAGATGACAATGAGGTCTGGAATGAAAGCCAGTACAATGTATGAGTTCTATGTTTATAATGTAAACTATGTTAATTAAGGACTTTTGAAAAGACTAAGTTAGGAGTTTTTTTGTCCATTTTTTCTCCTAAATGATCTAGATTTTGAAATGGACACCTAGTTTGAATTGTAACGTTCATTAAGCCGCAGTTTCTGTGCTACTTTGAATAAAACCTTTTCATTTCATTTCATTTCATTTCATTTCATTTCATTTCATTTCATTTCATTTCATTTCATTTCATTTCATTTCATTTCATTTCATTTCATTTCATTTCATTTCATTTCATTTCATTTCATTTCATTTCATTTCATTTCATTTCATTTCATTTCATTTCATTTCATTTCATTTCATTTCATTTCATTTCATTTCATTTCATTTCATTTCATTTCATTTCATTTCATTTCATTTCATTTCATTTCATTTCATTTCATTTCATTTCATTTCATTTCATTTCATTTCATTTCATTTCATTTCATTTCATTTCATTTCATTTCATTTCATTTCATTTCATTTCATTTCATTTCATTTCATTTCATTTCATTTCATTTCATTTCATTTCATTTCATTTCATTTCATTTCATTTCATTTCATTTCATTTCATTTCATTTCATTTCATTTCATTTCATTTCATTTCATTTCATTTCATTTCATTTCATTTCATTTCATTTCATTTCATAAGGCAACACGTCCTTTTTCTTAATAATTTTGAACCAAATTGACTATGGTCCATATTTAAAACCAGGTGGTCCATATTTTGTACACTTTTTGCTAATGCACAATAATGACATATTTTAGAAAATATTGATTATTTCTAAGATGTTCATGTTCCTTAAGAATTCTAACAATCGTTTTTGATATCAAATAATTATCGAACAGTTCAAAATATATAAGGCTGATTAATCTTTATAATTCTGTGTTTTATTACACAAAATCCTTATGGTGGTCCATAATTGGCGCACTTACTTACGTCCACCCTATGACGTTCTGAATGCCATGCAGTCCACTGTTTGCGGAAATAATTAAGTTGTATCTATCCATCCATTTTGCCACAAGAATTAAGGAAAAATAAATATATTTATTTATCGCCACTTAAGACTTAAACAAAACGTAAAATAGAAACTAAATTAAAATATAATCAACACGTCAGAACACAGTAAGGCGATAAGAGCCATGTCCAATACGGCCTCAGTAATTACGATACGATATCATCTCTTTGTGTGCCCCCACTGCTGGGGCACGGATCTCTTTCTACATCGCAGGAAGGTTCGGCCATACTCCATTGCCCTTATCCCCTTACTGTTTTCTGTCGTTCCTATTTTACGTTTTGTTTAAGTCTGTCTAAAAGACATGGTTGTCCTTTTGTTTTCAATTCCGCCGGCCTTTACCATTTATCTGGGTACAGTGATTCCGTAATTCCGTACAGCCATTTGGAGATCACTCCAATCGAAAGACGAATATTTGACTTTAAAATATTTAAAAACCTATTTAACCTAAAAATTCCACCCATGCCGGGATTCGAACCCGCGACCTCTGGCTATCCGTGCCAGCGCTCTTTCCAACTGAGCTAATGGGCGACTCACCGGCATCAGTGAAATTTCGAACCTCTCTACAATATTCTCTGTATTACGTACAGGCAGCGACATCTGGCTCAAGTAATTTGCATCACTTGCAAATATTGTTTATGTTTTGATATGTAAATGAAAATTGAGCAGAGCCTTAGCTCTTCTTACGTCGAGTATGCTGTCTCGATTGTAAAAAAAATTAAACACTTGATAAATGTGGTCTGAGGGTTAATTCAATTTCGGACATTTATATTTTTATTTGTCTATACGTGTTTAGCAAAAACAAAGTTGTTTCCAAAATTATTAATGTTGGAATTAAATTGTCAATACTTAATACAGGATAAGAAAAAAAACATTGAATATCTACAATTTAATTCTTTATCAAGAAGGTACTTACCCTTAATATTACAATAACAAAAAAGTTATATTACACGAGCGAGAAAGCATACTCGACCTAAGACCAGCCCTAAGTTTTCACAGGACCTCACCGAAATGCGTTGAACAATTTACTTACTTCTTGTCGGAAGAGCACGACCAGGTTTCAAAACCAGGTTTCCAGGTTTCAGGTTACGAATCAGAGCGAAACCTGGTCGGACTCTTGCGATAAAAATCAATTAACTTAATCATACGAAAGTGCTTCGAAAGTTTTAGTTCACAAATTTACTGGGGCTTACAGGTTTCCATTACACACGCCCACTTAAAACCATTCCATACTTGTAATTATAATAAACATTAACGACAACGGTGGTAGCTCAGTGGTTAGAAAAGTGGACTCGCAAGCGAGATATTCAGTTTCGATCCCAGAGCGGCCATGTACTGTACCAATGACTTTGTTAAATTTCAAAGTTACGTACATTTGCGAATTTGTAGTCGCAATACCACACACTACCTGTAAAGGAAAACATCGTGAGGAAACCCGCGGCTTTAATATTATGTAAAACATTTGATACACCTTTGTAAAGCAATAAATGTAGGTAAAGTTGTTTTGCTATGAACAGAAAACCTCAGAGAAAAAATGTGAATTGGCCAAAAAACCAAAATTGGCTATTTTGGTGTTGTCACGAAAAGCCGTCCAATCAGCACTAGTTTACTCGGATGGCGCACTCGGTCCGAGCGTACTAAGACCGTGAAAACCTGGGCTAACTCTGTCCATATTCCTAGATGCAGAACGACGGCTATGCGTTGCTTATTTTCACAGTAGAGGGGACGTTTAGGTTCTAGGAATTCTTGCTTTCAAGATGGAATTCCATGCTTTCACGACAAACATAAGTAGTAGGAACCTATGCGGGAGAAAGGCTGCTGCTGCCTGCTGCCTAGATAATACATCGGCGGTGTTTGTCCCTATTTTATACGTTTATTTATTTAGTTTAAAAATCTTAATATACTTAATCAAAAACTTTTGATACCCCTTTGTAAAGCAATAAATGTAAAGTTTTTTGCTACGAATTAAAAAAATCTGAAAATAAAATGTGTAAACAAAACATTCAAAGGTTTTTTTTCCTATGAATGAAAAAACCTCTGAAAAAATGTAGTGTGTGTCTTATGTTATCCTTTGGTACCAACACGTACCAATGAGCATCTTAGCGAATATCCTTGGATATTAGCGAAGAGACAGATAAAAGGACTACCTACGAAGTTTTCTTTGACCCTAGGATTTATACTTCTATTCGTTGCTTTGTTCTAATTTATCGGGTGATATGGCATCTATTCTTTTTCTAGACTTCTTGTATGACTGGTGGTCTTCTAGGTTTTTTAGAGAAGTAATTCTGAAGTTTTCTATTATACTACATACCTCTTTTCTCTAATATCTAGCCACGGATGAAAATGGAACCGAGGGGTTCTACTTACCTAATCTTTTGGGGTTTCCGCGTCGGGCGCGCGTGGTAATAAAGCCCATACCTACTCTCTCTCTCTCTCTCTCTGTAAAGAGGCCTGCGCCTTTATTTTATTTTTATGGTACTAAATCTAAAAAATTCGCTGTCCCTTACGGGTGTACTATTGACGTCTCTATTCTGTTCTAGATCTATGTAAAGCATGCTTAAAAGGCATGAAAATAAAGCAAAGTAAATCAGACTTAAATGTCTAATGACTATCGAGTTATCTTATTTTTATGCGACAAATGTCTAAGCCTTCGAACATTTTGCGTCTACGGTTCTGTGGTCTACGCTTTCAATTCAATTCGCACCGGCGAGAATCGGCTCCCTGGAACAGCCGTCACCTTTAGTTATTGTTCTGAGGCCGTCACACATACCACAGACTACATATTATTACGCAATAAAAACAGTGCACTTGCTCTAATCTAACCTCTCCGTATGCAAAGTTAGTATGTGATTTATTAAATCACCTCTCCGTATGCAAAGTTAGTAGGTATGTGATTTATTAAATCACATACTAACTTTGCATACGGAGAGGTTAGATTAGAGCAAGTGCACTGTTTTTATTGCGTTGCGTGGTGAACTCATGTAGGTACAGGCGCCAGCACAGCAACCTTTACTGTTAAGTTACAAAGCCACCCGTAATGCAACGGAGTAGAATGCATGGATGTAAAGGATGATGTGCTCTCGTCTGTACAAGGCGTAATCAAAAATGCATTAACCTGAAAGTAAGGAACTGACCGGTTCTCTGGTTAGAGGCCAAAGTAAGATAGGTACCTACCTAATAAGATTTGGAGCAAAACAAAATATGTGGTTTAGTCGACATCACTTCAAGTGTAGTTGCCTAATCTCCCAAACTGTACCTAATCTTTATATAGTCATCTTTAGCTTTATAATGTGAAAAAGAATGTGAATATAGGTACTTCAGTATTTCAAACTTAAGACTGAAATTAGGTAGGTAGGTACATACTCGTTACTAGAAGAATAATTATTACAAAATTTCATAACGTACGATAAGTACCAAAAATAACTATTAAAATAAAATTAACTAATGAAATCATATTACATTGAATAAATACTTAGGTATAATAAATTACAGCGCTCGTGGCCTAGGCGAACCGAGTGATTGAAATCAATCGCTTGAGTTAAACAACAAAAGGCGCGATCAGGTGCAGGATGGGTGACCGTCCCGTCCCGTAACTACCGCTAGTAGCATTTTTCCGAGCGCTTCCGTGCTTCGCAAG
This sequence comes from Yponomeuta sedellus, assembly GCA_934045075.1. Taxonomy (NCBI): domain Eukaryota; kingdom Metazoa; phylum Arthropoda; class Insecta; order Lepidoptera; family Yponomeutidae; genus Yponomeuta; species Yponomeuta sedellus. The sequence goes on along the minus strand of OW203742.1, from coordinate 5,464,417 downwards.
GCACGTTAAGCCTTTGGTGCCGGCTGTCATGTAATGGCAGTCATTAAGCCATGTCAGAGGCCTTATGGGCGGCTTGATAAATTCTGAGAGTAAGGCCCGCCACTGTCTTACATTCCTCCACCAACCCGGACTTGGCTCCCGTGGTTGAGTAAGGCCTAACCTACCTGCGATGCAGGAACAGACCCGTGCCCCAGCAGTGGGGACATACAAGGGTCGATATCGAATAAATTACAGAAATTAATGGATACAATCCCAAAAAAATTACTCATTTGAGTTTGCCCCTTTTAATTTCCATAATATATATCTACGTGTCGCTCGAATGAGTGTTTATGTCAAGCAAGAGCGGCCGTCTTTACGTTAATACTATTGTAGGTAATATCATTAAGGTTGAATGGGTGCGAGTGGTGCACGGGCAGGGAGACTGGGTGAAGTAATGTCAAAGGCTGCAGTACTTACCAGTAGAGTCTGTCCTCGTATGTTAGAGAAGTAAATAAAAACTTTATTGATAGTAAGATGGTTGCAATTACATTCACTTTCTACTGTTTAGAATGAAATAGAAAACGTGAACGAAACTGGTATATATCTGCTACTATATAGCTAGGCTACAAAGTAGCCTGTATCAATAGCAGCAGGCCAAGACAAAGTTTTCTTATTACAAATTAAAACTAACCTGCAATATGTGTGTATGTGTGTGTGTGTGTGTGTGTGTGTGTGCATGAGTGTGTGTGGATGTGTGAGTTCAACTGTCTTGTGTTAGTTGCTTAGCGTTATGCGGTAGTTGTAACAAGCGTATGCCACCATACTAAGTCCTTTATTTTTGGCCATAGGTTATCGGTTCTAAAAGCCACTATTCACATGATTCCGAGAGCTGAAGTATACCTACTGAGGTTTGTCAGGCTCGAGGAAAGCAAACCCTTGTCCTCAAAGAACGCAAAGAGACACTGTAAAAATATGTTTCAGTGCCTGTTTCACAATCTACAAATAAAGTTCCGGATAAGCTATCCGCAACCATTCTTAATTTAAATAAATATTCCTATATTGCGTGTGTTTGTTTATGACTTCAAATTTAGAACAAACGGCAGCCCTGGTTGCGGATAGCTTATCCGGAACTTTATTTGCAGATTGTGAAACATGCCTTCTTCTTCTTCTTCAGGCTATATTAGTCCACTGCTGGACATAACCCTCCCCTAATGTGCGCCATAGCGCAAGGTTGTGCCATCATTGGGGGGTAATGCCCATAATCCCCACGCTGGGCATGCGGGTTGGGGATCGCAGTTCGGTGGAATTGTACTGCAGGGGGCGCTGCTGCCCACACCCCGGTTTGTGTCCCTTAGTCGCTAATATTCACAAGTAATAGTTGTCAATATTGGTAAATAGTCCAGTCCAGTAACATTAGTGCCAATTGTATAACATTACTTAGATTTAAGAAACCATGGTTGTTTTTTTCTGCTTATGCAATAAAGTGTTCTCTGTCTATCCAGTAACCAGTCCCATTCCAATGGTACCTATAACCCGCGAAATTTTACTCTAAAACAAAATCCCAGGAACTGCAGCGTCCGAGTTGTCCGGGAAATAGAGCGAGACAGACATGTCTGATTTCTTTCTTGTTACCGTTTATGGTTGCCTGGAAGACATTGCTTTTAGTAATAAGGCCGCGATTTTTACTATATTTTTATGTAATTTCTGTTACTGTAAATTCTAAAAACCAATTTAGATGCTAAAATTTCCACCCATGCCGGGATTCGAACCCGCGACCTCTGGCTATCCGTGCCAGCGCTCTTTTCCAACTGAGCTAATGGGCTACTCACCGGGATCAGTGAAATTTCGAACCTCTTTACAATATTCTCTGTATTACGTACAAATTGAATGGATGGTGGAATGTTTAGCCTCTAAATAGGTTTTTTACATTGTCCTTACCACGGGTTAGTGCATTAAAAAGAACGAATAGATAAGAAGAATACTGTAATTTCTGTGTACAATAAAGAATACCTATTCTATCTATCTATCTGATCAGACAGAGACAAAATTTACAGATTTATTATACATAAGTATGTATAGATAGGTACTGTCTTGTTTATTCACGATGATGTTTATGAGCTGGATTTCTTCAAAGGCTCGGCGCGGGCAAAAAGCAGAAGATATTCACTTTCGATCGCGTTCCTCTCGTGCGGCGATGCTCGGGTCTCCGGTATTACGTTCATTATCATATAATGACTCTTGTAACTGATGTCTTTTAGAGTTCCTTACATCCGACCGTTACAATGATGTGAAATGAAAAGGTTTTATTGGAAGTAGCGCAGAAACTGTTACCTATAAGTCAAACTAGGTGTCCTTTTCAAAATCTAGATCCTTTTGGAGAAAAAATGGCCAAAAAAGCCTCAAACGTCCGCAAAGCCGCAAAGTCCTTAATTAACAGAGTTTACACTTTTTTAGAAAAGTCATGCACTTTATATCAGTAAATGATTTAGTTACAGCTTGGGTACCTAAGTAACTAAATAATTTACTGAAATTTCAAACAAAGTATTTTATTTGAGATTACACAGAAATTGTTTTATAAAACAAAAGTTCTCTAAAATCCTCTAGATTTAGAAAAAATGGACAATAACATTCCATTGATGATGACAAACACGATGATGATCGTTGAATCATTAATAATTCTTGTAACTGATGTCTTTTAGAGTTAAGATAAGATAAGAATATTCTTTATTGTAGTACACTGGAAAAACAACAAATACAAAACAATTGCAAATATGCATAGTATATAGGTACATCCTTACATCCCACCGTCACAGCTTCGGTAGCTAATTCATTTACGGAAACTTCAAACAATGCATTTTATTTAAAATTACACGGAAATTGCGACTTATTGAACGTTACAAAATAAACTAGGTGTCCATTGGATTTTGGAGAAATAATTGACAATAATACGTTATTGATGAAGACAAATACGATGATGATCGTTGAAACATTAATGACTTGTTACTGATGTCTTTTACAGTACCTACCTTACATCCTCCCGTTACAACTTGGGTAAAAGTAGTTTACTGAAATTTCCATTGACGATAACAAATACAATGATGATCCTTGAATCATTAATGACTCTTGTTACTGATATCTATTAGAGTTCCTTACATCCTGCGTTACAGCTTGGGTAAGTAAATAATTTACTGAAACTTCCATTGATGATGACAAATACGTTGATCATCAATGACTCTTTTTACTGACATCTTTTAGAATTCCTTACATCCTTCCGTTACAGGTTGGGTAACTAAATAATTTACTGAAATTTCCATGGATGATGACTTATATCGATGATCGATGACGATTATCTTCATCGTATCCGTCTTGTAGCTAGTCATCGTATCCGTGTATTTTGGCTAGTAATCGCTTTTCGCTATTTAGGTCTCATAAGCGCAAGTTACTCCCACTATAAACTTGCATTATAACGTTTAAGTATATCTGTCATGTTATTTTCTTTCTCCAAATTACTTAAATACAGTGGCCTTTGTATTTACGATTAATAGGTATAGCGCCCAGTGGCAGTGGCAGTTCACTCGCACAAAAAGTGAAGGGGCCATTCGGACGCCGCACTACATGGAACATTTTTTTTGGATGGTGTAGGCTTGCCCAGCACCTATTCCACCATGAAAGCTTTGTCGGCCTAGTTCACTGTCTTAAATACCGTCGTCGTCGTCGTCGTCAGGCTATACTAGTCCACTGCTGGCCATAGCCCTCCCCTAAAGAGCGCCACGTTGTGCTATCATAGGGGGTAATACCCATAGTCCCCACGCTGGGTATGCGGGTTGGGGATCGCAGTTCCGTGGAATTGTAATGCAGGGGGTGCTGCCCACCCCCCGCTTTAATACAGTACGAAGTTGATATCTCGTAGCAATAATGCTGCTTGTACCTTACTGTAATGTTATCTGTTTTGTTTTTCAAGAATAGTTTATCTATGGATTACCTCTTTGATCACCTCTGGTGATTTTTGCACCCTAAGTTTACGTGCTGCTGATACTGCCATGTACCTAGATGTACCTAGTTATGTGTAAACTCCCGTATCACATCCCTGATTTTGTTTTTGGAGTTTCCAAAGTTTGGAAAAAAAGCTGTTAGCAAAATTTTTTTTAAGATAGGTTTGATTAAGATATACCTATTAAGGATCTAAGAGGATAGATTAAGATAGGTAAAATGTGATTTTTTACGTGCGAATTAGTCACTGACGTATCCTTTATTACAAAAGATTTTATTCAGAATTTTTTGTTGCATTGGTACTGCAGCCTAACATTTGAGTTAAAGTTACCCAATTATGCAACATTCACCCTTGTTATACCCTTAAACAATAACATACCTAGTACTTACAGTACAATTAGCGGCCTATTATTATTCTTATAAATATAAAGGCTAAGCTCAATATTATACTATAAATATAACTTCCAACTATCCTACTTTTTCACCATTAGTAAAGGATTGAAACAGATTTCTACTGAACCAAAACGTTTCTAGCTAATTCAACAGATTACCGGATAAGTATCGCGACACACTGGAACTCCGTTCATGCGTGATTGATTATGGTAATCGCGATTCAAGAGTATAGAATACGCAGTGAAATGGTGTTAGTATAGAGGCAATGGAAATTCATAATACGAAAGGTGTCACGTATTCTTTGTGGCCTAGAGAATATTCATGTTTACAAAGCAAAGTTGTTTCTTACTTAATCACGCTGGTGATTTATTGAAACAACTTTTATTCAACACTTAAATTTTTTCTAAAACTAAAACTTTCAGCACTTCGCATTACATAACATAACACAACATTTACATAACATTTACATACAGGCACATACATTGCTTCTGACCCCACACTAGGATACGCTGTGTTGTGGGAATCAGAAACAACGACATCACAAACATGCAAACATCCAAGACCTGGAGTTTTCTTTCTCTCCAGCCGGGATTCGAACACAGGACCTCTTGCATGGGAGGCAGATGCGCTACCGCTACGCAGAGGTCGTCATTGTTAACTTAATCCAGGATGTAGGTAGATACTTAACTACTTGATTTTCGTCGGAAGTGCCCGACAAGGTTTCGCTCTGATTCGCAGAGCCTAATCATGGAGGTACGTCCACTCGGATCACAGAAACGGATCACATCAAACCAAGAAAAATATTCCACTCGGATCATGTGATCCGACTGTACTACATTTTTGATTTGATTTTTTCCATTCGGATCACACCATTAATCTTAGTAGGTAGGTACCTAATCGATATTTTTAATAAATAAATTACAATACATTTTCATAGAATAACTATTTTGTTCTATTAATTTAACATCAGCATCAAGAATCATCAAAATCAAGGTTTTTATACATGATTCTTACCGTAACCTACCTACTACTTATGATTAATGGTGTGATCCGAATGGAAAAAATCTAATCAAAAATGTAGTCCATTCGAATCACGTGATCCGAGTGGAATATTTTTGTTGGTTTGATGTGATCCGTTGCGTGCGACTGTGAGCCGTTTCCGTGATCCGAGTGGACGTACCCATCATGGAGAGTAGGTATAGACGGAGCTCGCGTTGCTCGTCAGAGAGCAACCGCTGCGCATCGCGGCGAGCTCGCTGCGTAATCGCATCGCTTTCAAATCGCTAGTTTGAAAGGGCTGAGAACCAGTGTTATAATTATAAATAATGGACATACTTCTATGTATGACAAAGATTAATATAGTAGGCTTGGTGTTAGTTAGGCGGGGAAAAAGCGAATTTCTCAAATTATACAGGGCGTCCCAAACTTAAGGGACATGAAGGGATGAAAATTACATACAAAAGTTAATTATGAAGTTGCGTTCTAAAATAGGCAAACCAATTATTTTATATAAAGTCAACAATATTTATTATTAGTAATTGAAGTTAAAATTAAATTTATAAACTAATTATTTTACATGAACTTAAAAATACTGATTATTAATTGAAAGGAAAAAAAAAACTAATAATCAATATTGTTGACATTATATAAAATAATTGGTTTGCCTATTTTGGAACGTAATTTCATAATTAACTTTTGTTTGTAATTTTTACCGAGGGTAGTAAACTAACCGTTAATGCTTTCTAAGAGACGCCTGTCACCTCAGTCATCCGAGACCACGGCACCTGAAAAAGTGCCGAAACGTCGGAAAATTGTAAAAATGTAATAAACGAGCATAAACCCGTATAAATCAGTTTTAATTATGTCTAGTGCTCGTGTTAACCTTAGAAAATATTATATTTTTAAAGTTACCTGTAAACGTAGAGATTCTCACCAAAAGCGCGTAGGTTTTCTCTATCAACCCATCTTGGTCTTGCAGTCACATTAGCTTGATTCTCTTGTCCCTAAGTTTCAAGCGGTTCTGATCTGGATCTGAATACAAATAGTCGTCAATTCAATTTGCAAATTAGGTGTCTCCAATACAGAATACGCTGGTTTGGTATATCGTTAAGACAGCCGTACACGATGGCTGTGTACCTAGTAGAGTCGACAGCAGGTCTACCTTTACAATATAGTTATAGTTAGCTGCAAGTAATGCAAATTACTTCAGCCAGATGTCGCTGCCTGTACGTAATACAGAGAATATTGTAGAGGTTCGAAATTTCACTGATGCCGGTGAGTCGCCCATTAGCTCAGTTGGAAAGAGCGCTGGCACGGATAGCCAGAGGTCGCGGGTTCGAATCACGGCTTCGAATTTCGAGTTTTTTGCTTCTAAATAGGTTTTTAAAATATAGTTACATATTAAACGGGTCTAACCGAGATAGTTTGTTAGGTAAAACGCACCTAATTACCTTAATTCCCGACCTTACGGCAGCGTTGCCGTGGTCACGAGTGCTCTGAGTGCTTAGTGCGAGTTTTTTAACTACTCGATCGCGTTAACGTAAACTCATACTTCTATATGGCATCGAGGAAGCGCTACCTAGCGACAAGTATGGAAATTAAAATGGCTGAGTGCGAGTTGTAATGGTTTACGTTAAGAAGTGAGCACTTTTCCCAGCCAAAACACGAATAAACGCGAGCGCGAGTTGTACTGTGACCTGCGCTGTGACAGCGTTTTGCCAGTTCGAACGGTTAGCTTACTCATACTCAATGCTCGATTACCTAACGCAGTAGTAAAGATCTGTCAAACTCGCACTAAGCACTCTGAAGTGGCGAGTACGACAGGTAAGTATACTTACTCGTATATGAGTAGGTACCGTGAAAACCTTCGGGATGCACTAGGTACAAACAACTGTGCAACTGTGAAAGCCTTCATTACTTGAACTTCTGATACGATAGACTCGTTTGTGGCCCTTGTGGGTCGCTCTGTCCAGAAGGAGGTAGATACAGTGCACTCTGGGATTTTAAAAGTCGACGTGATGCCGACTGTACCTTCCTACGCATTAACAAAGCGATTGAACTGACAGACGCCATGTAAGGCGTCCGTTATAATCAGCTCTCCTGTTGCGTTTCTAATTGATGCATTCGGTACAGTGCGGGCTCGATGCGGAGTAGAATGGGGCAGGTAACCTTTAGTGAAAGTCTAGTACCTACTGCTACCCGTCTAATCTTATTGGTGGTAGACTATATAGGGATACGAGTACCTATGTGGATAATCGGAGACTGTACTGCTAAACTTTGTTGAGGTAGGTATGTTTCCACCTACCTCAACAAAGTTTAGCAGTACAGTCTCCGATTTTCCACATATTATGCAGTCGCTATTCGTGAGTTCTACCATGTTCTAAAAACCTATTTAGAAGCTAAATAGGTTTATTGTCCTTAGCACGGGTTAGTGCATTAAAAAGAATATAAACACCATCTTCTGTTTCTGGATTTTTTTCCCAGTTTGTCACACAGCTGTGATACTGTTATGGGATTATTAAAGGATTCGAATCCCAGTTTGTGACACCCTTCATATCACACTGTTACTAAAATTTAACAGTGTGACATGAAGGCTGTTATTAAAAATCCCAGTTTCTGGGTTTCAAACTGGGAACAAAGTGGTTGGACTTTGTTTTTCTTAATTAAGCTATTATAATTAATCGACCAATCGACAGTAGATGAGCCAGTAGTTGTCTACTGCTAAACATAGGTCTCACCCAAGGCACGCCATCTCCTGTCCTCGGCCATCCTCATCCAGCCACTGCCAGCAATCTTGCTCAGATCGTCAGTCCCGTGAGCCGGTAGGTAGCTAGTTATTTTATAGATGAAATACAAAAACGCGGAGGATGGCGATGGCTGTTCATACGTATAATTATGTAACGTAGGTACCTACTGTAGGTGCCTATCTGGTAATAAGAAAACTATAATTAAATATAACGTTTTTAGTTTTCCAATTGTTGTAGCACTACCTACTACTTGTTAACGGTGACGGAACACATCGTAAGGAAACCTGAGTGTCTGAGGTGTTCAAATTCCTCAACGCTTGTGAAATTGCCAGTCCTTTGTAGGTACGCGTTGAGAGTAAGCCTGTGCCCTGCAGGGACATAGGTATGTACATAACAAAAAATTGCTAGCAAATAACGAAGGAATGATTCTCTACCTAGTCGTTGCGAAGAAGCCCTAAATGTATTTACTCCATGATTGAAGCGCTCGTGGCCTAGTGGAACCGAGTGATTGGACTCTATCACTTGAGTTAAGCAACAATAGGCGCGGTCAGGTGCAGGATGGGTGACCGTCCCTAGTGGCATTTTTTCTGAGCGTTTCCGTGCTTTGCAAGACACGCTAAGCCGTTGGTGCTGGCTGTCATGTTATGGCAGTCGTTAAGCCATGTCAGGGCCCTTATGGGCGGTTTGATAACTTCTGGCATTAAGGCCCGTCACTGTCTTAAAATCCACCACCAACCCGGACTAGGTCCCCGTGGTGGAGTATGGCCTAACCGTTCTGCGATGCAGGAAGAGACCCGTGCCCCAGCAGTGGGGACATACGAGGGTTGATATCGATTTACTCCAGTGACTGTAAAATAAATTGACTCTACCAACTTTATGGCTCCGATGAACCTTTGATAACCTCGGCATAGGTGATTAAATCAAATCGTGAACGACGTGTGTTGTTTCTCGAACTTGATCATGTCTAAATGGATGGCGTGCGAATGTTACGAGGAAACAAATTAACTTCTAACTGATAATAACAATCAGTGTGCCGTGCAAAACGTGGAGAAGATGAGATAAGAATACTTATTCTTTATTGGCACTCCGGAAAACATGCTCAGATGTACCTCTACAGTTCTTGTAAGTACCTACCTACCTATTTATGCCTAAAAAAACTGACGCCTTAGCCCTTTTTGTCAAAAAAGGCTTTTTTACCGAAAACCGATAGAAATCCTAGGTATTGTGACTCTAGATTCCAGGCTGTAGGTTCCAATAAATTGAAATCCAATCGTTCGTTTCCAGTAGTTCATGGTCAGTTCTACTATCGGACTAGTGGGATTTTTTTTCTCAGTAGTTCTAATTTTTCACGAAACTAAAATAGTAGAACTAATGAAACATCTGTGGAAAAACAGAGTTCCCAGTAGTTCAACTACAGTTCTACTGTCGGACTAGTGGGAATATTTTTTTCTCATTAGTGAACTCCAATAAGAGAAAAATTAATTGTAAAACCAAGAGCATCTGCCAACAAACTGTTATGCAGTTTGGTAGAAACAACTCTATTTTTTTTTATTTGAATAACCAACTTTAATTCAATCAGTAGCGCTCGTGGCCTAGTAGAACCGAGTGATTGGAATCAATCACTTGGTTTAAGCAACAACAGGCGCGGTCAGGTGCTGGATGAGTGACCATCCCGTGACTACGGCTACTGGAAATTTTTCCGAGCACTTCCATGCTTCGCAAGGCACGGTAAGCCGTTTGTTAAGCCATGTTATTTTCTGACAGTAAGCCGCTCCACTGTTTTACAATCCTCCACCAAACCGGACTTGGCCCCCGTTGTGGAGTATGGCCTAACCTTCCTGCGATGCAAGAAGAGACCCGAGCCCTAGTAGTGGGGAATGTACAAAGGTATCGACCGATAGGAGTATCTTCAATCAATCAAAAATACACAAGCAAAGCAACATTATTTGAACTTTCCACTTGCACAGTGTTTGACCAAGACCTCGCTGACCGCAGATCTTTATTTGCGCTCTTTATTTGGTGTTCTGGTTTGGGACGCTTTCACTGACGCAAAAGGACACGCACGTGGGAATTCTCGTCCGGCGTTCGCGCCGAGGTGACCGAATAATTGAGTACAAAATTTCGTTTGCTTCAACCTAGTTATCAGGCTGCAGTGCTTGCTGTGAGGTGTCGGCCTAGAGAATAGCACCAACCCAAATTCTTCCTGCGGGTGTTGTAAAAGGCGACTAAGGGATACAAACGGGGGGTGGGCAGCAGCACCCCCTGCAGTACAATTTCACCAAACTGCGATCCCCAACCCGCATGTCCAGCGTGGGGATTATGGGCATTACCCCACAATGATGGCACAACCTTGCGCTCGTTAGGGGAGGGCTATGTCCAGCAGTGGACTAATAAAGCCTGCAGAAGAATCTTATAAATCGAAGCGCTCGTGGCCTAGTCGAACCGAGTGGTTGGAATCAATCACTCGATTTAAGCAACAACAGGCGTGGTCAGGCGAGGAATGGGTGACCGTCCCGTTACTACCGCTAGTGGAATTTTTCCGAGCGCTTCCGTGCTTCGCAAGGCACTTTAAGCCGTGGGCGCCGGCTGTCATGTAATGTCAGTCGTTAAGCCATGTCAGAGGCCATATGGGCGGCTTGATAACTTCTGACAGTACCTAAGGCCCGCCACTGACTTACCTACCTATAAAACTCTATGAGAAGTATGCCCTAACCTTCCTGCAACACAGGACGAGACCCGTTACCCAGCAGTGGGGACATACAGTGTTAAAATCGATCGAATCTTATAAATTACTAAAGGTGTGACGGTGCAAACCTCTTCACACCATTTTTATTTCTTTTTCCATCTATCATTTTCAAATATTTAAATTATGTACGTCACACATTCTTCGATTTCACTCATTTTTCAGCACTACTACTTTACCCTTTGACCAGATCTGACTTTTTACCTGCTTATCCGTTTTTTATCCAGTTTTTCTGTTTTAATATTACTAAGTACATACAATTCTACAAATAAAATAACAGCTGAAGTCGTTCCAGAGTTTATTTATTAATTATAAAAGTTCTAAAACGTTCCACTGGCGCCCAACGATAATAACGAAACCCAACGTCACCCCACGGCTTGATACGCCGAGGCGACAAAGCCCACCCACCGCGACTACGCTGCGAGTGCGAAGGCAAATACGAGTACGATTACCACGATTATACGTGTGCACAATCGTCGAACTGCTGCTGCTGTTTCATACCCACGACCCACGACCTCATTGTCTGGAAGAGACCATTTTTAGTGCTAAAGCCGCCACCTGTACTTGTATGTTATGAAATATCTGTGTGATTTATTTTTTTATGTACCTACAATAATGTGTTATGTATCTCTATCTATTCTCTATTACTAGCTGAACCCACAAACGTTGCCTTGACATAATTAGTTAAGAACGATTGTAACGGTGCAAACCTCTTTACACCATTTTTATTTCTTTTCTATCTATCATTTTCAAATATTTAAATTTTGTCACTCATTCTTCGATTTCCCTCATTTTTCATCCACTACTACTTTACCCTTTGACCAGATCTGACTTTTTACCTGCTTTTCCGTTTTTATCAGTTTTCTGTTTTAAAGTTACTATAAATCTACAAATAAAATCACACCTGAAGTCGTTCCAGAGTTTATTTATTAATTATAAAAGTTATAAAACGTTCCACGATTATATTCTTTTTGTTGCCCTAACACGTTCTAAGGGCAATTTTAAAAGCTAAAAATTTCACCCATGCAACTAACTGCAAAGTAGGTACTCGGGGCTGCAAGTGATGCAAATTACTTCAGTCAGATATCGCTCCCTGTAAGTAATACAGAGAGTAAGGAGGTTCGAAATTTCACTGATGCCGTTACTTGCCCATTAGCTCAGTTGGGAGAGCGCTGGCATGGTTAGCCAGAGGTCGCGGGTTCGAGCCGCGGTATGGGTGGAATTTTTAGTTAAGAACGACTTCTTATGAATAGGGTTGCTTGTGGCAAAAACGATATCACAGAACACACTATAAAATCTACGTTGCTGAGGCACCTCTTTTTCGTCGGCGTGCGGGGTGGACTAATTTAGGTACTACAAATGACTATAAGAGATAAGTGGTTCGCTATCAAAGATAACCATTTTTTTTTTTTTTTTTTCACCCAGGAGAAACCCCAATTACGGGTACCACCGGCTCGGGGGAGCACAGTGGTTATGTCGGACTCCCCGCCCTGAAAAGGGCGGTATACCGACTAAAACTCCTGGGGTGTTCCTCCGCACCGCAAAGGACGGGGCCACGGGAACGCTTGCGCACACTTCCGCGACCCCGTCTGCGGGCGCCCTTTCGGGCACTCCTTCGGCGGCGCTTCTGCCCCGTCGGTGCTCGACGACGGGGCTAGAAAACGCCGCATCTCTTCGTTGGAGCGCATAGGGGCCAAGTGCGTATGATCTTGGCCCCCATACGCCCCAACGCGCCGCCCCCTCCATCCCATCGCAAGCCGGTCGATGAGACGGGGAGGGCGGTGCACCTCCTCGTTGGGGCGCGTGGGGGCCCAAGCGTCCCGGTCCCCACACGCCCCACACGTGAGGCCCGTCACGTCGCCCACCAGCACTTCTCTGAAAGCAGAGAAGGCGGTGAGCGACCGCGCGGGCCCCCTCCGTGCCAGAAGGCACCCTCGGAACACGCAAGGGCGCCTTCCGGCCCGCCGTGATGGACGCGGAGAGTCCCCCGACCCTCCGCGTCCCGGCGGCCACTCTGGTCCGACTGGTACGAGGCGCGCGCGCTTCCGCGCAGCGGCGCCCCCCCCAGTCGGTCCTTCATTCGGTTGGTCGCCTGGGTCCCGCTCCACAAAGTGAAACAGGGCCCACGCGACCCCTCCCGCCAGATTTTTTGCCGCTGGCCAGCAAGATCCCATAAAGAGAAGTTACTGACCAGCGCCCAGGGTGCACCGGCCCTTGCCACTTACCCTTCCCACTGGTTCAAGATGAATCAGCAGGAACGGAAGCGGAAGGGCACACGGGAAGGTAATCTGGCATCGCACCCCTATCAAAGATAACCAAACTCAAGACTAGTAACTTCATGTGAAAAATCCTATTTAATCTAGAACCAAGGTTTCACAAAATCACCGCAAACTTTTACTTTCGTCCGAAGTAGAGCAAAGCAATGGTTATCGCTCCGCGCGTGTCCAATTGATGGTATTACCAATCGCAAATTCAATAGGTGCAGGCAGTCATTGCTGTAGTAAAAGTTCCGAATAATCCATCGAGAAATAATTTTAATTCTATTTGCTTGCATGGATACTTACTACAGCTAGTGAAGCGGTGGTAGCTCAGTGGGTAGAACCATGGACTGGCAAGCGAGAGCCCCAGGTTCGATCCCGAGTGCGGGCATGTACCAATGACTTTGTTTAATTTCAAAAATACGTACATTTGCGAATTTGTAGTCACAATACCACACGCTAACGGTGAAGGAAAACATCGTGAGGAAACCCGCGACTTGGTTGGCTCCGCACGTATTGACTAGTCTTTCCTGTGGGCTAGGCCGACTAAGCTGTCAGGATGGTATAGGTGCTGGGCAAGCCTACACCATCTATAAAACCATGTCCCAGGCACTACAGCGTCGGAGTGGTCCCTTCACCCATCTAGTGTGAGTGAAGATGCCACTGGACGCTGTATACATCATCTCATTCAGTAGATGCAAAAAGGCCAATATTATTATTACAGCTAGTTTACAAATTACAGTGGCAGGTGGACAAGTGACTGCCTCGTTGATCTAGCGGTTGGTTGAAAAAAAAACCAGAGATCGTGGGTTCGATTCCCTAAGAAGGCCGATGTACTTGAGCTGTAGATACAAATGGCCTCAGCCTGGGTGGATATCCATGTCGTTGCCTGGCTACCACAGGAAACTAGGCTTCAAACACGTTTGGCGTTTTAAGGAGAAATACTTTAGAAACATATATTATTATGACATGTCGTCAGGCTATACCAGTCAACTGCTGGACATAGCCCTCCCCTAATTAGCGCCATAGCGCCCTGTCTTCAGCTTGCCGCATCCAGCATCTGCCTGCAGTTTTTCGCAGATCGTCATCCCACCTACTACTCCAACGGTTGTCGGTTCTTCGCGCGATATGGCCATATGGCCTCTGGTTCTCTGTCGGATGCATATCGGTGTTCAAATACCTCAATGTTTGAAAATCCGCAGTTGGCTCGAGTGGTAATTAAGCCCGTACTCTCTCTCTCTTTCTCTCTCTCTTTCTTTCTCTCTCTCTCTGAGAGAGGGAACGGCTGTGCCCTGGAGTGAGATGTCTACAGGCTACATAAAAAATCGTTTTTTAGGATCCCAAAAGATCTACCTGTCATCCTGTCGCTCAATGCATCTTCTCTGATGTCCTGAATTGCTCTCTAGGCTAAACTTCCGCATTCCTGTTAGTCATAGATATATTATAGATAGCACGGATGTTTTCATCCGTGATAGATAGATACTTAGAGAACACTTTATTGTACATGAAAAAGGAACTTACACAGATATTTCTTAATCTAAGAGCTGTACTCTTAGGTTAAGAAATATCTGTGTAAGTTACGGTGGCCTTATCACTAAAACTGATCTCTTCCAGACAACCCTTGGATGGACTGGAGCAATATATTGGAGAAGGAAGTAGATGTACAAATAAATAAAATTATTATATTCCAAATGTACCCCCATCTCCTCAATAAATTTCGTATTTAACTGACGGCCTCGCTGGCGCAACGGTTTGGAACGCTGACTGTATAACCGAAGGTCTCGGGTTCGATTTCCGGCCGGGTCAAACTGAGAACCGAACTTTCTAGTTTGTCTCCGTCGATGAGCACCTGTAGAACAAGTCATTTAGTTGTACTTAGTATGGGGCTAACGAGATCTGTGTAACATGTCCATGAATATTTATTTATTACTAGCTGACCCTGCGAACTTCGTACCGCCTAATAGTCGATTCTTTTTTTTCCCCTTCGTAAAAACCATCCTTGTAGTTCAAGGAATATTCTAAAAAAAGAATTAGCGAAATCAGTTCAGCTGCTCTCGAGATTTGCGCTTACCAACACATTCAGCGATTTATTTTTATATTATAGAATTATTTATTACTGTTTTCTATTTCGAGCTTGAACAGCATAGGAGCTAGGTTTCTAGTTCCCTGTGTCGTGGGAGCCAGAAACAGCGACGTCACATGTAAACATCCAAGAGCTAGGATTTTGTCTCTCCAGCCGGGGCTCGAACCTGGGATCTCTCACGTGGTAGCAGATGCGATAGAAGATTTTCGGTATTTTGCCACCTCTGACCACTCCGGCAAGATATTGTCCAGGTCATCCCGCCATCATCTTCTCGGCCGCGCTGCTCGGCGGGTGTAGTTTATGTCCGAAATATCTCTTGACAGTTTTTGCCTGTAGACATGATGCTGGCAGAAATAGTCGACATCGGCTAGTTGCCATTTTGCCAAAAATGTAATTGTATTGTTTACGGCGCGTTAAAAAGTGAAAGAGGTCGAGTAAAAAAGTATCCATTTCAATAATATATACGTAGTCTCTATTACGTCAGCGTTCAGTCTCCACTCACTTCGTTTTTGTATTAAAACCACATATTAATAAATATGTGGTTTTAATAGAATATAATAAACATAATATTTCAAGTATAAAATTTAGAATTAAAATTTAAATAATTGTTTGTTTTAAATGACTTGATTTTAATAATCGCGTTTTAAATCACTGATGTCCGGAGTGTCTCAGGTCTACCTACCTACCTACCTACCTATATACCTCATCTCAATATCATGATCATCATCCCATTATGTCCCTACCGAGGGGCACCGGTCGGTTCCCTAAGGAAGGTATAGGCCATACTCCACGGGGGCCAAGTCCGGATTGGTGGAGGCTTGCAAGACTAGTTTCTGGTCTTACCGTCAGAAGTTTTCAAGCCGGCCTAAGACCTTTGAGATGGCTTAACGACTGCCATACATGACAGCCGACACCAACGGCTTAACGTGCCTT
Organism: Yponomeuta sedellus; assembly: GCA_934045075.1. Taxonomy (NCBI): domain Eukaryota; kingdom Metazoa; phylum Arthropoda; class Insecta; order Lepidoptera; family Yponomeutidae; genus Yponomeuta; species Yponomeuta sedellus. The sequence goes on along the minus strand of OW203742.1, from coordinate 5,448,292 downwards.
GCGAAGCACGGAAGCGCTCGGAAATGCCACTAGAGCGGTCACCCGTCCTGCACCTGACTGCGCCTCTTGTTGCTTAACTCAAGTGATGAATGCCCATCACTCGGTTGGACTAGGCCACGAGCGCTTATCTTTATAACTTACATTTATTTTTGTTAAGCCTCTAAGCGTTAACATAACAACATAACATTTACATACAAGCACATTGCATTTAGCCCCACACTAGTATACCCTGTGTCGTGGGAACCAGAAACAACGACTTCACAAACATGTAAACATCCAAGATCTAGGTTTTGTCCCCAGTCGGGATTCGAACCCAGGCCCTCATACATGGTAGGCAGATTATGGGCAGCAATGGCTGAGCCTGCATCTCTTTGTATATTTTTTTTTCTATAATATGCGTGTATGTTTTTTTCTTAATTTTTGGCAACAACAAACCATTATCTATCGAACCAAAGTCAAATTGTGAATCAAGAGGGGCCCCGTATAGGTAGAGATCAACTACCGCACAATGCGATACCGGTTTATATACCGCATATGCTTTTATGTTTGTTTTATACCGGTTGCTTTGAGCTAAGTACTCGGGTTAGACGGCTCTGAGCAGTCTAACTCCAAGCTTCGCGGTATCAAGATGTGGCGGTATTACGCAGTAACGGCTCTAATCTTCAGTTCGGTTCATGTGAGTTATCTCAATATTATTCTTGAACTCTAAGTCGCAAAATGTTTTGGTTAATGTGTAAGAAATATACAATCGTTTAACGATTAGCTCACACTTAGTATGGACTGGTTTTGGCCTACCCATGAAACCTCTATCGCTACCGGAAAATTGTGTGGTTAAATCTGAGCTGCGTTTCATCAAACTACAATTCCAATGGCCGGTTCCTGAGAATGTTGAATTCTCAAAGTAAATAATTAAGTAACGTACAGAACGTTACTTAATTATTCACACTCTCTTTTCACACACTCTTTTCTGAGATATTTGATGAGACAGCACTAGCCCTAAGGGCCTGTTACTAAATTGAGAATTTCGCAAATACTTAACTATAGTAAGATAAGATAAGATAAGATGAGAATATTCTTTATTGTACACACCAGAAAATAATAACAGAGACAACAGTTACAAAAGAAGATGTACAATTGGCGGCCTTATTGCTGATAGCAATTTCTTCCAGGCAACCTTAAATCGGAAAGATTGCTGAAGGAGAAATTGAGACGGGTAGTTGGTGCTCATCGAATATTAATGTGCATATGTATACGTAATAAATTAAACTTACATAGATAAATACTATTATAAACATACATAAACATTAAGTTATAACAGCAAGCGTGATAGGAAAAATAAATGGGATACTGATAATAGTTCTGTCTCGTTAAATATCTCAGCAAAGAGCGTGACAGAACATTAGGTACTTGAGTATAAATTACTTCGTGAAGTTCTGCGATCCGCGCTTAACTGTTTTACATGCCTATTAAACAATATAAAATAAAACTAAGAGAGCACCTCATTACTTTAATCCTCCAATTACATTTTTCAAGTACCAAACCTTTATCAAAAGTAAGACAATATAAGATAAGAATATTCTTTATTGTACACTAGGAAAAAACAAACAAAAAAGAATAACAAAGATACAGTACAATTGGCGGCCTTATTGCTTAGAGCGATTTCTTCCAGACAACCTACGATGGAGAGTTGCTGACCTACAGTGACTTCATGTATTTTAAAATTAAAAATTAACATACATTATACTATTTTTATTTTAATGCACTAACCCGTGCTAAGGACAAATTTAAAAACCTATTTCAATATATATTATTTCAATATATTTAGCTCAATTGGAAGAGCGCTGGCACGTATAGCCATAGATTGTGGGTTCGAATCCCGGCATGGGTGAAATTGTTAGCCTCTAAATAGGTTTTAAAATTAACATTTTGCGTTCTTAAGTATAAGACAAGGCATCGAATGTTAGAAGACACAAACGCATATTAATAGTTTTTCTTCTGCACTTAACTTGCAGTTTTTATTGAAAAACTTTAATAATTTTTGTCCCGGTATTTTTTTTTGGATTTTGTGCCAGTGGCGTGAGTTTGTGGCACTTGTATAGTCAACGTCATCGGCTTTTCTTAGGGTCACTGAACTGTTGGCGGCTAGACGTGTTTAGTAGGGTGTGTTTTTTTTATGTCAGATCCAGATTTAAAAATAAGAAATATTTAAATGAGTTTCATACTATGTATATCTTATCTTCTTAATTTGCGATCAAATGGTTTGCTCCATAATTTTACACATAAAAAGTAATAATACAAGTCATCTTTATATTGCTAATTTTAACTTTTACGGTGATATTTGGCTTAGCTTTGTAGTTTTATTTTATGGCCATAATAATTTATTCTGTAGCTGTTTATTTTGTGAGTTTAAATGGACGGAAATAATTATTTATTCGAACTGTTTTCTTTTTATTTTATTGCAGCGTAACTATATTATATTACGAGTATATAAACAGGTCTACTTACATTAGACATACTTAAACATAGCATGTTTAAGGCGCTTTGAGGTGCTAACTGGCGGTACGAATGGAGTAAAACTCATAACTTGTTTTATAATAGGTTTATTTTTCAAAATGTAGAATTAAAAATTCTTAAGCGTTAATAGTTAGAATAGTTCTAACTATTTTTAGAACCTGTCAACGTGAACTGATACAGTCTAGAACCTATTAGCATCAAAACCCAGGAGGACAGGAAAAAGGGCCGTGTTTAGCGGAAATCAATTAAAGCCCTAGGATATCGATACTACGTTCTATTTTTGTTCGATTAATTGTTCTAAAAATAGTTATCACAGATATTAGGATTTTATATGTTTGATTGTGGAAAAAACGTATTATAAAACAAGTTATGATTTTTAATCCATTGGTGGCGCTTGTTAACATGCCAAAGGGCCTTAAGGTGCTACGCGGTACTAGCTACCACAGCCCAAGGAAAAAAAACATATCTTCATTTTGAAAAAACCTGTTTATACGCTAAAAATAGATACTCGGGGCTGGAAGTGATGCAAATTACTTCAGCCAGATGTCGCTGCCTGTACGTAATACAGAGTATTGTAAAGAGGTTCGAAATTTCACTGATGCCGGTGAGTCACCCATTAGCTTAGTTAGCAGAGCGCTGACACGCATAGCCAGAGGTCGCGGGTGCGAATCCCGGCATGGGTGGAATTTTTAGCCTCTAAACAGGTTTTTAAAATTGGCCTTAGCACGGGTTAGTGCATTAAAAAGAATATATCTTCTTTTACAACGCGTTTTTGGAAAAACTGAACATCATAAATTATAACGCTCATAAATCATAGCACTAGTTATTGTTCTGAGGCAGGGGATAAATAAATAAATTAGTTGCGACAAGTGTTACTGGAGTGCATTGGAGTATATTTTTTTACTTATATTGAATTTGTTTATCGTTAATTGTATATTATTAGGGTTACTATATTGCTCTGTACTCTGTCTTCTGAGATGTCCAGGGGAGGTTCGGAACAGAAAAACTTTAGAGTAGACCATAAAATCGCAGAGAGTATTGTAAAATCTGGCTTTCTAATTTCCTTCAGCAATTATCCATCGTTGTTTGGAAGAAATGGCTTTTGGCAATAAGACCGTCAATTGTACTATGTATATTTGTAACATCGGTGGTAGCTCAGTGGGTAGAACCATAGACTGGCAAGCGAGAGCCCCAGGTTCGATCCCGAGTGCGGGCATGTACCAATGACTTTGTTTAATTTCAAAGTTACGTACATTTGCGAATTTGCAGTCGCAATACCACACGCTAACTGTGAAGGAAAACATCGTGAGGAAACCCGCGGCTTGGTTGACTCCGCACGTATTGACTAGTCTTTCCTGTGGGCTAGGCCGACTAAGCTGTCAGGATGGTATAGGTGCTGGGCAAGCCTACACCATCTATAAAACCATGACCCAGGCACTACAGCGTCGGAGTGGTCCCTTCACCCATCTAGTGTGAGTGAAGATACCACTGGACGCTGTATAAATCATCTCATTAAGTAGATGCAAAAAGGCCAATATTATTATTTATTATTATTATTTGTAATTATTTTGTGTTTGTTGTTTTTCCAGTGTACAATAAAGAATATTCTTATCTTATCTTTACCTCTACTATCACACAGAGAATGAATTCTATTTCACAATTTTCACTTTGACAAGGTACTGAAGTGCATGGTACATGGTTTCCTAGTATGGTACTAGCAAACATGATTGTGTTGTTTGGAAGTTATTATTTTTATTTCTTTTGTTCCCAGGTTATCCAAACCGGAGAGGTACCTAGACTGCCCCTGAATGACGGGAACACCATCCCAGTTGTAGCTCTTGGCACGGGCAGAGGTACTGCTTTGAGTGTAAGTATCATACAAATACTTCAAAATTTCTGACCTTGAAAATAACAATCCAACTCAATAGACAATTTCAAGGTCAGGTTATACTAACTCCTGGTTTCGCGTACACTAACAAACTGCTGTTAATAGCTGTCATTTGTTTTTTGAATGGACTTTGGTCATTTCGACTAGTCACACAGCTGAATAGGACAGCTGCATAGTTGACAAAAGTCCCATTAAAAGCTAACTGCACGCAACTTCAACCACTACCTCATTGATTTTCTTGCCCAATCATTTTAACAAAAATGCCTAATAGGTATGTATGCGCTCGTGACATAGTTAGTCAAACCGACTGATTGGGATCAATTACTTGAGTTAAGCAACAACAGGCGCGGTCAGGTGCAGGATGAGTGACCGTCCCGTGACTACCGCTAGTGGCATTTTTTCCGAGCGTTTCCGTGCTTCGCAAGGCACGTTGAGCCGTTGGTGCCGGCTGTCATGTAATGGCAGTCGTTAAGCCATGAAAGAGGCCTTATGGGCGGCGTGATAACTTCTGACAGTAAGGCCCGCCACTGTCTTACAATTCACTGTCAACACAATCACAAACCCGGACTTGGCCCCCGTGGTGGAGTATGGCCTAACCTTCCTGTGATGCAGGAAGAGACAAGTGCCCCAGCAGTGGGGACGTACAAGGGTTGATGTCGTCCTATTATGTATACAAGACTTTGTTGGGGAGAAACCTATCTTAGAAAAAGAACAGGTTATCCGAAGAGTAACTCGACGCAAAAAGATACAAAAAAACACCTCATTCTTGACGATTTATCGAGTTTTTGAAAACCAGAATGGTGGTAACTCGAATCTTATTATTAAAAAATGTGTGAACAGCAATGGATCGTATCTTATAATTTTCTATATTTCATTAGGAAAAATAATTTATTTTAAGATTCACTCACTCTCTGACTCTTGATCGCATCAAAAAATGTTCCTGTTAATTATTATCACTACATAGTATAAAACAAAGTCGCTGTCACTGTCTGTCTTGCCTGTCTGTCTTGATATATGCTTAAGCATACGAGTACGTAAGAACGGACAGGCCTTTAATCTTTAAAACTTAAAACGCAACGGATTTTGAAACGTGTTTTAATAGATAGATAAAATTTTTAATGATTCAAGAAGAAGGTTTATAGGTATATATAATACATGCACAATATTGTAAAGAAACGCTGATAAATTTAGAGGTTTTTAGTGTGATGTCGTAAATAAACACACTTTTTTGTGCTTACATTGCAAACGCTTGCTGAACTATACCAGATAAATGAAAATAATGTACTAAATTATTGAACACATTAAACAGGTCAACGAAAAAGTCCCCGATGTTATGTGTCTATCACTTAAGGATAACCCACAATAACCATTTTTTATCCTTTACATTTTGAGGGAAAAATGGCTTTAATAAACCGCGGGTAACACCGCGGGGCACAGCAGCAAAACACTAGTTTTAATATTTGATTATCGCGTTTCGATTTTGGTGTATACATGTACGTTTATATTATGCCGATGCTTCTTATTTTAAATATTTATAATGCACCTAAAACTGAAATAAACAGGGCCGCACGCTAAAAAGCTTGTTTAATATCTGGCGCTAACTGAAACCCAGCGCTAAGGGCTCAAACCCTCATCAGCACACCGCTGAGTTAGCTCTGCTGCCTTTTCCAGCAAACACACCGCGATGTTTTCCTATCTAATGTACTATTTATTATAATGTGATTGTGTACAGGCAGAGTCTGTATTACAGCAATTATGCTGAGCCTCTGACTTTTTCAGCAACTTCAGTGTTCTGAACTTGAGCGATGAATTAAGTCCAATTTATTTATTTTTTATTTTACTTGTTGTTGTTATGTCTATTCCGTTGTACCGTTGTGTGTGAGACTATTCCTGCAAATAAATGTAGGTAAATGTTAAAAATACAATTTTTCTTCTTCTTCATTCAAGAATTTTCGAATCTTTGTGCGAATTCGTTACATGATATCTGAACGACACATAGAAAATGTTTAATTATTTTACATTAGTTATACATAATGCTATATTAAACGGGTCTAATCGCGATTATTTATTAGGTAAAACTTATTTACGAGTATCGCGTTTATGTATGAGTATCGCGAATAAATTAAGAAATGACTTTACATTGTTAGAGTATGAGAAATAGAGGGTTGTTTCTTTGTATATTTGCTATAATATCATTGCAAGAAAGTGTTATCTGCAAAGCAGATATATTCACATATTTATCGAATTGTAAACTAAATTAACCTTTGACCTGAGCTGTGAACATGATCTAAGTGCACAGAGTGTGCCAGTCCAAGGTCTCGACACTAAAATTTGTATTTTATTATAATTCGATATACATTGCTTAGCAGAGTCTTGCTACCTACATGTGATCTGCTGGTTCGATATCAACCCTTGTATGTCCCCACTGCTGGGGCACGGGTCTCTTCCTGCATGGCAGGAAGGTTAGGCCATACTCTACCACGGGGGCCAAGTCCGGGTTGGCGGAGGATTGTAAGACTGTGGCGGGCCTTACTGTCAGAAGTTATCAAGCCTCTGACATCTGCTGGTTAATCATAATCAACTTTGCAATATACGTCGAATTGTAAATTGTAAACCACGGATTGTACTTCTATAAAACAGGCAGGTTTATAACTTGTTTTGTGTACATCCGGACCGCGGCTTGCCAAAAAAAATCGTGGTTGATTTTTCCGACGCTACCTACCCTAAAAGAAAACTATGAGTTGGTTGCGACTAGTTTCCACTGGTTTACATTAATATGTCTGCACCGAATGATAGGGAGTTTAAGTTTTGAATTCAATTGTACATTTAACACATACCGATTCGAGACTTTTGGTCCTTTATTAGGTATTTCATTTTATTTATTTAATATAATCCACTTGGCCTCTGCATCTACGTAATGAGATGATCTACGAGTATAAGGCGTCCAGTGGCATCTTCACTCACACTAGATGGGTGAAGGGACCATTCGGATGCTGCAGTGCAATAATCCATTTGCAGCTACCATTACAGGACTAACCTAATACTAGGTATAACGAAGTAAATATTTAACCATTATAATTATAACAACTAGTGATATCTTCTTTTTCTTCAAGCTATATTAGTCTACTGCTAGACATAGCCCTCCCCGAATGAGCGCTAGGTTGTGCCATCATTGGGGGGTAATACCCATAATCCCCACGCGGGGCATGCGGGTTGGGGATCGCAGTTTGGTGGGATTGTACTGCAGGGGGCGCTGCTACCCACCCCCGGTGTGTATCCCTTAGTCGCCTCTTATGACAGGCAGGAGCTCTATTCTGAGCCCGAGACTACAGGGCTACGGAACCTCGGCGCATATACCCTGCGATGTTCGACACCTATTGATTTAAGTGCAGTATTTCCCGGGTAGATTAAAGCCAGGAACTCTTGAGTTTGGATCTGCCACCATATAACATGCATGTAGTGGCCCTTATGAATTCGTTCAGTGAGCATGTAATCACATCAACTGTGGCAGCCACCCCGTTGAGCGTGCAAAGTCCGTGCATTAGCGGCGCATCCCGTATTTATAGGGCACGCATAGGCGCAGCTCTTGCAGCAAAATGATTTGATTAAATTTCCTTTTCTTAAACATGCGCGGAAATATTATCATTACTTTTGAATAAAGAACACGCGAAGTATCATATTTACGTAGACTGAAAAACCAAAATCAGTTCCCAGCCCATTCTTTTTATTTGGAACCAAGAGCGCACCCGGCACGGCAATGTTGTATGAATGAAACGGTGTGCTGTTTGAATTTAGAACTCTTTCATCTGTCGTACACATTGCGTTTTCGTGGCTATATAGCCACAGATGCGTTTGCCTTTCGGCAGAAACTGTAAAATAAAAAGAAACAATTGGCGGTAAAGCGGAGTTCGTTGTTATTTGGTTGATAATAAATTAAAATGAGTTCCGATGATTCTGAAAATGAAAATGAAATGGACATTGACTGCACTCCACCAGATTTTAGATCGGAAGCTAAATTACGAGTAGCGATGAAAAACCTGCTTCCAGCGAAATCAAAAGAGAAACAATAACATTTTCGTTCAAAAATTGTCCTAGCATGAAAAATATCACTTTTAATATTAATTAAATTTATTACCTATGTAAAAGGCCCTTTTTTATTTCCTTGCATTTTTAAGAAAAGCACTATATATGCCTCGGCCGAAATGGCAATTGTCTGTCTGGTATCATTGAAGTCCTCGCCTGCGGCTCGGCCTTCAAACTCATACTCGACCTGCAATTGCCTATTTCGCTGCCTTTGCAATAATCTATTACTTCCCTTTAAAGAATGAAACAGTTGACCACGTCCGCCTAGCGGTGTTGTGGGCCATCGAGGCTGGCTACAGACACATCGACACTGCAGCCATCTACAATGACGAGTCGCAAGTCGGCGAGGGGATAGCTGACGCCATTAACAAGGGTATCGTCAAGCGAGAAGACCTCTTTGTGACAACTAAGGTAATACTCGACTAAGTACTATGAAAGTCAGTATTTCGAATCTCGACCACTATAAAAGTCGAATTTAATAATTTATTTCGAAAACTATAATTAAAGTTGCTTTTAAAAATTGTGGAATTTTGGCTAATTAGGAGAACATCCACAGGCATGTAATAGTAGATTGTTAACCGAGGGTCGAATGAATCAATTCCTGAGGTGTTTAGACTATAGTCCGAGGAGGAATTGATTCTTTTACCCGTGTTAAGACACTACTTTTCATTTCAAATATGAGGAAATATAATCTTAGCATAAAATTATTATTACCAATTTTTTTTTAATTCCGTCACAGATTCATATAACAGATTAGTATTCCGCCAATTTTTGTCGACTTTTTAAATTTTAAATATCGAACTCACCGCGTAATTGTTGCGGCTTTTTCCGCTCAGAGAAGTTTGCTCTAAGTTCACACTGGCTGTTTAGAAACTCACAAGGCCGCGGCATATTTTTTAATTAGTTTATTTTTAACTTAAAACTCTTCACAGCTGACAGCTATTTTTAAAGTTCATTCCGGCCCTTTGGTGGAAAGTAATGGGTATTTATCCTTATGTCAAATATAGTTGGAACCACTGTCAAACTCCGTGCACTGCTGTATGGTTTATAAGAAAACCACAGATAATAGACCGAATTTGACAGTTATTGCTACAGAATTTATCTGTGAGGAAAAACGCCCATTGGAATGAGTTTTTCCCTCTCTATGGAGGGAAGCAGCATTTTTCACCCAATAATCAGGTCAAAACAACACTACTTTCCGAGTATAAGAAATAAAAAATAGTAAGTTTGTAGGTTTCCTAGATTTAGATTCATGGAGCGGTAGATAGCACTTTACGTGTTTTACACCCATGCTACGCAGTATGCCGCACATATAGAGACTGCTAATTATTGAAATCGTTTGTGCCTTTTTTTATAAAAGCACATTTTAATTCACGTAAATCTAATACTTAACCAAATATTAGGGCTACTGCCAACTCAAAAAATAGTGTCAACTTAATTGGACGGCGATCCAGTAATAGTTTTTAACTAGTACTACAGTTTTCAACCTACCCTACTTTATTATTAGCATATAATTTTTATTTTTTTTTAATTATGTTTTAAGAGCAAACTTAATAAATCACAAATTGCCATTTGATTAAAGATAAAGGTATATTTATTTGCTTAAACATGTGTCAATAATATTACAGTAACATGCATTATCAAGGTCTTAAATTATAACATTGTCGTCATATATATTTTGGTCCAACATGTTTTGCCGAGAGTAGCGTGCAAATAGGAGAGGCTGGCCATCAACATCAAGTCATAAAAAGTATGTCGAAATACAATGTCAGATTAAAATTTGTCATTTAGAAATTCATTGAGATTATAATAACATTATATTAAATTAACATTAGATTGACCTACAGTATGGATTTTAGGTCATCTGCCGGGTGTTATACCTAATTTACAACGTAAATTTTTCAGCTGTGGAGCTACCATCACGCGCATGACCAAGTGGTTCCAGCACTTAGGGAGTCACTCAAGAAACTAGGCCTGGACTATGTCGACCTTTACCTCATACATTCTCCAGTCTCTGTCAAGGTAAATACAAATCACATGCCATCTCTCTTTCTCTTTCCTTCCCCTCTAACCAGCCGGCAAAGCTGACCCTAACCAAATTTTGAGCGCGGTACTTTCCAATTGAGCGAGCCAAGCTTGCGGGCGGTACACGACCGGGAATCTTGGAAAACCATGAAGGTGGCCTATGTCCTACAGTGGGCGTAAAAAGGCTAATGATCATGAGCATACCATGAGTAGTGGATGGTGGATGTATTGAAATTTAAACTAGTTCGAAACTAGTCCACCACCCATATTGGCACTGTATTATTTATGTAGTTCTTAACGTCACCGACATTTCGTGAATGCGCAGAATGGATTAATTCCTGTTCAGCCTTTATATTTTTATTGCAAAGTTGCCCTTGACGTCCTGACACGCATGCACCTCGCGATCGTACAGAATGGATACCTACATCCCTAGAGAATGAATCCGTTTTGTACGTTCCGTTTCGTTGAGGAAAAATACCGGCCGTTTGTGGCGGAAACACTGTCTAGTCGTAGATTTTCGCCCTTTTTTCTTCTTCTTTTCTTAAGTTCTTAAGATACGATCTTTTTATGTCGCCAGTAAACCTTCTGGAGCCCGTTACGATGCCACCTTGACTGTGTTGGTTTCCCGGAAGTAGATTGCCTCAGCACAACCAAGCACGTTCTTTCATTTTCCAGCCCGACGGTACCCCCGATACTATCGACTACCTAGAGACGTGGAAGGGTATGGAGGATGCTCGTGAGCTCGGTCTGACCAAGTCGATTGGCGTCTCAAACTTCAACGCCACTCAGCTCCAGAGATTGTATGACAACAGCAAAGTTAAACCTGCTGTGAACCAAATTGAGGTGACTTTCTTAGATATTTCATGCGCTCGACTAATAATTCATTAACATAACACACTCACGCACACACAGGCATCTCTTCTTTTTTGGTCCCTTTAATCCTCTGTGTAGACTCTTTCCATTTAACTTACACACACACACACACACACACAGGCATACAGAATATTTAATCTCCTAAGTCCTGACCTTGAAAATAATGATTTTCGATTGTTATTTTCAATGTCAGTATTCAAGTGGTTAAATAAATATATTCTTTCTGTCATAAATAATAGTACGAAGTAAACATAGACAAAACGAAGCTAACGTAAATGACAGAAGCACAGCAATTTCGTTGGTGAGCAAAGTGAAATCTTGGGTGTGGCAAATGTAGTGGAATCCGATTCAGTATGAGCTGAAAGTCAAACACTCCAGAACTCCAAAAAACTCCAGACACATCTAGAATGTATGCTGTACCACTTTTGTTCAGTTTTTTCTCAGATTCATATTTCCCAAAACATCAGGGTTTTTGTTAAATTTATTCTTTACGCCTCCTCACAATGTCGCAGCTTCTTGTAAATCATCGACCTGCCCTGCAAAGAAAAAAATCATTCTATTTAGCAGGTGGTTTTAAGCATATTCTATCAAACAGCGCCATTACAAATTGAAAAACCATAAAACTAAATAAAAAAAATGGTGAATTGATCAAATTTAAAATGTAGAACAAAAGTTGTAACAAACTAAGTTCGATGGGAAAAACGTTCTTGGAACAACAGTGTGTCTTTGAATCTCAATATCTTCTAATAATTTCCTAAACATCGTCTTCCTTTAGAAGAATCTGCTATTTGACTCTCTTTTCAAGTAAATCTTAAACGGTAAATAACTCTTCCATTAGACCAAAAAATATTTTAGTAGGTATATTTTTGAGGACCTAAAAGCAACATAAAAATATATTTTAAAACTTTATTTTCCTATTTAAAAACCTATTTAGAGGCTAAAAATTTCACCCATGCCGGGATTCGAACCCGCAACCTCTGGCTATCCGTACCAGCCTAAACAGCCAAATACGCCGTCAGCCATTTTTGTCTATGGTTTGAAGTCCAAAGTTTGACATTCAATTTTCTGTAAGTGATCTCTGAGCATAGTGAAATAACAACAACGCAATCATGATTTCATCGAATTTACCTCCAAAATATAACAATTATCATTATTGCATTGTTCGAGAATGAGAAATCACGTCAATAAAGACCCCCGGGAAGTTGTGGATTCGTGTACCCAGTGAAATTAACATTCGAAAAACTTGGCCCAAACTTGCTGAAAGATGTTTGTTTACATACTTTAAATGGTTTCAAGATGGCGGATAGCGTTTTCGCCGTTACGAATTAAACGAGGAAAAAAATTTTTTACTTTGCAAATTTTGCAGCCATCCTGCATACTTAGCAAAATCAATATATTTCGGTTTCTTATGTTAAAAACTATAGGAATTATTCATTTATCGCATCAAATTTGATACGTGTCAAATAGCGGATTATGTGGTAATGATGTAACGAAAACCTAGGTTTGAGACAGGCGTCAGTTTATTGACACCATATCTTTGTTAAGTGATAGCAGCTTCAGACGATGATAATAAATCAGTTGTCTTGCTCCCTCAGGTAAATCCAACTATGACGCAAGTACCCTTAGTGACGCTCGCCCACAAACTGGGAGTTCAGATCATGGCTTACAGCCCGTTTGGATTCATGGTGTCCAGGAAGAATGGGGGCGGTCCACCGCCCAGTGCCGATGACCCCATCCTGGTGTCCTTGGCCCAGAAGTACGGGAAAACCACTGGTCAGATCGTATTGAGATATTTGGTGAGTCCTCATCATTAGATTTAGGTATATATTTTATATTACCCTATTTTTATTTTTAATGCACTAACCCGTGCTAAGGAACAAATTTAAAAACCTATTTAGAGGCTAAAAATTTCACCCATGCCAGGATTCGAACCCGCAACCTCTGGCTATCCGTACCAGCGCTCTACCAATTGAGCCAATGGGCGACTCACGGCATCAGTGAAATTTCGAACCTCTTTACAATATTCTCTGTATTACGTACAGGCAGCGATATCTGACTTAAGCAAATGCCCCGACTACTACTAACTGCAAAGTAGGTAGTCGGGGCTGTAAGTAATGCAATTTGCTTAAGTCAGATATCGCTGCCTGTACGTAATACAGAGAATATTGTAAAGAGGTTCGAAATTTCACTGATGCCGTGAGTCGCCCATTGGCTCAATTGGTAGAGCGCTGGTACGGATAGCCAGAGGTTGCGGGTTCGAATCCTGGCATGGGTGAAATTTTTAGCCTCTAAATAGGTTTTTAAATATATTTTATATGTTTTGATTAGATTTTGTGAACTGTGTAAGTGTATTAAGTATGTAGTGTAAATTGTGTACGTGCATTGACCCGTCTCACATCTCCACTCCGACTCCCCAAGGTTTGCTGGAAGACATCTCTCACAGAGCTAATCTCGTCTTTGTACATGTCTTTTCTTCCATTTACCTTTCTTCCATTTACTTTTCTTGTTTTGTGTTTTTCGTATGCAATAAAATAAAGTATATTTAAGGATTGGATTCATTCTGCATTCTACGTATACTTCGGTCATAGCCGATTCCTTCAAAATCTGCTTTCTCGTGAATGATATCCAAATCCACCTCATCTTGATTTTGGAAGCCTTGAATGATGTGATCGGAACCTTATTAATCAACTTCGGCAAAAGATAAATCAATGACATACTTGTCACCCAATAAGTCAACAAAAAATTATATAACTCAGTAATGCTGATAGATATTTTTAGAACCTCTATAAATACTGTATCTTTGCAAATATTTTATGTTTGTTTTTTCCGTGTACTAGTAATAACTAGGCTAGAACCGATGGCCAAGAAGATGTGTTCTAAAAATAGCTATCACCAGCCCCCTTAGAATCATAGCTCTGTTTAAATACATAATCCATGAGATTAAGGTAGAATTCCCAGGAATGTAATAAATGAAACAGTGTTGATAACTTTTATGCACTTTCATTCCTCCAGCCTTTTGCAATATAGGTACTTAGACAAACCAATTACTATAAAAGGCGATTGGCAGATGCGTTATAAGCATTATGAGACTATAAGGATTTAGAGTAGCACATGCATCACCTGTACCTCTTTGTTTGACCACAATCCATATCAAGTGTGTGTTTTGAAGCGCTCGCGGCCTAGTTGAACCGAGTGATTGGAACCAATCACTTGAGTTAAGCAATAACAGGCGCGGTCAGGTGCAGGATGGGTGACCGTCCCGAAACTACCGTTAGTGGCATTACTTCCGAGCGCTTCTGTGCTTCGCAAGGCACGCTAAGCCGTCGGTGCCGGCTGTCCTGTAATGGCAGTCGTTAAGCCATGTCAGAGGCCTCATGGGCGGCTTGATAACTTCTGACAGTAAGACCCGCCACTGTCTTACAATCCCCCGCCGACCCAGACTTGGCCCCGGTGGTGGAGCATGGCCTAACCTTCCTGTGATGCTGGAATAGACCCGTGTCCCAGCAGTGGGGACATACAAGGGTTGATATCGAATATTGATATCGTGTTTCAATGTATTGTGCGATCATGGCTGACATCATAAACAATTTCTTCATCTTATCTTATCTTTTCTCCCAGGTGGACCGCAACCTCATCCCGATCCCCAAGTCAACCAACAAGGAGCGCATAAAGCAAAACATCGATCTCTTCGACTTCACCTTGACAGAACATGAGAGAGACACCATTGATGAATTCAATCAGAACATGCGAGTCATCAAGTTTTCTGGTTGGGAGAGTTACCCTAACTTTCCCTTTGAGAGGAACTAATAAGTGGTGTCACGTGAGATCACTGAGCTTAATTGAACAAGTTCGTGTTTGAAATAAATCGATTATTTTAGAACATTTTATTTTTATTTTGGAATATTGCCCAGTTATGGTGATTTGTCTTCCTTGACGTGCCCCATGATGGTGTCCTTTACTAATTTCTGGCGTGCTACATCGTAATTTTTTCTCTGCATAGACTCGACCGATTCAACCTTATCGGAACTGTCAAATAAATACATATTTCGACATTTCGAAAACGTTAAAGTGGACAGTTATGTCACAGGAGAGCCGAGGCGATACCGTTTAAGTCCTCCAATGTGTGGAGTTAGTCCGCCGACTTAAAGGCACTACTACACACATACTCCGAGTGCGCCCACTACACGCTCACTGAGATTAAATTTGGAGGATCGTATTCATCCATCCATCCAAGTAGCAGTGGATTGGTCACATTTGTCAAAAATCGATCAACGATGGGGAAAAAATTTGGCACGCTGCATGGCACATTTGACAGGTTCAAACCGTTTGTCCAGATCAACAAGCAGATTGCCAGGTTCAACCAATTTCTCTAGACCAACAAGCAGATTGCCAGGTTCAACCCATTGCTCTAGACCAACAAGCAGATTGCCAGGTTTGACCCATTGGTCCAGACCAACAAGCAGATTGCCAGGTTTAACCCGTTTGTCCAGACCAACAAGCAGATTGCCAGGTTTGACCCATTGGTCCAGATCCAGACCAACAAGTAGATTGCCAGGTTTAACCCGTTTGTCCATACCAACAAGCAGATTGCCAGGTTTAACCCGTTTGTCCAGACCAACAAGCAGATTGCCAGGTTTGACCCATTGGTCCAGACCAACAAGCAGATTGCCAGGTTTAACCCGTTTGTCCAGACCAAGAAGCAGATTGCCAGGTTCAAACCGTTTCTCCAGACCAACAAGCAGATTGCCAGGTTCAAACCGTTTTTCCAGACCAACAAGCAGATTGCCTGGTTCAACTCGTTACTCCAGACCAACAAGCAGATTGCCAGGTCCAAACCGTGTGTCCAGACCAACAAGCAGATTGCCAGGTTCAACCAGTTGATCCAGACCAACAAGCAGGTTGCCAGTTTCAACTCGTTTCTCTAGACCAACAAGCAGATTGCCAGGTCCAAACCGTGTGTTCAGACCAACAAGCAGATTGCCAGGTTCAACCGGTTTGTCCAGACCAACAAGCAGATTGCCAGGTTCAACCGGTTTGTCCAGACCAACAAACAGATTGCCAGGTTCAACCCATTGCTCCAGACCAACAAGCAGATTGTCAGGTTCAACCGGTTTGTCCAGACCAACAAGCAGATTGCCAGGTTCAACCGGTTTGTCCAGACCAACAAGCAGATTGCCAGGTTCAACCCATTGCTCCAGACCAACAAGCAGATTGTCAGGTTCAACCGGTTTGTCCAGACCAACAAGCAGATTGCCAGGTTCAACCGGTTTGTCCAGACCAACAAGCAGATTGCCAGGTTCAACCTGATGCTCCAGACCAACAAGCAGATTGCCAGGTTCAACCCGTTGCTCCAGACTAACAAGCAGATTGGCGGTGACTGCTGGATGAGTATGGCCGGGGGCAGGAGTCGGTATAGTAACAGGTCTATGTCCAGCAGTGGACGGATGTGGGCCTGTGGATTTGATTGGATTGGTAAGCTGGTACATAGGATGTATCTGAATGAGTTAACTTCTTGGTATATTTCCATAAACTTTATTTCACTAGAAATATTGACATGATCCAAGCAATTTGGCCGAAACCATACAAATGTATCACAGATATTATTTAACGGTTAAGTTTTACAGTTTAACTTAGTTTTTCTACGATAAAATTATTGTTGTCACTATGTATGTAGAAATACCAAACCATAGTAACTAATTCCGAACAAAACGATAACTAACGAAAATAAAGACAAGTAGGTACGTACTATTTACGATTTGCTAAGGATTTAGAGCCATCGCCCACGAAGAGTGCGTTGTGTGCGTTTTAAGCGCTTTTTGTGACATCTTTGAGAAGCGTTGGAAACGCGTTTCAATACCTTATGTTATGTTTCCATTTTATGTTAAACTTGGATTTAAAAGTGGCCGTGGGGGATGGTTCTAACTGAAGGAAGATATCTACTTAGATACCTGCCATTATGGATGGACGACATAAGAAGAAAAATTAAAGCCATAATTATATTACACCGTAGTGACACCCCCTTGGGGATACGTCGTGCGCGCTTAGACAAATCTACCCCTCCCCCAATCCCCCCCCCTTGAAAAATCACGTATCATTTTAATTAAAAATAATTATAAGATAATTTTATTTGCAATAATACATAGCATTGAGAATTTACACTTGAAGCTTTTAGCAAAGTTTAACCTCCTTAGTCCTATGGAAAATAACAATTGAAAACCATTGGTTTTTTTAAAGTCGGTACTGAGGAGGTTAGATAACAAATTTTGCTTGCACAGATTAATTTTGACAGCCTTATTCCGGTTCTTCTATGGCCATGCCTGTAAGCGCCATCTATGAATGGCTTTGTGAATTTGTGCTGAAAACATTTCAGTACTAAAAAAAATCTTCGCGCTAAAAATGCACGTGATTGTCACCTCCCCCCTTGATTTATTCATTTTAAACAATGGCGTAGTCGATATACTTGTCGTTGTTGATTGTGTATAGTAGTCTACAGTCTATTTAACCTTACTTGTCCTTTTTAGTAAACAAGATTCTATAGGTAAAGTTGACTTTTAAGTCGAAAACTGTAGTATTCCCATAAATGAAGTAACCTGGGACACTATTTTACATAACACGCTACCAATTTTCTAAACAAAGTTCATGAACCTGCGAGAAAATATATAAATTTGGCATCAAATATCAATTTTGAGGTTAGAATCTTGTTTACTAAATTGGACAAGTAAGGATTAATAGACACAGATAGATACTGATCTACTGCACACATTTATTGGGTTTCGGTGTGTTAAAAGATCATTTTCAGAAGCCACTGGAAAATTATCATAAAAACAATACGCTAAAGTACATGATGTTTTTTCCGACCCTGTTGAAATCTCTACAAGCCCTAATTACTTTATTGTAGGTACCATATCGCAATAAACGACGATGAATGAACGGTGATAATAGTTTAGGATGACGATGATGACATCGGCATTTCCTCTCGCACGCACATTCTAAATATTTTCTATGATTCTAGAAGAAGTAGCAGACTTTTGAAAAATAAAGGAAAATAGACACTACAAAATGAAGATACCTATGGGCATTTTAAGCGCATTACAATTTTAATTTTAAAAACCTATTTAGAGGCTAAAATTTGTTTATTAAAATTAAAATTTATTAAAATTTTAAATTTGTTCCTTAGCACGGGTTAGTGCATTAAAAATAAAAATAGTGTAATTTTAATTTTTCCACATTAAACTTTTATTTTTGTAATGCAGAAAATTTAGAACAATTTTTCTGTATCAAAAGTTCGTAATTTAATCAATTGGTCCTTTTTTTCGTATATTTTCCAAAAATATACCCATAATGTTTTAAAAAAAAAATAAACCAATAGAATGAGCGGGCAGGAAATCTTAGTGTCTTAAAAATGGAATTAAATCATATCTTCATCGATAATAGTTGTTTTGTAAAAAGTTAAGTTTTTAAATCACAATATTGGTAAAAGCTACTTTAGAGCCTAGGATCAATAACAAGATTTCCAGTTTCAGCCAGGACTAAGGAGGTAAAAAATAAAGCTCCCAGGTCCTAAGCCGTAGATTCTTAGCTTTTAGAATATACCTCGGGCTCTAGAGAAGGCTTCGGTTTTCGCCGAAAGCTCACGAGTGTAATATTACTTCCTGCTCTGTATAAACTTCTTCACTATTTTGTGCCATATTAGTTCCGATATTTCTATTACACGAATATATCCAATTCTATCCGTAGCCGAGGTATATTCTAAAACCTGACAGACTGTACATTAGTCCACTGCCGGACATAGCCCTCCCTAACGAGCGCCATAGCGCCCTGTCTTCTACTTGCCGCATCCAGCATCTGCCTGCAGTTTTTCGCAGGTTCTAAGAATAACTATCGCCATTACCGAGAGTTATGATGTCCACTGTTTGCAAAAAAGAACACGTTATAGAAGAAGATATAAATTTATACATCGTTGGCGCCAGATAGCCTTGACATACTCTAATCAATGGCCAGTTGTCGGAACGAGCCGTCTATGCCGAAAATCTCGTCGTAACTCTTCGGCTTTCCGGGCCGAAGCGCCTCGTTCGCTTTGACCGACTCCTGCGCATTGAACCAGTCCTTGTACTCGAGGATCTTCGCTATCCATTGCGCTGTAGAAGTAGAATATTTTTGTTATTTATAGTTGTGTCGTACAGTGCGTAGCTTAAATAACAATATAAAAATTTCCAGGGGTCCCCAGATCAGGGGCTGCGTGCTGGCAAGGCTTAAGAGATAGATAGACCTAGGGCCAGTTTCTGAATTGAGAATTTCGCTAAGTAAGTCAACTATAGTGCTGTCTTTTCGAATTTTCCAGAAAAGAGTTTGACAGAATGTTATTTAAGTATTTAGAATAGAATGATAAAAAAATAATTGTGAGCACGGGTTAGGTGTTTGTGAGAGGTAACTTTAAAATTAATCGGTACTTAGTGAAGATTTTCAAGATTGTTTGGTTTATTTAAATTTTCAACTATCAATATTTTACAGGTAGGTATTTAGTACAAATTCTTTACCAGCCAGTTCATCCGTGGTCAGACAATCGCCACCGTAGTCTTTGGGCAGCATCTCCCTTGGAATGTATTGGTAGAGGTCCTTCACTTCTTTGTGGATAAAGATCTGGAAGAGTGATTTCAAAACGTCATTCAGTACCTATTCAATTCCCTCAGACTGGCGCAGAGTCAAAGCACATCGAAGCGTCATAAATTAAAGTTGCACGGATGTGCGCGTGAACAGAATTCGCGTCGTAGGTCACATTGTTAGTTAGACCTGAGATTTCCGCACTTAGCCTCATAGTTGGGCCATTGCACGTAGCAAGCGCTGAGGTACGCTAACACCTCAGACACTAGGGTTTCCTTACGATGTTTTCCTTCACCGTCAGCGAGTAGTATTGCTACTATAATTTCACAAATGTACATAACTTAGAAAACAAAGTCATTGGTACAAGCCGGGGTTCGAACCCACGACCTCCCGATTGAGAAGCCGGCGTTTTACACCGCTCCGCTACCACCGCTCGTCGTAGGTCACATTTGATGGAAATAAAATTCACCTGAGGCGTCGTGGGTGCTTGGAGAAGAATGCTTGGAGACCTATTTGCCCATATTGCCCCAGCTCCTCAATTAATTAATAGTTCCACTGTTCCAGTCGAAACAATCAGAGTATGGGGAGGATGAGGGAAAGTTTTCTTAAGAGAAATTAGTCGACGCCTCAGGAGTCGTGGGATGACCTTCATTCCCTTAGCATTTAGTTCTTTCACGCTCGAGAAAGACCCTTCTCCATGCAAAAATGTCAATTTCTCTGTCAAGCCCGAAATGTCTCGACGCTAACTTGGCGACCGCAACCGAGATGGAGTCGACCGAGACTTGTAGACAGGGGCATTATTATGTAAGTATCCACTGAGTTGCGTGACGTTGATTTTACTTTTTTTAAGCTACTCCGGCTGTCAAATACATACATTTTTTGACACTTAGGAGTCGTCTAAATGCTTCACTCGATAGAGTGGAATGCGACGTAATAGGAGGGCAGAACTGGGTACCTATATACTTAACATGGCGGCATGGCCGAGATGATTTCGGCTGAGTTAGACATTAATTTTGACAAATGAGACCAAGACATGTCTGATAGCCACGGTGGCAAAGACAAAGCCTCAAGAGCTTATACCTATTGTGCAGGAAAAGTACTAACTTTATTAATCTTTTTCGTGTTCTTGCTAAATTATCATTTGTTTTTTATTATAGTTTTTTAATTTTACCATGGTGAGTGCATAGAACTATTTATCAATAACCACTTTTACAGTGTTGTCAGCTTCTCAAATACAACACTTTTATCTAATATAACTCCCGATGTGGGTTTATGGGTATTTAGGACCAAAACCAGACCCAAGGTGCTGTTTAGTGGGTAGGCGCACTTCTTGTGAGTACCACATTGACGGCACGGCCGGATCCGTGCTGTTATGCATGAGCATTCACCACCTCCCTCCCCAGTGTCCTCCGGAGGGTGCCCTTTATAGGGTTAAAAAAAACAATATGGCAATATCATATATCATAACTTCAAACTAACAATTTTTTATATCATGACTTCCTTTTATTTAAGAAGAAAAATTGTTTTTTTTTTTTATTTTGATCTCATATTTTAACAGATGTTTTGTTTCGTTCGTTTTTAATCGATCTTCTATTAGTGGTTAGTTACCTAATTGATACAGCCCTCTTTACATTACTCCCATACAACATCTTAGGGAGAAGGCAGTGGCTGAAAACCAGCGCTGTCCGGGGCTGACCCGGGTCAGCACCAGCTGAGCCACCTTTTGCCTTATTTTATAATATCTAGTTTTAAGTCTTACTTTGTTTAAGTTGTTTTTGATGAAACAATAAAATTCTTTTTATTCTTATTCTTATTTTAACTACTTTTAGGTAGACAAGACCGCAGTCTATTGCCTATCTCGAGTCACGGCTCGGTCGTGCTTTGGATATACATAACAAGTAATCCTAAATCTCTCACTCGACGTCGAGAGAGAATCAAAACGTGCCTACTAAGCGAACTCATGCGAAGGATTTCTCTAACGCTGCTGCGTCCGAGTGATCCCTTCGCCCATCTAGTCGGCTATATAGGCTGCTACTTATGTATGCGGAATCTGGGATTCCAATAATTTTAAACGCAATGTCTGACCTCCATGGTCAAATTCGTTCTTTTTTTAAATACTCGCCGCTAATATTTTTCTCTTATATACGTTAGTGTTTTGTTTTTGTTGGGTTTAAAATGTCATATCGATGAAAAAATGGAACTCACTCGTGAAAATATTCGTGCTATGATTTATTACGATTTTCGACGTGGTTTAACGCAACAACAGTGCGTAGATCAATTTACTTCGACTTTTGGTGGTGAAGCTCCATCAAAAACGACTGTGTATCACTGGTTTAGTGAGTTTAATCGCGGGCGCAGTAAGCTCACGGACGAAGTTAAAGAAGGTCGCCCGAAATCGGTGGTTGTGCCACAAAATATTGAAGCTGTGCGAAAACTAATAATGCAAGACCGCCATGTTACGTATCGCGAGATAGAGGCTAATCTGGGCATATGTATGACGAGCATTCATAGGATATTACATGAACATTTGTCTGTAAAAAAAATTTGTTCGCGTCGGATCCCGCACAACTTAACTCAGGATCAAAAAGATGCTCGCGTCGAATGGTGCAAGAAAACCTAAAAAAAATTCCACGGAGGCGACTCAAAATCTGTTTATAATATCTACACAGGTGACGAATCCTCAATCTACGCGTACGATCCCGAAACTAAACAACAATCAACAGTTTGGGTGTTTCAAAATGAGCCGAACCCTACGAAAGTGGCTCGTGCAAAAATCACTGTAAAGCAAATGGTGGCCTGCTTTTTTGGTATTAATGGCCATGTGGCTACAATACCACTGGAGAATGTAAGATGTTATTAAAATTTATGTTACCTATTTCAGCCAAATGAAAATAAAGATCCCACGCAAAAGTCTTCAATTAAACCTTTTTACATTTTCCGTGCTTAGAAAATGCATTGTAGGAAGTAAGTATACGTTTTATACCAGAGGTAATTAATGAGTATCGTCCTGTCAAAGAAAAAAAACGCCTTGAAAACAGTAATCAGTCGGTGGTCTGCTAAATACGAGTAGGTTCTAAAGTTTGTATCTAATAGGGTGTATAAGGTCTGTCAGGTAAAGGGATCAATGTGACAATGTAGGCAAACCAAGAATTGAAAAAGGAAAGTTCGTTGGTTTGGACGTATGGAGAGGACGAAGGAAGAAAGATTGACGGAAGAAATATATTGAGTGAATGTGGGTGGAAGAGCCGGCAAGGGACGTCACAGGTGGGCATACTTCGACTGAATATGCCATAGGGGATGTATTAGCATAGGTCAAGATAAAAAGAAGGTACTAGAAATCGAAGTGAGTGGATGCAATGACTAATTAATATTGATAAAAGGAAAGAGATCTGTCAGACCCTGGTCTCTGTCCACCGCTCCGGGATTCAGGCATGAACTTCTGATGTGCAAATCACGTGTGGGAACAAAAGATGTGGGTACAGCGATCTCATTCCGATGTAAAAACCTAACTGCAAAGAAGGTACTCGGGGCTGCAAGTGATGACTTCAGCCAGATGTCGCTGATTGTACGTAATACAGAGAGTATGGTAAAGAGGTTCAAAATTTCACTGATGTCGGTGAGTCGCCCATCAGCTCAGTTGGAAGAGCCCTGGCACGGATAGCCAGAGGTCGCGGGTTCGAATCCCGGCATGGGTGGAGTTTTTAGCCCCTAAATAGGTTTTTAAAAAAGATATGGTTTTAACAAAAGAGAGTAACAAAAGATATAGGTTCGAACCCCGGCTGGGGACACAAAAAAACCCCAGGTCTGGGATGGTTACATGTTTTTGATGTCGTTGTTTCTGGTTCCCACGACACAGGGTATCCTAGTGTGGGGCCAGAAGCAATGTATGTGCCTGTATGTAAACGTTATATTATGTTTTTTGGTGGTGGCGCAAGCGTTACTGCCGCTACGCGGTTTTAACAGCCCTAACAATGGAAAAAAATCATAACTTCTTTTATAACGCGTCTTTGATAATGTATAACTTTGATTTTATTAAAAAAATTGTGTATTATGAAAAACAGCTTCTCGTAATACTATTATACAATTGTTTCCTTAATACAGTATGGGCAAATAATAAGACTTTCTTGACCTTTTCAATTCACACAGATTGCTGAGACGTGAAAAAAAGAAACAAAAAGTAAAGTAAAAGTAACAAATTTATGTATATAAGTCTAAATATACGTAATATAATACCGTTTTTTTGAAAAAGTGGCATTATAAATCTTAATAAATACAAAGGCTTTATTGTAGTTTGTAGCTATTTAAACGACAAACGCAGCGTAGGACGCCCGATAAGTATTTTACTCAATATGGTACTGCCCATGATTGTTTCGCACCGCAGTCTGTGACGCTCGTGGGGTAAAACCTGGCACTGACTGAAAATCAGCGCTGAAGGCTAGTCCATCAGCGTATTGCTGAGGCAGTTGCCATTTATAGCAGCAGGGACACGCCGTGACCGTTTGTTTTTCTTTTTGTTTTTTGTGTATGTCATGCTTAGTAATATGTTTTAAGTTTGTTTTGTTACTGTGGCGTGTGCACTGTTTCTATAATAAATGTTTTTCTTCTTCTTCTCCCCTGTGACTGGGTGAAGCGACGACATTCGCAAAGCGGTGGGCAGTGACTGGAAGAGGAGAGCCGAAGATCGGGCTCAGTGGCGTGTCTTGGGAGAGGCCTATGTCCAGCAGAGGACTGACGCCGGCTGAATATGATGATGATAACGGTGACGTCACCATACTTCACATGAAACAAGAGCCGAAGATCGGGCTCAGTGGCGTGTCTTGGGAGAGGCCTATGTCCAGCAGTGGACTGACGCCGGCTGATTACAATGATGATGGTGATTTGTAAATGAAAGGAACTTAAGTCCAAGAACACTTTGAAGCAGCTTTGCCAGAAACTACCGTTATAGCGGAATCCGATTGAAGCCTTCGATTGTTGATCTTAGGTTCTAGAGTCTAGAAATAGGTTTTTAAATTTGTTCCTTAGCACGGGTTTGTGCATTAAAAATAAAAATAGTATAATCATGTGGGTACAGTGATATCGTTCCGATGTTAAACCTAACTGCAAAGTAGGTAGTCGGGGCTGTAAGTAATGCAATTTGCTTAAGTCAGATGTCGCTGCCTGTACGTAATACAGAGAATAGTGTAAAGAGGTTCGAAATTTCACTGATGCCGTGAGTCGCCCATTGGCTCAATTGGTAGAGCGCTGGCACGGATAGCCAGAGGTTGCGGGTTCGAATCCCGGCATGGGTGAAATTTTTAGCCTCTAAATAGGTTTTTAAATTTGTTCCTTAGCACGGGTTAGTGCATTAAAAATAAAAATAGTATAACTAAGACAACTATTTTTAGAATCTACAGTCTAGAGTCTAGACTGTAGATTCTAAAAATAGTTGTCACAATTGGTAAGATTTATAATATTCAGTTTTTGCAATAAACGTGTTGTAAAATAAGTTATGATTGTTATTTCGTTGGCAGCGCCTTCATTCCTTGGGGACAACACTAGTGTAAACTTACCCTTTTCCTAATTTTCTCCTTAAGAAACGGTTTGATGAAATTGACGAATCGCTCGACAATAGCCGAAGTGTTGACGATGTGAATTTCCTTTATCTTGGTGGGATATGCTTCCTGAAAATAATAAAAACGATTTATTAAAAGTAAAGGTCCACCGAAGTTTGCAGTTTTTCGCAGATCGTCATCCCACCCGGCCCTAGAGTCTAATACTTACAAAGATTTTCAATAGAATGATATAAGCACGACAATGGTTGTTATTTGCCTCAATTTGGTGGTTTACAAAGCAATAATATAGCAGTACAATATAATTCCAGGGGTATAACACGCGTAAATAAATAGGCATCTCACGCGAAGAAGATCGAATCGCGCGAGGCGCCGAGTTAAGTAGCACGGGCTGTACCATTACAATGCGATTGTTTATTAGACTACCGATAATGTGAATGAAACAACCATTACCGGACTAATATGACTCTATTGAACAACTATGCATTTTAGAGACTCGCCCCCCCTGGTTAAATGCTTGGATATCCTTCAATTTGTCCAATTAAGAACTTAAAACGAAAGCGTTTTATAATGAAAGTGGGCAAAGTGCGAAATTAAAGACGGTTTAAAAAGTATAAATAAATATTCATTGACAATAATTATTACACAGATCTCATTAGCTGCTAGAATATAGAATAAATACATAGATAACATCCAAGACCCGAGAAAAACTAGAAAAGTTTGTTTCTTAGCTTGACCCGGCTGGGGATCGAATCCGAGACCTTCGGTTTTACAGTCAGCGTGCCAAACCGCAGCGCCACCGAGGCCGTATGAAGATTTGCAAACTTACATAACGTTTGCCAACCTCACCTGAACACAGATCATGAATTTCTTCAGCACAGTCGGGGACAGCTTCACAAACAGACTTGGCCCGAGCACCGCAGAGTCGAGCACGTATACGTCGCCGGCCACCCCCTCCTTTTCCTCCGTGAGCCTTATGTCCCCCACCATAAGGGCTAGTTTCAGGGCGTCGGTGATCTCGCTCTGCTCCATGCTGGGGTGGATGCCTGAGGAAAGGGAGCGTAAGTTAAGGAAGTTGGAATTGTGTTTAAAAGCTCCATGAGATTCATTTTGATGATTCAACGCTTTGTATGTTTCCGCTGCTGGGGCAGTTTCTTGCGATGCAGGAAGAGACGCGAGATTTATTTAATTTTGTTTATTACGCATGTAAAATAGTTAACAATCTGAGAGCCACTTGCAGAAGCCCGTAAAACAATCAAAATTGTTCTAAATCTAGATTTAATGGAACTGCGCAAGGGGCCCTAAGTATAATACAATTGTAGTACATACTGATTTATGCTAGATTGACACGCAACGTATAAATGAACATCAAAATATATAGACAAACTAAATAAGATAGTCCTCATTCACTAAGATCTTACATACCTACATCATATCTTCTTCTACACATCATTATCATGCTTGCTATTATAACTTAATGTTTATGTATGTTTATAATAGTATTTATCTATGTAAGTTTATTTTATTACGTATACGTATGCACATTAATATTCGATGAGCACCAACTACCCGTCTCAATTTCTCCTTCTGCAATCTTTCCGATTTAAGGTTGCCTGGAAGAAATTGCTATCAGCAAAAAGGCCGCCAATTGTACCTCTACTTTTGGAACTGTTGTCTCTGTAATTATTTTGTGTGTACAATAAAGAATATTCATATCTTATCTTATAATTTTTGAAAAATCAATCATTCTGTGCTGTGTGCCAAAGTATTGGTTTGACTCAGTGGTATCCCTTAACCCTGCTAAAGTTCTTAGGTTCAGGAAACCTCCCTCCGTCCCGTCCGTCCACCTTAACCTTGTGTATAAAGACACAAAAATGTTGCAAGATGAACTCCCTTGAGGCCACATTAGTCACGTTGTCTTTGGTGCTGCTTTTATGTAAGCAGCCGAAGCGTAGGCAACGAAAGCAACGTCAATATTGGATGCATCCATTTAATAACCAGAGATTACTTTGTGGAAATCATGTAACAACATTCTCAACAAAATACTCAAAATACCCTCCCCCCCTCCGTTCTCTCTCCGATGTCGTCCGACGCGGTCGCGCGTTTGTATCGATACAATAGCGATGCAGTAGCGCGTTGGCATCGCTTCTGTAGCGCGTTGCAAATGCGACCTAAGCGCGTTGGTAGCGATGCTGTCGCGCGTTTACGAAACGCGCGACAGTCGCCGTGGGCGAGGGCCCTAAGGTGCAGTCCTGCGCATAAGGCCATTACCCTTTACGCAAACGTCAATGGACTACACGCTTGGACCGGTTTCTTTCAAGATGACGCGAATGACGACCGAAGTGGTTTAATAGCAGCTTTCGATAATTTACTGCTTTCAGAGCTTCCTGGGGCCTGTTTCATAAAACTTGAATTCATGGTTTACCATGCCAATCCGATGTACATTGTCTGCACATATGTAGGAGTTGATGTGCTGTTAGATGTACTCCGCTAATCTCATTTATGTGTTAGCAGAATAATGACGGCCTCGGTGGCGCAGCGGTTTGGCACGCTGACTGTAAAACCGAAGGTCTCGGGTTCGATCCCCGGCCGGGTCAAACTAAGAGACGAACTTTTCTAGTTTGTCTCGGGTCTTGGATGTTATCTATGTATTTATTGTATTAAATCAATCGTTAAGTTATCACCTGTAACACAAGTCATTTAGTTGTACTTACTCGTAGTATAGGGCTAACGAGATTTGTGTAATATCTCCATGAATATTTATTCATTCATTCATTCGTTCGTTCGTTCGTTCGTTCGTTCGTTCATTCGTTCGTTCGTTCGTTCGTTTGTTCGTTCGATCGATCGATCGATCGATCGATCCTCACTCACTCACTCACTCACGCACGCATTATAAATTTCCTAGGAAAATTATAAACTTTCGTAGGATTGTAAACGAGAGATATATTGTATTATCTTACGCCCACATTTTCGCAAATTGATAAACTTACCAAATTCAAGCGTAAAATAATAAGTAAGCCTTAACAAAACGCCACCTGCTCGATCTAGAAATATCGTTGATGAAGCGAAATTTACCACAGAGCAACGAAAGTTTTATAGTCGTCATGACCAAAATAGTAAGAAGTCGATTAAAAAGTCGTTAAAATGATGTAAGACTATAATAAAGCTAAAGCTTTGGGACGTCGCAATGTTGCAAACCAAAATTAGGTTCGAAGTTTCACTTCGAATTAACCTAACACCCGAAGTTTCCTTGAACTTCGGGTGTTAGGTTTTATTTTTATAAGAGGAAAAAAAAAATGGGTCCAGAAGAACAAAATCATTCATACAGCAAGATTTTGAGGTTAGGTTTGCAGAAAGTTCAACAATAATTTTCTCGAAAACTACGCATTTTTAGTTTTATGTCATTGTCTTTGTATAAATCTAGAGAAAACGCCATTGGTTATACAATTACATAGGTACATATATTATGCACGAAAGGATTTTCTGATCTGAAACAATATTGTACTTACAATTGTTTGTTTTCTTTCAATAAATAATAAAAAAATAAATTAAGTCGATTGACCAACATATTAACAATTAGGAAGACTAGGCTACGTCATGTACTGTAACTTGTATTTCTTTATAATAGCTGGCCAGCGCAGCACTTTTAAAAAAAGTTTTACAAGTCACTTACGAACTAGTTTGGATCACGAGTGTCAGTAGTTTAAAGGACACGTACTTTATTTTTCACTAGCTGTGCCCCGCGGTTTATCAATTTTCCCATAGGAATAAGATATTTTCCTGCAGTAAGTAGCCTATATTAGTTAATCCAGGGTGTCAGCTAACTCCACACCAAATTTTATTAGGACGCTACAGCCGTTTAGACGTTTAGAAGTAACAAACATACACACTTTCGTCTTTATAATATTAGTGTAAAGTGTTGTGTTGTGATGATGATTAGAGTAAAAGACACTATTTTTGTAACTGTAGGGTGTAGCTTTTGTGTACTTACAGAGGTAAAGAGAACAACAAATTTATTCTAAACAACTTTTCCGTATACATCATCGAAATACATAACAGTTTTGAAGAAAAAAACTTCTTTTTGCTCAAAAAAAAACCTATTTTAGAGGCTAAAAATTTCACCCATGCCGGGATTCGAACCCGCAACCTCTGGCTATCCGTACCAGCGCTCTACCAATTGAGCCAATGGGCGACTCACGGCATCAGTGAAATTTCGAACCTCTTTACAATATTCTCTGTATTACGTACAGGCAGTGACATCTGACTTAAGCAAATTGCATTACTTACAGCCCCGACTACCTACTTTGCAGTTAGGTTTAACATCTTTTTGCTCCCCTGAAAAGCGGGATTTCGATTACAGCAATTGATACTTCCAGAGTTGATATGTGAAATAGTATTTCTTAATGATTTGCGATACTCATGCATAGTTATATATTAAACGGGTCAAATCGCGATTATTTATTGGGTAAAATGTAATTCGATGTCAACCCTTGTATGTCCCCACCGCTGGGGCACGGGTTTCTTCATCGCTGCATCGCAGGAAGGTTAGGCCATACTCCACCTCGGGAACTAAGTCTCGGTTGGTGGAGGATTGTAAGACAGTTGCGGGCCTTACTGTCGTTAAAGTTATCAAGTCTCTGACATGGCTTAGCGACTGCCATTACATCGCAGCCGGCACCAACAAAATCTTTTCTTCGGCAGTGTTGCAGTTAATAACTAGTCCTACAGGCTTTTTTTTACCAGAAAGCTGCATTTTGCTGCAGCGATTATAAGGATTACCAAATATATTATTAAAAATTAAGGCAAAAAACTATGATAGCTGCCGTAGATCCTACGTTTTGTAATATATTTACCCCCTCTCTGTTCCTAAGGGGTGAAACTTGTGCTGCTGCGGGTCTAATCGCTTATTTTTGTCCCTACTATCTCCGTGCAAAACGGCTTGCTTTCATCATAGAATGCAGCTTTAATAACTTACAATAGGTAAAATGTTTTATTTCTATCCATGTTCGCGGACGGTTCCTGTGACCACAGCCACTGCAACGCTGCCGAAACGTCGGGAATTAAGGTAATTATGTTTTACGTAATAAATCGTGAATAAAAAATAATCGCTATTAGACCCGTTTAATACAAATATAATGTAAAACCTTCTTCAATTCAAGCTTCTCTCTACGTCCAACGCCGCTCGAAGCCTTCCTTAAGAGGTAGGGAGTAAGTACTTAACCCACCTACTTTGAGGATTTTCCGATGTTACCGGTTTCTACAAACACAGGAAAATGCGTTGTTTGCTACAAAATGTTTAGGTAAGTTGGTAGCTTAGATCTGACGAGCGTCACTCGGCGCAGCGACGTCAGCACAGGCAAGCAAGTTACATTTTTTGTTGCCTATAACCTTCCCACTACAGAGCACAGGCCTTCTCTCAAAGAGAGAGTACGGGCTTAATTACTACCGCGTGCCCACCGAATTAGCAAAGGTATAATGATATCCTGTGGTGCGTCAATGTTGCCACAAAGGGCATCTGACTCAGCACTTTGTGTATACAAGCCGTCCCACGGCTATGCCACATGGAGGGACAGTACCTTTAATATTGTAGATGGAACATTTTACTGAAAGAAGACCTTATTTTAATTTCAAAAAAATCTAAACTGCATTCATAGATTTTTAAATAATTACACGGTTGAACCGGGAATCGAACCCGCTACACGAGAAAAAAATAATACTCTGTAGCGTTATCACACCGATCGGAAGGCTTCATCATAAGGATATTTTTTTGCTAAATAACATACTATCAGAAAAAAAAAGTGCGTATGCGTTCCAGCATAAGACGATATTTTGTTTCATGTGGCGTCCAGACGACTACGTTCGATTCTAGTTGGCTTCTAACTAGTATAGATAGATAGATAGAGAAGTGTTCTCTATCTATCTTTTCTATTAAACATAATAAGGAAATTACACAAAAATTTCTTAACCTAAGAGTACAGACGACCTCATCACGAGATCTAATATATGTATATGCTAACATATGTTTGTGTTTTTACGTGGATATATATTTTTTTTCTGACATATTTTTGTGCTTATGTATATATTTTTTTTAATTTTATTACTTTGGACGAAACGTTTCTGGATGTATATTTTGTTGCTTGTGTAAAATTGTGATTTATATACTAGTAATAAAATGAATTGAATTGAATGAATTGAATAATTTAAATAAATTGTAAAAAATGTAATAAACGAGCATAAATCCGTATAAAAACAGTTTTAATTATGTCTACTGCTCGTGTTAACCTTAGAAAATAATAAAATGAATTGCTAACAATTACTGTAATATCTGAAAAAAGTTTCCCTTTACACAGTAGACAACCCAGGTTCCTGTAGGTCTTTTTACAGATTTTATTATATTATATCCCATACTGGAAAGCCGGCTTTAACTTAACTTACCCCTCATGAAGGTCACTCTGCAGCCACTCGGCGTCAACCCAGGCAGCGGTGGACCTTGTCTGTAATAAATTATATTATATATTGTGAATACGTTTCTACAATAAAATCCCTGAAGATGTATTAAGCTTGCCTTAAACGCGGTTCAAAAAATGTGTTAATTTGTCACACTTTGTGCCAAAAGGGCTATTATAATTTATAACATAAAGGATTATTTAGATGACAATGATGTCTGAAATTAAAGCCAGCACAGTGCATGAGTTCTACTCGTATGTTTTTTAATAATTATGTAAACGCTGTTAATTAAGGACTTTGAAAAGGATAAAAAAGATTTCTCCAAAATGATCTAAATTTTTAAATGGACACCTAGTTTGAATTGTAACGTTCATTAGGCCGTAGTTTTTGCGCTACTTTGAATAAAACGTTTTCATTTAATTTCAATAATAAGACGTAAAATCGCCATGAATATAAATTGTGGACTATGTAACCAAACAGAAGTGAAAATTTGAATTTATTATGATGTGATCGATGTTCTTTTGACGAATTTCACTGAAGATTACTTGGTGTTCAATGCACATCTTAATTTAAACATTTATTTGGAACCATATGCCATAAAGCGTTTTGTTTACAAAGTTCCCAATTTCGGTTTCTCAATGGACGAAAAAGTAGTGACTGCGTCGCTAGCCGTTAAGACGCTTATCTACGAAGACAGAGGTCGGGGGTTCGATTCCCACTGGAGGTCACCGTACATTTGTACAGATGTATTTCATGTTTGTGACGAGGTTACCATAGTTCAGGGTATCCTAGTTTGGGACCAGGTCAAGTGATTGTGTTGTGTGAGAGTTATTATTGTTAAGGGCATATTTACATATTTATACATTATTAATCACAGTCGTTAAGCCATGTCAGAGGCCTTATGGGCGGTTTCATAACATCTGACAGTAAGGCCCGCCACTGTCTTACAAAACCTCCACCAACCCGGACTTGGTGGAGTATGGCCTAACCTTTCTGCGATGCAGGAAGAGACCCATGCCCCAGCAGTGGGGACATACAAGAGTTGATAATGATTTATACTTTATTGCTCCCATAAAAACCATTCAGAAAACACCAAAGTTTACAAAATAAAAAAAATGTACGTGGCGACTTTATTTCATTAGAACTCTCACTCCCAGTCTTGATGTGATGATACGGAAATTATAACCGAGGGAGGGAAAGTCTACAATTATGTAATTAACCATTCATAAGTAATTCATATGAATCTAGGTAGACACAAGTACTTGTACCTAGTATTCTTCCCACCTATTCATTATGTCTACAAGTGTGTACTGTGTCCTCTATACTTCCCTATGTCATCAAGTAATCATGCTGCTTATCGACCAATGGAACGAATACGAACGAATGTACAAAACATTTTTTATCATAATCATAAGCTTTATTGTCTCAAGCATTTGTACAAAGCTGTTAAAACAAAAAATTCGTATGTAGGTAGTTGGATAAAATAAACAATTTTAGTAACAGCAGAAAGAAGACTTGTACTACCCTCCGCGCTAGTTCATACCGTGTTGCGGCAAAGTAGCATTCGCCGTCCTCTACGTGACGAGTATTGCATACAAGTATCAAACTTCACTACACGATAAAAACATGCAAATAGGGTGCACAATCGTTTACTGTTGGCAAAAGCGATAACAAAAACAAGTCATAGTGTATGGTGAAATCAGAAGGATGTTACGTTTGAAGAAAACTTTTTTGTAGTGAAATTTTATGTGAAGTAAATTGTTATACTTACACAGAAAAAAGGTACCGAAGTAAAACTATCAGTTACTTTATAATAATTATTTTTGAATCTAAGACTGTTTTTTCCTGTGTATGTGGCTATTTAACATTGTTTATTACAGCAGTGGTGCCATATAAGGGTTGAGATCGAATCGAATTGGGCCGTGAAACGCGTTGTTGTGGACCCGGTGCAGTGATGACACGGGTATTACTTCAATTATCATTATAATTTTACACCCAAAAACCATGGGTACTTTACTAAACATATTGTTTTCTTTTCAATTGTGACATTGCTCAGAAAAGGTATAATTAATATTTTCTTTTGTTTCACATCATTAATTACTTACTAATATAAAACGAAACTAAACCTAAAACCTATATAACTACTGTAGCGCAGTGCAGTGCAGCGCAGACTGTAGCGCAGTCTCACTTCATTTGCAAATAATTCGCATACGACTCTAAGGCCTATGACTTGAATTCTACATTCTATTCAACGACTACTCTAATTACCATGCGACATTCGTTATCGTTATCAACCCTATATATTATGTCCCCACTGTTGGGGCACGGGTCTCTTCCTGTATGGTACGAAGGTTAGGCCATACTCCACCACGGGGGCCAAGTCCGGATTGGTGGAGGATTGTAAGACAGTGGCGGGCCTTACTGTCAGAAGTTATCAAGCCGCCCATAAGGCCTCTGACATGGCTTAACGACTGCAATTACATGACAGCCGGCACCAACGACTTAACGTGCCTTGCGAAGCACGGAAGCGCTCGGAAAAAATGCCACTAGCGGTAGTCACGAGATAGTCACCCATCCAGTACCTGACCGAGCCTGTTGTTTCTTAACCCAAGTGATTGATTCCAATCACTCGGTTCCGCTAGGCCACGAGCGCTTCGACGTTATGACACCTCAAAGCAAGCGAAATATAGTAACAAATTTGCGCATACGAGATTGTGAGAATACATGAAACTTATTTTCATGCGACAAAAGTGTAATCCTTCGATTATTTTGCGACTACGCTTTTAATTCGCATGGGCAAGACTCGGCTCCCAGATCGCTGTTGGGCAGTAGAATACCAAGAAGGATGGTGGTATTGCCTCGCTGTATGGCGAAGTAATGTATTTGTATTCACATCATTGAAATACAACTAAGGCCCTGTCAGAAAACCAGTGGTCTCGGGTTCATAACCCGTGACAATATGCTGAGACAGCGGCATTTTTATAACCATAACACACATTGGAATCAACCTATGTAATATTATAATAGTTATAAACTGTTTGTGTCTGCATGTTAGTCTAGTATATTACTACAGTCTATGTTAGTTAAGTGTATTTAAATCTTCCGTTCTATGTTGCCATTTATATTGTATGGTCTATTTGGTGTTATGGTTTATGAATAAACATTTCTTACTCTTACATTACATTTACATACAAGCACAAACATTGCTTCTGGCCCCACACTAGGATACCTTGTGTCGTGGGAACCAGAAACAACGACGTCACAAACATGTAAACATCCGAGACCTGGGCTTTTTTTTTGGTGTCCAGCCGGGATTCGAACAAAGAACCTCTTGCATGGTAGGCAGATGCGCTACCGCTACGCCACAGAGGTCGTCTTACTCTTAGTCTTACAACGAATCCTAAAATGCGGCGAGCATGGCGCGCGCGTCGCTGACAAATGTGCGATGACCTTATAAGTTATTGTTTGTTCGGTTGGTCATCAATTGGCATCACCTTACCCATTATGATTATCACAATCATTTGCTAACTTTCACGGTCTCTTGCCCCGCCTTGTCTAAATACATGCAGTACTTAGGTACAGTCGAGGGCGTCAGTCAGATTTTTCTGTTTGTGTTTTTCTAAATCAAATCAGTTTTTTGCAGTCTCTACGTAACTGATTAAATTGCACGTTTGTTAAGGTTAATGAAGCGCTCGTGGCGTAGTCGAATCGGGTGATTGGAATCAATCACTTGGGTAAAGCAACAACAGGCGCAGTCAGGTGCAGGATGAGTGACTGTCCCGTGACTAACGCTGCTAGTGGCATTTTTGACGAGCGCATCCATGCTTCGCAAGGCACGTTAAGCCGTTGGTGCCGGCTGTCATGTCGTTAAGCCATGTCAGAGGCCTCATGGGCGGCTTGATAACTTCTGACAGTAAGGCCCGCCACTGCCTTACAATCCTCCACCAACCCGGGCTTGGCCCCATGGTGGAGTATGGCCTAACCTTCCTACGATGCAGGAAGTGACCCGTGTCCCAGCAGTGGGGACATACAAGGGTCGATATCGATTAAGGTTAATGTGCTTTAAACGGCACATAGTTATTTACTCTAAACACGAAGAAATAAGTGCCAATTCGCCAAATATTTCATCCAATAATATGCAAGTTTAGAGCGGGATCTAAGGGATAATAAAATGGGTTGGCGTTTAGACAATGAGCACTGATTTGAAGAACACGGAAAATAAGAACAGTGTTTGTTTGACTGAAGGTTCTGAATGGAATTCGCAACCTTCGAGAAGGAGTGCGGGTTACTCTCTATGAAGGACTACTCTTAACTATATTTAACTACTGCAGTACGGTTTACGAGAAGTGCTCCTAGCCTAGTCGAACCGAGTGATGGGAATCAATCACTTAGGTTGAACAAATAAAGATCAGCGGTCAGCTGCTGGATGGGTGACCGCTAGTAGTATTAAGACTGCACTACAGTTAACCAGTTATTTAGCGAATATCTCAATTCAGAAATTGGCCCATAAACGAAAAGAAAATTTTAGGGCAGGCTGTAGGTTTACAGCATTCAAAATCTGGGACGACATTCGTCTATTCAAGAGAATATATAATGAATACCTGTCTCGTTGGTCTGGGGGTGTCACGTCTCATTACCATACCAGAGTTCGTGGCTTCGATCCCACTGGAGGCCGTCGTACATTTGTACAAAAGGCTTCAGTCTGGTTGTATCTCCATGTTTGTGATTTCCTTGTCTGTTTACCTCAGGGTACTAGTTTAAGACAAAGAAAACAGGGCAGGAACAAAAACCGCGCTTGGAAGTAAAGCGTGTTACTCGCACCGTTAAACCAACAAGGCAGTGAAATGCTGTCGACTGTACACCAATAACTACATGTCCGTGAACCTGAAACACGTGCACACATATTCCACGTAATCTCTACATTTTGTACAGCCTTTAAGTACATGTGATTATCGCGTTAATACTACATAAGTACCTACCCACCTAATAACAATTAGGTGGACGGTACAACTTGACATTACCTGGGTACGATGTTCTTCCAATTATATACCATCTTTAAGGCCCTGTCACACGAAGCGAGTATTCGCCGAGCGAGTGAAATTGCATGCTTGGCCTCCGTGGTGGAGTAGAGCCTAACCTTCCTGCGATGTAAGAAGAGACCCGTGCCCCAGCAGTGGGGGCATACAAGAGTTGATACGTGCGTGACAAGTTGACAGCCTAGCGGGCGACTAAATTATCTTAAGTCCGGATTGAGGGAGACTTGCAAGACTAGCGGCGGGTCTAACTGTCAGAAGTCATGAAGCCGCTCATAAGGCCTCTGACATGTCTTAATGACTGCCAATACATGACAGACTATTTATACTCCAGTCCATCTAAAGATTGACTGGAAGAGATAACTTTTAGTGATAAAGCCATCGCCTGTACCTTGGGGTAAGTAAGATAATTATATGTGTGTAATTTCCTTTTTTATGTACAATAAAGTGTTCTCTATCTATCTATCTAAGCTCTTCGCAAACTAGCAGCGATAGAATCGCGGCGAGGAAACTCGCTACGTGCGACAAAGGCTTTAAGTGCAGCTTCTTTCGTCATACGTATTTCCCAACTTAGTAACTGTTTTAATTCACCGTGATTGGGTACCTAAAGCTATAGAAGTATATCCGCCTGAGATATCCCTTGCAAAGGTTTATTTGCATACATACATAACCTCACGCCTGTATCCCAGAGGGGTAGGCAGAGACCAGGTACTGCCACTTGCCACGATCCTGACAGATCACCTCCGCTCCATCAACGTTCATAAGTCGTTGCATGCACGCACGCCGGTTCCGGGTATTTGGTACCAACATCTTCTTCTTCAGGCTATATAATGTAGTCCACTGCTGGACGTAACCCTGCCCTTATGAGCGCCATAGCGCCAACATAGGTACCAACATAATCAATATAAAACAATCACGGTTAAGCATATAAATTAGGGCTTACATGGCATATTTACTACCAGAAATAAGTTTGAAATGGCACCAAAATGACCGCAGCATTTTGCCACGAAGGACCAAGAGCCGGTTTTTGAATTGAGAAAAATAAATACTTAAGTGACGTTCTGTCACGCTCTTTGCTAAGACATTAGAAGAGAGAGACATTTCAGATGAGATTCAGATCAGATTACGCGAAAAGTTACATAATCAAGGTACGGTTCAAATGATTGTGTTGTGTTGTGTGGAAATTATTATCGTTATTTTCATCGATAAAATGTATCAAACTCGCAAAACAGTATATCAACCTTTACATTTAAGTTGCAAAGTCACCGTTAATACCTACGAGTATATTGTATCCGTAGCTATATTTGTTGTACCTTTATAATAACTCCTATTACTAAGTAACTTTATTATGTAATCTGCGTATGTGGAATATTGCATATTTCCGTATATATTGTATTTCCTTCTTGTAAGTATTTTTCTGATGTTTTCCTTTCCACGCCTGCCATACTTTTTAGAGTACCATACCCAAAACGTTAGGCACTCTATTACTATTCGGAGTAGTCCTTACGTAAATAATAGATTAGATTATTTATACAGGGGACTAGTTCACCACAACACAGGGAATCCTATTGTGGTAACTAGGGCTTCATCCAATTTCTGTAAAATTGTTTATATACTTTTTTCATTTTCATATTTCATCGTCGTCGTCCGGCTATACTAGCCCACTGCTGGACACAACCCTCTCCTGAAGAGCGCCACGTTGTGCTCTCATAGGGGGTAATGCCCATAATCTCCATGCTGGGCATGCGGGTTGTGGATCGCGGTTTGGTGGAATTGAACTGCAGGGGGCGCTGCTGCCCACCCTCCGGTTGGTATTATTTCATATTTCATACTAAAAGTTTATTGTTAGATCCACAAACGTAAATATTGATTGAAAATACTAAAATGCTAAACATGAATATAATGTACTGACTTGAAATTACATTTTACTTCACTGCTATTGAAATTGCTAATTAAGGTGTTCGATGCATGTTCGAACAATTACTAAAACTCCACTGTCCGTCAGTCCGTCTGCCGGTTCGTCTGTCCGTCCGTCCTGTCTCATGAACCGTATTAGTTAGAATGTTGAAATTTTAAAACACTGATGATTTATTTCTGCTGCTGCTAAAACAATAAATATGTACTAAAACAGAATAAAATAAATATCAAAATGGGGCTTCCATACTACAAAAGTGATGTTCATTACTTAATATTAATAAATCAACAAGTAGACTATTCATTTAAAAATAAATAATTAAACTACAATAAAACAACAAAATTGAAGTGATTTTTATGCCGTCTTTGTGCTCGAGTTCAACTCGCACTTGGCCGAGTTTTCCACCGGGCAACACCTACATGTTGCAATAAAGACATTACATAAACTCACGCCTGTAGCGGAGGGTGAGCAGAGACCTGGGCCTTAATTCTGTTAGTTGGCTCCTAGAAAGTTTGATACGTGTGCGGGCTTAGACTTAAATAAAGCAGCAATGAAAAGAAATCGCCACGTTACGGCGTGACGACAATATCAAATATAATCAAAGATTTAACGATATTAGGGGAAAGTCCACATTAAAAAAAATTAATTACCAATATTTTCAAGAAAATAAAATTATAATACTGCTTTCAGCCATTTTGACTGAAACAACTATTACACCGCGTGACGTCACGCTTAAATGTCATTGATAAACTTCACCCGTGCTTTGTTTGACGTTTGATGTTTGTTTAGCTAGGCGTTACGTCAGATTCGACGCCATGACACTGCGAGCTGGTTTCCCATAGTTTTAAAATAATAAAAAAATGCTTTTACCTTAGTTCTTTAGTTTATATAACTGAAATATAGGTTTTTTTTGTAAATAATATTTGTGTCCCCACATTGGCCTTTTTGTATCTACTTAATGAGATGATTTATACAGCGTCCAGTGGCATCTTCACTTACACTAGATGGGTGAAGGGACCACTCCGACACTGTAGTGCCTGGGACATGGTTTTATAGATGGTGTAGGCTTGCCCAGCACCTATACCATCCTGACAGCTTAGTCGGCCTAGCCCACAGGAAAGACTAGTCAATACGTGCGGAGCCAACCAAGCCCCGGTTTTCCTCACGATGTTTTCCTTCACAGTAGCGTGTGGTATTGCGACTACAAATTCGCAAATGTACATTTGCGATTTCATTGTTACATTTGTAACTTTGAAATTAAACGAAGTCATTGGTACATGCCCGCACTCGGGATCGAACCTGGGTCTCTCGCTTGCGAGTCCATGGTTCTACCCACTGAGCTACCACCGCTTGTCCCATTATGGAAGAGGATTTGAAAATCTTACGTCATGCCTATTGTGATTGTACTTGTTAAGGGTTTTTGCAGTCTATGTAGTTTATTTTGCACACGTATATAGACCTATTTTTTACTGCTGCTCCGACTCTCCAAGGTTTGCTGGAAGAAATCTCTTACAGAGATAAGCTCGCCTTTGTATGTGTTATTTCTTATGTAATGCCCTTTTTAGTGTTTCGTGTGCGACAAAGTATAAAAGTATTGTACTTTTTTCTAAGGTTAATACGAGCAGTAGACATGATTAAAACTGTTTTTACACGGATTTATGGTTGTTAATTACATTAACGTTTCGGCACTTTTTCAGGTGCCGTGGTCCCGGATGACTCAGCCGGACGACAATCAGTCATCCGGGACGAGCATAAATCCGAGCATAAATCCGTGTAAAAACAGTTTTAAGTATTGTACTTGTACTACAATGCATTAACAGCACCTAGTGCCAGGGATTGCCACTTGCCACAAGCCTGACAGACCTCTATCGTTTCATCACCATTCATTAGCTAGTCGTTGCGTGCACGCACGCTGATTTCGAAAAAGAATTAATAAGGTAATAAGGCCCGCCACTGTCTTACAATCCTCCACCAACCCGGACTTGGCCCCCGTGGTGGAGTATGGCCTAACCTTCCTGCGATGCAGGAAGAGACCCGTGCCCCAGCAGTGGGGACATACAAGGGTTGATAACGATATTAACGGGTCTAATCGCGATTATTGATTAAGTAAAACGTAATAATATAACTATACCCAGCACTCGATAGAGGTGGGCTGATGATGATAATGAATAATAAATTATATATTATATTAACGGGTCTAATCGCGATTATTTATTAAGTAAAACGTAAAATATAACTATACCCAGATTACCCAGCACTCGATAGAGGTGGGCTGATGATGATAATGAATAATAAATTATATATATTAAACGGGTCTAATCGCGATTATTTATTAAGTAAAACGTAATAATATAACTATACCCAGCACTCGACAGAGGGGGGCTGATGATGATAATGAATAATTAACGATATATATTAAACGGGTCTAATCGCGATCATTTAAGAAAAACATTTATTTAACGCCACATAGACATACAAAATTTGACAGAAAAGGAAAATACAGAAGAGCAGGAGTTAAACAAAAGCAAAAGAAAGGACGAACTACAGATGAATGAAATGAACATAAATTCCAACGATACACAGTATGTCGATGCAGCGGAAAAAAGGCCTCATGCTCAGTATAAGCTGAGGGTATAGAAGCTGAATGCATGCAAGTACAGGTTAACGTGATATCGTCAGTACACACTAGTCTTCTTCTTCTTCTTCAGGCTATATTAAACCACTGCTGGACATAGCCCTCACCTAATGAGCGTCATAGCACAAGGTTGTGCCATCATTGGGGTGTAATGCCCATAATCCCCACGCTGGGCATACGGGTTGGGATCGCAGATTGGTGGAATTGTACTGCAGGGGGCGCTGCCCACCCCCCGGTTTGCCCGCGGGAAGAATTTGGGTTGGTGCTATTGTCTAGGCCGACACCACACAGACTAGTCTTATCCCTCGAAAAAAATCTACGCTGTTAA
Source organism: Yponomeuta sedellus (assembly GCA_934045075.1). Classification (NCBI taxonomy): domain Eukaryota; kingdom Metazoa; phylum Arthropoda; class Insecta; order Lepidoptera; family Yponomeutidae; genus Yponomeuta; species Yponomeuta sedellus. The sequence goes on along the minus strand of OW203742.1, from coordinate 5,406,401 downwards.
ATCCGACCCGCCACTGAAGCCACTTACACTTTGGTCAAAGCCCTCTGCAAATGGTCCTCCGTGCAATCTCTCCTGGTGAAGAATTCGGGGCAGGCCGCCCTCATAGTGAAGTACATGTCCAGCTTGGACTTGCACTTCTCCAGGGAGAAGCTGCAGCCGCGCAGGAAGGTCATGATGGGCTGGTCCTCTGGAAAGAGACGGTTTTGTAAAAATATGTCTTCTTCTTCAGGCTATATTATGTAGTCCACTGCTGGACATAGCCCTCCCCTAATGAACGCCATAGCGCCCCGTCTTCAGCTTGCCACATCCAGCATCTGCCAGCAGTTTTTCGCAGATCGTCATAAAAATATAAATATATATTTGACGTAAAAATATATATTTACTATAAAGTACCCGGAACATGCAACGACTTATGAACGTTGATAAAGCCAAGATGATCTGCCAGGATCGTGGCAAGTGGCAGTCCCTGGTCTCTGCCTACCCCTCTGGGATACAGGCGTGAGTTTATGTATGTATATTTTTACTGAAACTTACATTTCTGCTGCAAAGTGACTGATAACGTAACAAAACAGATTGCACATGTGTAGGGGTTGATGTGCGTTGGATTGGATGTAATCCAATCATCTGATCCTTGATTGGTGTTAGCAGAATAAGATAGTAAGTTTTTATTTTTCGTGCCTTTGTATAAATCTACAGGAAACGCCACTGGCTACATACATATGCACGTAACCATTTTCTCACCTGAAACTATAGTGTACAATTGATTGTTTTCTTTCTATAAGTATGTAAATAAACTTATTATGTGTGTATATTCTTTTTAACCTTTTTTTTTAGAAAATAGGTATTATGTTTAGTTTTAGTTTCGTTTCATATTAATAGTCTAAATAGTGAAATATATAAAAAAGTTGCAAGCTCGCATGGGAGTCAAAGTTAAAGGCAAAAAATCTACGGATGGAAACAAATATTATTTTTTAGTCGAAGCCGTAAATTATAATTTCGCAGATTTCGAAAATTTCTTTTAAAATTTCTGACAAGTTTGATTTGAAAGTTTTAATTGAGTGATTTAATCGAATTGGGGATAGTATTCGTGTTCGAACTGAGTACGGAACTAGCTAACAGAGTGCAAACTAAACATAAGTCAATGAAAATAAGGGTCAATAACCCATCTATACTTATTCATTTCACCGCCACATTTGCGAGCGTGGCGTTAATATAGAATTCCATTTTTAGCTACAGAATACAAATGACCTAGTTCACTTTTGAATTAATGTCCGAGTTGTACAAATACAGCTTACAGAATAGCACTGCAGTTTACTGTATGAGTTCAAAGTTTTAGAATAATAATTTCAGGGCCATAATTGAAAACACTTACGGTCTTATTAGTAAAAAATCGCTTCCATTAAAATACTCTTAAGACGGCTTATAAGAGGAAGATAAGATGAGATAACATAACATAATATTTAAATACTGGCACATACATATTTTTCTGGCCCCACACAAACATGTCAATTTCAAAAGGGTTTTGTCCCCAGCCGGGGATCGAACCTGGGACCTCTCGCATGGTAGGCAGATGCGCTACCGCTGCGCCACAGTGGTCGTCTGATACGATAAGAATATTCTATACTGTACACTGGAAAAACAACAAATACAAAAAAAATCATCTGCCTACCATGTAAGGGGCCCCGGGTTTGATCCCCGGCTGGGGACAAAAAAAACCCAGGTCTTGGATGTTTACATGTTTGTGATGTCGTTGCTTCTGGTTCCCACGACACAGGGTATCCTATTGTGGGGCCAGAAGCAATGTATGTGCTAGTATGTAAATGTTATGTTATGTTACTTACAAATGTTCATAGTACAATTGGCGGCCTTATTGCCGCCTGCAAATGTTCTCGTTTAGATTAAAGCGTTCTAGTTTAATCGACTTTTTATAGATAAGACTGTACGTGACGATATATGGCATGTGACGTACGCGCTGTGTACTCGTGTCATACCTTTTATTTGACACCTCATTTGTCAAATAAAATCAACCAAGCGGTCAAATACTATGGCATCTGTAGGCTTAGCACGCTGACCATTTTGCCTACTCTCTACTGTCACCTTAAACACTAAACAGTATTAAGATGACGTCACAGAGCGGTATCTCGCCAGTGCGAACATGATGATCGCGGGAGACGTCTCGACGTGCCCCCTTCTGTCAGTTTAATACAGTTTGTCTATGGTTTCCCGCAACGCCGAACATGCAAGTGTTTTTTCTCGCAAAATGACAGCTTAACTTAGAGAAATTTCTCTATTGCTGTCGAGGGTAAAGACAAGGCTTTGAGGTTATAATTTCTCTTTGTTTCCGTGTTTTTATTTTAAATAAAACATTTAGTTTTTTGTATTTGTTGAAATTTTTTGGGCTCTATCGGCTTTTCACGGACTGCTTTACCTCCTATAACGACGACTTTGGCTTCGACTGTGGCTGAAACCTAACGTACATAACGAATTTTATTGCTAAAATGGCTAGGGCGTATGTAAGATATCTTTACGCAATGAACACTGAAAAAGAAGCCCGAAAAAAAAAGCGGACGGAAGTGCGAGAGTGGGAGATGTCCCTCCCACAGGACATCCTCGATGAAGAGTTCCTTCAAAATTATAAAATAAGTAGAGATATGCTGAATTATCTGTGCGAGGAGCTGCCAGAAGACCTATAGCTGAAGATATCTGACTACTACAACTTTTTTTATTTTCTTAGGTAAAGGTCAGAGCGCCCGTTGGGTCATCTGTTCGGAAGTACATGATACGTTATACAGTAAAAAGGAATAAATTAAAAAGCATTACTTTGTATCCCTTCTGAGTTCTCTTAAAAAGCCTCCGTGTACTTTCGCACTTACATCCCTCCGATATGCACCACCGGGCGATACGAGGTGTAAAGTGTAAGGAAATGCGCGCCGAGATAGCGGTAAACTTGAAGCAAAGGAGTAGAACTTAAACATCGTAATATCGTTTACTCAGTTTTTTCGCTCCATTTTCAGTTGAGATTCAGAAAAAAAATTCATGACAGTTTGCTTGCGGAACAAAAAAAGAAAACACGAGGAAAATTAAACGTTTCGGTATGTAGTCCAGTCATATATTTAAGCTAGTTGTCACTTCAGTCAAAACACTTAGGTTACACGTCTGTTCTTATGAAAAAAAAAATTGTGATCAAAACGCATTAGAACCAAATGAACGAATGAATAGTGTTGTAATACAGTCGAAGTATACCGTTCGAGTGTGGCGAACCGAAAAAATATAAACATTAAAGTAATTTCATTTAATTGGCATCCCTATTTTGCCGCCTGCGGGATAGAATTTAGACAGGGTTTTAATTTCTCTTCCACTCATATCATGTTCGCTGTTGCGACAAAACTAATACTGCGGCAAAGAGTATGCCGCGGCGCCTGTCATTTTCCCGCATACTAGCGTGCTAAGCCTACTGGGTGTTCATACAGCGTAATGATTAAAGATACTAATCAACCTACATACATAATTACACAATAACCGGATTTACTAACAACAAGAAGAACACCTATCTCATTGGTAGGTACAAGCAGAAATTTCACGATAATGTCTGATGTGATGACTATGACCTGGATTTGTTTAAGACTAAACATTCTGAGCCAAAGCGTGTGTTTCGTCAGTTTCTTCACTGTTTTAAAAAGTTATGTAAAATTTAGTGTCATATTAGTTCCGATATTTCTATTACACGGATATATCCGATTCTATCCGATAGTAGCCGAGGTATATTCTAAAAGCTATCAGATTGTAAATTAGTTACGTTGAAATTAATAAATTATGATTTCTTTGATTTCGTTTAAACTTTATAGAAATTCACCCATCTAGTGTGGGTGGAGATGCCACTGGACGCTGTATAAATCATCTCATTATGTAGATGCAAAAAGCCAATATAATTATTATTATTTATAGAAATTACAACGAAATTACGACATTTGTAATTTCGTAAATTACAAATTACGAAATTACAAATCTCGGGATCTTACACTTGCTTAAATTACTCTTCGCCGAATAAGAACGCTGAATGTTGCGTATCCATTTAGTCCTAATATTTTTTATAGTAAAAATTACAAAAAAATGCAGCTTTGTTTGTTTAACAATACAAGTTATTATTGATCGGATTTACATAGAAGTTTGAAAGACGATCACTGCTAAAGAGCTAAAATTTGTCATATGTATATAAAAATACATAATTATTTATTACGTTAACAAAACGGTAGAATAAAATCTTATTAAATTAGTGGGGTATCGTTGTATTGGTCGTTTAAAAATATATTAAGGGTGTAGAAAGCCCATTTATCGATTCAAGGTAGCTTTTGCGGAATATTAAACTTAAAGCGATATTTTCTTGCAGAATAGAATCTCTTCCTAGTCAATGATTGATTGTAGAGAAACGTGTTAAAATTCAGTGCACTCGATCATATAATAATAAACATAAACGGAAAGCTATCATCACTGATTAGGCTTAACAAGTAGACGACCTACTCATGAAAAGAAAACTTCGCACAAACTCCATTGAAAATTACTTTGATGAATGATTCTTTCTACGGAACCCTACACTACGCGTGGCCGACACGCACTTGGCCGGTTTTTCTTTACATCTTACAGGACCCCAAAATAACAATACTGCGGCAGAGCTGTAAATATTGCAGTTGCAAAATCTTTCAACTTTGGTTTTATATTAATTTTAGTATTCAATAACTGTTTAAGTAACTACCTACCAAAAAAGGTTTAATTCTACGAAACAATCTTTTCTCACTGTATTTCTCCTTTAAGCGAACGAGGTAACCGCGCGAAAATATAACAGAATGCTATCAATACACCGCATAGCACATTGATCAATATCCAAGCTGCGTGATGCGTGTCGCGGCGAGGAAGGCAGGGGGGCGGCCATATTGTCATTTATTACTGACGTGGCTGACGCGACCGCCCCGTCTCACTCTCGCGTCAGTAAATACTGTCTGCTCTCTCTCTCGCGGCCGTCAATATTACGCTCAGTCCCCTCAGTACCGCGGCGAACGCGTTCGAGTCGTGTGCCAAAATGGAGGATGAGGACGCCGCCGCCGCTACTGACAATACGGGATTCCGAGGACTGATGAAACAGTTCATTTCGGCGTACGAGAGCTTCCCCTTACTATGGGACAAAGAAAACAAAGATTACACGAACAGAACCAAGCGAAGAAAAGCACTGATGAAACTAGCCGAGATATTCTCCAAAATAAAACCCTGTGCCACCATTGAGGACGTCAAGAAGAAGATAAATTCGCTGCGATCGAATTATAGGAAGGAGTTGCAGAAAATAATGAAGTCGCGGGAGGCCTCAAATGGGAATTGGGACGAGATCTATAAGCCGCAATCTTGGGTCTTTTACGAGTTGACATTTTTGGGTAATGTCGTCGGCCTGCATTTGCCACTCGTGAGGAGCAAACCCGAAGTGGAGGAGTCTTTTGATGGCGTGAGTGTTTTGTACTTGTTTCTAAACATTGATATCTACACTGTCAATCTGAAATCGACTCTGTCTTTGATACAGGAACGATCCGAATTGCGCAAGCTATTGGGTACTTATTAGATGTCGTTTTAAATACCTATTTCATTGGATGTTGATTGTAAATGGCATAGGTACAGGGTTTTTCAAGATTTTGAAAAACCCCGTACCTATACGGTACCCAGTTGTATGATTTTACAGTCTTCAGTTCAACATTCTTGTTGCAAAGCCGTCCTTAATGTAACTTATTAGCGTGCACATACCTAGGTATGTAAATATTTACGTGTCTGTACATAGTTAAAGTTTGTATGTTACGACATAATTTATCAAAATATTATTCAAGAATTATCGTAAAAAAAAATATAATTTCCTTTCTGTATCTACTAGATTATGGCAGTTATTGTTAGTGGTACCATCGTCAGCCAAAAGAAATACCTACACAGTACAAAACATGCAAAAAGTTGACCATCAATACAAAGGCAAAACTGGGCCGAGTTTCATATTCAATTCGTAGATTTTTATGAAAATTCGTGGTACATTCCGTAGCAAAGTCTACTTGTTAATCGACAGTGCAATGTACGCCGAACTGTGATAATATTCTACGAATTCTAGTTTTATGAAACAGACCTGCAAATGTAATTTTGAAATGACGCGATCTATGGCTCTATTAAGGATATACGAATACATTTATTATTTTTTCTTCCTAGTTTAAGGTGTTCGGGGCGCTAATTGGCGCCACCAATGAATAAAAGATATCATAACTGTTTTGTAATAAGTTTTTATCTAAAAGTGAACATGAGAAATCTTAGCAACCTGTGATTACTATTCTTAGAACTTACAGTCTAGAAGTTTTATTTTAAGATCGATCAAAGTTCTACTCTATTGATTATTTTAGTACCTATGATCAAAAAAGGCTTAAAAAAAGCCGTTTTTGGCGGAAAGTATGATACGAACTGTGACTACTATTTTTTAAACTTACAGTCTGGAACCTATGATCAATAGATGAGAACTTTAATCGATTTCTGCTAAAAGCGACCATTTTTGGCGGAAAGTGATTAAAGTTATTGGTTGTCTAAAAATAGTTGTCACAGTTGTTAAGATTTCTCATTTTTAAAAACCTATTTAGAGGCTAAAAATTCCACCCAATGCCGGGATTCGAACCCGCGACCTCTGGCTATCCGTGCCAGCGCTCTTTCCAACTGAGCCAATGGGCGACTCACCAGCATCAGTGAAATTTCGAACCTCTTTACAATATTCTCTGTATTACGTACAGGTTTTTTACGTTGTTTTTAAAGGAGACGGATACACTTTCATACATTCTTGGGCCTGGGTGTAAAAAGGTGAAAGTGATGTCAATTTAGAGCTTATATATTAGCAAACCATCTCGGAAAATTCTACGGATTTTGGCAATCTGAGAGCAGAGCTATAAGAGATTTAGTAAAAGTGAGGCTATGCAACAAGCTGACAATGAAACTTATACTAAACTTAACCGTGTCCTTACAAGTTAAGCAAGATCGTAAGTCCGTAGAAAGAAAACACTGGTCGGAGAATTATAATAACAAAAACAACAGGAAACATACTCCAAACGCACTAAACGATACGAGAAGACGAGCTGAAGACGAGTGATCATAGATTGAGTCAGGAAGCTGTCACGTCTGTCACTGTTAGCACAGACCAAGGATGTTTTTTTTGGCACAGACACAGATTAAAAATACAGTTGACAAACACGGGTAATAAATCGATCTGTAAACGAGAATCAATTTAAAGATTTATTTTCATCAAGTTAATATTTTGATTTTTTTAACTGTTAATATTATGTATATTATAATGTATTTATTTAATTTGATTGAATCAATCATCTGGTGCAGGTGTTTTTTATTTAATATATTCAGACTAACCGATTAAAGTAATCGGTATCCTATTTTATTAGGGACATAAACTTATTTTTAAGATTTCTCGTCTTCCAGATTGTGAATTGGGCTCATTTTTTATATTTTAAAATAGAAAAATATAACGTTTTTTTAAACCATAACTCAACTATTTACAATCGGGCCCAGAAATCCCCGTCTCCTTTGTTCTTAGCACGGGTTAGTGCATTAAAAATAATATAAGATTTCTCATGTTCACTTTTAAATAAAAAAAACACAAGTTATGATTTTTGTTTCATTGGTGATGCTAGTTAGCACCCAAAGCACCTTAACTTCTAACCGTTTCTGTTCTACTTTGAATGAAATGCTTTTGAATTTCATTTGATGGGCGGGTGAACTGAAACCTATGGAATGGGGCATAAGTTCGATTTTTGAACGAAAACGGGGCAAGGTCACCGGTGAGGTTAATCCGCTATTTGACACGTATCAAATTTGACGCGATAAATGAATATTTCCTATATTATTTAACGTAAGAAACCGAAATATATTGATTTTGCTAAGTATGCAGGACGGCTGCAAAATTTGCAAAGTAAAAAAAATTTTTCCTCAATTAATTCGTAACGGCGAAAACGCTATCCTGGCGGATAGCGTTTTCGCTTGAAACCATCCTTCTTGAAACCATCTAAAGTATGTAAACAAACATCTTTCAGCCAGAGCCAGTGGACATTGATTATTATAGGACTTACATCAAAGTGATCTTCACATAAATACACCCGAGTTTCAATTGATAGCGAGTCGGGGTCTCTTTTTGCAAGTTTGAGCCCGGTGTTTCGAATGTTAATTTAACTGGGTACACGAATCCACAATTTCCCGGGGGTCTTTATTAACATGTTCATTCTCGATTCATTTTCATTTTCATTCTCGAACAATGCAATAATGATAATTGGTATATTTTGGATGTAAATTCGATGAAATCATGATTGCGTTTTTGTTATTTCACTATACTCAGAGATCACTTACAGAAAAGTGAATGTTAGACTTTGTTTACAATTTTTTGGACTTCAAACCATAGACAAAAATGGCTGACCGCGTTTTTGGCTGTTTAAGAAAATAAAGTTTTAAAATATATTTTTATGTTGCTTTTAGGTCCTCAAAAAATATACTAAAATATTTTTTGGTCTAATGGAAGAGTTATTTACCGTTTAAGACTTACTTGAAGAGAGAGTCAAATAGCGGATTGTGCACTTGGAAAGAGAAAGTTCGTGAAAGAAGTGAAAGTTCGTTGACCACCTTGACGTTAGTATTTTTATTATATTCACTTCAGCTGATGATGATAGCGATTGTGATCTAGGGGAGCGCAAGGTCAAGATAAAAGTTTCGTCCCACTATCGGGTAGCGGCGTCTCGCTTTACGCGGTGAAATAAAGCAAGATAGCGCTAGCCGATAACACTATAACACTTTTATCGTGACATTGTGCTTCCCTAGCCGGCAATCGAGACCCGTGCCCCTCGGTGCGGAAATAATGGGTTGATGATGATTATGGGCAAAATAAAGATTTTCAATTCCATAAACGAAGAGGATAAAAGTTGAATGAAGATAATTTTTTACACGCGAATTTTCATACAACATGCCAAACGGTAACAATGTGGCTCGGTAAAGCTTGGAATAGTGACAAAATTAAGTCAAAAAGTATTTTTACAAAAAAATTCAATAGGAAAGGATCAAAGTCGATATTGACCTTTAGGACAAGATAAAAATAGTGACGTGCACCTAAGTCAGTGACGTCACGGGCGACCTCACAACAAAACTGTGCCCCCAAATGCACTACCGAGGTAATTTTTATGTTATTCGAGAAATCAACGGCGTTACATTCAATAAATAGGTACCTAAAATATTTAATTTTAATTTTTATTATATTTTATTTTTATTTTATTCAGGACACAAATAGTCAAAATATAATCAAATAGGTACAAGTCAAATTATAAATTTTCACTTTTGTACTGTAAAAAAAAGCATTGAAAAATGATTGTTTCCTACTTACTACGTTGCAGTATATTTGTTTAATTTCTTTCATTTATTTATAAAATTTCGCGTTCTACGCAAATAAATAGAACAGATACTAAGCGCATGTGTATGTGTGTGAGTGCCCTGCTCAGTGATACAACTTGGTCTCTGCCTATTTCGCCGGGATATAGGCGTGAGTTTATGAATAGTAATGTTATCACACTATCACAATAATAATATAAAGGCGAAAGTTTGTGAGTGTGTAAGTGTGTATGTTTGTTACTTCTCCACGTCTAAACGGCTAGAGCGATTTCAATAAAATTTGGTATGGAGTTAGCAGACATCCTTGATTACACATAGGCTTTTACTGCGGGAAAGTATCTTATTCCTGTGCGAAAATCTACAAACCACAGGTTACACCGTAAGGCACAGTTACTAGTCAATCAATTACTAACTACTTAATTTTCCATTTTAGTTCGAAAACGACACAACCGCCGGTCTCGACTTCACATCGGGGACGCAGCACCCGGAATCCTCATCCGCATGCTCCACACCACAACCCTCCTTCTCCGCGGAACCCTACGAGCCGCCTAAGAAAAGGCCAAAGCTAAAACTAATAGAACAGGTCGACGCTGATTACTCTTGCAATGCTGATGAGAACATACACCAAGCGACGGTCTGGGCGAATAAATTGAACGTATTAGAGCCTCTACAAAGGATATACGCGGTAAAGGCGATTAACGATATCCTGTTCGAGGCTGAGCTGGGTAACCTTTCCAGGAAGTCCGTCACTACAAGGGACGCCGGCGATAGGATATCGGATACGATAGTCGTAGCGAAGCAGGAGGGTGAGCTGATTTCGAGAATGTAGATGAAGATGAGAAGCATTAGTTGGGGAGGGAATAAGGTGCACGTGTGACCACCAAATACAAATATATATTGCGAATGTGAGTGGAAGGGCTGGTAAGGGACGTCCCAGGCGGACATACATCGACGAAATAGGGGATTTATTAGCAAAGAGGAAGATAAAAAGTACCAGAACCTGCGTGCGTGCATGCAACGACTTACGAAAGTTGATGAAGCGAAGGTGATCTGTCAGAATCGTAGCAAGTGGCAGTCCCTGGTCTCTGCCTACCCCTCTGGGATACAGGCGTGAGGTCATGTATGTACGTATGTGTGTATGTTTGACTGCCAAAACAGAGGTTATGGGGTTTTTCCCAGTAGGCGCACGATTTGTCTAAAAAGCATCAGTCTGGGTGTATTTTCATAATTTCGGAGGTCTTGTCTGAATACCATAGCTCAGGGTGTCCTATAGTTTGGGATCAAGACAAGGAATTATTGTGGTTTGGCAATTGGGAAGTTAATTTTTAATGAATTACTCTTACCATATCGACAAAAATCGATGCCGTAGACATCCATCTGTCGACATGAAAAGAGTTAGCGTAAACGCTCAAGTTTGATTTCTTTTGGCGTCATCATGAGATTCTTATAAATGTACATAAACTCCAAATATTGATGACGATCGAGATTATTAATTTATTCCAGTAGATAATATTTAACAACGGAGTAAGTTCTCTCATATTTTTCATTATTTTCACACGGTATTTCTGATTTACCTATGTATTTGATAGTTGCTATAGGAACCGGACCAGCGGCGGCGCTTTGATTATCTAACTTTTCACGTATACATCTGTGTGCGGAAGCAGATTGTTGCTATGTAGATATGAGGCATAATATGTGTCACACATAGTGGATACCGCATTTCAGTGGATATCTGATACGTGCCAATGATATTGAGCCACATAATTGTGCGGCAAAGTCCAGCAGATATTTCGTTTTAGCACAGAGTGCTTAGTGCGAGTTTGACAGATCCAATCGAATAACTTTACTACCGCGTTAATCGAGCATTGAGTAGTGAGTATGAGTAAGTTAACCGTTTGAACTGGCAAAACGCTGTCACAGTACAACTCGCACTCGCGTTTATTCCTGTTTTGGCTGGTAAACGTGTTCACTTCTCAACGTAAACCATTACAACTCGCACTCAGCAATTTTAATTTCCATACTTGTCGCTAGGTGGCGCTTCCTCGATGCCATAGAAATATGAGTTTACGTTAACGCGATCGAGTAGTTAAAAAACTCGCACTAAACACTCAGATGTATACGTGAAACGTTACATAATCACGGCGCAGTATTACTTTACCTAGAAAACGATAGTAATTAAAAAGTAATTTAGAGCTAAAACTAAGAAACGAGCAGTATTTTATTTAAGTTATTTAACAAATAAATGACAACTACATACACAATGTCTCTTTATCTTATATTATGCACTGGCTACTGCGATAATAATTTGAACATCTAATCGATAATTTTCTAATCTAATCAAGATACTCCGATAACTTGACGAGTTTCAGCGGCCGGAACAGGCCGGGTTTCGCGTAGGATATGGCACCATAGACCACATTCACATAGTGAGGCAGATTATACAGAAGTGCGAAGAGTATAATCAGTCCCTGTGTCTGGCCTTAGTGGACTATGAGAAAGCTTTTGACTCTGTCGAAACCTGGGCTGTTCTGGAATCCTTACAGCGATGCCAAGTAAACTATCGTTATGTCGAAGTGCTAAGATTTTGTGTACCTACGAAGCCGCCACCATAAGTGTCTAAGTACAGGGCCAGTAGTCTAGGAGTGCGTCGTCGTCCGATTTTTCGACGACGAAACGCAACCGTTTTTTCTGGAACGAAAACAGGTCCTCAAAACGGTCCTCGTTCGCAACTGGTTTCATTGTATGCGAACGAGCAAGGCGCAGAGGACGGTCAAACGAGAGAAACTCTCGTTTCGTCTCGTCGACATTCGTCTCGAAGACTAGTAAAAGAAATGGTTGCGGAATGAGGTCGAGGACTAGTTAACGTTTTTCGTTCGATTTCAATATTTTTTTTCTTTAAATTAATGAACTTCTCTTCATACTTTTCCAGGCTTAGGACTAAACATTAAAACTAAACTTTAACTTGAGTAAAAAATAAATACAAAATTACATAATAAACATTCACAATCAGTAAGTAGCATTGAATTATTAATTAAAACTGAAAAAATGTAAACAATAACCGTCACCCACGAGCTGCGCGATCGAGCGAGCGAGCGTCGCGACTCGTTGCCATTTATTGACATTAAGATACACAGCAATGACCACCGCTTTGCGAACGAGATGAAAAAATAAGTTGTTTTACACGATATTCGACTGTATACTCATAGACATAAAGATTAATTTATTGTATCACAGACCAAAACGAATGGAACGAGCAAGGAGCCGACGACGACGTCGCAATGATCTCATTACGTTCTAGGCTCTATTAATATAGCATTAAAGGACATATCCGCGTCAAACAATCTAAGGACTGGTTTTGCGACGAACAAACGCTGGCACTGCTTTAGAATCGCTGGCACTGCTTTAGAATGAAACGTAAAACGGTCCTATCGTCGCGGAACACAAAACGGTCTTATAAAACGGTTCGTCTTTGCAACGATCACGCCTACAGTAGTCTAAACTAACCCAACTGCGCAGGGGAGTAAGACAGAGTGATGTTATATCCCCGAAACTGTTCACAAGCGCGTTGGAGGCATGTTTATAAGATTCTGGACTGGAAAGGAAAGGGCATTAACATAAACGGCGACTACATCTCACACCTGCGATTCGCAGATGACATAGTTTTAATGGTGGATTCGCTAGAGGAGCCGAACCAGATGCTGACCGGCCTAGATTCAGCCTCGCGACGTATCGGTCTTGGCATGAATTTGGATAAAACCAAAGTCATGATCAATAGTCAAATTGATCCGTGACCGGTCGTTGTACATGGTCACCTTCTCGAAATCGTTTCTAAATACACTTACCTCGGGCAGATTTTGCAGTTAGGTAAAAATAATTTCGAGAAGATAATTTCGCCAAGAGGAGGATCCAGCTGGGATGGGCAGCGTTTGGGAAACTACGCCGAGTCCTCTAGTCATCCATACCGCGATGTTTGAAAACGAAAGTTTTTAATCAGTGCGTCCTACCTGTGATCACCTACGGAGCCGAGACATGGACACTCACTAAATGGCTGGTCCACCAGTTCAAAGTCGCCCAGCGAGATAAGGAGAGAGCTATGCTCGGAGTTTCTCTGAAGGATATGATTCGTAACGAATGCATTCGACAGAGAACCAAAGTTATCGAAATAGCTCAGAGAATTAGCGAGCTGAAGTGGCAGTGGGCTGGCCATATCTCGCGAAGAACCGACAACCGTTGGAGTAAACGTATTCTTGAGTGGAGACCGCGACTCGGTAAACGTAGTGTAGGACGCCCCCCGATGTGCGAAAAACTGCCGGCTGATGCTGGATGCGGCAAGCTGAAGACAGGGCGCTATGGCGCTCATTAGGGGTGGGCTATGTCCAGCAGTGGACTACATAATGTAGCTTCAAGAATAAAAAGAAGAAATATTTATAATGAATAAGTACAATAAAGAATTATATTAAATTCTTTACTCGGAAAGTAGCCATGACTCAGATCCTCTTGACTTGTTGACTTGTACCGCTAAATGGCGCCATTGCCGCGTAACACATAGCGCTGTTTGAGCTAAAAATAAACGCATACAACATATTTATCCTTACTTGTCCAATTTAGTAAACAAAATTATAACCTCAGTATTGACATTTGATGCCAAAACTGAATATTATGTCGCAAGTTCGTGAACTTAGTTTATAAAATTGTTTATCTTAAGAAGGTTACGGCATTTACAGAGAAACGGCAGTTTTTGACTAAAATGTCACACTTTTCCTGTAGAAATTCGTTTACTAAAATGGACAAGAATGGATAAATAGACAGCACCTTACATTTCACGTAGCATTGCCATTTTGTGACTTTTGTTACAAATTTTGTAACTTTTGTACCCCCTTTGTCACTCTTTGTGACTTGGCTTAATTTGTATCTTTTTTGGGATGTTTTGAAGTATGGGTCTGACTATAATAGTGTTGAGCACTGAAAAGGCGCCGTTACATTTCTTTCTTTTCTAAAAAAATAAAATGAAACTTTGAATCTGCAATAAGATATGATAATGCTTTATTCATATACAAAACAGTAAGTACTTTCATTATGATTGAATATAAGTATGTATGTATGTATGTATGTATGTATGTATGTATGTATGTATGTATGAATGTATGTATGTATGTATGTATGTATGTATGTATGTATGTATGTATGTATGTATGTATGTATGTATGTATGTATGTATGTATGTATGTATGTATGTATGTATGTATGTATGTATGTATGTATGTATGTATGTATGTATGTATGTATGTATGTATGTATGCTTGTTTGTTAGTATGTATGTATAATAGCCACAAAACGCATCACTCGTGCCATCGTTTTACCGCTGACAATGTATTAAAAGTAATACCTTTAAAAAGAAAAACTGCAGGAAAATTCATTCTACTTAATTATATATTATTCAGTTTTCAAGACCCAATTAAAACTGGGGATTAGAAAATGATTTAAAGTAACTTTTAAGTGGCTGCATAACAGACAAAATATTTGGAAAGAAATTGTAACTTTCGGATATTTTTTTTTGACTTTTTGACTTCACTCGTGTGAATTATAATGTGGGGGCTCTGGCAACACTCATTTCACGTTCAACCAACAGCCGGGTAAACAGACACGCGCCGACACATCCTTACCCGGTTTTATTTACTAGGTTAATACCTGCTAGGCGATATAGGACAAGTTAACTTTGTAGCAGGCCATAATCCTACTTAGGGCCTGTTTCACAATCTGCAAATAAAGTTCCGGATAAGCTATCCGCAACCAGAGCTGCCGTTTGTTCTAAATTTGAAGCCATAAACGAACACACGCAATATAGGAATATTTATATAAATTTAGAACAAACGACAGCCCTGGTTGCGGATAGCTTATTCGGAACTTTACTTGCAGATTGTGAAACAGGCCCTTAATATTACGAGTATAAACGCAAAAGTTTGTAAGTATGGATGAATGGATGTCTGTTACTCTTTCACGTAAAAACTACTGAATGGATTACTGATTACTGAATATAGCTAATACATCAGAATAACACATAGGCTACAATTTATAAAGATATTGATTGAGTGAAGTGTCCAAAATATAGCGATAAAGTGTTAAGTAAGTAGGAAAAAATCTACCATCTGCGAGCTATTCTGGCGTGCGCTGCCAAAACCGCTAGAGTTATTTTTAGACTGTTGTCAGCCTGTTAAATTTTTCAATGATTTATGTGAACATAGTTAGAATATTTTCGGGGCTTAATCGCGTAGTAATTTATTGCTATTTTACCTCGACGTTTCGACGACGTTACAGTCATCGTGGTCACGAGAAGACTTGTATACAAGTCGCGAAAGTTTAAAATATGTGATGGGAATATTTGCTGTATACTACATACTAAAAATGCGCAGACGAAGTCGTGGGTCGTGTTATCAACCATTGTATGTCCCCACTGCTGGGGCACGGGTCTCTTTCTGCATCGCAGGAAGGTTAGGCCATACTCCACCACGGGGGCCAAGTCCGGGTTGGTGGAGGATTGTAAGACAGTGGCGGGCCTTACTGTCAGAAGTTACCAAGCCGCCCATAAGGCCTCTGACGCGGCTTAACGACTGCCATTATGTAACAGCCGGCACCAACGGCTTAACGTCGCGGGTACCAGCTAGTAAATAAATATATTAATAAAACATTACTTCAGACAAGTCCATAGCACGCAGAGGCAAATTATATAACAGAATTCAAGTATAAAAAATAGGGTCAGAGGGCCCAACAGCACCCTTACTTGATACATTTTATCCAACATTTGTAAGTGTCCGTCAAATGAAGCGCTCGTCGCCTAGGCGAACCGACGATTGATTGATTGATTGATTGGAATCAATCACTTGAGTTAAGCAACAACCGGCGCGGTCAGGTGCAGGATGGGTGACCGTCCCGTGACTACCAGCTACTAGCTAGGGCAGCTACTCAGATACTAACAACTATAGGCCAATAACCATACTTTCATGTATCGATAAAATAATAGAAAAATATTTTGGCACAAAATTAAACAACTTTTTATCAAGCAATGGGGTCATTAATGAAAAGCAATTTGGCTTCCAGAGAGGTAAAAGCACATCCCAACTACTTTCTTTATTTACTGACGAAATAAATAATCATTTAAACAACAGAAACCATGTACTTCTTGTCATGATTGATTTTAGTAAGGCCTTTGATACGATGAACTATAACACACTGTACAAAAAAATGCAGCAGAATGGTATACAAGGTCCTCTGCTGGACTGGTTTAAAGACTACCACACAAACAGATCGAATATTGTTAGCATAGCCGGGGAGCACAGTGACCCAATACGTACAACGCAGGGCACCGCTCAAGGTTCAATATTGGGTCCAACCGAGTACTTGCTATACGTTAACGATATGTGCAGAATATTCCAGCAAGCCTCTGTGTACCAATTTGCTGACGACACCTGTCTAATCTCAGCTGATAGGGACCTTGAAGTAGCGCAAAGCATAATTCAAAAAGAGTTCAATCAACTCTGTAAGTGGGCACACGACGTTGGACTATCAATAAATTATCAAAAAACTAAGCTAATGCACATACATTCTCCTTACATAAGGACTACTATAACCCCCCAAGTCGTGGCCCACGACCATCAATGCATGCATCGGAAAAAATCATTGTGTTGTTGTAAACCCCTAGACACAGTAAAACATCACACTTACCTGGGTCTAAAAATAGACGATAGGTTCAGTTGGGGCCCACACGTGAATCATGTATGCAACAGACTAAGAGCACTTCTGGCGAAACTAAAGATATTGAAATCAAAAATGCCATACAACACTCTTAGACTGTTGGACATGTCTATGGCAGATTCAATTATTAACTATGGTATATCTAGTTACGGTAGAACCTATAAATCATACCTACGTGACATATACAACCTACAAGTAAGAATGCTAAAAACAATAGTTCCATTGAAAATTAAATATGCGCACCGACATAACTATGCAAAATTGTTCCAATACTGTAAAGTAATGAATGTCTATGACAAGGTTGAACTAGCTATGGTTTTGCAATATAAAGACAAAATATTACTTCTAGAGAAAAAAACTAGGCCTATGAACCTACGTAATTTAAGTAACATGTCAATATTCAAAGAGCCCACTTTTTCAAACGTTTATGGCAAAAGAAGCTGGAATTTCAGCCTCTCCCACATCCTTAACAATCTTCCAATAACGACAGTAGAAAAAATTGAAAAATATTCCATGATTCCAAGTCACTGCATAAAAAAATTTTTAAAAAAATATTATCTAATTGATAAGTATGAGGGGGAGGGAGACGTATTGCCTGCCCCTAAGTCCAGAAAGGGTAGTGCGTCCCATTTTCATGCTAAATAATATAAAACGTAATACAGAGAATATTGTAAAGAGGTTCGAAATTTCACTGATGCTGGTGATTCGCCCATTGACTCAGTAGGAGGGAGCGCTGGCGCGGATGGCCGGGGGTCGCGGGCTCGGGTCCCGGCATGGGTGGAATTTTTGGCCTCTGAATAGGTTTCTAAAATATTAATACCTCACTACATATATAGAATATAATATACTTTAATATAATCACTTGTTTGTATAATGTTCCTTGGCACTCTCAACACTTTTACTTTGCTTTGCTTTGTAAAATTTATTTATTTTCTGATATAGAGCAACCTCTGGAAGCATTATAATCTTGTATGAAAGATTTTTAGCCTCCAGAACAAGAAAACTTTTGTATACTTTTTTTTTTTTTCTCTATGAAATAAACAGTTTAAATTTTTTTTTTTTTTTTACCGCTAGAGAAATTTTTCCGAGCGCTTCCGTGCTTCGCAAGGCACGTTAAGCTGTTGGTGCAGGCTGTCATGTAATGCCAGTCGTTAAATCGTGTCAGAGGCCTTATGGGCGGCTTGATAACTTCTGACAGTAAGGCCCGCCACTGTATTGGTACATGCCGGGGTTCGAACCCACGAACTCCCGATTGAGATACCGGCGTTCTTCACCGCACCGCTATAGCAGCTTCTGGCATTTAACGTGTCGACGCGCGCCTCAGCACACAATGTCTTGGAGCTTCCGCCAACTCACCCCATTCGTCAGGCAGATGAGGCTGCTTTCGCAACCACTCCTTGATGTGGGCCAGGTCCCTCGCGTTGTGGTTAACATCCTCCTTGAGGTCCACGCGGATCTTCTTCCACATCTCGCCCGTCGGCTGGACTAGCAGCTCCGTGCCTGGTTTCAGCTTCATCTTGTACTGGAATGAATGAGTAACACTTTAGGATGGGTAAGCTACATGATGTTAAGTGGACATGTGAATGTAACCGAAGTCATTATATCCGACTTTTGTACAGATAATTTTATATGAAAAACAAACTTCGTTGTGAAATTACGACATAATAGGCGGTTGGTTGGTGCTGTGTTGTGTCGTCCTAGAGAATAGCACCAACCCAAATTCTTCCCGCGGGTGTCGTGAAAAGCGACTAAGGGACACAAACCAGGGGGTGGGCAGCAGCACCCTCTGCAGTAAAATTCCACCGAACGGCGATCCCCAACCCGCATGCCCAGCGAGGGGATTATGGGCATTACCCCCCATTGATAGCACAACCTTGCGCTGTGACGCTCATTAGGGGAGGGCTTCGTCCAGCCGTGGACTAATATAGCCTGAAGAAGGCGGTTGGTTGGTTGAATCACTCGTAGACCCAGCTGCCTGAGTGATCTTAGACGATCACGAAGGTTAAGCAACACAGGGCGCGTTCAGAGCATGGATGGGTAAACCGTCTATGACTTACGCTAGTGGCATTTTTGCGAGCGGTTCCGTGCTTCGTAAGGCACGTTAGGAATTTGGTCCTGGTTGCCGTCCATAGATGCTAGTCATTAAGCAAGTCATTAGGGTGGCTTGAAAAGCCTCCACCAATCCGGACGTGGCCCCCGTGATGGAGTAGGTATGGTCTATACCTTCCTCAGAGAAGACACCTGTGCCCCTCGGTGGGAACATAATGGGCTGATGATGAGATAATGGGTTGGTCAACAAAGGCGGAGTCATAATAAACCGGTTCTACTGTATCTTTTTTTATGTAGCCTATAACAGTCCCAATGCAGGGCACAGACCTCCCAGAGAGAGTGTCTGGGCTTAATTAACACGCGTGCCCACCGCGGATTGGCGATTTTAATTTATCCAAGTAAAATTATGGTAATTAACCCTAACTTAGGCCGTTCATTGTGCAATAAGCCTGAGGCCATTATTAATTAAACGTATTACCTATGCGTTTGATCTAAATCGACATTGATTTTAGCAGGCGCCTTGACAGAAACAAGGTTATTGGTTTACTATCTCTGTAGATAGTTGCGAAACACCTCCTTTGGACTTCTAAACAAGTACCTACTTAATATTTGCCTAGCTTGAACTTATTTACGATTCTGTAACGTGTTGTCGATCAGGAACTCGGTAATCAGAATAGAGAACTGGCACTAAATAGTAGATTGTATCATCATGAGGGAGCAAAATAATATTTTACGATATTTTACGGCGCGGGCGCTGCTTTGAATCCAGAATGTGGGATTCAAAGTACGTCGCCCGAGCCAAAATAGTAGATTGCTAAACGAGGGTAGAAAGAATCAATTCCCGAGGTATTTAGACTTACTGACGGCTTTAGTCCGAGTAGGAATTGATTCTTTTACTCGTGTTAACCACTCTACTTTTGATTTCAAATATGAGGAAAATAAAAACTCATTTTTAATATTAGAATCTTAAATAATAAGGCGGCTGATCACCTGAATGGATCTCTCGTCTTTCTATTAATACCAACTGAACGCGTCAGTGACATTGAACGAGGATGGTGCTACTATTACCACACACAATGAGAATCTAATGATGTTGCGTATTAATTATTGTGCCTTCCTTAGCTAACTACTTTGCGTGGCTTTTTGTTCCGAGCAAAGGCAGATGTTTAATAGGACGCAAATTGCTATTTGGTCAAATGTAACTTCGTCGTTCATAACATAATGCAAAATGCCCTCCGGACGACTTTGACATTTTCTTAAACTCGACTCTTTCCGAACTCGTCTCTTTTTTAAGTTGCTATTTCTTTACATTTATGAACCCTCAAGGACGCGTCCTCGGTGTTGTAGTGTAGTTTAAACATACATACATAACCTCACGCCTGTATCTCAGAGGGGTAGGCAAAGACCAGGGACAGCCACTTGCCACGGTCCTGACAGATCACCTCCGCTTCATCAACGTTCATAAGTCGTTGCATGCACGCACGCCGGTTCCGGGTACTTTTTATATTTCCTTAAACGGCCTCGGTGGCGCAGCGGTTTGGCACGCTGACTGTAAAACCGAAGGTCTCGGGTTCGATCCCCGGCCGGGTCAGACTAGGAAACGAACTTTTCTAGTTTGTCTCGGATCTTGGATGTTATCTATGTATTTATAGTATTAAATCTATCGTCGAGTTAGCACCTGTAACACAAGTCATTTAGTTGTACTTAGTATAGGGCTAACGAGATCTGTGTAATATGTCCATGAATATTTATTTATTTATTATTTTGCTAATACATCCCCTATCTGGTCTGCTGTAGTTTAAACTCATTTTATATTAACTTGCAGATTTTTAGCTTATAGTTTCACTAAGATTTGTCAATTTTTGTGTAAGTTTCCCAAAAAATAATAAATGTATTCTAGTTCCTTCTCATCCAAAGGTTGTCTGGAAGAGATAACTTTTAATGATAAGGCCGCCGCCGCCTGTACTCTTAGGTTTTTTTTTGTTTGGGCGAGGTCCTGCCACCATTTATTTTGTGGCAACCTTTAAGTCGTATGTATAAAATTTCAAATAATAGATAGTAATCTATAAATAATGAGATATAAAATAAAGCAAATAAGAATGTCAAATAGTAATAATAAAAAAAAAAAAGTATTCTTAGCCTAATGGGCGTTTGTCATTCATAGTGACGACCTCTGTGGCGTAGCGGTAGCGCCCCTGCCTACCATGCAAGAGGTCCCGGGTTCGAATCCCGGCTGGGAACAAAAAAAAAAAAACCCCAGGTCACAGACACAGGGTATCCTAGTGTGGGGCCAGAAGCAATGTATGTGCCAGTATGTAAATGTTATGTTATGTTATTTTTTTTCCCTGTTAGTTTTCCTTTTTTTTCCTGTTCCTTTTCCTTTTGTCTGTTTCACTTTTTTTTTCATTCAAACCCATTTACAACACCATCACATATAATAATAGCGTAAAAGCTGTCAATAATAATAAAAGAGAAAAATTGAAACAAAAATTTAATAAAAACAAAGAAAAATTAAAGTTCTAAAATGAAATACACAATGTCGTGTTTACCCCGACGCCTTATCTCTGTTTACTCCAACGAGTATACACCAGTGATGGGTACTCATACACCAGTGAAAGAAATATCTGTGTAATTTCCATTTTATTGTACAATAAAGTTTTATCTATCTAGCTATATTTAATTTAATTCAGCTTTGGTCAACATGTAAACAAGAGATATAGGAACCAATAATGTGAATCAAGTGGTTGGACCGTCCTAGGTCAGTCATTCATCAAATAACACTAGAAATATCAGCACCCACTATGAATAACTCGTCTTTCAATTACACGAAGCGCTCGTGGCCTAGTCGAACCGAATGAATGGAATCAATCACTTGGCTAGGCAACAACAGGCGCGGTCAGGACGATGCGGAGCAGGATGGGTAACCGTCCTGTGACTACCGCTAGTGGCATTTTTCTGAGCGCTTCCGTGCTTCGCAAGGCCGTTAAGCCATTGGTGCCGGCTGTCATGTAATGGCAGTGGTTAAGCCATGTCAGAGGCCTCATGGGGGGCTTGACAACTTCTGACAAAAAGGTCTGCCACTGTCTTACAATCCTCCGCCAACCCAGACTTGGCCCCCTTGGTGGAGTATGAGCTAACTCTTCCGGAAGAGACCCGTGTCCCAGCAGTGAAGACATACATACAAGGGTTGATAACAAATGCACTTACTCAATTACTTTTAAGTTAAAGGGCCGGTACCTGAATTGAGCATTTCACTGAGTAAATACTTAAGTAACGCTCTATCACGCCCCTTTCTGGGAAATTCGATGAGACAGCACTACAGCAACAAGGGTTGATAACAACAATAACAATGACACATAGGCAATTTACGCATCATTAACAATACTAGGCCACAAGAAGTCCACTGCTGGACATACGCTTCCTTCATGCATTTCCAGAAAGACCGGATGGAAGCGCCTTACATCCAGCGTCTTCCTGCCACTTGGATGAGGTCTTCTGTCCATCTTGTTGCTGGTCGTCCTAAACTGCCTTGCCGAAAATATGGTCTCCATTCGTGAACTTTTCGGCCTTATGATTTTTTACGCACGTTCATTCGTACTTATTAAGTGGGTAGCTAGTAAGGTTGATTCAACAGATATTTAACCAATTATCCAAGTGACATCGGGGCATTCATTAAAGAATATGTTTTGGTAATGAGCAAAAAGTTTTCGTATACAATTGGTCTGTAAATTATTATGAAATTAGATTCTTTATAATATCAACTGTATGTAATAAGGTCTAAAAAGCAGTGAGTTAGAATCAATGATTTTTTTTTATGTAGCATATAATGTTCTACTCCACCAACCCGGACGTGGCCCCGTGGTGATTTAGCCCCGATTCAGGAGGGGACCTGTGCCCCAGCAGTGGGGACATACTAGTACAGTGCTACACAAGAAATAAGTCTCACGGATGTACCTGGGCAGATGACCAAATTTTGGATGTGGGCAAGCTGATCGACTAATCAGATAGTTTCATTTTATAGCGGGCCGCGCGCTTTGTTGCTATTGGTTGATTCAACGGCGTCGATGCAGGTGACTATTAGTTTGGCAATATTAGCGAGAGCGAAATAGGTAGCGCTACTGTGGCAATCAATTCTGCACCTTAAGCGTATCGGTTAAAGATCATGTTGGATGTACTTATAGCTTCGGGTACTTTCGTTACATTTCTTCCTAGTCTGCGCGAACGTAAATTCCCGAAGGGACTTTTATGATGTGTAGTACTGTACAAGGGTTTACATCAATGGCCTACTGCAGGGCACATACCTTCTCTAAGAGAGAGAATTTGGACTCAATCACCACACGTGCCCATCGCTGATTGGCAATATAAAGCGCCAAGGAAAACATCGTGAGCAGCTCTGGTTTCCTCACGATCTTTTCCTTTACTTTAGCGAGTGGTATGACTACTTTAACTAGAAAAATAGCGGTGGTAGCGGAGCGGTGTAGAACGCCGGCTTCTCAATCGGGAGGTCGTGGGTTCGAACCCCGGCATGTACCAATGACTTTGTTTTCTAAGTCATGTACATTTGTGAAATTATAGTAGCAATACTACTCGCTAACGGTGAAGGAAAACATCGTAAGGAAACCTTAGTGTCTGAGGTGTTAACGTACCTCAGCGCTTGCAACGTATTATGGCCCAACTATGAGGCTAAGTGCGGAAATCACAGGTCTTACTAACTACTACTTTAACTTCACAAATGTTCATAACTTAGAAAACCAAGCCATTGGTACATGCTTCCGGTCGGAATCGAACATGGGTCTGTTGCTTTCGAGTCTATTGTTCTACGCACAGGACTGCCGTTAAAATATATTATGACCTGTTAAAATTTTGTGTCGTATATGGATTCAAATAAAAAATGTATACACTAGTGATGGTTTTTTTTATTCCTAGTCATTAATGCCTTTTTGACGATACTAATAATATACTAATAATACATTAATATTGACGATATTTTTTTTTTTTTTAGTTAATGGCAATGAGTTGCCATTATCATAATCGGTCCTAATTTGGACGACTTTTTCTGCCAATGACGAGTCAGTCCAAATTGATTGTTTCTCTCACACATTAATTTGAGGTAAATGTACAGATTAGCGAAAAAAGACTTATCCGAGTGTGAATGTCACTTCTTTTTTCTTCGTCTCTATGGTAGGTGTACAAAAAATTTAAAAAAAAACAATGGTACCTATATGGGTTTCTCAAAAATATTTTACGTCTAATAAAATAGCTATTATAATAATAATTGGGCGGGCCATCTAAGCCGTATGGGCCCAGAGAGGTGGGAAATATCGTCACTGATCGGGTTCCGCGCGACGGATACGTGATCGATCCAAGCGGAGATGGCGGGACGACCTCACGACCTATCTGCCGGGCTGGCAGGAGGTGGCCTTGAAGAGTGGAGGGCAAAAGGGGAGGCCTTTGCCCAGCAGTGGGACACAATCGAGGCTACATAAAAAAAAACTTATCACCTGTAATTTAAGTATTGACGGCGCTGGGCTGTTTCAATATACTCGTATCGATTATTTTCATGCTTGTTGATTGTTGATTATACATGGATGAATATAATCGTCTTATTACCAATTCCAAAATATAATATTTACTTTTTATGGGTTGTGCATAATCATCATCAGCCCGGTAAACCCCACTGCTGGGTATAGGTCTCTTCATTTCCACGCCAACCAGCACGGTCTTGCGCTAGTCTCATCCACTGTTTGCGGGCCACTTTACTTAGGTCATCTGACCATCTGGCTGCTGGTCTGCCCACGGACCGTTCCCTCTCCCACGGCCGCCACTCTGTCACTGCCTGTGTGTTCACTCTGTGTTAAGCATCAATTCCAATAAACAGAGTATTACCTAATATAATCAGTGATACCTATAAGGTTTTTAAATTCGTTGACATTAATGGGATTCTGATTATGTATCTAATTTCTTAATACTTTCGACCATTACGAAAAAATTAAGTTTTTTTGTTCTACAGACTATTACTTTTAGGATACCGTAGTCAACACACACGTCTGCCATCCGTCCGTCGGTTAGGGTTCCGTCCCTATATCGTCTGACATTACGTCCGTTATTTAAGGTAAGGTTAGGCAATACTCCACCACGGGGGCCAAGTCCGGGTTGGTGGAGGATTGTAAGACAGTGGCGGGCCTTACTGTCAGAAGTTATCAAGCCGCCCATAAGGCCTCTGACATGGCTTAACGACTGCCTTTATAAGACAGTCGGCACCAACGGCTTAACGTGCCTTGCGAAGCACGGAAGCGCTCGGAAAAATGCCACTAGCGATAGTCATGGGACGCTCACCCATCCTGTGCCTGACCGCGCCTGTTGTTGCTTAACCAAGTGATTGATTCCAATCACTCGGTTCGCCTAGGCCACGAGCGCTTCATATCTTCGGGCATATGTACTTACATACATTCGCGTCAAACACATTCCCCTCCCTTTTGTACTCCGCTACAGTCCGGTAAAGAAACTGAAACGGAAACGCAAAGCTTTCTTTGTTTCCTCGGTAGATACAGCGGATTCACATATTCTGAGATGTCGCAATAAATATCCACTCCCCGTTGACAATCGCGCAATAAGATACCTGTTATAATTATACTATTGTTTTCAGCGCAGAACAAGTTCGATAGAGACTCAGTACCTAATTGGACTGGTGTAGAAGTATCGTCCTACTCGATAAAGGCGAAGGCAATAAACCACATTCTTTTTGTATGATTTTATACTTGGCCCCCGTGTGGAGTATGTGCTATACTTTCCTCAGAGACCCGTGCCCCTCGGCGGGGACATAATGGGTTGATGATGATGGTGAAAAGAACTCGAAATTCACTCCTCAGGTAAGGTTGTAGTGTTGTATAACTTTTAATCTACAATATAAAAATGAATCGCTGAATGTGTTGGTAAGGGCAAATTTCGAGAGCAGCTGAACCTGATTTCGCTAATTCTTTTTTTAGACGATTCCTCGAAGTACAAGGATGGTACTTATGAAGAGAAAAATAAAAAAATATTAAAGAATCGACTGTTAGGTGGTACAAAGTTCGCTGGGTCAGCTAGTAAAAAATAAAACTGGAACGACTTTAACTTTGTGCTTAATAAAACACATAGTTAAAGTCGTGCGGTAAAGTCGTAGTA
The DNA here is from genome assembly GCA_934045075.1 of Yponomeuta sedellus. Lineage (NCBI taxonomy): Eukaryota > Metazoa > Arthropoda > Insecta > Lepidoptera > Yponomeutidae > Yponomeuta > Yponomeuta sedellus. Next base: position 5,380,007 of record OW203742.1, on the reverse strand, counting down.
TGTTTTATTGTATTATTAATAATAAAAAACAGAACACTGGATAAAAATTAAATAAGCAGGTAAAAATAGTAGTAATGCTAAAAATGAGGGAAATCACAAAAACGGGTGACGTAATTTAAAATTTTGAAAATGATAAGAATTATAAAAAATGGTGTAAAGAGGTTTGCCCCGTTACAAGGTTAGCTCCTCTACAGGTTCTTAGTCAGTTACTCGTGTCTTCTGGGATCGAGAAAAGCAGGTTACTGTACGTACCGGCATTCAGGTTATTGCACTTAACGGTACAGGTTCGCATGGAACAAAGGAAATAAGCACTGATAAAGATGTGCATGAGCATTTCAGACATGCTCGAATAAACGCATGCTCGAGGATGCTTCGTTATAGCTTAAAGAAGATTTTACGACCCCAGGGCACAGGCCTTCTCTTAAAAAGGGAAGGTATCACACCCGAGTGTATGTGAACACTTCAGAGTCAGGAAAAAATCAAAGTTTTCCATCACTATTGGCTTTAAGGCCTGCGCAGGCGAGGGACTTTTGTCGCCAAGAGACAAAAGTCCTCGAATCGTAAAAAATGTTCTCCGAGTACTCGTCGCGGACTCAGCGCCTACGGCTTACGGTATGGAAGCAAATATCTGGGATCGCATTGTGTTGTAATTTACATGAAGTTGAAAAAGAAAAGGCGACTTTTTGTACGGGGTACTTTTTGTCCTTCGTGTGCGTTATTCGATACGATTTATAAGAGATCTATATCGACGGACAAAAAAGTACCCGGGGGACCCTTTACGGTATTTCATCTTCCGTACCTATTTCGTACGTTCCCAGCTTAGAATCTCTCTTCGAATACAAAGTCATAGGTAGTTGTCAGAATCTAATCGAGGACCTCTCAAATTTGACGCAAGCGTTCAACCGATACACTACCGCTGTAGAAATCCATGGCTTCTACTTCACTAGCTTAGAGTAAGATTTTATACTTTTATATTTATTTACTGGTCAACACGATATAATTTTAATAAGAAATAAAAATTTCAAGCACTTATACACGATGTAATTTTTCTTACTTATTAAAATTACATCGTGTATAAGTGCTTGAAATTGCCAACCTGCGGTGGGCACGGGTGGTAATTAAGCTCATCATACTCTCTCTTTCTGAGAGAAGGCCTATGCCGTGGAGCGGGACCTAAAGCTACATAAAAAAGCATAGAAAATAATATAAATAGAGAATGAAAGAAAGAATAAATTAATATTCATGCTGCATTTGTAACAGCGTGCAAAAAAATAAATGGAACAAATTCGTGCAGTGATTTTCAAATTAAACTTTCTTTTTCGGCGCCTTAGCATAATTTTAGGTGGAAAGTTTTCCGTATTTGTCATAGAAGTAATAAAATTGCCATATTTAACTATATAAAGAGAGGGTACCACTACCTGGTTCCCTGAAAAACGTAGTTTGGTTAAAATGTACAAACGACATGATCGTAAATTCGCAATTGAACTTTACCCATATGTTTAAAGGACACAAAAGGAGGTTTGAACGTTATCGAAATTAAGAATATATGAAATAAAATTGAGTTTCATAAGACTGTTCATGGAAACATCTCACAAAGGTCTAATTTCTTTTTAATTTATTTATTCGTAATTCTAAATACCGTCAAACATCTATTTGTGACCTCTCAATTGACAAAGTTTCGTTCTAATTGCGGCGATCAACACCCTTGAAAATTCAAACCAAACTAATTTTCTTTGTTTCTTTCTTGTTAGATGTAGCTTTACTACTTCCTAGAAAGATACGTAAAACTTTCTAGCTCTTGAATTATGCTAACACCATAAAGAAGAAAGTTCAAATTAGAAATCACCGCACATATGTTCCATTGCATTAATAACATACAGGCACAATGTGTTGAATTTTTTTCGAAATTGCTGGCACTCAAAATACAATACCTACGTATGCGTGCAAAATTATGAAAAAAGAAATTGCGTTGACATTTAACCTTTTTTTTTCATATATTCTTAAAAATACTGGCAAGCAAATCAAAACCTATTTACGCAAGAAAACTTAATTTTTATATTTTTAAAAACGCTGGCATGCAAAAGAAATCCTTATGCGTTGCAAATTGCATGAAAACCATTTGCCTTTGTGTTTTTTTACTGTCAAAAATGCTGACAATGAAATAAAAAAAAATTGCGCTGAAATCTTTAAATTTCTTTTTTTTTAATTTTCAAAATTGCTGGCCAACAAAACTAAACTTAATTACGCGTGCGAAAATAAGAAAAAAAAAAACAACTCACTTGATGTTCACTCTGCCTCTTATTCCAACATGAACTCCTGCGATCACCGGTCCGATCGTATTCCACCAATCGGTGAATTTGGAACGATGTCCCGCGTGTGTCGACTAGCGACACTGCTCAGCGACTGACCACCGGCCTCCATTGACACCTGTCTTCTCTTAGAAATGCTGCGGTAACCCGATCACTGATTTCAGCGCTAAAAAGAACCCTAAAACAAGAACAGTAGACGATATTTTGGCGTGGAAAGGGCAATAGACGTGGTGCGAAGTTCGTAACTGATGTACTAGAAGGTCAAGAGTAACAAAACATAGCCTTGACTGTTGGGAATATGAAGCGATTGTTCCAAAAGTACTTGGTGCGTTTACTTATGAAGATTTTAAGTTTTGAAACCAAAATGCACATCCCGTAATTTTATTGTTTGCACTTCGGCCGCCATAAGACAAAGAAGACGAATTATCAAATCGGTCAAGGTTTGACCGATTTTTCTTATATCTGTCTACATATTGACAATGACGTTAATGGTTCTAAAATGATACCTTCATATATCTATTATAGTTTTGGTTTCTATACAAGAGATCTGTCCGGATAGTGGTTAGACGACCTCTGTGGTGTAGCGGTAGTGCGTCTGCCCACCATGCAAGAGGAGCCGGGTTCGAATCCCGCCTGGGGACAAAAAAAAAAGCCCAGGTCTTGGAAGTTTACATGTTTGTATCTTGCCTACCCCTCTGGGATACAGGCGTGAGTTTATATATATGTAAAAGTATGTATGTAAAACAATTAATGCACCAGCAAGTCGCGACTTTTGATATTCAAAATGCACGATTAGCGTTGTTTCTGGTTCCCACTACACAGGGTATCCCAGTGTGGGGCCAGAAGCATTGTAATGTGCTTGGATGTAAATGTCAAAAAAAAGTTAATGGTAGAACTCTGCCTACCCCTCTGGGATACAGGCGTGAGTGTATGTAATTTTTTATGTAGCCTATAAAAGTCTTATTGCAGAGCACATACCTTCTCTCAGAGAGAGAGAGAGAGACAGAGAGAGTATGGGCTTAATTACCACGAGTGCCCACCACGGATTGACAATGTCAAGCACTGAGGTATTTGAACACCTCAGGCACTCAGGTTTCCTCACGATGTTTTCCTTCACATTTAGCGTTGATTTTGTGTATTTTCTTTTTATTTATCCGATCTTTTGTTGCGAAATCCATGTTCCACTTACCTATTCGTATTCGTAATTGACGATTTATAATCATGTAACAAAAATAAAGCTACACCGGCAACAACTGTGAATATTTGCCAAATACGCAAAAACGAGTGGCCATTCGTTTTTGCGTATTTGACAAATCGGCAATGAGGTTACTTTTATCATAACAAAAAAGGCGGTCTTTTTGGTCGAATTCGAATCGCTCGTAGCTCCGGGAATCGCTCGTAGCTCCGGGAATCGCTCGTAGCTCCGGGAATCGCTCGTAGCTCCGGGAATCGCTCGTAGCCCCGGGAATCGCTCGTAGCTCCGGGAATCGCTCGTAGCTTCGGGAATCGCTCGTAGCTCCGGCTGCCTAAGTGATCTTAAGCGATCACGAAGGTTAAGAACATAGGGCGCGTATGGGTACCCTATCAGCGTATCAGTGCATGGATGGACGACCGTCTCTGACTAACGCTAGTGGCATTTTTCCGAGTGGTTCCGTGCTTCGCAAGGCACATTAAGGAGTCGGTGCCGGCTCCCGTCGATAAATAGCAGTCATTTAGCAAAGTCAGAGGCTTTAGGGCAGCTTGAAAACTTCCGATAGTAAGATCAGTCACTAGTCTTGCATGCCTCCACCAATCGAGACTCTGCCCCTGTGGTGGAGGATAGCCTAACCTTTTGCGCCTATACTTTCCTCATGGAAGAGACCTGTGCCCCTTGGTCGCTCCCCTTACGACAGAGGTTCGCGATCATGGTCGCCCGTTTCAACCGTAAACCGCCTGCCACCCACTGCCGCTTACGGCAGCCGACCATCCTGTCGGTGCCCTTTCTGGCACGTTTGCCATCCTTCTGGCCAGTGATAATAAATAAATAACCTTCACACAACATTACCCCCTATGTAGCACAACGTGGCACTCTTTAGGGGAGGGCTATGTCCAGCAGTGGACTAGTATAGCCTGACGACGACGACGACGACGACACAGCACTGGGATATATGACTGACGCATTTTGTGGCGCAGCGGTAGCCACTGCCTACCATGCAAGACGTCCCGGGTTTAATCCCCGGCTGATGACAAAAAAAAAACTCCAGTTCATGTATGTTTACATGTTTGTGTTGTCGTTGTTTCTGGTTCCCGCGACACAGGGTATACTAGTGTGGCGGCAGAAGCAATGTATGTGCTTGTATCTAAATGTTATGTTACGTAAAAATGTTATATCCTAGTCCCTACTGTATATAATGACAAATAATCATCACATCGCACTAATATTATAAAGGTGAAAGTTTGTGAGTGTGTAGGTATGTTTGTTACTTCTTCACGTCTAAACGGCTGGAGCAATCTGAAAAAAAATTTGGTATGGAGTTAGCAGACACCCTGGATTGACGAAAATATTATTCCAATGGAAAAACCGATAAACCGCGGGTAACACCGCGGGGCACAGCTAGTATCTGTATCGAACACACCAAGATATGTGGTGGAAAACACATTAAACGATTTGGTACTCTGTACTCGTACAGCTCGCGCCGTGAAAGAAGTCCCATAAGTTAAAGCATTTTGGAAAATATTCCATACATACAATAAAGAATATTCTATCTTTCTACAAAGTTAACAATAAATATTTAACGAATGGTATCACTAAAAACTGTTAACCTGCTATATTAGAGCTTGTATGTTTTGTTGAACATCACCTATTTAGTCTGTGGCAAGATCTGAGTCGATGACGTCATCGTCGTCGTCAGGCTATACTAGTCGACTGCTGGACATAGCCCTCCCCTAATGAGCGCCATAGCGCCCTGTCTTCGGCTTGCCGCATCCAGCATCTACCGGCAGTCGATAGCGTATCTTTCAGTAATTTATTTAATCAGCAGCACAAACTACATAAAGATACTACGTATCAGAAGGCAATCAAAAACTCTTACTGCCAATTTCTGAATTAGGAATTTCTCTAATTAAATAGTTAACTGTAGTGCTGTCCCATCGAATTTCCCAGAAAAGAGCGTGATAGAGCGTTACCTACTTAAGTATTAACTCAGTAAAATGCTCAATTTAGGTACCGGCCCTTTAACTTAAAAGTAATTGAGTAAGTACATTCGTTATCAACCCTTGTATGTCCCCACTGCTGGGGCACGAGTCTTTTCCTGCATCGCTACGCATACGGTAGGCATTCAATCCCTCAATGTAATTATACCAAATTGCTACGTCGATATTTTTTGCGAGACAATTAAAGACCTCTTGAACTCTTCCTCTTCCGTGCATGTTGCCCTTTGGGTTCACGTAATGTTTACACCATGCCATGCCTTCAAGTCGATTAAGTAGGAGTAATGTACTTACTCGAAGGGCTCGTGGCCTAGGCGAACCCAGTGATTGGAATCAATCACTTGGTTAAGCACCAACAGACGCGGTCAGGTACAGGATGGGTGAGCGTCCCGTGACTACCGCTAGTGGCATTTTTCCGAGCGCTTCCGTGCTTCGCAAGGCCCGCTAAGCCGTTGGTGCCGGCTGTCATATAATGGCAGTCGTTAAGCCATGTCAGAGGCCTTATGAGCGGCTTGATAACTTCAAACAGTAAGGCCCGCCACTGTCTTACAATCCTCCACCAACCCGGACTTGGCCCCCGTGGTGGAGTATGGCCTAACCTTCCTGCGTTGCAGGAAAAGACCCGTGCCCCAGCAGTGGGGACATATAAAGGGTTGACACCATACGTGCAAGTTGTGACGTGACAGTGTAAGCCCGAATTGTATGGCGTGTTTTTCGTACCACGTGACGTACAATCTATTTATTCTTACTTGTCCAATTTAGTAAACAAGATTCTACCCTTAAACTGTAACTTTTTAGTCCAAAACTGCCCTATTTCCATAAATGAAGTAACTTGGAACAGTCTTTTAGACAACACGCTGCCAATTTTATAAATATAGTTCATGAATTTGCGAGAAAATGTCTAGTTTAGGCCTCTAATCTCAATTTTAAGGTTAGAATCTTGTTAAATAAATTGGACAAGTAAGAATAAATACTAATAAATACTGTATTGACTATTGGATGAGACTGATGATGGCTGACCACTACGCGTGAGCTCGTGTCTAATGTTTTCCCTGCTACTGTGAGACATTTGACTAATTAATACTTTGGCATTTAGGGTTGTTAATGGCAATCATGAAATCTTATTAGGTATACGCAACTGATGTATTTGGTTTAAGATGACTTGAGAAAAGATGGTCAGAGTGGAGTTTTTTTTTCGCTGCCTTTTTCTCCACTACAATACGGTCCGAAGGCAGCGGCTTACATTTTATATTGTACATTGACATTTTCAGCAAAAAGAATGTAAATTCTTTACGTTGAAATAATTTGATTTGATAGGTTTTAATATAAAAAGTATAAGTAGTAGAAAAAAAATACCACGTTTATTTATACTTAAATATGACCTCTCCTATCATATTAAAACATTTATCTCGTACAAGATCTCTATTTTGCAACAATGTAGTGACAACAATGATATAATGAACTAATCCTACTAATTATAAACGCGAAAGTTTGTAAGTATGTGTTTCGTTGTATATGAAAGGATTCGATTGTGGACTGTAGTTTTAATGAAATAACTGTTACAACATAAGAATTAGGGATGCACAGTTTTTTTTATGATCGGATTTTATTTTATATTCTGATAGTAGACGTAATTTTAAGAAACCAATTTCATTTTTTTCGTGATTAATCGAGTTTATCATTGTTATTTAATTAAAATGAATATTATTCGGCGTGACGTCATATGTTACATACTCTGTTTGTAGGTAGAGCTCGCGATTGGATTTGTCTGTGGTTTAGTGTGACATGTGAATGACATCGATGTGTTTGACAGATAAAGTTGACAGGCTATTGGTAGTTTTTCCCTGTGGTTTTTCCACAGAATAACTACTACCACAGACGACTTAACATGTGACGTCATCATAGAGGTCCTCAGAGGTCATATGAAGAGCATTTAAACATTAAAAATATTGTATTTTGAATGCTAAGCTCGAAATGGTTTTCGATTCAGGCAGTACACTTTTTTTTTACATCCCGAATTATAAAGAAGAAGACAAAAATGCGTGTTGTCTTGATGTTGTACTCAAAAAGTGAACCCCGCTCTCGGGTGTCCGCGGGGGAGGTGAAGAGGGGCGCCAGCATTGGACCGTTTCGCTGCTGCGCCAACAGTATGACTGGATGGATGTTTCTTACTCTTTCACGTAAAAAGCACTTAATGGATTATAAAGAAACTTTACGATAATATAGTTTATACATTAGAATAATATATTAGCTACAATTTATAAAGATATTGTGTTATATTTTTCAAATGGGACCTAAAAATTATTTAGGTATGTCATAATTTTACTGTCATAATTTTGTCATAAGTCCGGGTCTGGGACTTTGCCCTCGTGGTGATGGCCTGACCTTCCTGCGATGCAGGAAGAGACCGGTGCCCCAGCAGTTAGGACGTTCGAGGCTTGATATCGAATTTTAGTTCTTTTTTGCGCCACGCTAATATAAGCTACTCGAAATACTAATCCTGCGCAGACGAAGTTGCGGGCACCAGCTAGTGGTACATAAAGTAAGATAAGAAAACAGCGTTTAATGAGGGTTCACAGATTCACAGGTATTTCACGGGTCAGGTCAGTGACATTTAATTGTCAAAGGGTGATCTTTTAACTTTCCGAGATCAAGGATAAGTAATTTCCGGAACAAAGAAAACAGTTTTAAAAAGACTTCTTTGTTCAAAGGTCAAGGGCCTACGCAATTTATGGAATAAAGCAAATATTATATATTTATTTAGATCAGCCATTAGTATTCTTGTGTTCACCCCACATGTTTAATGTACATACAAAGAATTCTTTAGTTAACATTAGATACCATACGTTAAGATGATTGCACTTAAATAATTATTTATGCAGTCTACATAGATTCCACTGCACTGGCGTTCTCTCTGAAAGAGAGAGAGCACTGAAATTGTTGACCATTATTAATTTCACAAATGTACATAACTTATAAAACAAATTGTATGCGAACTCGTGACTGAACAAAATTACGTTTTCATTTCTTATACTCGGAAAGTAGTGTTGTTTTGATCTGATTATTGGGTGGAAAATGCTGCTCCATAGAGAGGGAAAACTAATTCAAATTACCTCCCACCTAAGGGCCGGAATGAACTTTAAAAATAGAACTACTGCTGTGAAGAGTTTTATGTAAAAGAAAAGTAATTAAAAAAAAAAACCTGCGGCCATGTGAGTTTCTACAGTGCGTTCACATTAACTTGACGCGTGAGAGAATTGGTAGCACTGAGATGTTTACTGTTACCATGTTAAATAAGAAATCATTCCCATTACTTGGGGAAAATAAAAGGATTGAGGGCTTGTTTTACCATCTTCCGATTAGGTCCAAAAGCTAATTCACATGTTATGTCCTTGTTACCAATTCTCTCACGCGTCAAGTTAATGTGAACGCACTATGAACAGCTTCTGTGAACTTAGCGCAAACTTTTTTTAACGGAAAAAGCTGCAACAATTACGCAGTGAGTTCCATATTAAAAATTTTAAGAGTCGACATAAATCGGCGGGATACTAATCTGTCACATGTGACGGAATCAAAAAAATGGGTACCTAAAACCAGGTTTTCACGGTCTTAGTACGCTCGGACCGAGTGAGCCATCCGAGTAAACTAATGCTTCTGATTGGACGGTTTTTGGTTATTAACACCAAAATAGCCAATCAGAAGCATTAGTTTACTCGGATGGCGCACTCGGTCCCAGCGTACTAAGACCGTAAAAACGCGGCTTAATAGTCTAAATACCTCGGGAATTGATTCTATCGACCCTCGGTTAACAATCTACTATTATTTATTTAGATCATCCATTTGTATGCTTGTGTTCACACCACCACATGTGTAATGTACATACAAAGAATTCTTTACCACATCCCACTGGACAGGCGTTTTATTGACTGCAAACATATAAATCACTTAGAAAACAAATGGGATGGGGTGGTGGACCCAACATCTAAATGCGAAAAAATATGTTTATTTATTTAGATCAATAATTAGAATGCTTGTTTTCTCAACACCTCAATGTGTATTGTACATGCAAAGAATTCTTTAGTAAACGTTAAGCTGATTGCGCTTAAATACTTTTTTTATGCATATATACGTCCCACTGCTGGGCACAGGCGTTCTCTCAGAAAGAGAGAGTATGGGCTTAATTACCACGCGTGCCCACCGCATATTGAATAAATGAAATTTCTTATTGCACTAAAAACAAATTTGTACAAAGGCGAGTTTAATACTGGATAGTATTTTCTTTCCGCTAACCCACGATGATGCGGACAGTGGAAGGGGTAGTGCCAGTGTTAGCCAGCCATATTAGGTAAAGTTTTGTGACACCTCAGATACTCAGGTTTCGTCACGATGTTTTCCTTCAAAGTTAGCGACTGGTGTTGCTTCTATGGCGCTTATTAGGGGAGGGCTATGTCCAGCAGTGGACTACATAATATAGCAGGAAGAAGAAGAAGAAGATTGCTTCTATAACTTCACCAATGTTAAACAAAGATTTCATCATCATCATAATCAGCCATTTAAAGCCCACTGCAGGCCAAATGCCTCCCACGTGGTTTTCCAAGCATCCGGGCTTTGTGCCATCCACATGAAACGGTCTTGTAAACAAAGACTTACAATACTCTAATCTCAACATCACGTCAGTACTCGTATTTGTATTAAGTTTTATGTTAATTTTGTTAGCTACAATTATTTTTGTTGGCTACGATTATTTTTATAGGTAAGTACCTATTAGTTTTTTTAGTGTATTTTTATTTGTGAGGTTAGCTTTTTTAAAATCTCAGTAATGACGTTTTTTTTTATTTTTGCACGCTATCTTGACTAGTACCGTGAGCTATTACTTCCTGAACAAACGATTTCTATGCATATTTTTGCACAGGCAGCGTGCCTGGGAAATCAACGACTTGGCACTCATATTATTGTCAGTAAATTCTTTACTATACAAGAGGAAAATCTGCAATTGGCGGGCTTTATAGGAAATAGTATTCTCTTCTAGTCAACTAACAGGTGATGTGGAGAAGGGTAAGGATTGTGAATGTTGGCGTTACCTCACTTTTTTCGTGGCATTTTTTGTGGTAGTGAGTGACTGAGTGAGTGACGTGAGTGCCAAAGTGTGACGCGTATGCGTGTGTGATAGATGCTATATACATTTTTATACACCCAATAGGTTTATGATAGAGAAACTTAAAAAGCTTTTAACATGTACAGTGCTACACAAGAAATAAGTCTCGCGGATGTACCTGCGCAGATGACCAAATTTTGGATGTGCGGCAAGTTGATCGACCAATCAGATAGTTTCATTTTATGGCAGGCCGCGCCTTTGTTGCTATTGGTTGATTCAATGTCATTGATGCAGGTGACTATTAGTTTGGCAAAATTAGCGTGAGCGAAATAGGTAGCGCTACTGCGGCAATCAATTCTGCACCTTAACCGTATCGGTTAAAGATCATGTGGAATGTACTTATAGCTTCGGGTACTTTCGTTACACTTCTTCCTGGTCTGCGCGAACGTAGATTCCCGAAGGGACTTTTATGATATGTAGTACAGACTGTACATGGATGTCACCTATCTTACACAAAATAAATGATTTGACTTGAAAGAAAACACTTTTTTGTTACAGCTATCTGTAACAAAGAGAGACAGAGAGATAAAGTGATACGCAAAGAAAGAGAGAACAAATATTAAATGAACGTCAGAAGTGGGAAAAATATGACTTAAGACGTTTATTCTCGTAAGAACAATACACATATTCACTTAAAATGAGAATTATTAATAAATTAATTTAGTCAACATGCATGAGCTTAAAAACCTATTTAGAGGCTAAAAATGTCACACATGCCGGGATTCAAACCCGCAACCTCTGGCTATCCGTACCAGCGCTCTACCAATTGAGCTCAATTGGTAGAGCGCTGGTACGGATAGCCAGAGGTTGCGGGTTCGAATCCCGGCATGGGTGAAATTTTTAGCCTCTAAATAGGTTTTTAAATTTGTTCCTTAGCACGGGTTAGTGCATTAAAAATAAAAAAAGTGTAATGCATGAGCTTATAAAATAGCAACAGTTTAAATTATTATTTTAAGAAGACAATAGTTCCATATGTGGGTAGTTGTATGTTGTAATCATTTGTTAGTACTAAGCTAGTAATAAGCTCAAACTGTAAGGTAGAGTAGAGAACAATTTAATATTCTAGTAACTACGCCTTAAAAGCAAGCGTCGGCAAGGTTAAGTACAGTGATGAAACACGGAAAATGATGTTACAAGCACAATTATTTATGTCGCATCACACTACAAACAATGAGACGCATCTACCGCTGTTGGTTAAATTGTAGTGTCTGGGAATTGGAATATACGATACGAAACGATATCAACTCTTTGTAAGTGCGTGTTCAATCTTAGTTCAGTAGATATGTTTACCGGACTGTAGCGTAGCCCAAAAGGAAGGGGAATGTGTTTGACGCGAATGAATGTATGTCCGATTCGATATCAACCCTTGTATGTCCCCACTGTTGGGGCACGGGTCTCTTTCTGCATCGCAGGAAGTTTAGGCCGTACTCCACCACGGAGGCCAAGTACGGGTTGGTGGAGGGTGGTAAGACCGTGGGGCCTTACTGTCAGAAGTTATGGAGGCGCCCATAAGGCTTCTGACATGGCTTGACGACTGCCATTATGTGACAGCCGGCACCAACGGCTTAACGTGCCTTGCAAAGCACGGAAGCGCTCGGAAAAATGCTACTAGCGGTAGTCACGGGTTGGTTACTCATTCTGCATATAACCGCGCCTGTTGTTAACTCCAGTGAATGATTCCTGTCACTCGGTTTGACTAAGCTACGAGCGCTCCGTTTCGGGAATTGGAATATTAGTGGTAATGTAATGATTTAAAAACCTATAAACCTAACCTCTTTACAATATTATGTATTTTTAATATATTTTTAATGCACTAACCCGTAAGAGGTTCGAAATTTCACTGATGCCGTGAGTCGCCCATTGGCTCAATTGGTAGAGCGCTGGTACGGATAGCCAGAGGTTGCGGGTTCGAATCCCGGCATGGGTGAAAATTTTTAGCCTCTAAATAGGTTTTTAAATTTGTTCCTTAGCACGGGTTAGTGCATTAAAAATAAAAAAATAGTGTAATCATGTGGGTACAGTGATATCGTTCCGATGTTAAACCTAACTGCAAAGTAGGTAGTCGGGGCTGTAAGTAATGCAATTTGCTTAAGTCTGATGTCGCTGCCTGTACGTAATACAGAGAATATTGTAAAGAGGTTCGAAATTTCACTGATGCCGTGAGTCGCCCATTGGCTCAATTGGTAGAGCGCTGGTACGGATAGCCAGAGGTTGCGGGTTTGAATCCCGGCATGGGTGAAAATTTAGCCTCTAAATAGGTTTTTAAATTTGTTCCTTAGCACGGGTTAGTGCATTAAAAATAAAAAAATTGTGTAATGTAGTGATACTTACCTCTTGGGCTACTAACAGCCGGACGGCGCATCCGTCTAGTCAAGTTTGAATTATTTTAAAGGAAATGGTTGCCTTTTCTTTTAGGTGTCAGTCGAAACCTAGCTAGGTTAGGGATTCGATAAAAAAGAGATAATTAAAAGATATTATTATAATGAATAGCCTGTTTTAATAAGTAGAGCATACTTACTTTTATAAGTAGGAAACCACTGGGGTTCTGGCTCTTTATGACAATTTTTTTATTAATGAGGTAAGGCGTCGTCCGAGGAACGCTGATTAAAAATAAAAAAATAGATAAAAATAGTTTGGACTTCCGCGTTTTCATTGATGCAGGACATCTCCCCGGCGTGATGTATTTAGTTAATACATCCTTCATGGGGCATTGCATACACTTCTATAATAAAATCCCTGATATATTATGATTAGATATATTAAGCTTGCCTGAATCGCGGTTCAAAAATATGTTAAGCATACTTTGTGCCAAAAGGGCTACTATAAAATAAAGGATTATTTAGATGACAATGAGGTCTGTATGACAGGACGACCTCACGACCTTTTTGGAGGGTTGGCAGGATGTAGCCATAAACAGGGAGAAGTGGAAGGCAAAAGGGGAGGCCTTTGCTCAGCAGTGACACAATCGAGACTACATAAAAAAGGTACAAACTTATTCACAAATCTTTCGTCCACAAAATCTGATCTGTCCACTTCGAGCAGTTTCTTTCAATCCGGCATGTAGAAAATAAATCAATGTAAATAAAACTAGACTACGTTTGCATGGAAATTACTCGTTGACAGCCCGCAAAGTTCTTTGATCACACTTTTCCGTGTCTTGTCATTCAAAGTATACATACTTTGTTAGAATATTTTCGGGGCTTAATCGCGTAGTAATTTATTGCTATTTCACCTCGACGCTTCGACGACTTTACAGTCATCGTGGTCACGAGAAGACTGATGGCTGGTACCCGTTCGCATCTTCCGCTGATAAGGTTTCAGACTACCCTCAATCAGCCATCACAATGTTTTCAAGTCGCGAAAGTTTAAAATATGTGTGATAACTTATCTTATCACACCTTCCAATGGACCTTATTTCTATCAAACTAATTCTACTTTCTCGATTCTTCCACCATACCTAAGTCTTGCTACGATACAATTAAGCCGCTTCGGGGTGCTAACCAACGCCATAAATAGAAAGAAGTTATAAAACTTGTTTTATAATACGTTTTTATTTAAAAGTGAACATGAGAATTCTTAACAACTGTTAAGAGTAAGATCTAGGTAGTTGATCTTAGATCGTAGACTGTAGTTTCTAACAATAGTTGTCACAGATGTTAAGATTTCATATGTTAACTTTTAGATAGAAAAGTAGTTATTATAAAACAAGTCATGATTTTTTTCCATTCGTGTAGTTAGCACCCCGTAGCGCCTTATTAAGTGTTAGGACAATCATTGCAATAATATAATGTATTGCCAATTTAGCATAAACGTACTTCGTATCCAGTTATTAAAAGTAACACATAATTATGACAAGTGATTGTGTTGTGTGGAAATCATTATTATTATTATTTACTAGCTGCTACCCGTGACTTCGTTCGCGAAGAAGTTCTGAAATGTGGTATTTTTTCGGAGATAAAAATACCATATTTCCTGCCTGCCTGCCTGCATAGTAGGTAGGTTAAGCCAAAGTCCACCACGAAGGCCAAGTCTGGGTGCAGAAAGAGACCCGTACCCCAGTAGTGGGGACATACAAAGTGTTGATATCGTCATCATGAAAAAGTTGTCTATGTGCTATTCTAGACTGTATTCTATCTCTGTACCGAATTTCGAGTTTTATCCCAATCCGTTCAGCCGTTCTGGCGTGATTTAATAAAAAAGATACGTACGAAGTTTTACATAATATTACTAGCTGTTCCGGCGAAGTTCGTACCGGCATAGAATGCTGTTTGAAAGATTATTGTTATCATGGCCACGCAATTAATAAATATCTTAGAGTTTGGCTTGAAAATAAGTGACAGTAATACAGGGACGCATTACCAGGATATGAAGTATCCTATGTCTCAATTCAGATTTTTATCTATCTGTATGCTAAGTTTCATGTGACTCCGTTCAGCAGCTATCGTTTGATTTAGTAGCACACATCCAAACATCGCAGTGCTTCGCAAGGCACGTTAAGCCGTTGGTGCCGGCTGCCATGTAATGGCAGTCGTTAAGCCAAGTCAGAGGCCTCATGGGCGGCTTGATAACTTCTGACAGTAAGACCCGCCACTGTCTTACAACCCTCCACCAACCCGGACTTGGCCCCCGTGGTGGAGTACGGCCTAAACTTCCTGCGATGCAGGAAGAGACCCGTGCCCCAACAGTGGGGACATACAAGGGTTGATAACGATGCCTATTGTAATTTTGTGAAACAGGCCTCACAGCATGGGTAATACAACGACGAGTAGTAGTAGACTCGCGGGCTTTAAATGTCAAAAGTCGTGACTTTCCAGTAGATTAACTATCTGTCTATATCTATAATCAGTCCATATCAACCCACTGCTGGGCATAGGCCTCCTTTTTACATCGCCATTCCTCACGGTCCTGTGCCATTCTGATCCATCTCTGACCCGCAACCCTCACGATGTCGTCTGACCATCGTGTCGGTGGTCTGCGTACCAACCTCCTTCCCTCCTTTGGCCACCACTCCGATACTGCCCTGGTCCACCGGCCGTCTTCCCTTCTAGCCAAGTGCTCCCCCCATCTCCACTTTAACTTTGTGATCCGCTTACCAACGTCTTCGACCTTGGTTAACTGTCAAAATCTGACAAACGCGTGACTCGAGCCATCGTACTAACGAGGCTGTTTACTTGACTAGTATATAAGAAAGAAAACTCACATAATCACCGATATCTTGTATTTATAAAAGTATGATTATTATTAGTATGAAATACACTATTATAATGAAACAGTCTCTTTTAAGTTCATACGTCAATTGACTCCGATAATACTTGGAGATGCAAAAAAAATATCTTTACATACTAATTAGCGGAGCCGTGAAGTGGCTTGGACTCTACAACTGATACGAGAATGTGAAAAAAAAGCAAACTAGGTAAGTACTTAGACCACAAGATAATAAAACACCACCTGTGTAATTTATAAAAACACGATGCCCTAAAGCGCACGTAAAGCACTCCTTAAGGTCAGTGGTCAGTTTAATCTGTGGATAGGTTTTTTTTCTGAATTCTCCACCACAGACTATTTGAATCAGCGTCTTTTGATTGTTTAAAAGAATCGTGTTTTTATAAATAAAACATCACATAGGTAGGTACATAAATATGTGGTGTATTGTTTTTAATTTTTACAAATAGATTTTCTGTCTTTGGCGGGAACAGAAAAAAACATTAAATACCTACGTAGCAATTTTAAACTCAAACAGTAATTTGACAATAGAAGAGAGTTAGAAGTGGTTTCGTGTAAATTATGTAATGAATATTTTTATTTTATTCTCTTATATTATTCTTCTTTAATGTACAAAAAGAACTCTGTAGTGGAGTGTTAAAAATTACTGCTTGAGTAAATTACCGCGTATGGAAGACTCGACAGTCAAAAGTAAAAACGTGTAGATTTCCTTCACCTCTGGCTCCCCTACTAGTGGCTCTACAATGAGTTATTGGAATAATGCAAAAACCTGAAAATTATTATAAAAAATATGAAATAAAGGGTTGTAATATTTTTTTATTTTAACCCTTTATTTTTAACCCCCAGAAACCCGACTTCGGACTCTTACTCCATGTCTCCTACATGTGGTAGGGCGTGCCGTTGTTGTGCTGGATCGAACTTTTAGTCCTACAAAAAGTATCAAACTAGTGCGAAAATGAAACTACTGCGAAAACAAATTTTAGTTCCATAATTTGGGCTTGTATACATGAATGGAAATAGTGCGAAAATAAATTGTAGTTTCATCATTTGGGCTTGTTCGCATCAATGGTACTAGTTCAAATATTAATTGTAGTTCCATTATTTGGGTTTGATACTCATAAATGAAATTAGTGCGAAAGTAAATTGTAGTTCCATCATTTGGGCTGGTACGCATGAAAGGAACTATTGCAAATATTTTTTCTAGTTCCATTAATTGGCCTTGTACGCATGAATGGAACTAGTGCGAAAATATATTCGCAGTATTTCCAAAATGTAACAAGAGTAGTATTACTGCGAACTAACCGGTAGTACGACGACGCTAGTCACGCGTTTTTAAAGTCAAAAGTCGTGACTTTCCATTACACTAATTGTCAAATTATGCCATTTTACCAGAGACCTTAAAGCGGCTTGAAAACTTTTGATAATAAGACCACTAGTCGTGCAAGCCTAGCCTCCACCAATCCAGAATTGGCCTCCGTGATGGAGTTTAGCCTATACCTTCCTCAGGAAAGAGATCCGTCCGGACATAATGGGTTGATGACATTTTAACGGCGCTACAAAACGCGTGAGCGAGCCATCGTACCACCCAGGCAAGAGCTGTTGTTACATTAATATTATATAATAAAATAACTGCTAATTTAATCTATAGAAAGTTGTCGGAAGGAACCCTCAATTCCGAAAAGCTCGTCGTAGTTAGTCGGCTTGCCAGGTCGAAGGGCTTCGTTGGCTTTGACCGACTCCTGCGCATTGAACCACTCCTTGTACTCCTCCAATTTCTTCAGCCAGGCTTCTGGAAAGGGATGTGAAATGTTTACGTTTATAATAAATATAAACAATAAATATATTTTATTACAGATAAATCAGAATCCATAATTATGCAAAGTAATACACCACTTATGATAAAATCACAATACAATTAAATGGATAGGCGGAACAAACATCGCATAAAGTATTATTAATAGACTCGATCCCGATCTTAATAAAAGGGCTGGTGGGGGTTTTCGTCACTTAAGAAAGTAAATGTGAGAGTAATCGGTGCGTCCTTTAAACTTGTCTGAAATACTGAAAGACAAAAATGTCTTCAAAGAATTTTCAATGAACAAAAAAACCGGCCAAGTGCGAGTTGGACTCGTGTACCGAGGGTTCCGTACAAATTTGTAAGTAGCTACATACATTTTATAAATAGTTTAGGAATGGTATCTCGCAGGTTTTTCGAGATTTTCCCGAACTTCAGACATATATTTTATGATTTAATTACAAATTTATAGGTGTCCGACTTTGTCCTTTATTTGTAGTATAAGACGATATTAGTTGCCAAATTTTATAGTTCTAGGTCAATGGGAGGTATCATATAAAATATGATTTGTTTGAGTATCGAAAAATACGTTGTTCTTACGGAATAAACGGCCGTGACTTTTTTTGCGTTTTTTTACCTTGACTTAAAAATAGACCTGAATATACGGTTTTAATTTCAACTTGATACGTCTACGCGTTTCTATGATAAAGGGAATTAACAAACAGATGGTATGGACAACAAAGTGACAAGGGTTCTGTTTTTACATTTGAGTTGCGGAAAAGTCCCAGGGAGTGAAACCGCGGTTTGGAGTCGGCCATATACGTAGAAAGAAAAGTTGGAAATCGCTCACTCTCAGTTCGATCCATTGACTTTATTTAGGAGGATTTTTATTCCGAACTAGCTGACACAACGAACTTCGTACTGCCTAACAGTCGATTACTTAATTTTTTTTTATTTTTCTCTCCCTAAGAACCATCCTCGTACTTCAAGGAGTACTAAAAAAAGAATCACTGAAATCGGTTCAGCTGCTCTCGAGATTTGCGTTTGCCAACACATTCAGCGATTCATATTTATGTTATACAAGATAACGCGCTGTCAACAAGGGCTATGGAAGAGACTGGCAAGCGATCAGGGTGTCAAACTTTATGAGCCGTTTTAGCAAAAATTCATAAAGCAATTCATGTGACCATAGAAGAATGGTTGTCAAAATTCATCTGCGCTGAGCAAAATTTGCTGTGTGGTGTCGGCCGCGGCCTAGAGAATAGCACCAACCCAATTCTTCCCGCGGGTGTCGTAAACGGCGACTAAGGAACATACACCGGGGGGTGGGCAGCAGCACCCCCTGCAGTACAATTCCACCGAACTGCGATTCCCAACCCGCATGCCCAGCGTGGGGATTATGGGCATTACCCCCTATGATAGCTCAACGTGGCGCTCTTTAGGGGAGGGCTATGTCTAGCAGTGGACTAGTATAGCCTGACGATGAGCAAATTTTGACAGCCGTATTCCAGTTCTTCTATGGCCATGCCTGTGAGCGCCATCTATGAATCGTTTTGTGAACTTGTGCTGAAAACTGCATATTGACCTGTTTCACGAATACACGTTGACTCACAAGAAATTGATAAAAAAAGGTTATTTCCAATAGTTGCTCTTGGCCTAATGAACCTGCTTAGATTTGAATACATAATGTAGAATAGGTGTAGAAATTAATCCGCAGAAATCTGCGATTGACCATGGCAATGCCGTCACTAAGTTAGTAAAAACTTTAATTGCCATGTTTACTCCCCAGTCTTAGGCGTTTGTTTTCAAAGTAGGTACCTATGTGACGTCATGTGGGAGGTAATTTTAAAATATAATGCCTTTTTATCTGTTCAACACAATTTTAAATTTAATTGAAGTTTTGTCATACTATTTTTATTTTTAATGCACTAACCCGTGCTAAGGACAATTTTAAAAACCTATTTAGAGGCTAAAAATTCCACCCATGCCGGGATTCGAACCCGCGACCTCTGGCTATCCGTGCCAGCGCTCTATCCAACTGAGCTAATGAGGTGGGTACAGCGATATCATTTCGATGTAAAAACCTAACTGCAAAGTAGGTAGTCGGGGCTGTAAGTGATGCAATCTACTTCAGCCAGATGTCGCTGCCTGTACGTAATACAGAGAATAGTGTAAAGAGGTTCGAAATTTCACTGATGCCGGTGAGTCGCCCATTAGCTCAGTTGGATAGAGCGCTGGCACGGATAGCCAGAGGTCGCGGGTTCGAATCCCGGCATGGGTGGAATTTTTAGCCTCTAAATAGGTTTTTGAAGTTTTGTTGTTTTTAGAACCTTAAAAAAAGTTTTTTTTTCGGTCTAACAGAGAAACAATTTTTGTGGAAAGACGTACTTTCCTAAATCAGCGCTGAGGGCCCACTCCCTCAGAACAACGCTGAGTCAGCTGCCTTTTGTGGCAATTGGCAATTTAGATACATACACCACAATTTAGATACATGTCTTTTTTGTTTCGTTTATTTCTGTTGTGCTCATATTATGTTAATTTATCTGGTCATTTCGTTTCTGTGATGTGTCTTGTTGGTATAATAAATGTCTTTCTTTCTTATTTGAAATGGGTCCAATAGCGTAATATGCCTTTTAAGATAACTCTGCAGAAACTCACGGTTGATCTCTTCAAGGGAGCCACTGTTGCCGCCGTATTCTTCCGGTAGCATGTCCTGAGGCACGTGCTTGTACAAACTGGCTAAGTCCGTGTGGATGAAGATCTGCGGCGAACAAAAGCAAATAAATCAATTATATTATTTTTGTTGCACCCGTGCTGAGGACAACTTTTAAAAACCTGGTGGAATTTTTAGCCTCTAAATAGGTTTTTAGAAACCTCTTTAAAGGCTAAAATTTCGCCCATGCCGGGACTCGAACCCGCGACCTCTGGATAACCGTTTCAGCGCTTCTCCGAACTGAGCTAATGGTCAAGTGCAGGCATCAGCAGCAATTTCGAACCGCTTTACAATATTCTCTGTACGTAATACAGAGAATATTGTAGAGGTTCAAAATTTCACTGATGCTGGTGAGTCGCCCATTAGCTCAGTTGGAAAGAGCGCTGGCACAGATGGCCATAGGTCGCGGGTTCGAGTCCCGGCATGGGTGGAATTTTTGGCCTCTAAATAGGTTTTTAAAATATTCTCTGTATTATTTACAGGCAGCGACAAATCAATCAAACCACAAGTCACTGTTTGAGATAGATCTACCTCAGAGCTTACAATTACTGGAGGTGATAATATATTATGCACATGTATTTGGCCGGTAATAATCCTATGCCGAGGATGGCGAGAGACCGTGAGGCTTGGCATAATGGGGAAAAGGCCTATACCCAGCAGTGGGCAGCAGTGGGCTGATGATGATGATGATGATGATGAATCCTATGCCGATACATGACTGACGATTTAAATGTCGCTAGGTTACGATTGTTTGTTTGTTGTTGTCTGGAACGTGTGACACTTGCACAAAATATATCAACCAAGCGCCGCCACAATATTAAAAGCCTCCACAGAGTAATCCCTATTTAAGTTTCTGTATGCTCTATTATCCTCCCTATTATGCGCATGTCGTGTCAATGTCAAGACGTGATTCTGGCAGAAATAGTCGACATCGCGTAGATAGAGTAGTTTTACTCTTACTCCCTCTACGCGACATCGGCTAGTTCACAGATTAAAAAGACTGGCTAGTTGCCATGTTACCAAAATTGAATTGAATAGGCTATTTGACAGTGTGAAAAATAAAGTATTATTTATACATATTCGTAAAAAGAATATTTTTTTAAACCGGCCTATGCCATTTTAACCGAAAAAAATCGAATGATTTAACCAAAAAATCAAGATAAAACTTTATCATTTCGTATCTGCATCAATTTTATTGAAAACGGCCTGGATTGGTCGAATCTATTGTGACGTCACAATTCAACAACCTGTACTGTCATCGCTAGGGGTGTGAATTGAATTGTCAAATTGTGACGTCACTAATTCCTGTGCGACGCCATATTGCCAAAGAGAGCGTTTTGGCGGCGTATTTTAAAAGTGAATTTTTGTTTGCTTTTCTATGAATAAATACGGGAAAGATTTTAGAATTATCACTTTCTGAAGGCTCATTTAACACTGACGAACATCTGAGATGGTTTTCAGAAACTTGTCAAATAGCCTATTGAACCTATGTATCTAGCGTTTTTCTACTATCCACACTCTGCTATTAGGCTTATTTTATAGGTCTCCTAATATCTTCAGGGATTTTATTGTAGAAACGTATACAATTCCCCATGAAGATGTATGAATAAACAATAGCGAACAAATGGCTATGTGCAATGGGCTATGTCCAGCAGTGGACTACGTAATATAGCCTGAATAAGAAGAAGAAGAACAAATGGCTAATCAATTAATTGATCAATCCGTACTCCACTACATTTAATTTTTTTTTTAAATAAGATTTTGGCCTGGATATACTCCACTACATAATCTAGACAAGTGTTGCTAGATATGTTGCTAGTTTGACGTTCATTGAGCGTCAGTATCTGCGCTACTTTGAACAAAAGTTTTTCATTTAATTTAATTTAATTTCAGTGGACATAGAACATAAAGTTGAAGACAGGGCGCTATGGCGCTCATTAGGGGAGGGCTATATCCAGCAGTGGACTACATAATATAGCTTGAAGAAGAAGAAAACCTTAAAGCTCGCTACTTCTTTCTGTCCTCAGCGATCCTCAGCCACCCAGCTCCTGCTAGCTGCCGTAATTTTGCCTTGTGA
This sequence comes from Yponomeuta sedellus, assembly GCA_934045075.1. NCBI lineage: Eukaryota > Metazoa > Arthropoda > Insecta > Lepidoptera > Yponomeutidae > Yponomeuta > Yponomeuta sedellus. The sequence continues at coordinate 5,357,546 of OW203742.1, read as the reverse complement.
TTATGTCTAGGCGTCAAAATTCTATCTGTGGAGTTCATCTGTGATTTTGCCATGTGATAATTGTAGGCGTTATGGTCAAGCAAAATGGTGTCTGGGAAGTACTGCGACTGATATTTTGCCTTGTGGTAGTTTTAGACGCTACTCAAACAGAATTTCTGTTTGGGGAGGATTTCAGCTGAGATCATTGTAGGCATTATAGTCAAAGAAAATTATGTCTGGGAAGTACTGCAAGTGAAGTTTTGCCTTGTGATAGTTCTAGACGCTATATTCAAATAGAATTCTGCCTGGTAACGAGTTTGGTTGATATAATAATATTAAGAATAATAATAATAATAATAATAATAATAATAATAATAATAATAATAATAATAATAATAATAATAATAATAATAATAATAATAATAATAATAATAATAATAATAATAATAATAATAATAATAATAATAATAATAATAATAATAATAATAATAATAATAATAATAATAATAATAATAATAATAATAATAATAATAATAATAATAATAATAATAATAATAATAATAATAATAATAATAATAATAATAATAATAATAATAATAATAATAATAATAATAATAATAATAATAATAATAATAATAATAATAATAATAATAAAACTTTGTTTCAGACTATGCGTCCAAATCCTTCGCTTCCTCCTTGGTTTTTCGTCCGTCCTTGATATTTCGCTTTGTTTCAGTTCTAGACACTAATTCAAAAAATAATTTTGTCTGGGAAGGAGTTCGGTTGAGATTTTGCCTCGTGATCATTATATGCTTTATAGTCAAACAAAGTAATGTCTGGAAAGTAGTGCGTCAGAGATTTCGCCTTGTGATAGTTCTGGATGATATAGTTAAATTGAATTCTATCTGGGAAGGAGTTCCGCTGATATTTTGCCTTGTAATAGTTCTAGATGCCGTAGTCAAGTAGAATTCTATCCGGGAAGGCGTTCCGCTGAGCTTTTGCCTTGTGATCATTTTAGGCGTCATAGTGTAGAGAATGTTGAAATATCATACATCAGCCAGCTTGGCATAAGCTTGGTACATCAGTCGTTTATGTTTACTTATGTGTTCCACTTAATTTACCCCCCTTTTCCGAACAGTTATCTATTAATCTACTGTTGACCAACTGGCATTGGATATGTTAGGTTAGATGGAACATAAAGGAGAGGAGGAGGAGTGGAGAGGATGAAGGAAGAAAGATTGACGAAACAAATATATATTGCGAATGTGAGTGGAAGGGTTGGTAAGGGTCGTCCAGATAGGGGTCGTCCAGGTAACATCGACCAGATAGGGGATGTATTAGCAAAGGGAAAGATAAAAGTACCCGGAACCGGCGTGCGTGCATGCAACGACTTATGAACGTTGATGAAGCGAAGGTGATCTGTCAGGATCCTGGCAAGTGGTAGTCCCTGGTCTCTGCCTACCCCTCTGGGATACAGGCGTGAGGTTATGTATTTAAGGAACATAAAACTATCTGGTGTGCTAAACTCTAAGAACTAAATTGACAATGACCAGGGGGCTCAGTCTCTAAAATGTATAGTTGTTCAATAAAGTTAGATTAGTCCGGTATTGGTCGTTTCATTGACACTATCGGTAGTCTAGTAACCAATCGTATTGCAATAGTGTGACCCGTGCTACTTAACTCGGCGCCTCTCGCGATTCGATCTTCTTCGCGATATATTGTACTGCTATTACTTTGTAGACTATCATATTGAGGCAAATATCAACCATGGTCGTGCTTATTTCATTTTATTGAAAAACTATGTAAGTATAAGACTCTTGGGCCTGATTGAGTCGGTAGCTTGGCAAACAACTTCTTAAAATATATATTCCAACCCACGCATTTTTAGATCCCTGGCTTTCCCAAATATAACCCATCAGAATACACCATCAGATGGTAAGACTTACTCTGTTCCTGATCTTCTCCTTCAGGAAAGGCTTGACAAGGTTGATGACGGTGTCGACGATAGGTGACGCGTTGACCACATGCACCTCCTTCAGCTTCACGGGGTAGGCCTCCTGCAACCGAACAAGTCCATTTCTATTAGCTTGACTTAGTCCCAAATTAGGATACTCTGTACTATAGTAACCAGGCAACGACAACACATACACGAAAATACATCCAGACTGATGCCACTTGTACAAATTTACGGCGGCCCCCAGTGGGAAACAAACCCACGTCCTCTATCTTGGTACCCAAGCACCTTAATGGATGAAAAACCAAGGAGGCAGTCTTGACGGCTCTCATGTTCTGACTATCATAATGTATAAGATTTTCAGAATGTGATAATTGCAGTACAATTCCACCAAACTACGATCCCCAACCCGCATGCCCAGCGTGGGGATTATGGGCATTAACCGCCAATAATGGCACAATCTTGCGGTATGGCGCTCATTAGGGGAGGACTATATCCAGCCTGACTGTCTAATATAGCCTGAAAAAGAAGATCATTACCAGTAAGACTTTAGAGGTACGATATATAATTCCTCCGCAAAGCATAACCAAAACTACTTGACCCTACCTGAACACAGATGAGGAACTTCTTGACGGCTGTCGGAGAGATCTTCCCCAGATGGCTGGGGGCAACAATAGAAGCATCTAGAATGTATACGTCGCCGCCGACACCCTCTATTTCTTCTTTGAGGCGGACGTCCCCAATCATCAGCGCCACTTTGAAGGCATCATTTAGTTGGTTCGTATCGAGGTTTTTGTCCAGACCTGAAAAATAATCCAACAAGAATGTATTGTGTGTATATTTTTACCTAGATCATAACTTAAGAAACAGCCTGAAAAAAGTAGCGTTGGGTACTCAATTATGTAGGTCTAAAACATAAATAATTAAATTATAATTTTATTGCACACAATACATAAAAAAATATTACAAGATTACTCGGTAACATTTTTATTTTCTTTATATTACTAGCACTCGTGGCCTAGTCGAACCGAGTGGTTAAAATCAACCAGTGTGACCTCACATATTTTGCAATTTTACGTTTAGAAGTTACTGAATTCAAACAGCAGTTCCGAAATTAATTTCATATCACGAGATGCAAATATTTTTTGTATCTCGTTAATAGTGCAAAGTTTGTGTTTTGGTTTGATTTGGAAATGTGACGTCACGAAATTTAGGACCGTCGTCCGCTGTAGACCTGTAGTCCATAAAGTGCTGAGTTGAATACCTCAAATACTCCGGTTTCTTCATGAAGTTTTCCTTCACAATTATTATTATTCTTTATTTGGAAATCCAACAGCACAAAATAACAAAAAATATCTACAAACAAATTATTGTAAAAATAAAGCGAAAAATAGATTTCACTTGTAAATATTACTATACTAACAATATCAAGCAGTGGAGAAAATGAAATATTTATATGTTTTAATTAAATGGAATTGGGAAGTGGACGGGGCGAGGAGAGGGAGGGGTGTATATTGTGTACGTGTGTATGTGTGTGCATATGTGTGTGTGTGTGTGTGTGTATATGTGTGCGTCTGTGTGTGTGATTAGTTGAGTAGCACTTGTAGGGCCTGATGTTTGAAGGAGACTTTGCTAGATGAGAATAAGTAAAGGAGACGGATACACTTTCATACATTCTTGGGCCTGGGTGTAAAAAGGTGAAAGAAATGTCAATTTAGAGCTTATATATTAGCAAACCATCTCGGAAAATTCTGCGGATTTTGGCAATCTGAGAGCAGAGTTAAAAGAGATTTAGTAAAAGTGAGGCCTTGCAACAAGCTGACAGTGAAACTTATCCGTGTCCGTACAAGTTAAGCAAGATCGTAAATCTGTAGAAAGAAAGAAAAACTACAGGAAACACACTCAAAACGCACTAAACGATACGAGAAGACGAGTGATCATAGATTGCATAGATTGAGTCAACGCCCGGGAGCTGTCACGCCTGTCACTGCTTGGTGTTAGCACAGACACAGATTAAAAATACAGTTAACAAAGACGTGTTAATACATGCAGACTAATCGATTGAAGTATTCGGCATCCTATTTTATTAGAGACATAAACTTATTTTTAAGATTTCTCGTCTTCTAGATTGTGAATTGAGCTAATTTTTTATATTTTAAAATAGAAAAATATAACGCTTTTTTTAAACCATATCTCAACTATTTACAAGCGGGCCCAGAAATCCCCGTCTCCTTTCAGCGAAACGTGAAGTATAGGTATTAACAAGTCTAGAAATTACCGCATGTTGTCCGTAGTTTGTACTAGAGTATGGCGCGTGAAGTGGTTTTGTTTTTGTGTGTCTGGTGTGTTTACTGGGCACATTTAATTAATATAATTGAATAACGGGCCAGGAGTTCTGGGCTATCTAGTCTGCCAGAACATATATCATGGAGAAGGAGCATGTCCAGTAAAATTCTGCGCTCTTGAAGCGGGAGAATGCGATGATATCTTTCTACAGGATCCACAACCTTCCGATTGAGAAGCCGATGTTCTAACGCTTAACTAGCACTGCACAGAAAAGAGAAATAATAAAAAAAAAATTTTACCTCGGCAAACAGTGACTCTCCTCCCATTTGGTGTCAAGCCAGGCAGTGGGGGTCCTTGGCTGCAGAGAAAATTATGTAGATAGATATACAACACTTTATTGTACATAAAAAAGGTAATTACACAGATATTTCTTAACCTAAGAGCACATACGGCGGCCTTATCACTAAAAGTGATCTCTTCCAGACAACCTTTGGATAGACTGGAGCAATATATTGGAAAGGGAAGTAGATGTACAAATAAATCAAAATATATGTCAGATACATATGAATAAAACAATTTTACATTGCACTTTATTACATGTCATAAAATGCAATGTAAAATGATCTTGAATGGGTAGTACAGGTCACGCATTTTGTGGCGCTAAAATTTCAAAACTTGACCAGTAGTGTATTGGAAAGTCTCGACATTTGCCATTTAAAACTCGCGACTGATGTCGTCGTACGACGTCCTACCATGCCACGAGGCTAAATATCACAAATACTGTCTAAAACGTCTTGCTCGCACAAATTTACACTTTAGATGATTGTAACGAGTACAAGTAGACTATAATACACTATGACCCGAGGGTAGCGGCTTAAATTTTACATTGTCAATCAATCAATCAAATCGATTTATGTCAACGTAAATATTTTACATTCTGTTTGCTGAATGTTAATGTATGTAAAATGTAAGCCGCTGCTTTCCGGCCATAGTGTAGTGGATAAAATGGCAGTGGAAGAAAAAACTCCACTCTGACCATTTTTTCTCAAATCATTTTAACCCAATAAAGCTTTAATCAGTTGCTGCAAATATCATAAGATTCCGTGATTGTCATCAATAACTTTCCATAAGCAGATTTGACGAAGTTATGCGAAAACATAGTCATAAATAAAAAGTGATATACGCGTTGAATTGATCACCTCCTCCTTTTTTGAAGTCGGTTAAAAAGGAAATAGAAAGGCTTCACAGAAACATGTAATACAAAAGTGGCTACGGCCGACAGACCGGTATTGCAACCAGTTCCTCGCCGTTTACGAATGAGGGGAAAAGTGGTTTACTTACACTTTTTTATTTTTAATGCACTAACCCGTGCTAAGGAACAAATTTAAAAAACCTATTTAGAGGCTAAAAATTTCACCCATGCCGGGATTCGAACCCGCAACCTCTGGCTATCCGTACCAGCGCTCAATTGGTAGAGCGCTGGTACGGATAGCCAGAGGTTGCGGGTTCGAATCCCGGCATGGGTGAAATTTTTAGCCTCTAAATAGGTTTTTAAAAGTGGTTTACTTTACAACCTCATAATGATATCAAAAGCGAAGAGATTGCATTTATAAAACCTACTTTAGTCTAGCCACTTTCCGATTCAAATGTATACTGGCCACTAGGATTTACATGCAGTCGAAAAAAAGCGCGAACCTTTAAAGAAGAAAAAAGTTCGAACCGTATGACCACAGAGGTAGATTACAACCTCTTAATTAATTTCGAATTTATTAATATATTTTGTTCTTAGCTGTTCTTACATAGAGCATGTCTCGCTGGCACAATTTAACTTTTTTATTGATAATATTGGCCTCTGCATTTATGTAATGAGATGATTTATACACAAGAACGTTCCTTGTTTATACAGCGTCCAGTGGCCCTTCACTCACACTAGATGGGTGAAGGGACCACTTAGGTGCTGCAGTGATACCTTGATACCTCTACAAGTATCCGAGATAAAGGGTCTTGACAGGCGGATGGACGGACGGACCGTCAACAAAGAGATCTATTAAGGGTTCCGTTTACCTTTTCAGGTACAGCACCTTAAAAATAAATAAAATCTAGCCTCTAAATAGGTTTTTTAAATGTAGCTTGTCTTCGTAGTTGAAATGAAAAGGTTTTATTCAAAGTACCTACCTAGCGTAGAAACTGCGGCTTGATGAACGTTACAATTCAAACTAGGTGTCCATTTGAAAATCTAGAACATTTTGGAGAAAAAAGGGACGGAAAAAGTCCAAACCTAGTGTTTTCAAACTCTTTAATTAACAGAGTTTACATAATTATTATAAAACATAGAACTTATGCGTTGTACTGGCTTTAATTCCAGACATCATTGTCACCTAAATAATCCTTTATTTATGTTGTAGTAGCCCCTTTGGCACAAAGTGTACTTAACACATTTTTTGAACCGCGTTTTCGGCAAGCTTAATATATCTCGAGGGATTTTATTATAGAAGCGTACACAATGCCCCATGATAGATGTATTAACCTTTGTCAGCCTAAATAGTATGGAATCAGGCGTTACTTTGCGGTACCTAATCCATAATAGCATTAAAATGAGAAAATTACTTTGCTAAATTCCGCCAAAACACCATGCGGTTAGTTAATGCACCGCCCTCACTCCCACATTTTGTGCTTGAATCTTCTCTGGGATTTTTGGCGGAATTTAGCAATAGTAGATTGTTAACCGAGGGTTGAAAGAATCAATTCCCGAGGTATTTAGACGGCTATAGTCCGAGTAGGAATTGATTCTCTTACCCGTGTTAAACATTCTACTTTTCATTTCGAATATGAGGAAAATAAAAACTCATTTTCAATATTCAAATCTTAGCTCAAAAGATTATACCTATTTTTTTGAATTCCGTCACAGATACATTATAACAGATTAGTATCCCGCCAATTTATGTCGACTTTGTAAATTTTAAATATGAAACCCACCGCGTGATTGTTGCGGCTTATTCCTCTCAAAGAAATTTGCGCTAAGTTTACACTGGCTGTTTAGAAAGTCACATGGCTGCAGCATTTTTTTTAATTAGTTTTTTTTTTTACATAAAACTATTCACAGAACAGTAGTTCTATTTTTAAAGTTCATTCCGGCCCTTAGATGGGAAGTAATTTCTATGAGTTTTTCCCTCACTATGGAGGGAAGCAGCATATTCCACCCAATAGTCAGATCAAAACAACACTACTTTCCGAGTATAAGAAATGAAAAGTAATTTTCTCATTTTAAGCCTCAATAGTTATTGCTTTGCACAAAAGTGAAACTTACGCCCTGTTAAGAAGGTCCCTCAGAGCGTGCTGGGTGACGTCCCTGTTAGTGAAGAACTCGGGACAAGCCGCCCTCATGGTGAAGTACATGTCCAGCTTTCTCTTACACTTCTCCAGGGAGAAGCTGCAGCCACGAAGGAAGGTCATGATGCGGCCGTCATCTGGAAATTATCATCATTATATTCTTTTTATTATCATCATTATATGCACTAAACTGTGCTAAGGAAAATTGTAAAAACCTCTTTAGAGGCTAAAAATTCCACCCATGCCGGGATTCGAACCCGCGACCTATCCGTGCCAGCGCTCTTTCCAACTGAGCTAATGGACTACTCACCGGAATCAGTGAAATTTCGAACCTCTTTACAATATTCTCTGTATTACGTACAATTTTTAGCCTCTAAATAGGTTGTTTTAAAATTGTCCTTAGCACGGGTTAGTGCATTAAAAAGAGTATAATCAACGTGAATAGTTCACATTCTGTTTTTTTTTCTATGCAGTCTGTAAACGTCCCACTGCAGGGCAAAGACCTTCTCTCAGAGAGAGAGAGAGAGAGAGAGAGAGAGAGAGTATGAGCCTTATTAGCCTTACTACCCGCGCCCACCGCGAATTCGCAATTTCACGCGCTAAGGCATTTAAACACCGCAGTCAATCAGGTTACCTCACGATATTTTGTCTTCAACGCTAGCGAGTTTTGGTAACTTCACGCATGAACAGCTTACAAAGTAGGTTTTAGCCTCTAAATAGGTTGTTTTAAAATTGTCCTAATTCTTAAAATTATTCACGTTGAATTAATTTATTCAGACAGGAAAACCTGGGAAGGAAAACTGAAACCAGCACCATGTGGGACTAAACCTCAAATGAAGACATTGCTGCGGCTTTTGAACAGTTCTTTACAAATGTTCCAATTATAGCGACAGCTCGTTTAGACTCTTCTCCAGCTCTTGCTGAAACTAATTTGAAAGACAATGTCCCCCCATGCGATCACGATTTTTCGTTAGATTATATTGAAGCTCATACCGTGATTTAATCGTTTAAAAAGCTAAAGCTTAAAAAACTGAAGATTTGTGGGGTATGTCAGTAACAGTAGTTAGCTCAGTAATCGACACCCTAGCACCCTATTTAGCCAGAATCTTTAACAAATGTCTAGATGAGAGTATATTCCCAGATCTAATGAAATATAGTAGGCTCGTTCCTTTATTTAAAAGTGGTTATAAGCAAGATCCCTCAAATTTCAGACCAGTCTCGGTTCTACCCGTTTTGAGTAAAATATTCGAGAAGATAGTTCTAGGTCAACTGCTTACACACTTCAATGACTACCAACTTCTCCATGGTCAGCAATTCGGCTTTACGCAAGGGCGCTCTACAACGGACGCCGGCGTCATGTTAGTTAAACATATATTTAGTGCATGGGAAGATCGCAAGGATGCTATAGGCGTATTCTGTGACTTGTCAAAAGCATTTGATTGCGTTGACCATAAAACACTTCTTTTAAAATTAAAGCACTATGGTATAAACGGGAATAGCCTAAAACTTATGACATCATATTTAGAAGGAAGAATTCAAAGAGCTGATATAAATAGAACTAAATCTTCAGGGTCAGAGATCGATTTTGGGGCCGTTCCTCTTCCTCGTATATGTAAATGATTTGCCGTTCATGGTTCAAAATATGTCAGAGATAGTATTATTTGCAGATGACACGTCACTTATTTTAAAAATTAAGAGACAAGAAGATGACCTTGAAAATACTAATGATGCTCTCTCTCAGGTACAAAACTGGTTTACGTCTAATAACTTATTGTTAAATTAAAAAAGACAAAATGTATAAAGTGCACTCTACCAAATGTCAAAGTAGTTGACAGCAAAGTTATATTGGGAAAGGACAAACTAGACCTTGTCGAAGAGACTGTATTTCTAGGTATCACAATTGATGCAAAGCTTCAATGGGGTCCTCATATAGAAAAATTGGCAAATAGGCTTAGCTCTGCAGCATATGCTGTTAAAAGAATTAGGGAACTAACTGACGTCGCAACTGCCAGGCTTGTTTATTTTAGTTACTTCCATAGTATCATGTTCTACGGCATACTATTGTGGGGACGGGCAGCGGACATTGAGACCATCTTCGTCTTGCAGAAAAGAGCGATCAGATTCATCTATAAACTAGGCAGTAGAGATTCGTTAAGAGAATTCTTTAAAGAAACAAACATCCTGACAGTTGCCAGCCAGTATATCTATAAAAATATTATGTATGTTAGAAAAAATATTAGCAACTTTAAAACTGCAGGTAGCCAACACAATGTAAATACTAGAAATAAACATAAACTTTTGATCCCAAGATTTAGGCTGGCAAAGGTTAATACATCCTTCATGGGGCATTGTATACGCTTCTACAATAAAATCCTTGAAGATATATTAAGTTTGACTGAAGCGCGGTTCAAAAAATGTGTAAAGTACACTTTGTGCCAAAAGAGCTACTATAATATTAATTATTATTTAGATGACAATAATGTCTGGAATTCAAGCATGTAAAATTCACGAGTTTTGTAGAATCTGTGTAAATTATGTTAATTAAGGATTTTTTTTTGTCCATTTTTTCTCCGAAATTATCCAGATTTTGAAATGGACACCTAGTTTGACTTGTAACGTTCATTAAGCCGCAGTATCTGCGCTACTTTGAATAAAACCTTTTCATTTAATTTCATTTCAAAGCTGGAAAGAGAGAGAGGGGCGGAAGGGAGAGAGCTAATTATGCGTACCTAATCCTCTAGGAATCCTGATGCTTGCGACAACAATTTGACAGGCCGCTAATGGTAAAGAAAAACGTTGTGAGGAAACCTGAGTGCCTGAGGTGTTGAAAAAATAATTTGCCAACCCTGAGCAATATAGCGTCGCACAGGAATTACTGACGTCACTGGTCAGTATACAAACGTCAACTCAACTCTCGGGTTTTCGGATAGCGATCCGAGAACTCGCTCGGCTGCTCACTCACTCACTGAATGCATTCGTTCGTTCATTCATTCATTGTCTTCGTTCAAAAATATAATTCTTTACCAAAATATGGTGCTGCATCTCACGTTGGTCCAACTTTTTAGTTACCTAATTAGGCACTTACAACTTTTCGTTTGAATGAAGTAGGTAGCTAAGTTTGGACTTGTCACAAATAGCATTGAGCGTGCCGTTAGGCAATCGGTTGCGCAAATCGTTTTTATCCGATAAGAGTGTCATTTATTTTTCTGTTTATATTTATTATTGCCTCGTTGGTCTCGCCGTGTCACGTTTGATTACCATGCCGGAGGTCACGGATTTTATTCCCATTAGGCCCGCCGCCGAATATTTGTACACATATTCTTACTCTGTTTCTATATTTGACGTGTCCTTACCTAGTTAGTATAGCACAACATATCCAGTTGTGACCAGTTTGATCCAGGTTTGTTGTTAACATCCATAAGAAAGAAATTAAATAATTTGTTGCTTATATCCGTGTGCAAGTAATTGAATTGATTTATTGTTAGCATCCATGAAAAAGTAATTTAATTAATCCATTGTTAACATCCGTGAAAAAGTAATTGAATTTCTTTCTTGTTAGCATCCACGAGAAAGCAATTTATTTGATTTGTTGTTAACTTCCATGAGAAAATAATTTAGTTGCCTTGTTGTGATCCATGAGAATGTAATTGAATTGATTTGTTGACAACATCGATGACAAAGTAATTAAATTGATTGGTTGTTAATATCCATGAGAAAGTAATGGAATTGATTTGTTATTGACATCCGTGAAAAAGCAATTTATTCGATTTGTTGTTAACTTCCATGAGAATTAATAGGTTTTTAGTTCATATCTGTGACAAAGTAATTGAATTGATTTGTTGTTAACATCCATGAGAAAGAAACTGAATTAATTTCTTGTTAACATCTATAAGAAAATACTTGAATTTCTCAGCTTACTGCCTGCTGGAGAATCGTTTGTTTTTGTAACAAAAGTAATTACTTCTATTAGGTACAAACTTAGTTTCTGTCTGGAGAGAATCTCGGACAGAAACACTCCAAGGGCCACTTTCTGAATTCAGAATTTCACTAAGTAAATAATTTAGTAATGTTTTGTCACGCTCGTCTTTCGGAAATTCCATGAGTCAGCACTACAGTTCATTATTTACTTATTAAATTCTTAATTCAGAATCTGGCCCAGAGCTAAATTTCTTTTGGAGATGGGGTTATTAGTGACTGTACTCTACAAAAGCTCACCCCATTCATCAGGCAGATGCGGCTGCTTCCTCATCCACTCCTTGATATGAGCCAGGTCCTTGTCCCTGGTATTGACGTCCTCGTTCAGCTCCACGCGGATCTTCTTCCACATCTCTCCCGAGGGCTGCACCAGGATTGCCGTTGACGCCATATTGCTCTGATACCACGGGAAAGAAACTTATTTTTAACTAAATAAAAACTTTTTTGAACTAAAACTTTCGTAAGCACAACACATTGTAGGCTTTTAGTCCGGATCTACTTACGGGTGTTGTTATATACTTGAGTGTGAGACGAGCAACCGACGACGCGAGCTCCGTCTCTGCTCACCATGATTAAGCTCTGCGAATCGGAGCGAAACCTGGTCGGACTCTTCCGATATAACAACACCCGTAAGTAGATCCGGACTAAAAGTCTATAAATAAAAACTGTATTTACACGGATTTTACTCATTTAATTTTAAATTTTTACAATTTTCCGACGTTTCGGCACTTTTTCAAGTACCGTGGTCTCGGAATACTGGGGTGACAGGCGTCTTTTTGAAATCATTAACTGTTAGTTTACTATCCTCGGCAAAAATTACAAAAGAAATGCTCAAGTTATGTTCCAAAATAGGCAAACCAATAATTTTATATAAAGTTTTTACTATGTCTAGTGCTCGTGTTAACCTTAGAAACTATTTTTAACTGACTATTACGATGTATTAGCAAAGTGGAAGATAAAAAGTAGCTGGAACCGGCGCGGCGTGCGTGCATGCAACGACTTATGATCGTTGATGAAGCGAAGGTGATCTGTCAGGATCGTGGCTAGTGGCTGGTCTCTGCCTACCCCTCTGCAATACAGGCGTGAGGTTATGTATGTATGTATGTATGTATGTATGTATGTATGTATGTATGTATGTATGTATGTATGTATGTATGTATGTATGTATGTATGTATGTATGTATGTATGTATGTATGTATGTATGTATGTATGTATGTATGTATGTATGTATGTATGTATGTATGTATGTATGTATGTATGTATGTATGTATGTATGTATGTATGTATGTTTTAACTGTTTTTTTTTGTATTGGGCACTTCAAGCCCATACTCTCTGAGAGAAGACTTGTGCCCTGCAGTGGGGCGTATATGCATTGCTTGTTACCGTGGCAACACAATAAATAAATATCTAAGATGTTGTCTTGAAATACTTTATTGCACTTATAAAAATCTTTAAACAAGCACATAACTATAAAAATAAAAAAAGTGTACATGGCGAGCTTATTTCATTAAAAAATCTCTTCCAGCCAACCCTTGATGTGGTAATACGGACATTATAAACGAGGGGGGCAAAGTGTGCAATAATAATTGTTTAATTATATTAATCTAACGCACGTGCTATAAATATTTAGGGGCTATAAATTTTAGATAATTACAAATAAGTACGGTAACAATAAAATATTATCGGTTACATGAATGCATTACCGGGATAGCATATGGCTCCATTCAGATCTTTGTCTATCTGGATGCAAAATTTAGTGGAACTCCATATAGCCGATATCACGAAAAAAACATCCAAAAATAGGACCTCGATAGGAGTAGGATAGGAACTCAACTGTGAAGCCGTGAAGCAAAATTGTTAGCCTCGGTGTAAAACGGAAGGTCTTGGGTTCGATCCCCGGCCGGGTCAAACTAGGAAACAAACTTTTCTAGTTTGTCTCGGGTCTTGGATGTTATCTATATATTTGTTGTAAATCTATCGTCGAATTAGTACCTGTAACGCAAGGCATTTAGTTGTACTTAGTATAGGGCTATCGAGATCTGTGTAACAATGTCCATGAATATTTATTAAAAAAAGGACGTTTTTCACTATGGGATGTAATATAATATGAATTACTTTTTGGGACATAATAATTTATCGCTCGTCATACATTTAGTTTTGTTGCTATAATAATTATGTATTTTTATAGCACAGTGTGAACCGGTCTCGTACAAAATGTAATATATAATTATAACGTATGAATTAATGAAAATTCTTTATTGCACTGAAAATAAGTTTGTACAAAGGCGAGCTTAATACTACATAGTATTTTCTTCCAGCTAACCCACGATGATGCGGACAGTCGAAGGGGTAGTGCCAGTAAACAATATAATATGAGAGTGATTTATTACATTAACAAGGTTAACTAAACAAATATAATACAAATATAATTTACATACCTATTTAGAGCCTAAAAATTCCACCCATGCCGGGATTCGAACCCGCGACCTCTGGCTGTCCGTGCCAGCGCTCTTTCCAACTGAGCTAGTTAGTATAATTTACATACACATACGTATATAAAATAGTACGTGAAATATTAAATGATACTCAAGTACATATTTCCTGCAATCTACATACATACTAATAATCAATATTACTTACATACAATACTATAACAATATAATACTTCGTGGAGGGTTATTCCACTAATCCCCATTGAAAATCCCCATATACTGGATAACTCTCTTGGATCCCAAAGTAATGATAATGAACCTAATATTATCTCTAAACACGTCTACAGATGGAGATTGGCGAATGTTCAGAGGTAAACGAACCGCTGTCACAGTAAATGAATTCGAATAGCCCGCCATATTGTGGACAGGGGATATCAAGAAGTTTATTATATTACATCCTACACTCAAAAGCCGGCTTGATCCCTGATCAAGGAGTAAAAGGGCGTTAACACGGCCCTCGTAGGTACGTTGACCTATGTCTGATAACTGGTATGTAGGTATAAAGGTACAAAGAAAGTAACCGGTACGAACTTAACCTTACAATTTATTTAAGTGAGATTAAAATTGTTACCAGTTAAAACTCGATAATGCTGTGGAAGAACATATCGCAATACCTGTTTTTAATAAAAAAGCCTTTAGGTTTTCCTATAGATTATTGCAACCAGTGTTATTCAACCTGTTTTTGTACGAAGCGAATAAAAAGGTAGATGAAGCATAAGAGATTTATAAGGATCGTGGCGAGTGGAAAATTCAGCTTATTTCTTCGGAATATTTTAGGTATACTATAAGATTCTTGAAAATCATGCCAGAAACGCGGTCAAAAAATGTGCAAAGCTATAATTTTATGTTAATATTTGTGCCAAAAATCGTCAATGTCATAGTAGCCGCTATAAAATTGCAGATTAAATTTAAATAACCTTAAATTGAAGATTATTTAAGTTTTTTTTAAATCACAAAGATGTCTGGAAGTAGAGCTAGTTGAATGTATGAGTTCTGGTTTTATAATAATTAATAATAATAACAAAATTTACATAGAAGCACATACATTGCTTCTAGCCTCTCACTAAGATACCTGGTGTTGTGGGAACCAGTAACAATTTTACTATGTGAGCTCTGTAAATTAAGACTTCGAAACGACAAAGTTTGGAGTTTTTCGTCCAATATCTCCAAAATTATCTAGATTTTGAAATGGACACCTGTAACGTTCTTTTAATTTGAATTCGGGCGTGAATTTAAGTATGTATGTTTTGTATGTATGTCATCGAAGTTTTTTGTCATGGAACTTATTATTTTTGAATTACTTCGACGGCACATCAATATTTTAACGTGAGCACTCTAAGCAGTTGCATTACGGGCGACTTTGCATTGGAACTGTGAAGGTGGGCTGTGGGCTGTATTTACTATTACAATTTTATTTTGTTAACTATGTAAATGATTATATTTGACTAAGCTCCGTAATTTATAGCGAAACTCGGTCGGACTCTTGCGACAAAAATCAAGTACCTAAGTTATTTTATTAGGAAACCAACAGAAACGTTACAAAACAAATCAAAACATGAAAAAATAACAATATAAGGCTCAATTATAGATTGTCATCAAAATACGACACGACTGCGAGAGAATACTCTTTTTTATTTTTAAATAGGGACAGTGAAACAATTACAGCAATTACATTACAAGTTATTTCACAGGGCTTCAATTGAAGGGCATGTGTGGTGATTATATGTCCATTCTCTCTGTTTGTTTGAAAGAATGGCTGTGCCATATGGTAGGACGTCTATAGACTGCATTTTTCTGTATGCCATGCGCAACAACATTTTTTTGTTATACATTCAAGAGTACGTGGTTTCAAATCCCGACTTTGTTTTGTATTATATTATTATTTTTAATGCACTAACCCGTGCTAAGGACAATTTTCAAAAACCAATTTAGAGGCTAAAAACTCCACTCATGCCGGGACTCGAACTCGCGACCTCTGGCTATCCGTGCCAGCGCTCTTTCCAACTGAGCTAATGGGCGACTGCACCAGTGAAATTTCGAACCTCTTCACACAGGGAATAGTGTTCGAAAATTCGAAATTTCAACAGATTTTATTAAATAGTTCTTTTAAGTAGAAAATGTAAAAGCTCAAAAACAAGTTCTGAATATGTTCGTAGCAAGTACACACTACCATTACATAGGTATCAACTTAGCAAAAAATTAAAGCAAAATAGATATTCGAATCACACTATCACAATAATATTATAAAGGCGAAAGTTTGCGAGTGTGCGACTCACCGCTAATGCTAATGGGCGACTCACCGGCATCAAAAATTCGAGCCTCTTTACAATATTCTCTGTATTGCATACAGGCAGCGACATCTGGCTGAAGTAAGTCGTTTTGTATGTTATAAAGATTTGTGACTTTTCCATTCGCTAATTGTGAAATACAGAGGAAACGTCCTGCAGAGGGATGCATGAAGGCTGCATATGTTTGCACATTTTCGTTTTGATAAGCATTTTGGGTGATAATCATTATCAAAACAAAAATGTGCTGTCGATGTAAAAAAATCAGAATAGTTTGAGAACCACTATAAAACGTCATCGTCCTTTCGAGGTTCATTAATATTCCACGGAGGCTACATCAACATAAAATGACAGTACAATAATTATGTTCGCATAAGATCTCTCACGTTAACTTTATGATGGGGGGAAACAGACAGACATCGTTTCCTTTTTCACAACTTTGATTCTTGTTTGAACCGTAGTTCTGACTGATCTACAGGGAATAATGACCCTTTCGGCCGCCATGGCAACTAGACTTCGCTTTTGCCGGCAACTAGTTGCGAAAACTTTTTTTTTTCGTACGCAACTAGTTGTCAACAAGGAATTTTGCATAAACGCTAGTTGCAGTAGAAGAATATATTTTCTTCTTACGCAACCATGTCGTAATGTAGTACTCATCTAATACAACAATATAACAAAAATATCTATAAGTTCATTTAAATTATAATCCAGGCCAGTAATTTTAGAAATAGGAATTATATACGGATTGACCACGAACATTGTCAATAAATGAATAAAACTTCCCATTACTTCTGTCGCAACTAGTTGCCAAGAAAGAATAATATAAAATCCTTTTTCGCTACTGGTTGAGAAACTCAGTTGCCATGGCGGATAAAGTATTAAAAAAAATCTTTATTCGCAACTAATTGCCGACAAAGAATAAAAATTCCTTTTTCACAACCGGTTTCGAAATTTAGTTGCCAGGGCGACCGAAAAGATAATGCCTTTGTTATCTAAGTCACACACGTTTGTCAATTAAACGTAGCAATACCACGCTGTAACTCTTGAAGAAAAACATCGTGAGAAACCCCGAGCAAATGTACAAATGTATCCCAGTGGAAATAATACAGCAGAATTATATACGTCCTACTGTGAAGCACCAGGCCTTCTCTCAGAGAGAGAGAGAGAGAGAGAAGGTATAGGCTTGATCACCACGCGTGCCCTCCGTAATTGAACAGGTTTCCACACGCTGTTTTCCTTCACAGTTCACAGATTTCCTTCACAGTTCACCTTTGAAAAACATACCGGGTCTCTTCATTGTGGAAATTCCCTGAACTTAGAACTCTGCTGTACATAATTTTCTCAACCACTTTAACTGATGTGCTTCCTACGTTGTAATGATCTAACTATTAGGTACAAGCTTATCTGCTTATAATTATGAAGATTGAGATCATCCTACGGTGATTAAATCAGATTACTTAATTGTTCCTCATTGACAAATCGCTGCGTTCACGCACTCGGTTTCTAGTAGGTACTCTTTAACCGGATTCAAAAAAAGGAGGAGGTTTTCAATTCAATACTTTTGTTTTCGCGTAGTTTATTTTATTACGTATACGTATGTACATAAATATTCGATGAGCACCAACTACCCGCCTCAATTTTTCCTTCTGATATCTTTCCGATTTAAGGTTGCCTGGAAGAAATTGCTATCAGCAATAAGGCCGCCAATTGTACCCCTTCTTTTGTAACATCTTAACCGATTTCGAATTCTTTTTTTGTGCGAATAGACGTAACGTCCCATTGTTCCTTTGTTCCAATTTTAATTTGGTGTAGATTTTTCATAATTATGCAATGTCCTGCGAAATGTCTGTGTATTTCACAGGACATGTACAAAAACGAGCTTATCCTTTTAAGAGATTTCTTCCAGCAAACCTTAGAAAACAGGAAAAATGGTACTAAAAGGTCTGCTTAAAATAAACTACAAAAGTCTTATGGTTATGGTCCGTCAATGGTTGTCTGGAAGAAATTACTTTTTAGTAATAAGGCCGCCACTTGTACTGTACTGTATTTTTTAAGTCTCTTATGTGATTCCTGGTGTACATGCAATGAAGAATATGCTATTAATCTATCTATCCCTGTCTACTCGTCTGGGATACAGGCGTGAGCTTAAGTATGTGCATTTAATTGTTTTGGCTTTAGCGGCACTAGTCATGAAGAGGTTCATCTCGGAGTCCTCCAAAGAGCTATAAATTGGCCTAATGCGAGTTAGTACTGTATAAATTTGCGGTTCACGTTTGATATTTAGAGCTTTTCCGAATTTCAAAGATATACTTTTTTTGTGTGATTTATTACAAATCTATAGTTTTCAGACTTAATCCTGTTTTTCCAGTATATTACTTACCTTTCATAGTTCTATGTCAACGAGAACTATTACTATTAGTAAAATTCTTTATTGCATAAACATTTTGCACAAAGGCGAGCTCAATGGTACTTAGCGTTATCTGCTTTGTAGAAGTATTCTGTGACTTTTGATTCCCTTGAGTAGTAAATACGTATTTTTGTGGCATAAAAGACCATCACTTTTTGTTTTAAATAGTAAATATTAATTAAGTATATTAGCAAAGGGGAAGATAAAAAGTACCCAGAACCGGCGTGCGTGCATGCAACGACTTATGAACGTTAGTGAAGCGAAGGTGATCTGTCAGGATCGTGGTAAGTGGCAGTCCCTGGTCTCTGCATCTGGGATACAGGCTTGAGGTTATGTATGTATTAACTTTAGTTTGCAACCTTTCATGGAAGTACGACTTTCACTTTCAATTTAGCGGGAGTAGTCCGAATAGTTCGAATACTGGCACAATTTAAAGCCTTTTAAGGTAAGACTAACAGACAAACAGAGAAGGCATACTAATAAAATAAAAAACTATATACCTATTACAATTCTGCAATATCACGAAATTATTGAAGAAGTTTAGGCATGGGTTTTAAAGAAATATATAGGTTGGTCATTGCAAATTGCCAGGTTTGGCAAACGTATTGTAGTTTGGTGAGATTATCTACGTCTAAAAGTAAATAAGTAACATAGTTCGCACATGATCGAATAGCCCGGCCAAGTTACGAAATCCGTGTCAATCTAGGATACGATTACCCGTACGGCCTTAATTTCTAATCTTGGGCAACTACTTGCCAAACCTATTCGTTATTGCGCCAACCAAATATTGGCACACAAATCATATCAACTGTAAAACAATATGTACATAATTAAGAAAAAGAAAAAAATAAATAATTTACACTCACTGGCACAAAAGACTAAGGACGACCACAAAAAAAGAAATCGAAACTTCAAATTCGAAATTCGAACGAGTTAACACTTGAATGGAGAGCGGTCAGGCGTCTGGGCCCGCTTGAATAACACTAAGAACTGCCTCCGAGCTCCATTCGCGCGTCTCTTGAGCAATAGATCACATAAAACCCACCCAAGTTAACTTTAACATTTGCTTGGACCTTAACAATATGACATTAAGGAATATTTTCGCTTGGGCGATGTGAGAGATGGCTGGTTGTAGTCACGAAGGCCTTGGGACAGGTTGCGACATTGGGATACAGGCAGGTGAGATGACAAAACGTATGTCCATCGGTGAGCCAGTTGCGGATGCTCGGAAATGATGCGTGCTCGAAGTGAGAAAGTAAGGAAGACATTTACTTACACTAGTCCTTGAAATTTCTGTGTTTGCAGGTCTGCAAAATAAGAAGTCTATAATACCTACTCCCAACAGCAGGTCTTCTCCCAACGAGAGAGAGAGAAGAGCAGGGGCTTAATAATCACGCGTGTCCACCGAAGATTGATAATTTCAAGTGCTGTAAAGTTTTAAAACTGTAAGTAGTTGTAAATTTTATATCCATATATTTATTTATTTTATTAATTCCGCTTACACTCGGTTGTCGGTTATTACCTACCCATAATTACTTCCCTTATCCTTTAGATAAATAGAAAACAATTTATTGTACACAAAAACGAAATTATAAAATTTACATACAGGCACATACATCGCTTCTGGCCCCAGTATAGGATACCCTGAGTCGTGGGAACCACAAATAGCGCAATCACAAATATGTAAACATACAAGACCTGGGGTTTGTATTGTCCCCAGCCGGGATTCGAACCAAGAACCTCTAGCATGGTAGGCAGATGCGCTACAGCTGCGCCACAGAGGCCCTTAATTACACAGATATTTCTTAACTTAAGAGTACGTACGGCGGCTGTATCACTAAAAGTGGTCTGTTTCAGACAATCTTTTTGATTTTTTCTTAGTCAAGAAGATGACGTAAACCTTTAGATTATTTCTCCTGACTCTGGTGTAATAATACACTACCTATATATTTCGTTTTATTCGGCTTCGATTTGCGGGTAAGCAATAAATATTTGCAGTCGAAATCATTAAACTAGTATATTTTCTGACTCATTTCTTGAATTAGTGAGACAAAGGTGTGCAGACCACGTGACAGATATTGATTTCTATCCACGGTTTTTTTTACATATACACCAAAGGTGAATGAAATTAAATATGTTAGAGGCATATGCGTCTTTTTCCATCTTTAAGTATTGACATAGCAGAAGTTCCTATTTTAAATAAGATATCTAAAGACACACCTATTAACATTTATATTAAATTTAGTCACATTATCAATTAGTTACCCTTTATTCAGTGAATAATTCGCGGAAGATTATAAAATTATTACTCGACAAATTTTCTTTACAAAATTACAACTTTACGTCTTTCCCACCAAAAAACGACAAGCCAAGATGGGGCGCCAAGATTTCTTTTTTATACTAGTGACGTCATCACAAGAAGGTTTCATACCTTCTTGTTACTCAGGATGGCCAAGTAAATTTCCATGCTAGTAAATTAGTCGAATTGAATACAGTTAATTTTTATTAATGCAAGTAGCTGTGCCCCGCGGGTTCACCCGTCCGCGGTTTATGGATTTTCGCTTGGGAATAAGGTATTTTCTGAAACGTAACCCATGTGTTAATCCAGTCAGCTAATGTCAGCTAAGTCCATACCAAATTTTATTAAAATCGCTCCAGACGTTTACAAGTAATGAACATAATACACACTCACAAAGTTTTGCCTTTATAATATTAGTTTGATTATAGTGTGAAGTGTGATGATAAAATTTAACCGCAGTTAATAAGTATTTAAGTTCTAAAGCGTCGGTGATACATAAATTAGACGCAGGCGAATGGATGCGCTTCACGCTTCGCAAGGCACGTTAAGCCGTTGGTGCCGGCTGTCATGGCAGTCGTTAAGCCATGTCAGAGGCCTTATAGGCAGGCGGCTTAATAACTTCTGTAGTAGAGGATGTAGTGACTAGAATTGAGAAAGGAATGTCGCGTTGGTTTGGACATGTGGAGAGGATGAAGGAAGAAATATTGACGAAACAAATATATACTGCGAATGTTAGTGGAAGAGCTGGTAAGGGACGTCCCAGGCGGACATGCATCGACCAAATAGGCGATGTATTAGCAAAGGGGAAGAAAAAAGTACCCGGAACCGGCGTGCGTGCATGCAACGACTTATGAACGTTGATGAAGCGAAGGTGATCTGTCAGGATTGTGGCAAGTGGCAGTCCCTGGTCTCTGCCTACCCCTCTGGGATACAGGCGTGAGGTTATGTATGTATATATGTATCTACTTTCTGGTGTAAGACAAGCGTAATAATAGAGAAAAAAACTTGGTATCATTGCGTGACCTGTCGAGTACCAAACTCTAATTTCCCAATCTAATCGGCGCACACGCAAAGCTGCTCAGTGGCCCGTCTCACGATTTCGTACAGGGCAGTCATTTTCCTTGGGAAATCCGCCCTACAATTTTAATTCGCAACATTTCTTGAGTTAAAGGTCGTTATACATTAAGCCCCTGGCCCTGGTAAGATTGTTCTGCAGTAACAGAAATACGGTATGAAATCGGAAAAAACATTTTGCGAGTAGTGGACTAGTTTTCTTTTGTCACGAAGCGTTGAATTGTTCTAAAATAATAGAAATACGCTTGAAATCAGAAAATAATTATTAAAGAAAATGTTTATCTCTTTTGCAAATCCTCGCAGAATAAATACGACGACATTTCAATAGAATCAGTGCTTTATTTACAACCAGCTGACACAGCGAACTTTGTACCGCCTAACAGTCGATTCATAATTTTTTTTAAATTTTTTTCGTCCGTGAAAACCATCCTCGTACTTCAAGGAATATTCTAAAAAAAGAATTAGCTAAATCGGTTGAGCTGTCGAGATTTGAGCTTACCAACACATTCAGCGATTCATTTTTATATTATAGAATAGCGTGTTGCTTGCGCAAATATTTTTACAAGAAGACAAAACGAAAGACGATTTATAAAAAAAGAATAAGTTTCAAGTACCAAGGAGGTTGCATACCTTTTGGCAGGCGTAAACAATTTTATTAATATTCGCCTATACGGGGCACGGATTTCTTTGTCACGTATCGTTAAATAAAGGCGCTTTGGGATGATAACTAACTTTCGGATGCGAATAAAAATCTTGATGTTTTCTTAAAAAAAATGTATTATAAGACAAGTTATGATTTTTATTCCATTGGTGCACATTATTGTACAGTAATTTAAATATGTTTCCGGAGACATGTAACCTGGGTGTCTTTTAAAGTAGAGTTAATCGGCATTTAACAGGTAAGCGTAGTCCCTGTCTTTGCTTACCATCAGGCGTGACTGAGGTCAAGTGTAACCTATACTAATTTAAAAAAAAAACTATGAAATCGGAATAGTAAATTGTTAAACGAGGGTAGAAAGAATCAATTCCCGAGGTATTTCGACTATAGTCCGAGTCCGAATTGATTCTTTTACCCGTGTTAAACACTACTTTTCATTTCGAATATGAGGAAAAAAAACTCATTTTTAATATTAAAATCTTAGCATAAAAGATTATTACCAATTTTTTTGAATTCTGTCACAGATACTATAAATAACAGATGGATACTAATCTGTTATTTATAGTACCTACCTGTGACGGAATTTATTACGACTTTTTAATATGGAACCACGGATGTCAAAAAAAGACTGATGGAACCTTCTATAATCACGAGTGAAGCAGACAAATGGCCGCCGTCTCTTTATGT
This sequence comes from Yponomeuta sedellus, assembly GCA_934045075.1. Lineage (NCBI taxonomy): Eukaryota > Metazoa > Arthropoda > Insecta > Lepidoptera > Yponomeutidae > Yponomeuta > Yponomeuta sedellus. The sequence continues at coordinate 5,334,118 of OW203742.1, read as the reverse complement.
ATGCGTGCCATCGGTGTTGCCAGACTAATATCACTTTGCCCACTTTCAAATCAAGAGAATCAAGGTGCTTCAGGGTGCTAACTAGCGCCACCGAAGGAAAAAAAGTCATAAGTTGGAAAAATGTTGGAAAAAAGTCATGAGTTGTGTTATAATACGTTTTATTTTAAAAGTGAACATGAAAAATCTTAACAACTGTGACAACCATTTTTTAAACATACAGTCTAGATACTACAATCAACAACCAAGGACAACAATCAATCACTTTCCGCCAAAAACAGCCGGTTTAACGGAAATCCATTAAAGTTCTAATCTATTAATCATATGTTCTAGACTGTAAGTTTGAAAAATAATTATCACATTTGTTAAGATTTCTCATGTTCACTTTTAGATAAAAACGTTCTATAAAAAAGTTATGGTTTTTTCCATTACTGGCGCTAATTAGCGCTCCGAAACGCCTTAAATCATGTTATCAAAAAATAAAGTAAACTTAACTAATCTAGTGACGGTTTCACTTTTATCATACTACTGAGTGACTTAAAAGGCTTTTATGAAGGAGGTGGGGCCTCGATTGAGGGATTGGTTATGACAAGAGATCGGATAATCGGATGCATATTTGCATAAAGTTGAGATGTTGGCTAACATTGATAGCACTTTTTTTTTAGTTTGTTACTATAGAATCAAATCGGGTGTAACTATATTTACTTATTTTATGGTGCTAATATGGAGTGAAGTTTTGTATAAAAAAAATTGGGAGTTTTGGGATCGACAAATTTAGTGTTTTTGTAGCAAATACCTGCAACAACTGCGTCTTATTTTTTCTTCAATTTTTAAAACATTGATAAAAACGAATAAGAAACAAGAATTAGAAAGAGAAACTAATTACATTTACAAATTAAAGTGAAATAGCGTCACTAACTACCTCACGCGCCTATTTACTCATATTATCACATGTGACGAATAAGTGGAAAATTATACTTTATTGCACACGAAACATTTAACAGGACATTACATAAGAAATAACATGTACAAAGGCGAGCTTATCTCTGAAAGAGATTTCTTTCAGCAAACCTTAGAGAGTCGGAGAAGCAGTGAAAAGCGGGTCTATATACGTGTACAAAATATACTACATAAATATTGAATAACCTACCTAACTATGAAAGAAAGAAATAAACTACGTAAACTAAAAATAAATACATAAATATATAGGTCAATGTTATGACAGAGAGAGATAATGCTCTTTCAACCGCTTCTTAAATGTACCAGCAGTGGGACTAGCGCATATCTTTTGTGGCAGCGCGTTCCACAGCCTGACCGAATGGACCGTGAAGGAGTCACCGTAAGTGCCACTATTATGAGCAGGGATTTTAAGAAGGTGAGAGTTGGCAGATCTGATTGGCCTTTCCCCAGAGTGTAGGTACTGAAACCATTCTCTAAGGTAGGCGGGGGATGAGGGGTTGTTAAGTATTAGTTTAGGATACAAAATATCGAAGTAATATCACTGCCACCTACAACGGTGGCGGGTGTTTGACAACTTAACTAATATCAGCTGAATGTCAGCTGTCAATAATTATTGTAGGTTATCTCTCGTTTTTTATGTTTGTGGTATAGCCATTGCCACTATAAAAAGAAATAGACGGCTCATGCACAACGTTGTTAGATGTCCACACACAGCATGGCTTGTACAGAAATGAGGCGGCAAATTTCATACAATTAGATACCTATTTGAAGATAATAAAGATATGTTATTTTATAAGGGTTACGGTTGCGTATTTCCATAACTCTAAAAAGAATACTATAAAAACACTAATAAATGCAACAAATACATATTTCTCAACTTTTCGCGAATTTTTCCCGAAAAAAAACTGGTATCACTGCGGTATTTGACATCCCAATTTGTAAGTAAATAAAGAAAAGTAAACAAAACCTAACGAGGAAAACATCATGAATCAGTAACATAAAACATAACTTACGCATGGTAGGTGACACTTGACATGACACTTATGCATCTTTTCGAGAAGTGTTTACACCACCGTACCACACATGACGCCATTTCTTAAAATTTTCTTTTGTGTCAAACAAGACTTACTGGCACTGCTGCCCGGAGCGTAATGGCGGCAGAGTGACCGACTTGGTGTATCTGTGTGAGTTAGCTCGTGTATGTACACGAAAGTGTAGGACTAGGGACTCAAACCCTTTCAATGCGAGATGGTATCCGCCTTTTTTTGACATCCGTGTATGGAACTCACCGCGTCATTGTTGCGGCTCATTCCGCTCAAAAAAGTTTGCGCTAAGCTCACACTGGCTGTATAGAAACTCACATAGCCGCCGCATTATTTTTAATTAGTTTTTTTAAAAAGCCTATTTATTACATAAAACTCTTCACAGCTGACAGTAGTTCTATTTTTAAAGTTTATTCAGGCCCTTAGGTGGGAAGTAATTTGTATGAGTTTTTCCCTCCCTATGGAGGGAAGCAGCATTTTCCACTCAATAATCAGAACAAAACAACACTACTTTCCGAATTTAAGAAATGAAAAATAATTTTGTCAGTATTCGACTATCGTTATCAACCCTTGTATGTCCCCACTGCTGGGGCACGGGTCATAGGTTAGGCCATACTCCACCAAGGGGGCCAGGTCCGGGTTGGTGGAGGATTGTAAGGCAGGAAAAATGGCACTAGCGGTAGTCACGGGACAACTGTGACAACCATTTTTTAAACATACAGTCTAGATACTACAATCAACAACCAAGGACAACAATCAATCACTTTCCGCCAAAAACAGCCGGTTTAACGGAAATCCATTAAAGTTCTAATCTATTAATCATATGTTCTAGACTGTAAGTTTGAAAAATAATTATCACATTTGTTAAGATTTCTCATGTTCACTTTTAGATAAAAACGTTCTATAAAAAAGTTATGGTTTTTTCCATTACTGGCGCTAATTAGCGCTCCGAAACGCCTTAAATCATGTTATCAAAAAATAAAGTAAACTTAACTAATCTAGTGACGGTTTCACTTTTATCATACTACTGAGTGACTTAAAAGGCTTTTATGAAGGAGGTGGGGCCTCGATTGAGGGATTGGTTATGACAAGAGATCGGATAATCGGATGCATATTTGCATAAAGTTGAGATGTTGGCTAACATTGATAGCACTTTTTTTTTAGTTTGTTACTATAGAATCAAATCGGGTGTAACTATATTTACTTATTTTATGGTGCTAATATGGAGTGAAGTTTTGTATAAAAAAAATTGGGAGTTTTGGGATCGACAAATTTAGTGTTTTTGTAGCAAATACCTGCAACAACTGCGTCTTATTTTTTCTTCAATTTTTAAAACATTGATAAAAACGAATAAGAAACAAGAATTAGAAAGAGAAACTAATTACATTTACAAATTAAAGTGAAATAGCGTCACTAACTACCTCACGCGCCTATTTACTCATATTATCACATGTGACGAATAAGTGGAAAATTATACTTTATTGCACACGAAACATTTAACAGGACATTACATAAGAAATAACATGTACAAAGGCGAGCTTATCTCTGAAAGAGATTTCTTTCAGCAAACCTTAGAGAGTCGGAGAAGCAGTGAAAAGCGGGTCTATATACGTGTACAAAATATACTACATAAATATTGAATAACCTACCTAACTATGAAAGAAAGAAATAAACTACGTAAACTAAAAATAAATACATAAATATATAGGTCAATGTTATGACAGAGAGAGATAATGCTCTTTCAACCGCTTCTTAAATGTACCAGCAGTGGGACTAGCGCATATCTTTTGTGGCAGCGCGTTCCACAGCCTGACCGAATGGACCGTGAAGGAGTCACCGTAAGTGCCACTATTATGAGCAGGGATTTTAAGAAGGTGAGAGTTGGCAGATCTGATTGGCCTTTCCCCAGAGTGTAGGTACTGAAACCATTCTCTAAGGTAGGCGGGGGATGAGGGGTTGTTAAGTATTAGTTTAGGATACAAAATATCGAAGTAATATCACTGCCACCTACAACGGTGGCGGGTGTTTGACAACTTAACTAATATCAGCTGAATGTCAGCTGTCAATAATTATTGTAGGTTATCTCTCGTTTTTTATGTTTGTGGTATAGCCATTGCCACTATAAAAAGAAATAGACGGCTCATGCACAACGTTGTTAGATGTCCACACACAGCATGGCTTGTACAGAAATGAGGCGGCAAATTTCATACAATTAGATACCTATTTGAAGATAATAAAGATATGTTATTTTATAAGGGTTACGGTTGCGTATTTCCATAACTCTAAAAAGAATACTATAAAAACACTAATAAATGCAACAAATACATATTTCTCAACTTTTCGCGAATTTTTCCCGAAAAAAAACTGGTATCACTGCGGTATTTGACATCCCAATTTGTAAGTAAATAAAGAAAAGTAAACAAAACCTAACGAGGAAAACATCATGAATCAGTAACATAAAACATAACTTACGCATGGTAGGTGACACTTGACATGACACTTATGCATCTTTTCGAGAAGTGTTTACACCACCGTACCACACATGACGCCATTTCTTAAAATTTTCTTTTGTGTCAAACAAGACTTACTGGCACTGCTGCCCGGAGCGTAATGGCGGCAGAGTGACCGACTTAGTGTATCTGTGTGAGTTAGCTCGTGTATGTACACGAAAGTGTAGGACTAGGGACTCAAACCCTTTCAATGCGAGATGGTATCCGCCTTTTTTTGACATCCGTGTATGGAACTCACCGCGTCATTGTTGCGGCTCATTCCGCTCAAAAAAGTTTGCGCTAAGCTCACACTGGCTGTATAGAAACTCACATAGCCGCCGCATTATTTTTAATTAGTTTTTTTAAAAAGCCTATTTATTACATAAAACTCTTCACAGCTGACAGTAGTTCTATTTTTAAAGTTTATTCAGGCCCTTAGGTGGGAAGTAATTTGTATGAGTTTTTCCCTCCCTATGGAGGGAAGCAGCATTTTCCACTCAATAATCAGAACAAAACAACACTACTTTCCGAATTTAAGAAATGAAAAATAATTTTGTCAGTATTCGACTATCGTTATCAACCCTTGTATGTCCCCACTGCTGGGGCACGGGTCATAGGTTAGGCCATACTCCACCAAGGGGGCCAGGTCCGGGTTGGTGGAGGATTGTAAGGCAGGAAAAATGGCACTAGCGGTAGTCACGGGACGCTCACCCATCCTGTACCTGACCGCGCCTGTTGTTGCTTAACCAAGTGATTGATTCCAATCACTCGGTTCGCCTAGGCCACGAGCGCTATTCGACCATAGTAGAGAGCGCGATTTCCTATGTTACGAACCGTAAAATGATTTTATAGTAATATATTATATAATAACCTCTAAGAAATCAGAAAATAATTTTGTCAGTATTCTGCCAAAGAAAGTATGGTGTTATTTATTACTTACCGTTAAATTATTCTACAAAAATACGCTATAGGAAATTTGAAAAACATTTTGTATCAAAAATTTTAACAATGTCGACAACACACACACTGTGAGTACCTACACGTTTACTTTTTGAACTTCAAGAGGAGTTACGTATCTACACTAATGCAGATCTTAATCTTCCTTTTTGCCTTGTTATCAAGTTTTATAGGAATCTACTCGGAGTTTCTTAGTTGAGTAAGAACTGATTTTTCAGTTCTCGGATAGAACGTATTCGTCGAATATCGTATTAAACAACCATTTCAAAAATGTGTTGTTATTGCCCTTCTTATGTTATTTGACTGTGACATTTTTATGTTATTGTGTAATACTTTATCAGGCGGATAAGTTTATCCAAGGATTGAAAAATCAGCCCTAAGTTTTCATTACGTTATAGTTAAGTGCTATCGTCCAGTCCTTTCATCATCTAACTGCATGATCTATCAGGATAATTAGATTACATCAGAAAATTCTTTATTGCACAATAAGCATATTTGTACAAAGGCGAGCTTAATACTAATGAGTATTGATATTCTATTTAACGATTCTATCGAAATATGTATATATTAATAATAATAATAATAATTAATGGCAATCGCTTTTATCAATAAGGCCGCCATTTGTACTATATTTTTTAGAAAGAAAGAAATAAATAAATATTCATGGACATTTTACACAAATCTCGTTAGCCCTATACTTAGTACAACTAAATGACTCGTGTGCTAAATAGTAGTCCTAAAGTATCTCGCGAGAAATAGTAAATACGGATTTTGTGCCTACTGCACTTATATGGATTGGCACTGTAATCGATTTCATCGCATCTCGGAACACACCCTATACAGTAGAGGACTTACGTAGTCTGTGGCGTAAGTCTGTAGTGCTGTTCAGTCAACAGACAGTGGACATTGTTATAAATTAGGACATCTGGGTCTTTGCGTACAAGTTGAGAGTTTCTTTTTCGCATCGTTTTGCTCTAGTTCCTTTTTGCTGCTGAAGTTTTTATGTAACACAAGCTGTGCCCCGCGGTGTAGCTAGCCGTTTAATAAGATATTTTCCCACAATAAAACGTAGACATAGGCTACGTTTTAGTGCCTGTTAATCCGTTTTACTTACTGTTAATCCAGGGTGTCAGCTAACTCCATACCAAATTTTATTACATTCGATCCAGCCGTTGTAGCTCCAGATGTGAAGAAGTAATTAACATACACACTCGCAAACTTTCGCCTTTATAATATTATTGTGTTAGTGTGATTCGAATATCTATTTTGCTTTAATTTTTTGCTAAGTTGATACCTTCTTCTTCAGGCTATATTAGTCCACTGCTGGACACAGCCCTCCCCTAATGAGCGCCATAGCGCAAGGTTGTACTATCATTTGGGGGTAATGCCCATAATCCCCACGCTGGGCATGCGGGTTGGGGATCGTAGTTTGGTGGAATTGTACTGCAGGGGGCGCTGCTGCCCACCCCCCGGTTTGTGTCCCTTAGTCGCCTTTTACGACACCCGCGGGAAGAATTTGGGGTTGATACCTATGTAATGGTAATGTGTACTAGCTACGAACATATTCAGAACATGTTTGTGAGCTTTTACTTTTAGTGCTTAAAAGAACTGTTTAACAAAATCCCGAAGCGTGGGAAATTTAAAAACATATTGTAGTTATTTGTAGTATTTTTGACGATATTCTAGTGGATGTTTTTATTCTGTATGTTTTTATTCTGATTTCATTTTTAACGAGGTTGGTCAGAATTGTGGCAATTAACAATCCCTGTATGACTGGCAGGCGTCATGCGCTTTGTTGCAATACAATGTCAGAATTTGGCAGTTAATGTACTGGAAAGTGTTCACATTTTAAATGCGCTAATAGCATCATCATTCTACCCAGGAAAGATTAGATAGATTAGTACGATTTTAAAAACCTATTTAGAGGCTAAAAATTCCACCCATGCCGGGATTCAAACCCGCGACCTCTAGCTAACCGTGCCAGCGCTCTTTCCAACTGAGCTAATGGGCGACTCACCGGCACCAGTGAAATTTCGAATTTTCGAACACTATTCCCTGTGTAAAGAGGGCTGCCCAAACGTCAGGAAATAAGGTAATTACGTTTTACCTAATAAATAATCGCGATTTGACCCGTTTAATATATAACTTTATGAGTATCGCGAATAATTAAGAAATACTTCGTCATCGGTAGTAAATAAACATGGTATAAATCATCAACCTCAACCATGATACCGAGTGCTGGTTTGTGAATTGTGAAATTCACAGAGTAAATATAATTAAGTAACATTCTGTCACGCTCTTCGTTGACAAATTCGAAGAGACAGTAGGTACTACAGTTAAGTATTTACTTAGCGAAATTCTCAATCCAGAAACTGGCTCTAAGAACGCAACCTAGCACCAAGACACACTTTTTGTATATAACTAGTAATAAGAAACTAAAAACCAACAACGTTTATAACAAGAGGTATTTATTGAGCATTTCAAATCGCTTAAAATCTTTGCCGAAACATGATAAATTTTCAAAACTATACAGTAAGTAACAAATTCTCCAAAGGATTTAACATAAAGCGAAGATGCATAGTTGCTTAGATAAAATTAGTACTAAAGAGACCGAAATGTAACAACAGAAGATCACAATGTTAACACTCAGGAGCTCGATAGTGTTTCTCTTATATCTATAAATTGAGCTAAATTTAGATAAACGAAGAGAGATCATTATAATGCAGTGCAAAAGTGGAACGAACCAATCTCTTGGTAGACACTATTTTCTAGAGCCGGGGCTATTCATCTGATAATATTTGCTTAGCAAGCGCAACAAATAATATTTTATGCTTATACAAACTCAGCTCTGAACAAATCCATATGCAAATACCAACAGATTGCAATAAATTCCAAGCATTTAATTCCTTACGAAATAGTATTTACTTACACTACACTCATCGTCTTTCTTAACAAAGAACATCGCCGTAGAAGATCACGTTTTACTGAACGAAACAACGGAAATGAACTTTGAGATCTACATTTACCCATATACCATGGTTTGCCAAAAAATAAGTATTTTGAATGATCGATCTCGTGTCAACTTCCAGCGTAAAGTGATCTTCTAGAGCGACCAGTATATTAAGATCCTAGTCAATGACCAGCTGACGGAAGGATCCATCAATGCCGAAGAGCTCATCGTAGTTGGTGGGCTTCCCGGGCCGGAGGGACTCGTTAGCCTTCACCTCCTGCTGCTCGGCGAACCAGCCAGTGTACTCATCGAGTTTCTTCACCCAGGCATCTACAAAAAGATAGAGGACTTAGCGCCTTAAATAATTGACTTGAAGATAAATGAACTCTCACTTTGGTATTTTTGCTGTTGGGACATTTGCCGTGTTTAGTATGAGATGTAAATAGTCTTGAAGTAATACAAGTTGGTATCTTACTATGAGTAGAGTGATGAATTAGGACGTTTCATAGAGTGTGACTGAAAACATGGGAGAAACGGTTGGTAAAAATCTGCAGTTACCCCCTAGAAGGTGGGTATATTGTTATTTATATAAGTAGTGTATTAATATATTTATATTTGCACCGACTACCCGTCTCTTATTTCCTCCAGCAACTTTCCGTCGTAAGGTTGTCTGGAAGAAATTGCTTTTAGCAATAAGGCCGGCAATTGTACTTTGTATCATTACATGTTTTATAATATGTGCTCTGGTGTACAATAAAGAATATTCTTATCTTATATTATTTATTATTTAGCAATGCTTTTACTGCACTTCATGATTATAATCTACACTGGCCTGCAAAACTTAGTATCACACATTTAAAATAGCTATAACTTTTTAAGCGCACAAGATAAGACTTTCGAAATAAAAAGGACTTAAAAAGAGTTTAATTTTGTATCTTAGACATGGCTGAAAAAAACTCCAACTTTTTTGAGTAGTTTAAATAGCATAAAATGGAATTAAAACTGTTGTACTTAGTTTTGCAGGTCAGTGCGATTACCGGCTATTTACGTGAAATCGTCGTTGACCACCTTATTTTCTCATAGTTTCCATTCAAGAACCATCTTAGCTCATCTGTCAAATTTAACAGTCTTTTCATGACCTGACGATGATGACAACTTACTGTGCAGGTCGTTCATGGGTCCGGCGTTACCGCCATACTCCGCCGGCAACATCTCTTTGGGAACGTGCTTGTAAAGCTCGTTGACGTCCGTGTGGAGGAAAATCTAAGGATAATCATTTACCGTCTTACTACAAAAAAATTAGACCGGTGTTGAGCAAGTGTTTAAAAATAAGTGTACCACAATACTGTGTTTTATGATGGGTAAGACCTAGACACGGCTTAGGCATGTCTATATTTAGACACTGGAAAGCATATTTTTATCAAATATAGCTTTAATATGCTTGTATTGCCTGTAGACGGGAGTTGTTTACTATCAGATTTACATACTTTTATACAGTTTGTTTTGAAGCTATAAAATTAGCTATGAAACTGTCAGCTATCAACCGTCGCACGGTGGGCAATTAATAGGTTTTAGAACGCAAAAAGTATAAAAATCACTTAGCAGATAGCGCCATTTAGTTGTAGTTTTTGTAAGTATTTTGTAATATTAGTTTATCTATAATTGGGGGTAGTCTAATAAATTAATGTGTAGTAATCAGGCAGATACTGACGCTTGAAGTGGCACTAACTTGATTTTGAGTCTCATTAGCACGTTGTAACTTGTTACGGATTGACAATTGTGTTTTGATTTGTACAAATCTCTTTAGCGGAGCATAATCAACTGCATATCAGCTATGAATATCACCGAAAGAATTAGCAAGTATGTTATTGAAAACTGCAGATTATGCACATATACAATTTATGTATTATTTTGACTTTATATAGTAAAATAAAAAAAGTTTCATGTTGTATCACGAGATGTTCAGTTTAGAGCAATAGCGTAGTATGTTAACTAACAATTTATAGTGTTATTTTTGCTTCCTTCGACTACTTTTTTACAACATACTTTTTGCCTAGCTTTACAACAGACTTTTTGCCTTCTAAAAACTGATAATTGACCACCGTGCGTCGGTGTTTTAGGTGCTAGTTCAGCCAAATGCCAAATCTTTGAACAAAAGTCCGGTTTTGATTTGCAGAACATTTAAAGTAAGGCAATATAGCCTGCCTTATTGAGGATAAAAGGTTTTATAAAAAGTGCTACGAAACAACTAAGAATAAAGATAGGATATATGAAAAATGAATGTTCTTACCCTTTCCTTTATCTTGTCCTTGATGAAGGGCTTAACAAAGTTTACGATCTTGTCGACCAGAGGGGAGATGTTGATCACATGCACGGCCTTTAGTTTCACGGGGTAGGCTTCCTGCAATGAAAGTTAGAATAATAATTGATACTATTACAAAATACATAAAGTGACGTTTGTATCCTGAAAAGATGAATCACCAATTTACCTGATAAATTATTGTACTCAGTAAGAGAACAAAACTACCCCTATAACAGGCATCATCTGATTAAACAAACGTTGTGCAAAGCTTGATTCATCGAAATTGAATGTTACTTTAAACAACTCCATGATATTATTATAGGCAATTTGAACGCAATAAGTAGATGAGGAATCTATACAGAAATCCGTTCTTTCTTAATGCTCTGTCTGAGAAAAATATGCTTTGATAATTTGTGGATACGTACCTGTACACACACTAAGAATTTCTTCACCAAGGTCGGAGTGAACTTGGCAAAGTGCGCCGGAGTGGCCACAGACGCGTCTAGGATGTAGATGTCTCCCGCCACGCCCTCCTTTTCCTCATTCAGCCTGACGTCGCCCAGCATCAGGGCCAGTTTGAACGCATCAGCCACATTCGGCGTCTGCGCATCTTTGTCTACACCTGGAGAGGAGTAATCATGTGTTAGATTTTTGAGTTTCCGTGATAGGTGATTTTGTTAGTTATTTTGGTAAACCAGAGTTCTTAAGTAAATTGGCTGATAAGAAAAATAAAACTAGAATATCAAATCTGGAGAATAACTTATCCAACTTTAAAAATAATTGTAATAATAACTTCCACACAACACAATCACTTGACCTGGTCCCAAACTAGGAAATCGTGTACTATGCCAACTAGGCAAGAACGACACGAACATGAAAATACACCCAGACTGATAAATATTTGGAAAAATGCGAGTTTTGCAAGACCTAGGGATGTCAAAATGTAGTTTTTACCTCTCATGATAATAACACGACGCCCATCTGGAGTTAGGCCTGGCAGAGGCGGCATCTGACTGGGAACAAAGGAAAACAACATCAAAACCTGATCTACTACTAATCAATGAACTTATGTATGCGTATATTTTCCAGAACGAGTCGTATATTTATGTAGGTATCTCTATGATCCGGAATCATTAAAAAACTACAACAGGCACAATACACGTCAAAGATGAAAAACGACGGTGAATCAGTCATCTGTTTACAACTACGGAACAGTCTATATTGTCTCTTTCTACGATCGATTTAAAGTTCTTTTTCTCACTTACACCATGTTCAGGATCTCCTGCAGCTCAGGGCGGTTGACGTCACGGTCAACGAAAAACTCGGGCACAGCTGCGCGCATCGTGAAGTACATGTCCAGCTTACGCTTGGTCTTCTCCAAGGAGAACTTGCAACCTCGAAGGAAGGTCATGATGCGCTGGTCATCTGGTAAAGAGGGAAAAGACGTTTAGTTAACTGCCTTACAGAGTTCGAGTAATATGGACACAGAGTGCTTAGTGCGAGTTTTTTAACTACTCGATCGCGTTAACGTAAACTCATATTTCTATGGCATCGAGGAGGCGCCACCTAGCGACAAGTATGGAAATTAAAATTGCTGAGTGCGAGTTGTAATGGTTTACGTTGAGAAGTGAACACGTTTCCCAGCCAAAACACGAATAAACGCGAGTGCGAGTTGTACTGTGACAGCGTTTTGCCAGTTCGAACGGTTAACTTACTCATACTCACTACTCTATGCTCGATTAACGCGGTAGTAAAGTTATTCGATTGGATCTGTCAAACTCGCAATAAGCACTCTGATAGATATATGTACGGTGTGACATTTTCTTAATCTGCAGTTTTTAAAAGTTGGTAACCAATAGATGATATTAATGATCATAAGTCTCCATTTTATTGCAACTGTGCAGTATTCAAATAGATACAATTTTTTTGCATTTGTAGCTGAATCTTAAAATTTTATGGTTTTGCTGACCATAAACTCAGTCTTCGACCTATTTTCATTATCAATTCATCGTGAAAAGTACATTGAATGATTGACAATATTTTTTCCGATTCGTTTTGATTGGTGCCATCGAATAAGCGGCCGATGACGACAGTAAGTAGCTGCGAGGGCGTAGCTACTAACATTTGCCGTCACCGTGTTCATCATCAGGCTATACTAGGCCATGGCTGGACATAACCTTCCCACAATGAGTGCCAATGCGCCCTGTCTTCAGCATGCCGCATTTACGGCAAAATTTACCACACCTAATTAATAAATTATTTTGCGCTAGTAAAATAGACCATGTGGTCTATGACAAACAAAGTAGTTTCTCAAGCCTGGACATCAAAGGCGTCAGCGAGTATCTGGAATAGTTAACATTGGTATTGGTGGCTTTTAAGGTAACTCCATTGATAAATACTACTTTGCATAAGGAAGTTAGTGTTTGAAAAAAGAAAACTATTCTTGCCACCCTGCTATTTTATATTTATTTTATTAATTTGGTGTACAAAACAGATCACAAAGATTACACGATACAAATATAAGTAATACTATCCTATATGTACTAATTTGTGGTCTAAAGCATGCACACACAACATCGTACATGTAATTTTGAGTATCTTAATAAGCATAAAATAATAGGTAAGCATTTAGATTAAACCACACAAGAATGAGCAATTTAAGATCTTGGCTGTGCACCTCTTAAAATTTGCAATCATCTGGAATAATTACCCCATTCGTCAGGTAGATGAGGCTCCTTCTTCAGCCACTCCTTGATGTGAGCCAAATCGGAGTCCTTGGTGTCTGCTTTCTCATTCAGCTCCTCGCGGATCTTCTGCCACATCTCCCCGGCTGGCTGCTCCAGAGTCATCTTGGGCTTGGCTTGAACGGGCTCTGTGAAGAGGAGAGGTGTTACCTTGTCAGTCGTTTGAGTAACTCCGGTTTTCATTGATGCATGGTGGCTTATATCTTGCGGCTTTGCAAATAGGTAAGGCTATTTTATAGTTGTTCAACAAATACTCTGGTTGCTTGAACGATTAGAGAATAAATGTTGAGATTTGTAAACTCTTGTTAGTTAAGTTTAGAAAGACTGAAAAGTCTAAGTTTTTTGTCCATTTTTTCTCAAAAATTATCTAGATTTTCAAATGGACACCTAGTTTAACTTGTAACGTTCATTAAGTCGCAGTTTCTATGCTACTTTTGATAAAACCTTTTTAATTTGACGCGCACGGAGCCAGCGTCTGTAGAAACCAATGTGTTATTTTAAAATATATACATATATTTGCGGCTTGGTTGGCTCCGCACGTATTGACTAGTCTTTCCTGTGGGCTAGGCTGACTAAGCTGTCAGGATGGTATAGGTGCTGGGCAAGCCTACACCATCTATAAAACCATGCCCCAGGCACTACAGCGTCGGAGTGGTCCCTTCACCCATCTAGTGTGAGTGAAGTTGCCACTGGACGCTGTATAAATCATCTCATTAAGTAGATGCAAAAGGCCATTTAAATACATAAGTATATTATATTGAGTCTTAAGTTTATGTAATTATATTGTATACGTAAGTAAATATGTCTTAATGACTGACAAGCAAAGATCTTTCAAACATTTAAGTACAGTCTACAGCGGCTCAACCTTCACATTTTCAGTGCAAAGTCACTCTTAATATAACCGATTGATAATTAACATGGTAATAAAATTTAATCATGGTTTTATTGTTACATATAAAGTTGTATCAGAATCAATAAGAAGCACGTCTGATATCAAAATAATATTTAATTTTATTCATTAATGTTTGATAATACTAGAATATAAGTAGAATAATAGTAACATAGGCTCAATTTATAAAAACCTATAATTATAACGCTACGTGCCCTACAGGGTCCACAAAGGTTCATATTAGGTTTAAATATTATCTGTATACTGATATACTTACACCCATTACCTGTAGTAATTGTGGAATGCATTAAATTATTGCGTGTGGTTGAAGTGCTGTCGACTGTCGATCGATCGACATCGGTATCAACCCTTGTATGTCCCCATTGCTGGGGCATGTGGGGCACCGGTCTCTTCCTGCATAGCTAGAAGGTTAGGCCATACTCCACGGGGCCAAGTCCGGGTTGGTGGAGGCTTGTCGAGGCTTGACGTGGCGAGTCTTACTGTCAGAAGTTTTAAAGTCGCCCAAAAGGCCTCTGACATGGCTTAACGTTTGTCGACTGTACTAGACAAGAATTGAGACAAACAATTTACTAAACTGAACTTTGACATAAGCCACTATTGTCACCCGACCTCTCAAGCGATTTCAGCTCAGTTACTTATTAATTTCTAACAAACATATGACGGGGATGCGCTGATGACGATATTAGCACAGGAACGGCCAAGTGCAAGTTGTACTCGCGCACCGGGGTCCCGTACAAGTTTTTAGGTAGGTGCTGTAGTGATCTACTAAACACTGAAACACTGAATTAAATCAATACTTTTTCTGCTATCATTGTATATCGAAACCCTTGGGTCTCAACTCGACTGACCCCTAAACAGAACGTAATGATTTCGTTATCAACCCTTGTATGTCTCCACCGTTTCCCGCCACTGTTTTACAATCCTCCACTAATCCGGACTTGGCCCCCTGGTGAAGTATGGCCTAAACCTTCCTTAAGGCAGAGACCCGTGCCCCTGGGTGGGGACATACTGGTTTGATGATGATGATGAGAAAAACTTCAAAAACGCACTTGTAGCGCGTGCGATAAGAGCCATCGTCTACCTCGTAACTCAATCCTGGGCTAGCTACAAAACTGTTAATTCGAATCAATTACCAAGAAGACGCTCATTACGAAGTAGATTAATTAAAACGTGTAATTAGAGCGCATGCGCACGCTGCTCGCCTCCGTGACCACTCTTTTTGCGAAAGGCGGGTGGCACACCGGGAGGTGGAAAAATTTGCTGTTTTCACCAGAGTGACCTGAGATGAGAGTAGCTTCCGAGTAGCTAAAATAGGACACTCTATCCGAGCCTACTAAAATTATGTATTACTTATTTTTGGATACCTTCTTCTTCTTCTTCAGGCTTTATTAGTCCACTGCTGGACATAGCCCTCCCCTAATGAGCGCAAGGTTGTGCCATCATCATCATTAGGATACCTGCTTTTCCAAAACTAAAATTTAAAAAATAAAATCGTACAATGCGGCGGACTTAATGCCATAAGCAGTTCCGAGTTCAAGGTTTTCGAGAATCTAGTTTACACTACCGAGTGAGCTATAATGGCTACTTAAATGCCATGCTAAATGCTTTAAAATTAAAAGTTATCAAGCCGCCCATAAGCCTTCTGACATGGCTTAACAACTGCCATTGCATGACAGCCGGTACGAACGGCTTAATGTGCCTTGCGAAGCACGGAAGCGCTCGGAAAAAATGCCACTTGCGGTAGTCACGGGATGGTCACCCATCCAGTACTTGACCGCACCTGTTGTTGCTTAACCTTAGTGATTGATTCCAAACACTCGGTTCCACTAGGCACGAGCGTTGCGCTTCGAAAACGAAACGAAATACGCGCAGTATTATTTTGAAACCTTACATTTTGATCTTGTCGAAATGGATGGGTGTGTGATCACCGTTAAAGTGAAAGCAAGACTTTTATAAGTAAGTACGTTATTATTAGCTTGCTGTTTTATTTTCGTCGGTTGCACTTGTATCACGAAAATGTTCCGCTACATAAACGTACTGTTTGCCCAACAGCCGTTATCTTGAAATTTTAGTTTTTTTTATCGCTCATGAAGTTTTTGCAGAGTTTAATGTGTCTTAACTGTGTAAGCGTTGAATGAGTGAGATGTTGAACAGTTACAAGATTAAAGTGAGCTTCGAAGTTGGTGCCGGCTGCCGTCGATAGATGGCAGTCGTTACGCCAACTCAGAGGCCTTATGGCGACACTGGGGCAGGAAGGCTTTATATGTGTGATAAATTAAAATAAAGGTGTTAGAGTGTCAAAATGACATAAAACTATTACCTGCCTTAAAGATATATTAAATCACCGTCATCATCATCATCATTAACATCATCATCAACAACATTTGGGGTATCATCATTGAAATCGTTTTCACAGGGGACTTTTAACAAACATAATGCATCTTTTGGAATATTTTTAACCTAGTTTTTGACTCTTTTTGTCCACCTGTGATCACTGGATCAGAGCTGAGTAAAAGAATTTAAAATATCTCTATTTGATTTTACTCTGCTACATTTTCTTGAATATGTGCTATCTATAGCGCTTGAAGTCTTTATTTCTTGCTTCTTGTGACTCTTCTGTTAATTGACCAATAGGTAAAAGCGCATAGGATATAATTTCTGGTCCATGAATTAAGTACTTACTTACTTTATTCATACGGACTTATTCACTAAAATCAGCGTATCACATAAAGTAGCAAGAATTTTTTTTTTTCATTTAAAAGCCTACATCCTAAAGAACTTTTTTATGCATTAGGCATAGCTAAATTTGCTTTAATTCATAAATAGATCAACTGTTTTTTAATATTTTTTTGATACTTAATATTGCACTGGTAGTAATAGACTTGTTTAGTCCACACAGACATTACTAAAATTTTCAATTATAGTCTCTGAGTATAGTGACACTCCTGAACTACAAGGTTCGATGGCCGATTCTAACGAAAGTACCTACTTTATACGAATAAAATTTAGCACTCGAAAATCACTTTATAACTGAGTAATAAAGTTGTCAGTTAGATAATGATAACTTTGAATGACCGCTGCAACTCACTGTTCTAAATATGATTAGCTCGAGCATTGTCAACATGTGCTTAAGTTAATCGTTCTGTCATTGTAATAGAATTTGAGTAGAAAGGCGGCCATTTTTTTTTTAAATTTCCGGTACATTTTGGGAGTAGTTGCCCCAGTGTGGGGCGGCTTAAAAACTTCTGACCGTAAGACCAGTCACTAGTCTTGCAAGCCTCCACCAATCCGGACTAGGCTCCAGTGGTGGAGTAGGTATGGCCTGTACCTTCCTCAGGGAAGAGACCCGTGCCCCTCGGTGGGGATATAATGGGTTGATGATGATGATGAAACTTTGAAGAGAGAGAGAAAGAGAGTATTATTGTGAATAATACATGGGTACAGTTATGCAGTTAGTGGAATTTGCGAATAGGCATCTCCAAGTTGCCTTAGCAGGTGTATTCACATTTTATTTTCATAGTAATTGTCAACATTGGTTTTATCTTACGCGTAATAAAGTAAACTTTAAAAGTCAATATTTTAACAAAATTAAAGATTTAACTTACATTACTTATGTTCAAAGAACTCTTTTAAACTATAAAAAACAGTGTTCTAAATACCACACCTTGTCAAGATCTTAAAGGTATAGTTGTTTACATAGAAAGTACATCAACCTTTATATATTTGCACTCTACTCCAGCAGGTAACAAAATAATGTTACATTGTAATAAATACACGGTATTGATTTGATTCGCTAACCGCGAAGAAAAACATTGTGAGGAAACCTGAGTGTCTTGGGTATGTTTACATACCTCAGCGCTTGAAATTTCCAATCCGCGGTGGGCGCGCGTGGTGATTAGACCGACACTCTGTCTCCAAGAGAAGGCTTGTGCCTTTCGGTGGAACGTATAATATTGATTTGTAAGTTTTTGAGATGCGGCAAGCTGAAGACAGGGCGCTATGGCGCTCATTAGGGGAGGCTATGTCCAGCAGTGGACTAATATAGCCTGAAGAAGAAGAAGAAGTTTTTGAGAAGTGATTCTGCTAATGATATTGAACAACTTTTCTTGTGCAAGTATGCGGGATGTTTTGGGGAGATGGATGACCTCTGTGGCGTAGCGTAGCGCGTCTGCCTATCATGCAAGAGGTCCAGCGTTCGAATCCCGGCTGGGGACAAAAAAACTCTAGGTCTTGGATGTTTACATGTTTGTGATGTCGTTGTCTCTGGTTTTCACGACACCGGTATGCTAGTGTGATGCCAGAAGCAATGTATGTAAATGTTTTGTTATGTTATGTTTTAACTCAACAGAAATCAGTTAATTGTGACTATGGAAATCGTCACAACATCGATGACGATTTCTCGAGAACGTCTTAGCTTGACAGAAGGATTGCGTTCAAAGTAGTATTTAAATATACTTAGATAGGCAAATAACTAAAAAGTAAATAGTAAACAATAGCGGAACAACAAGCATAAAAAATATTGCCGCAAGTCTTTCAGCAAATGAATAAACTACTGAGTGATACTGAGTAATACTGAGTAATAACAGTATTACTCAGTAATATTACTCAGTATTTCTGAGTAATACTGAGTAATAACAGTATTACTCAGTAATATTACTCAGTATTTCTGAGTAATACTGAGTAATACTGATTAATACTGAGTAATACTGAGTAATACTGGTTAGCTGTCAGTAAACCTGCGTCATAAGGTTAGTACAGTCTATTTATTCTTACTTGTCCAATTTAGTAAAGAAGATTCTACCCTTAAACTGTGACTTTTTAGTCCAAAACTGCCACATTTGTATAAATGAAGTAACCTGGAATACTCTTTTAGATAACAAGCTGCCAATTTTATAAAAATAGTTCATGATACTTTATGAATTTGCGAGAAAATGTCTAGTTTAGGCATCGAATCTCAATTTTAAGGTTAGAAACTTGTTTACTAAATTGGACAAGTAAGAATAAATAGCCTGGCACGGATAGCCAGAGGTTGCGGGTTCGAATCCCGGCACGGGTGAAATTTTTAGCCTCTAAATAGGTTTTTAAAGAATAAATAGACTGTACCTAGACTTGGACAAGACCAATGTAGGGTAGTTCGTTCGTTATCAACCCTTGTATGTCCCCACTGCTGGTGCACGGATCTCTTTCTGCATCGCAGGAAGGTTAAGCCATACTCCACCACGGGGGCCAAGTCCGGGTTGGTGGATATAACTAAATAAATATATCGATTAACCCAAAATTTACCTAAATATTTTAATAGAATCGACCTAACCTATAACTTAAATTATTCCACCTGATATCGAAATGTAAAAAGCTGCGCCCAGATCTCCGCTGCCTCTGGAAAGAATCCCGAGTATGGTGGCTACCATTAGGACATGCGAGGGTTGACATCGATATATTTATTGTTTATTAATACAAACGAAACCTGTGCCTTAAAGGTGGGAACATACAAAAATCAACCCTTTGTATGTCCCCACTGTTGGGGCACAGGTTTCGTTTGTATTAATAAACAATAAATAAATCAGACATCTTTATCATCAATTGATTGAAGTATTTACATCATGCGACTTATCTTACTTCTGCAACGCCATCTATTTTAAAGAAAACGAATTAAATGTTAGCCTTGAAAAATTGTCAGTAAATCTTCAAAAGTGGGAGTGTTTGCATTGTCTAGACAAAGATAAACATTTAATGTCTTATTTACAAAAAGTCGATTCCACAAAATTAGTCTCAAGGCAAAGTTAACCCCGTTAACGCTCAGAGCTTGTATAGTAATTGTTTTATTGGTTTTAAACTTTATTTCAATGTGATAAGGTTTAATTTATGGCAGGAAGTATTCTTATAAACCAACTTCAACTGCGCCTTACTCTGATGGCGCAGTCGAACTCGGTTTTAGCGTGTTCGCCTTTTAATAATTAAGACTGTTATTTATTCAATCATGATACAATTTTATTATATGATGATAATATATTTTTTTCGGGCAGTACGACGACGCTAGTCCTTATTTTAAGCATCAAAAGTCATGACTTTCCAATAGATTAATTGGTACAATTATAAATTCACTGCGTGACACAAACCTTTTATACATTTAGTTAGGTATATAGTTTTAATACATACTTCATTTATAATCATGTCACATTTATACATGCATGTTTGGATAATAAATCCGGTAAATTTGGTTCAACATGTTCTACTGACGTTCATGTTTTGCTGTGTGGTGTCGGCCTAGATAATAGCACCTACCCAATTCTACCCCGGGTGTTGTAAAAGGCGACTAAGGGACACAAACCGGGGGTGGGCAGCAGCGCCCCCGGCAGTACAATTCCACCGAACTGCGATCCCCAACCTGTATGCCCAGCGTGGGGATCATGGGCATTACCCCCTATGATAGCACAACGTGGCGCTCATTAGAAGAAGGCAGTGGACTAGTATAGCCTGACGACGACGCTGTTCAACTGAATTATTGCCGTACAAATTAATGTGGCGGTAAGTCTGGACGCGACTACCCCGACTTGTGTCTGTGGTTACAGCTTTCTATAACAGTTTTGCAGCGTGCGGCCTCAATTCTCGCAACCGATCGAGATAAATCCGCGATCGAAATACCAACATGCGATGAAGATTGATTTCTCGCGAGTCCAGGAATAGCACCCTTGGTGAAACTTTCTAGGCGGAGAGAAAGACAATAATGTTGGTTTACGGGTGTAATTTGATGATTTATTTTTATGGCCGCTAATTCTATTTGTGTCTCGAAAAGAAATGCTTTCAGAATGAAAGTAAATATTTAGCAAATGAGTTTAGCTCGTGCACTCAATACGCTCGGATCACGGTTAAATCCAGAGCAATGATGGCGGAGCTGTAGAAAGCCGGCGTCTCAATCGCGAGGTCACGGGTTCGAATCTCGGCATATTCCATATCTTTTTTTCTAAGTTACGTACATTTGTGAAGTCATAGTAACAATAGCACTCGCTAACCGTGAAGAGAAGTATCGCGAGGTAACCCTAGTGTACCTTTCTAATTTGTACCCTAGTGTTTGAAATGTTAAACCTCAGCGCTTGCTACATATAATGGTCCAACACATACATGGAAATACAGCTAGCTGAGGCGATTTGTGCATACGTATGGCGATAACCAGAAGGAATCAAAACCAGGCACTCGTTAGATAGAGTAACGATGCAATATTTAGCAGCTGCATGTGTCATTTAGCAGTTGTCAGTTGCATTTTATATCCTTTGCCCAACTGACAGAAATGAACAGTAAATAGACATATTGTTCATATACAAGAAACAGGTACTCGATATAAACCCTTATATGTTCCCACTGCCGGGGTACGGGTCTCTTCCTGCTACGCAGGAAGGTTAGGCCATACTTCACCACGGGGGCCAAGTCCGTGTTGGACAGGGACTAATAAAAGAAGAACTCAACTAAACAGACGTTTAGCAGCCGCATGTGTCAATTACCAGATATCAGTTATTTTATGTCCTTAGACTAACTGACAGAAACGAACAGTAAATTAACAGATTGTTAATATACGAGACACAGAGACTAATAACAGCACAGCTCAACTAATCGGACGTGATACCGCTAGACTAACGAGGCAGTGATTTAGCAGCTGTCTGTGTCAATTAGCACATATCAGCTACTTTTATGTCCTTAGCCTAACTGACAGAAACGAAAAGTAAATTGACAGATTGTTAATGCACTAGAAACACCCTCTGACCACGTGGTCCGACTGCCTTTATCCTACCAATCGGACGATATGAACTTTTATTTCCAGTTAGTCTGATTAACAGGGACTAATAACAGCAAAGCTCAACTAATCAGATGTGATACCGCTAGACTAACGAAGCAGTGATTTAGCAGCTGCATGTGTCAATTAGCAGATGTCAGTGGTTTTTCAATGTCCTTAGACTAACTAACAGAAACGAACACTAAATAAACAGATTGTTAATATACGACAAACAGGGACTAATAACAGCACAACTCAACTAATCAGACATACCGCTAGACTAACGAGGCAGTGATTTAGCAGCTGCAGGTGTCAATTAGCAGACGTCAGTGGTTTTTTTATGTCCTTTGACCAACTAACAGAAACGAACAGTATATTAACAGAATGAAACAGTATATTAACAGATTGTAATATACAAGAATCAGGGGCTAAGAACCGCAAGCTAAAAATAGGCAATAGTTCACAACAAGGCAAAGAATCGTACCGCAACACATATGAGTTACGGAACGCATAATTATTGTTTGCTCATGTCAGTCCGACTTAGCCCAAGGTCCGTGGAAAGTGTGCGTTCGTGTTGTAAGCGATGGCAATAGCCTGCGTTCCGGTTGGCTTATACTGCAAGCTATAATATAAAAATAAAATGGAACGTGGTGGACTGAAAGAGGATGTAGTGGCTAGAATTGAGAAAGGAATGTTGCGTTGGTTTGGACATGTGGAAAGGATGAAGAAAAAAATATTGACGAAACAAATATATATTGCGAATGTGAGTGAAAGGGCTGGTAAGGGACGTCCCAGGCGGACATACATCGACCAGATAGGGGATGTATTAGCAAAGGGAAAGATAAAAAGTACTCGGAACCGGCGTGCGTGCATGCAACGACTTATGAACGTTGATGAAGCGAAGGTGATCTGTCAGGATCGTGGCAAGTGGCAGTCCCTGGTATCTGCCTACCCCTCTGGAATATAGGCGTGAGTTTATATATATATGTAAAAGTATGTATGTAAAACAATGCACCAGCAAGTCGCGACTTTTGATATTCAAAATGCACGATTAGCGTTGTTTCTGGTTCCTACGACACAGGATATCCTAGTGTGGGAGCAGAAGCATTGTATGTGCCTGTATGTAAATGTTATGTTATATTACAATCTTTAATCCAGGGTCGAGAGTCGACGATGGAAAAACAGTATCACAAATTCTTATTTCATAAAATTTAATAGTTAAAATTAAAAAAGTCTGTATTACTTTTCTACCTTTATTACAAAGCGTTGTTGAGGTGTATTTTTAGTAATCACGAACTGCCTATTTCTGGATGTCTGTTATTGGCCCTGTGAATTGTGATCAAATAATTTGTTTTCGCTGTTGATGTCCTTAATAAAATAAATAAAAATGAATAATGACAAAATCCAAAACCATTCTTTCAAACGTTTTCAAAGGATAGCAACAGCCCATGTGCCAGTTTGCCTATACTGCAAGCTATACTATAAAATCTGCTCATATGCGAATAATCCTTAGAATGCTACATTGAAGAATATGACTAGTAGTACGCCAAAATCTTATTTCACTGAAGAAAGTGGTGATCATATTGTAAGCGATGGCAAAAGATCTCGTACTAGTTTGCCTATATCGCAAGCTGTAATATACAGTAGACAGTCAACGATGGAAATCGGTTCAAAATGGTATTTGATTGTAGAAACCGTGTCACAAAGATAGACGTTCCACGATAAAATAAGTTTAATTGCACCGATTTCCCATTGAGTTTTCTAAAGGTAGAAATATATTAGTTCGCCTTTCCTGGTAGTTATTAATATAAAGACTACCTAATTTTACATATCTTTCCTAAGAAAACGTCTATTAAAAATTTGTCCTACCATATCTTATTTTATCGTGAAAAGTGTGTACTTGTGTCGTAAGAGATGGCTTACGTGGTGGAAGCTATTATAAAGTCTACACAAAGTTTTCCTTAGAAACTAAAACTGAAAAATGAAGGTAATAAAATTAAGGTAATTAAGTTTTTATTTTTAAGTAGCCATGATCACAAGTTTTGTAGTAATCTAGCAATACCATTCGCTTACGGTGAAGGAAAAAATCGTGAAAAACTTGAGCCTTGGAGTTTTTAAAGAACAAAACGCTTGAAATCGCTAATCCACGGTGGACACGCGTGGTAGTTAAGCACTTACACTATGTCTAAGAAAAGGCCTGTGCCCTGCAGTAACACGTATATGGGATACGTCAAAAAATCTTAAGTAACCCAAGGGAATACTTCTTCTTCAGGCTATATAAGTCCACTGCTGGACACAGCCCTCCCCTAATGAGCGCCATAGCGCAAGGTTGTGCCATCATTGGGGGTTAATGCCCAGTACGGCAATAATTCAGTTGAACAGCGTCGTCGTCGTCAGGCTATACTAGTCCACTGCCTTCTTCTAATGAGCGCCACGTTGTGCTATCATAGGGGGTAATGTCCATGATCCCCACGCTGGGCATGCGAGTTGGGGATCGCAGTTTGGTTTAATTGTACTGCAGGGGGCGCTGCTGCCCACCCCCGGTTTGTGTCCCTTAGTCTCCTTTTACGACACCCGCGGGAAGAATTTGGGTTAGTGCTATTCTCTAGGCCGACACCACACAGCAAGGGAATACTTACTTGGAACTTAATGAGAACACTAAAAAACCACGTACTATTAATTCATTAGGTACTGTACTTTAGCTAGAAGAAAACACTATAAAGTATCAAGCTCGACTGTGCAAAAAATTATTTTTAGTGCAATAAAGAATTTTCATTCATGCATTCGTTACTTTGTGTACAGTCTATTTATTCTTACTTGTCCAATTTAGTAAACAAGATTTTAACCTTAAAATTGAGATTAGATGCCTAAACCAGACATTTTCTCGCAAATTCATGAACTATCATGAACTATTTTTAAAAAACTATTTAGAAGCTAAAAAATTCACCCATGCCGGGATTCGAACCCGCAACCTCTGGCTATCCGTGCCAGCGCTCTACCAATTGAGCCAATGAGCGACTTACCGGCATCAGTGAAATTTCGAACCTCTTTCCACTATTCTCTGTATTACGTACAGGCAGCAGGCAGGTATTATCATGAACTATGTTTATAAAATTGGCAGCGTGTTATCTAAAAAAAAGTTCCAAGTTACTTCATTTATGGAAATATGGCAGTTTTGGACTAAAAAGTTGCAGTTTACGGGTAGAATCTTGTTTACTAAATTGGACAAGTAAGAATAAATAGACTGTAACAACTTTTCGTAACAATCAAGTTGTTTTCGGATGCGGTCGTTGTCTTGCAACTCAGAGTTTTGAAATAGAGAACCGTAATTTTTCACAGTAAGCCGAGGAGCAGATACAGTTAAAGAAAAAGAGAGAATAGAGGGAGAGAGAAAGAGAGAGAGTTAGTCTTAAGTAATTCAAAAGTAGATGATGTCACGGTAGGTTACAGGTAGGTATGGTATAGATATGGTATGGTATAGATATGGTATGGAAAAACAACAAATACAAAATTATTACAAATATACAACAACTGGTGGCCTTATTACTAAAAGCACTTTCTATATAGTCCAATTTCTTTAGTATAGTAATTTATCCTTACTTGTCCATTATAATAAACAATACTTTTATCACGCTGTCTTAATAACTATTAAGACAGCGTGATAACCGAACGTGTCGCCTTAGTGCGTCGATCGATATCAACCCTTTGTACCTATCTCCCCACTGCTGGAGCACGGGTCTCCTGCATCGCAGGAAGGTTTGACCATACTCCACCACGGCGGCCAATTCCGGGTTGCTAAAGGATTATAAGACAGTGGCCGGCCCTACTGTCAGAAGTTATCAAGCCGCCCATAAGGCCTCTGACATGACATTGGTGCGTACCAGGGACATTAAGAAAGATCTACTACAAATTAACAGGTGAAGGTTATCGACCTTAACACTCTACATTGATGCTAATGTTTGACCCTAGAAGGCGGCGCAAACGACCGATAGACGGGAGTCCGTGATGAATACAAAACAATTTTTGTTCCTCGATGGAAGTCGCCTACCGGTCACGTATGGATTGTGAAGTTGACAGTAATGTTAGTAGTTAAATAACTTTGTAGACTTTTAGTCCGGATCTACTTACGGGTGTTGTTATATCGGAAGAAATTTAAAAACCTATTTAGAGGCTAAAAATTTCACCCATGCCGGGATTCGAACCCGCAACCTCTGGCTATCCGTACCAGCGCTCTACCAATTGAGCCAATGGGCGACTCACGGCATCAGTGAAATTTCGAACCTCTTTACAATATTCTCTGTATTACGTACAGGCAGCGACATCTGACTTAAGCAAATTGCATTACTTACAGCCCCGACTACCTACTTTGCAGTTAGGTTTAACATCGGAACGATATCACTGTACTCACATGATTACACTATTTTTATCGGAAGAGTCCGACTCTTCCGATATAACAACACCCGTAAGTAGATCCGGACTAAAAGTCTACAATGTGTTGTGCTTACGAAAGTTTTAGTTCAAAAAAAGTTAAATAACTGTTTATCATTAAGTTATTCAGTGCTAAGTAGAATTCGCACGTATTATTTACGTATATTTCAATACATACATAACCTCACGCCTGTATCCCAGTGGGGCAGGCAGAGACCAGGGACTGCCACTTGCCACGATCCTGACAGATCACCTTCGCTTCATCAACGTTCATAAGTCGTTGCATACACGCACTCCGGTTCCGGTTACTTTTATCTTTCCCTTTGCTAATACATCCTCTATCTGGTCGATGTATGTCCGCCTGGGATGACCCTTACCAACCCTTCCATTCACATTCACAATGTATATTTGTTTCGTCAATCTTTCTTCCTTCATCCTCAATAATCTCACTATATTCTGAGTAGGTATATGAAATCGACAAAGTATTTTTACATCTGCAGAGCAATACATTGCATGCCATTACGTTTATTTTACAGGCGATCTATCAACGGCTGTGTATGCATAGATGGTTTGTCGGTTCATTTATACCTTTACCAATCTCTAATCTGACCAATGTGTAAAGGCTGCCATTTATATAATCTTTGCCTAGTAGCGGCATCTAGACAGACTTCTTCGAACTATGCTCTGAGATAACCATCTTGCATCGGAGAGGTTGTATTATTTGCCCCGTAGATGTAGCCATTTACAAATTAGAAAAAAAACTACATAAATATGCTGTTCGAAGTTCAAATAAAACTTTTTTTTAAAGAACAGTTCTAAATATAGAACGAAGCTAATCACAAATAGTTCTCACTAGCCAGGCACATCTGAAAGTAACAATCAAAAAATTAACATAGCGGTCCAGCAAATTCCAGACGTTTTTTCTACATTATCTCATCTCAATTGAGGTACTTTCCAAACGTTAATTCCATCACGCCCGGCCGGGAGCCGTGATAATGATAGTCCGGGAGTGCCGTTAGATAAAAAGACTACAAAAGAACAGTGTCGGCGATTTCATACCTTGTTTGCACCTCGCTGAGGTCGAGAATGGCTTGTCTCAGTACAGGGTAGTCGTGTAATGGATTTTTATAATGCAACGGTGTCACGGAAGCACTCGTGTCCGTGCGATAGTTTTTGCATCATCCGTATATTCTTATTGTTGGGAAACTTTTATATCGGAACGTGATCACATTTGAAAAAAAAAAGTGAGCTCAACCGCCCACATTTGGGTTTGATTAAAAATGTTAACAGGACCCCTCACGAGGTGATTCCCTTACAATAATGTTGTTTGGTTTTGAAACGGTTGTTTTTTGAAACCATAAACGTTTCGAACACAATTTTATAACGTCATGCCTAACTGCAATGAAATATTATCAATATGATGTTCCATAGAAACGATAAGTCCGTACCCAATATTGTAAAATATAAAAGAAATTGTCATCTGTACCTGTGTTTTCTCCAAATAAATAAATAAAATTAAATGCGAGGACTCAGGCAAGAGTTTGACCGTGTTAAAAATTGCGAATGAATTTATTGAAAAGAACAGCTTTTAAAGTTTTTTAAGAATGTTCTATGAGAATGCTTATGAGGTTCTAATAAGATAAGAATATTCTTTACAGGAAAAAACAAACAAAAGAATTACGAAAATACATAATATTTGCTATGTATTTTATTTATTTATATTAACAGGTATTTAGTCTACGTAGTGTATTATTTCTACTTAGGTCATTGTTCAGGGTTTTTGCAGTCTATGTAGTTTATTTTGTACACGTATTTTTGTACACAGGTTGCTGGAAGAGATCTCTCACAGAGAAAAGCTGGCCTTTGTATCATGTTATTTCTTATGTAAGGTCCTATTTGATGTTTCGGTTGGAATAAAATATAATAATAACAACGCAGTGCAATTGGCGGCCTTATTGTTTAGAGTAATTTATTTCTTTATTTGAGCACAATTTTTTCTTTTCATAAAATATATTATTCATATGAGTAAAACATAATTTTTTCTTTGTGTATCGCAATGCGTTTGTTCTTTAGTCTCTATGGCTCCCTTTTTGTCTACGGGACCCTTTTGACTTGAACATTTAGCATGAAAGTATGGTTGTTTGTCTTATATAAGCGGTTTATTTGCATATTGCTAGATTTCCTGAAGAGCCTTGAGCGCTGAGTTTGTAAAACATTATAAATAGTTGCAAATACAGGAATACAGTCAAGTGGAGCTCCAGAATCCTTCTATTCCTCAGAATTATTTATTTATTTTAATTCTTTATTGCACTAATTACATGAGTAAATGTACAAGGGCGTGCTTAATGCAAGAAGCATTCTCTTCCAGCAAGCCTTTGGTGTTGAAGAGACTGGCAAAGAATCATCCGAATCTACTATTATACTGCGATTGCAGCGTTCTTTTTTCAGACTAAAAAGTTTTATTCCGGAGAAGACTTGGATATGTGGAAGTGGATATGTATTGCAAGAAAGTCCTTATCCATATGTGGTGCGACACATATTCACATTTTTGTTTATTTGAAATCACATTTCACTTACTAGAAGATGAAAAAATAACTAAACTACCCCCTAAAACTACCATTTAGCAAATATATTGTCTTTTTGTTATTTATTTAATTTTATCGTTGAGGATAAAAGGAAGAACTCATAATGTATATTGTATATAAAGCCTCGATTTTTGGGGAGACCCTCCATTAGCTTTCCGAAACATATCATATTTAAAAAAAAATTGTATTTAGTTACTAAATCCATTCACTTAATTTAGTGACGCCACAAAACATGAGCAAGCACAGAAAAAAGAGGCACGCCACAAAAACTAAGAGAAGAATAGAAAAAAAATATTCTTTGCATTTATAATTCTATGCATGCAAAAATCTTTTCTTTTCAATTCTTTGCATGTTTATTGCCTTAATCAAATCTGGACGTAGTTTTTAAAAGGACCACCACTTATGTTAAACTTTCAAAATACTGCACCGAATAAAATTAAAACAAACTTCTGGAAAATACGAGTATTGTCATGAGAAGTAAGATAAAAAAAAATAAGTATGATTATTTACAACTGTTCATCATAACTTAAAGTCCTCTTCACAATCACAAAAGCTTAGATGTATTATGTTTGCAGGTTATTAAAATACTTCTGAATTAAAAACCTATTTAGAGGCTAAAAATTCCACCCATGCCGGGACTCGAACCCGCGACCTCTAGCTAACCGTGCCAGCACGGCATGGGTTAGTGAATTAAAAAGAATATACTTCTTAACTAATTCTCATTGATTAGAGTGCTCTTCAACCTAACATGAAAAGTACTAACGTAAAATATTTTCCTGTTTTTGGACAAGAATTGTGCACACTGGTAATGTGCATATTATAATTTTTTTTAATGGTAACAAATACACATTTTATCTATTTATCTATCTAATAGAAGACCAGACAATTATTTAATTTTTTTAAACTATAAACCACCCTTCTTTTCACGTAGTAATTTATTCGAAATACTTTTTTAGGCTAGTTTCATGTAAATAGAGGTACAAATTGTTTTAAATGCCCTTTAGCACAACATCACAATTAAATCCACTCCTGCACACAAAAGCACTGGCCGAAAGTCCAAAAAGCCAATAAAAAAAAAATAAACACACCTTGAAAATGAAATATCAGTTCACACGCCAAACGCTCGCGTACGCAGACACTGGCACTAAAACGAAACGTTTTGGCAGGAGATTAAGAAACAAAAGGTGGAAATTTTGAAAACGTTCCTTTTTTAAACCGCGCGACCGAACGCGCGCTCTCGAATGGCTTCGTGTGGAGCTGAGAGCCCCTTTTATGATTTCGTCACGCGCGGTGAGCAGCTCTGCTTTTTGGGACGCGGAGGGATGTTTGTCGGACTGAAAGTGGCACTTGGGTGGCCGCTTTTTGACAATTACCTACTTATCAGTGAATTGTCACAAAGAAATTCTTGCACATGTTGTTTTGTTGATCGCTTTATCTAATAATAATAACTTCCACGCAACACTTGATCAATTGAGACTAGATCAAGTGATCAATCACTTGATCTAGTCTCAACCTGAATACCCTGTACTACTGTAACCAGGCAAGGACGTCACGAACATGAAAACACACCCAGATTGGGGCCACTTGTAGAAATGTACGGCGGTCCCCAGTGGGAATTGGACCCATGACCTCTGTCTTGTTACTCAAACGACTAGACCTTAACATCTAGACCAACGAGGCAGTATTATTATAAAAATATATAATAATCTCTCGTCGCAATGTTTGTATCGCAAGTTGCTTTTATAATATTTATTTTCACGTGTATATATGTTCGCTCGTAGCCCCAGCTGCCTGAGTTTTGCGAGTTTTTTAACTAATCGATCGCGTTAACGTAAACTCATATTTCTATGGCATCGAGGAAGCGCCACCTAGCGACAAGTATGGAAATTAAAATTGCTGAGTGCGAGTTGTAATGGTTTACGTTGAGAAGTGAACACGTTTACCAGCCAAAACACGAATAAACGCGAGTGCGAGTTGTACTGTGACAGCGTTTTGCCAGTTCGAGCGGTTAACTTACTCATACTCACTACTTGATTAACGCGGTAGTAAAGTTATTCGATTGGATCTGTCAAACTCGCACTAAGCACTCAGAGTGATCACCCCGTGCAGTTGCCCTCAGCTGGATACAGGCGTGAGGTTATGTATGTATGTATGTATGTATGTATGTATGTATGTATGTATGTATGTATGTATGTATGTATGTATGTATGTATGTATGTATGTATGTATGTATGTATGTATGTATGTATGTATGTATGTATGTATGTATGTATGTATGTATGTATGTATGTATGTATGTATGTATGTATGTATGTATGTATGTATGTATGTATGTATGTATGTATGTATGTATGTATGTATGTATGTATGTATGTATGTATGTATGTATGTATGTATGTATGTATGTATGTATGTATGTATGTATGTATGTATGTATGTATGTATGTATGTATGTATGTGTGTGTGTGTGTGTGTGTGTGTGTGTGTGTGTGTGTGTGTGTGTGTGTGTGTGTGTGTGTGTGTGTGTGTGTGTGTGTGTGTGTGTGTATGTATGTTGTTCTTTTGTATTCTAACAACCCTTAAGGTTCTTTTATGTTGGGTCTCCAAACAATATTGTTGTAAAACCATTCAATAAACCCAATTATGATGGCACAACCTTGCGCTATGGCGCTCTTTAGGGGAGGGTTATGTCCAGCAGTGGACTAAAAAAGCCTGAAGAAGAAGAAAAAGAATTACAGACAAACGTATAGTTTGACTGTTTTGATATATATAGATAGTTAGACCTGAGATTTCCGTAAGTAGCCTAGTTTGGCCTAGCGTAGTTAGGCGATTCTACGTAACTAGCGCATACTAGCGCTGAGGTATGTTAACAGTTTAGACATTAGGGTTTCTTTAAGATGTTTTTCCTTCACCGTTAGCAAGTGGTATTGCAACTACGACTTCACAAATGTACATAACTTAGAAAACGAAGATTGGTACATGCCGGGATTCGAACCCACGACCTCATGATTGGGAAGCTGGTGTTCTACCACTTCGCTACCACTGCTTCTTTGATGTATGTATTTCGTTAGCCCCATTTGCTTAGTTCGCTTAATCACGATTGTTTTTACACGTTTAGAAATCAGACACTATCTATTGCATCCTTTACAACTCAGTGATATTGCAAAACATCCTAATTACACAAACTCATTCCATATGGTACCATAAGGTGTGGTAAAACGGAAGCATCTTGCATCCGGCTGTCTGTCCGTACAAAAGACTTCAACGAGTTTTTTAAAACTTACAATTTTGTTATTGTACTGTCTTTCGAAACCATTCCTATATAAAGGTTTTATTTTAGGCAGCCCTAAATACGACCTACTGCAGGGCATAGGCCTTCTCTCAGAAACAGAGTTTGGGCTTTATTACCTCGCGTGCCCACCGCCGATGGGCAATTTCAAGCGCTACGGTAGTTGAACACCTCCGATAACCAGGTTTTTTCACGCTTTTTTTCCTTCACAGTTAGCAAGTGGTATTACTAATTTGAGTGGGTGTTATTTATAATTTTAGGTGGTACGTTCAAATTCCTGCTTGTACCAATGACTTTGTTTTCTAAGTTATGTACATTGGTTAAGTTATAGTAGCAAAAAAGTTGTTAATTATTACAAACGCCCAACTTAAGTGGATTGTGGTGATTCAATTGAATTGTATGACGGCTAAGTCGACAATAAAAGCGTAAAAAAGTGCATTTTCAGGCTTGCGCTGACGTCTTAGCTCGTAAATGTAAGCGGGCCTTAGCTATGCAACTTGTAATGTATTATATTGCTGTATTATATGAAGCAATTAAAATCTGCGTAGTGAATCTGTTGTGACAAAAAATGGCATGACATAAGTGTTTCTTAATACTAATGTCATGCCATTTAATCGCGATTAGAACTATACATACGGGTCTAATTGCGATTGTTTATTAAGTAAAACGTAATTGTCTCGCAAGACATGTCAAGCAGTCTGTGGCGGCTGCCGTGGATAGATGGCAGTTGTTCAGCCAAGTCAAAGGCCTTGGGGCGGCTTGAAAACTTTTGACAGTAAGACCAACCACTAGTCTTACAAGCCTCCACCAATCTGGACTTGGGCCCCCGAGAATCGGCCACTGTGAATCCAACCTAGGTCTCCCGAGTTCATTGTTCTACCCACTTGGCTACCATCGCTTAAGCTACAAACTAGTTAACTTTAGTACAAATACCGACGTGTGGTGTCACAGTTCAAAGCACTTTTTAATGTTGTTGACGAACATAAATTATAAAAGTAATATAAAGAACTGAAAGTAAAAATAATTTTTTACGAGACTCAGAGTAAAACCTAGTCGGAAGCTTTCGACGAAAATAATTCAATTATTAAGTAAATGATGTATAGCTTACAAAATTTTTAGTTTAAAAAATGATTTCTGATATTTGTATGAAGCGCTCGTGGCCTAGTTGAACCGAGTGATTGGAATCAATGACTTGATTTAAGCAACAACAGGCGCGGTCAGGTGCAGGATGTGTGACCGTCCCGTTACTACCGCTAGTGGCATTTTTTCCGAGCGCTTCCGCGTTTTGCAAGGCACGCTAAGCCGTTGTTGCCGGCTGTCGTGTAATGGCAATCGTTAAGCCATGACAGAGGCCGTATGGGCGGCTTGATAACTTCTGTCAGTAAGGCCCGCTACTGTCTTACAATCCTCCACCGACCCGTACTTGGCCCCCGTGGTGGAGTATGGCCTAACCACTTCGTGCCTGCAAGGCACGGTAAACAGTTGGTGCCGGCTGTCATGGCAGTCGCTAAACCGTGTCAGAGGTTTTATAGGCGGCTTGATAACTTCTGACAGTAAGACCCGCCACTGTTTTACAACCCCTTCCCAGACTTGGACACCGTGGTGGAGTATGTCCTAAACTTCCTGCAAGGACAATCTAGGCTAGATATCGATATCGATATTTGTACTGATACTACGACATATTAAGGAGGTATTTTCTAAGGTTAACACGAGCACAAGACATAATTAAAACGGTTTTTATTAGGATTTACCAGTATGCTCGTTTATTACATTTTACAATTTTCCGACGTTTCGGCACTTTTTCAGGTGCCGTGGTCCCGGATGACTGAGGTGACAAGCGTCTTTTAGAAAGCATTAACGGTTAGTTTACTACCCTCGGCAAAAATTACAAAAGTTAATTATGAAGTTACGTTCCAAAATAGGCAAACCAATTAATGTTTTATATAAAGTCAACAATATTGATTATTAGTAATTGAAGTTAAACTTCATATTTAACTTTTGTTATTTTTGCCGAGGGTAGTAAACTAACCGTTAATGCTTTCTAAAAGACGCCTGTCACCTCAGTTATACGGGACCACGGCACCTGAAAAAGTGCCGAACGTCGGAAAATTGTAAAAATGTAATAAATGAGCATAAATCCGTATAAAAACAGTTTTAATTATATTAAGGAGGGTTATGTTTTTGAGGTGTGTGTTACGTACATACACTTTGCATATATTTCTTTGTTACACACTATGGTTTTAACTGCCTGATTGATTTTTGCTTAAGAGTTGTCGTTCGATCCGTCATAACTGTATGAGTTATACCGGCTAATTAAAAATATTAAAACGATTTACTTCTATCAACATTTTTTACACAGGCGGTGTTGTTGTTTTTGTTTCAAATTCACAATGAAATTATTTTCATAATTCATGCAAATACTGTATATACAAACTACAATTTTTCTATTGCTGTACCACAATAGGTGTTTAATACATTTGTCTAATATTTCTGCGAAATATTTGTAATAGTGACCCATGACAGTTTTCATCTACGCGGCTTGCGAAAAGTGTGTCAGTACGTTTTAGTCTTTTTTCGCCAGAGGTCAAACCGTAGACCCACAAGTTAAGTGTCAAATTGTGGTTTAGCTGCCAACAGCGCAAGTACTTATATTGTGACATCACATAATCGTGCTTGTTGACCTATTGACATGGACATTTACAGAAATGATAGAAATAGCGCAATTTTTTATGGACAGAGTTTCGAGACAACACGAAGTCAAAGTTTAATCAGTTCGTTAGAGAAAAACAACAGTATTTCTTTTATATAGCCTATATACGTCCCAATGCAGAGCTCAGGCGAGGAGTATTGGTACTACAACTTCACAAATGTACAGCAGAAAAAGAAAAGAAAACTTAGAAAAAGTCATTGGTACAGGCCGGGATTCGAAGTCAGGACCTCCCGAATGTGAGCCCGGCAATGTACCGCTATGCTACCACCGTTTTAGAAGTCAATTGGCAAACTTATTTACAGCGGCAGCGTCGTTACTTGATGATATCAAACCTTGTATGTCGCCACTGCTGGTACACGGGTCTCTTCTGCATCGCAGGAATGTAAGGCCATACTCCACCATGGGGCCAAGGCCAGGTTGGTGGAGGATTGTAAGACAGTGGTAGGCCTTATTGTCAAAAGTTATCAGGCGGTTCATAAGGCCTCTGACATGGCTTAACGACTGCGATTACATGACAGCTAGCACCAAACGTCATTTCTTAATAACATTATATTACATAAATTCACACCTGTATCCCAAATGGGTAGAATGGGCCTCTTGCCATGATCCTAATAGACATCTTTCGCTAGATCAACATTCGTTAGCCGTTGCTTGGTAGCACACCGATTTCGGATACTTTTTAGGGTTCCGTACCTCAAAAGGAAAAAACGGAACCCTTATAGGATCACTTTGTTGTCCGTCTGTCCGTCCGTCCGTCCGTCTGTCAAGACCCTTTTTCTCAGGAACGCGTGGAGGTATGAAGCTGAAATTTATATCAATTACTCAGGTCTACTGTCCCTTGAAGCTGTGAAAAAATCAAACTTCTAAGCCAACGCAATCAAAAGATACAGCCGTTTATGCCGCAAATTTTCGACACTTGCAAGGGAATCAAAACCTACAGGGTGCTTCCCGTGAACTCAGAATCTTGAAATTTGGTACGAAGCAACGTCTTATAGCATAGATAAAGGAAAAATTACGAAAACCATAAATTTTTAGTTACATCACATAATATATATTTTTTTAATAATTTTAAACTTACTACCCATTTCCTCATAAACGCGTAGAGGTATTAAATTGAAATTCATACCAAATACTCAGGTCTATAATACAGGTTTGTACGGAACCCTCGGTGCGCGAGTCTGACTCGCACTTGGCCGGTTTTTCCTATTAATATGGAAAATGAGGGGTTTATTGGGATCTTCTCTTACCATTTAGTTTTTTATATATTAATATTTTTATATAATGAGCTGTTGAAATACTCAGTCCGCGGGGGTAGTGTATCTGTAACTGCAGTCCTTTTGTAATCTGTCAGTAACTGTATTTTATGGTAATTTACATGTAACTGCAGTCCATGATAATCTATAAATAACATAGCGAACAACGAATTTACGATGATAAAACGCCACCCATTTTTGACCTGGGTGGCCCACTATACTCAATCTTCTTCTATAATATACAAATGAATCTCTGAATGTGTTGGTAATTGCAAATCTCGAGAGCAGGTGAACCCATTTCGCTACAATTAAAAATATTTTTTTTTAGAATATTCCTCGAAGTACGGGAATGGTTCTTACGAAGAGAAAAAAAAAAATTAAACAATCGACTGTTAGGCTGTACGAAGTTCGCTAGATCAGCTAGTAATGAATAAATTTCAGACAACAAAATCAGTTTCCAATTCCAAACTAGGATATCGTTTGCTATAATAACCAGGTAAGCACTCCACAAACATAGAAATACACCCAGACTGAGGCCACTTGAATAATGTACGGTGGAAGTGGAACCCACGTCCTCTAGCATGGTAATCAGCCGTGATACCGTTAGACCAACGAGGTAGTCAGTGCTCTTCTCTTCCAATGCTTTATGGTGAACATTCCCTCAATTTACATTCGTGTTGCATTGATACCGACTGGTAACCACACCAAAAACAAATAACACACCCCAGAATGAAGCCACTTGTAATCAGCCGTGATACCGTTAGACCAACAAGGCAGGTCGTGCTCTTCTCTTCCAAGGCATTATGGTGTCGTCAATTCCCTCAGTTCACCTTGGTGGTGCACTCAGACCGACGGCAGTGGCAGCGCGCGAGACGGTGACTCATCGGCGTAGTGTGGTATGCGCGGGGCCTTCCTTTACGGTTAACATTTCTGTTCTGTCTCAGACGCATACTATTGGGTTATGTGATTTCATCTTGCCTAAATTTTTACTATAACGTTCCTTTCTTCGGGCGTGAAGGCATTAACAATGAAGCTTGTATTTGAGGTAGATATTAAAGTTTTCGTTCGAATCACTCGTAGCCCCGGCTGCCTGAGTGATCTTAAACGATCACGAAGGTCAAGCAATAGAGTGCGCGTTCAGTGCATGGATGGGTAAACCGTCTATGACTAACGCTGGCGGAAGTTTTCCGAGCGATTCCGTACTTTGCAAGGCACGTTAAGCAGTTGGTGCCGGCTGCCGTCGATAGATGGTAGTCGTTAAGCTAAGTCAGAGGCCTTAGGGCGGCTTCAAAACTTCTGACAGTAAGACCAGCCACTAGTCTTGCAAGCCTCCACCAAACCGGACTTCGCCCCGGTGGTGGAGTATGGCCTATACCTTCCTCGGGGAAGAGACCCGTGCCCCCAGTGGGAACAAAAGGGTTGATGATGATGACTAAAGTTTTAGTCCAGCAGTGGACTAGTATAGCCTAGAAAAGAAGAAGAATCTAAAATCGGAGAATGCGCCGAAGGAGAAATAGTTACACTCATTTCTAGTCATTGCAAATACGAATATTAATAGACATACATATACGTAGTAAAAAAATACTGATACTGCTCAAGGGAGCGGAATTCAGATCAGACCATTAAGTGCATTTATTAGGAATACACCAAAGAAATCGCAACCATGAGGCAATGAACCTTCTTGCCGCTCGCAGTCACTTGTTGCTTTATTGTCTGTCTACTCTTAACGTCAATGTGGTCATATTGTGCTTCATTTTGTAACAGTGTTCACTATTTTTACACAATTTTTAATATTTCTTTCATTCGGTCCTATGATACTTAAAATCACGTCACACACTCCACATTTCTTAGTGGTTTTCACCGCCTCTTCACCTTTTGACGAAAAACTACTACTGACAACTTTTCGATATCAACACTTGCTTGTACCCTCTCTGGGGCACGGGTCCCTTCCTACCTCTCAGGAAGGTTAGGCCATACTCCACCACGGGAGCCAAGTACAGGTCGGTGGAGGATTGTAAGACAGTGGCGGGCCTTACTGACAGAAGTTATCAAGCCGCCCATAGGGCCTCTGACATGGCTTAACGACTGCCATTACAGCATTACAGCTGGCAACAACGGCTTAACGTGCCTTGCAAAACACGGAAGCGCTCGGAAAAATGCCCGTAGCGGTAGTCACGGGACGGTGACCCATCATGCACCTGACCGCGCCTGTTCTTGCTTGACTCAAGCGATTGATTTCAATCACACTAGGCCACGAGCGCTTCAACTATTGACAAGTTTTGCCTCGATATTAATCCACTGCTTGGGCATGGGTCTCTTCCTACATCGCAGGATGGTTAGGCCTTTTACTTACTTGCAAATACTTATATTTTATTCTCTTTATTATTAATAATACTTTATTGCACCATAAAATCGTACAATGCGGCGAATTTTCTACCAGTCAACCGCAGGAGGTATAACGAAAAATTTGGCTTTATTCTGTAAGTTTCCGCTACGTGTTACATAGAATCGCCCAACTACGAGGCTAAGTGCCGAAATCTCTGGTCTAAGTGTCTTCAATCTATTAATATAGTGAGTAGTTCATTTTGGATAAATTTATTTTATGTTAAAGGTTTATAGCGCATCGCAGGAGCTCATATCACAGTCGTGAAAGTTGTTTACAATAAACTGTGTGTGTAAGATATGTAATATTTAATTAGTTACTAAATTAATTGTTAAGTTTGAAACGAGTATATTGGCTACTAAAATGTCGTTTGTATACAAATTTAAATTCGTATAGAATCTCTGCAAATCTTGTGGACTGGGATGGATATCAGAAATATAAACATAGATAGACTTTGTTACTAGTGTATTGGTTGAAAAGTAGCTTGTTGGCGTTCCTGAATACATAAACAAGTCACTGTAAGCAGTATTTTTAATCCAATAAATAATTTCTATTTGTCTAATAAAATGTGTTATCTATTACGTCATTACAATGAAATGATTTTTTTTTATTGATATGTAAACATTTTTAATTTCCATAGATTAATAAAAAATAACAATGTAAAAAGTAACTCTGAACCCAAAACTTAATTAAATTGTATCTTGGGGCACTGTTCTCCATTCGGGTGACATTTGCACATTGACGTCAAGAGTAAGTTGTCTACACGCGGTAGTAACAATTCATACCTACCCACGTCAGCTGCAACTGGTCAATCTTCATATTTTTGTCCTTGCGACGTTCTTAACGCAAACTCATAGAGTTGAATTCAGATTGACAATAAAAATATCTATTTAGTGTCACCATAGCCACGTTTGACGGCCGTATAAACCGTTGATGTTACGCTTCTATAGTCTAGTATATTGTTTTGAGATGGTTTGTCACAGGATTTATTGTTATTAAGGGAACCTCCGTTTTTTCCACTGCAAGGCCTTCTCTCAGAAAGAGAGAGTATGAGCTTTATTACCACGCCAGCCCAAGTACCAGCGCTGCTTGAGGTGGTTGCGGCGGTAGCACAAGATCGTAGGTTCTAGTCCCGCCATCTACCAATGACTGTGTTTTTTAAGTTAAGTACGTAAATTTGCTGTGTGGTGTCGGCCTAGAGAATAGCACCAACCCCATTCTTCCCGCGGGTGTCGTAATAGGCGGCTAAGGAACACAAACCAAGGGGTGGGCAGCAGCGCCCCCTGCAGTACAATTCCACCGAACTGCGATCCCCAAACTGCATGCCCAACCTGAGGATTATGGGCATTACCCCCTATGATAGCACAACGTGGCACTTTTTAGGGGAGGGCTATGCCCAGCAGTGGGCTAGTATAGCCTGACGACGACGTAAAGTATTTGTACTTTTATACGTATGTACATACGTGAAGTTACAATAGCAATACTCGCTAAAAAATTATTTGATTATTTGACTGCCTCGCTGGTCTAGCGGACATCACATCACGTCTGATTATCTTGCCGGAGTTCACGGCTTCGATTCCCACTGCATTTCCGCTGTATTTTCATGGTGCCGTTGCCTGGTTACCATAGCACAAGGTACACTAGTTTGGGACCAGGACAACTAATTGTATTGTGTTGAAATTGTTTTTATTAAGTATGAGAAAATAAAATCTGAAACAAAATAATGAACGAAAAGGGGAGAATTACAATACGTCGTAATTTGCGTGTGCAATATTAAAATCGATGGATCGATATCAACCCTTGTATGTCCCCACTGCTGGGGCAAGGGTCTCTTCTTGCATCACAGGAAGATTAGACCTTACTCCACCACGGGGGCCAAGTCCGGGATGGTGGAGGATTGCGAGGCAACGGCGGGCCTTATTGTCAGAACTTATCAAGCCACCCAGGCCTCTGACATGTCTTAACGACTGCCATTACATGACAGCCAACACCAACGGCTTAGCGTGCTTTGCGAAGCACAGAAATGCGGCGGTAGTGGTATATCAATAATACAATATTTTGTCGTTATTCCTGTGCATTTCATCTTCTTCTACCATTTATCTAAGCATCTGCTAACATAAAATTGTTACACAAAAAGTTACGAAATGTTAAAATGCTCATGTTGAACTTAATGCTGCTTCAAACGCACCAAATACAGATGAGGAAATCAACGCACAGAGTTACATAACTGCTTAATTTTTGGTGCTACAAATTACACGCAGATTGCAGATTTCTTTGTAAATTTCACATTTACAGACAGGCACATACATTGCTTCTGGCCCCACACTAGGATAGCCTGTGTCGCGGGAACCGAAAACCGCAACATCACAAAAACGTGACCATCCAAGACCTGGGGCTTTTATGTTTGCCCCAGCCGTGGCTCGAACTCGGGACCTCTCGAATGTTAGGCAGATGACGCTGCACCACATAGGTTGTTATCATAAATAAACACCATCTTTTAGTCATCACTTGTTTTACGGATAATAGGAAAATACAATAACTAAAGGTCAGATATAATAACTAAAGTTTCGGGAAGGACCCTACAAGCAGCCATACATCTGGCGCGTAATAGAATCCAATGGAGAGACCTGGTGGCGGAATCTGCCCTTAGTCACGTCCCCCAGCCATGACATAAACGACGAAGAAGAAGAAGAAGGAAAATACATTTTATTTGAAAGGGTTTGTAAAAGTGATGAAAAAGTTCAAGGCTATAAAGGAAATGATTTAGATTTCTCTTGATAAAGATTTGCCTTTTTTCTATGTAATCCATATACATCCTACTACAGGGCACAAGCCTTTTTTTACAAAGAGATAGTATGAGGTTAACTACCATGCGTGCCCACCGCGAATTGGCAATTTCAAGCGCTGAGGTTTTTGAGGTTGTTGAGGTTTTTCTCTGTAACTTTTTTCGTCTGTCGAGGAGTAATTTCACAAGCGCAAGGTTCTTAAACTTGCCGCGTCGGCTTAAAGAATAGCACCAACCCAAATTCTTACCGCGGGTGTCGTACAAGGTGACTAGGTACACGAACCGGGGGATCAGTAGCAGCGCTCCCTGCAGTACAATGCCACCAATCTGCCATCCCCAACCCGCATGCCCAGCGTGGGGATTATGGGTATTAGAATGATGGTATTAGACCGGGCGCTATGGCTATCATTAGAGGAGGGCTATGTCCAGCAGTGCACTACATGATATAGTCTTGTGACGGTGCAAACCTCTTTACACCATTTTTATTTCTTTTTCCATCTATCATTTTCAAATATTTAAATTATGTATGTCACTCATTCTTCGATTTCCCTCATTTTTCACACTACTACTTTACGCTTTGACCAGATCTGACTTTTTACCTGCTTCTCCGTTTATCCGTTTTTATCCAGTTTTCTGTTAATATTACTACAATTCTACAAATAAAACCACACCTAAAGTCGTTCCAGAGTTTATTTATTAATTACTAAAGTTATAAAACGTTCCACTGGCGCCCAACGTGGGGCGTTTGTGAGACCAAAGGGCATAACTTTAAATTGGTACATTCCACGACCTGGAACGTGAAAAGCAGTTTTAGGTCTGTCATCAAGCTTGAGGGGAATCTCCCAGAAGGCTTTAGCGATATCAATGGATGATAAATATTTGGCATCACGAAGGTTGTCAAGTATATCCGAAATAAAGGGAAGTTTATAAGCATCTTTTTTGGTTATTGAATTTAATTTTTGGCTGTCCACGCAAAAGCGCCATTTGCCATCTTTTTTTGGAGTAATTAT
This sequence comes from Yponomeuta sedellus, assembly GCA_934045075.1. Lineage (NCBI taxonomy): Eukaryota > Metazoa > Arthropoda > Insecta > Lepidoptera > Yponomeutidae > Yponomeuta > Yponomeuta sedellus. The sequence continues at coordinate 5,291,558 of OW203742.1, read as the reverse complement.
GACTGGACTAAGCCAAGGGCTTTCGCAAGGTTCGATCACATCTAGTTTCAACATATCGTCAACTTCTTTGCAGAGAACTTTCTGTTTTTCTGGTGAGAGTCGATAGCAGCGTTGACGAAGAGGGGGGTGATCGCCTGTATCTATTTGGTGCTCTGCCATATGGGTTTTGCCTAGTGGTAATACTTCAGTGGATATGTTTTTGAATTTTGCCATGATTGCGTCTGCGGTAATTTGTTGACATTCTGAAAGGTTATTGTAGGAATGGATATGTTTGTTATCGGTAGTGATATTAAATGATTTGTTAGTAGAAGAATTGAAGATTCTAATTTTGGAAAGGATATCTGGTCCTAGGTTAAATTGTTTCCAGAAGTCTATCCCTAGAATAAATGATTCGGTGATAGCTGGAATAACATGTGCTGTTATTAGTGAAAACTTGTTGTTGAAATTAATTGGTAGTGTTATCGTGCCGATGGAGCTAATGGATTGGCCGTTTCCTACACTGGCTTTAATTATTTGTTGCTTGTCAATAGTATAGCCTAAGTTTAGGAGAGTTTTATGGGAGTTGTCGCCAAGTATTGTTAGTGAGCTGCCGCTATCTAACAGGCCGTTTAAGGTTAATTGGTTTACCTGAACTTGAACATACGGGCGTTCCGTATCTACTTTGTTAGAGAATAAAGTAGAAATATTATAGGATTTGAAGAATATGGTAATGGTCTGTAGCCATTCTTTCCAATCCGTTTCGTTAAAATTATTAGTAGGGTAAATACGATCCTCGTTAATTAGTTTTTTGGAACATTACAATTGGGGCAATGAGTAAATTTTACGTCAGGTCTGCCACAACGGTAACAGACTAAGGCTGACATTCAGAGACGAAAACTAAGCTAAGATCGGTCTCAGAAATGTCAAAATATAAATATTTAGTACGTGATTTTGACATTTCTAAGACCAGTCTTTGCTTAGTTTTCGTCTCTGAATGTCAGCCTAAGCGTGTACTAGTACAGTCGCGTAGTAAATGTGTATCGACTCGACATCTTGGGCAAGTAAATATAGTTTGCCGCGAGTCAGAAGGTTTTTTAATAGTATGTAAGGATAAGTTTTTATTGTTAAATGGGTATTCGGGAATGTTTGGAATGTACCTATTTGGTTGTGGCTTAGCATGGGTGGACTCCGCTGTTTGAGTAGCTGGATTGGATATTTCCAAGCAACTTTCTGTCCATTTGCATGCTTCTAGCAAAGAATTTATAGAGTTTAAATCACTGGGTGATAAGCGCTGTGCGTATTCGTGTCTTAAATTTCGGCGAATGGTATTAATTTTTTCTTTCTCTGACGGGGGGTCGTATAATTTTGAAAATAGTGATTGTATAGCTGTGAAGTATTGAATCACACGTTCATTTGGTTTTTGTATGCGTTCATCAATAATCTTCTTTAACTTGTAGTCGTGGTCGACTATTTCAAAATCAGTTACTAGTGCTGTTTTGAAAGATTGCCAATCACGTAATTGATCTTTTTTTGATGTAAACCAGTCTAAAGCTGTATGTTGTAAAATATCGAAAAGGTTAGTGTATAGTTTGGTGTGAGGTATATTTTTGATTTCTGCAAGTTCTTCAATTTTTTTTATAAATTCTTTTGGGCAGCTGTCTCCTTTAAATACATATTTTTTAAATTCGTTTCCTGTTCTGTTGTCCGAAATGTTAATTAATTTTTGGGTTAATGTTTCGAAATACACATTTGCTTGTAATTGGTTGTTAGTGGTTGGTGTGGTTATTGTTGAGTGGTATTGTGATGGGCCTGGGGTGTATTCTAATGTTGTGAAGTGTGTTTCGTGAGTTTTGAATTGTTCCCATAGTGCTTTGTATGTATCGAGTTCTTGTGTAGTGTTTTCGGTTGAGATAGATATGTGGGATAACCTTCCCTTAATATGTTGTAAATAAGGTTGAATTTTTTGTTTCCTACTCGGATATGCAGTTAGTAGAGTACTCACTAGGGTTAGAGATTTATTTATTTCCTCAAAATCAGTTTCTAGCTGGTATGGTGACGACTCTAGAATCGGGTGGGCTTCTGAATTATTTAACGCATCTATTAGGATAACGCGTAGGTTATCTGCTGTTTCAGTTGAAGGGATTGTGACTCCTCGAATTCGCAGTTCATAAAGGACTTCGGGTTTATTCAAGAGGGAAACGTCCATCGTGGATAAACTTTTATACTCGATTGTACAAGTTGAAAATTATAATATTTAAAAGAATACGGATACTATAAAAAAAGAGGTTAGGAAATTATTTTAGTAATGAGGTAAGGATGGGGTGAGGATGAAGTTTTATTTTATTGCCAAAGAGTTCCTTGTAGTTTAACCTGTGGAGGTTTTGTTTTGAATTTTGAAAAATTTTATGACAATGAATGGTGTCAGAATTACTGACGTCTAGAAATTTGGTTTGCAAAGATTTTGTAAATAATTATAATTTAAATTTTAATAATATAATATTGTTATCAATAGACTGTATGAGTGCAGCTTCGCCTTACCTTCGAGTCGGCCTCGAAGACCTAGAGGGTAAAGCTAGGCTGTCTACGTGTAATTACCCAGGATACTCTCCTGAGGCAACGTAAGTTAGTAACCAGTCCCACCTGGAATTATAAACTCCAGGTTACCGAGGTCTATGGAACTGCTAGTGAGCAGCCTGTGGTTGTGTAACTGTCTGATAAATGCGTGTAGAAGTTATTGATTGTATACTGTTGGTGTATACTAACTGTGGTATGTTTCGGTTAGGTGGGGTGCAGATAGATAGAATAGGACTTTTATTAGGGCCGAAAAAATTTGTTACTATGGGTGAATCTAGTTAGTGAAGAATGGTCAATGAGTAGTTATGATGAATTACCTTGTGGTCCAGAAGTCAAGTCGCACTTTAAAATTAATTTAATATTTTATTTATAAAACACTCAACAACACTTAACAAAAAAAAAATCTTGCAGGTCTTGTGGGTAAAGTTGGGGGCGGCGGAGAAGTCCGACAGAACCCTTGAGCAACGCTGGGGAGCTCCAAGGGATGCGTCTGTGATGTATGAGGTCGTGGGTCGTGGGTATGAAACAGCAGCAGCAGTTCGACGATTGTGCACACGTATAATCGTGGTAATCGTACTCGTATTTGCCTTCGCACTCGCAGCGTAGTCGCAGTGGGTGGGCTTTGTCGCCTCGGCGTATCAAGCCGTGGGGTGACGTTGGGTTTCGTTATTATCGTTTTTTTTATAAAAAAAAATTTTTTTTTAAATATATTTTTTTTAAATAAATATATTTAAAAAAAATATTTTTTTTTACCGGTTGCCCCCGGGTAATGTGACGGTGCAAACCTCTTTACACCATTTTTATTTCTTTTTCCATCTATCATTTTCAAATATTTAAATTATGTATGTCACTCATTCTTCGATTTCCCTCATTTTTCACACTACTACTTTACGCTTTGACCAGATCTGACTTTTTACCTGCTTCTCCGTTTATCCGTTTTTATCCAGTTTTCTGTTAATATTACTACAATTCTACAAATAAAACCACACCTAAAGTCGTTCCAGAGTTTATTTATTAATTACTAAAGTTATAAAACGTTCCAGTCTGAAGAAGAAGAAGGTCTTTAAACGGTCTTCACAAATCTCGTGGAAAATGTGACGTCAGAAGCTGCTTATAGAGTCGCATAGTGTGTGAAGCCTTTATCAGAGCTGGCTCTCAAGAGTAACAGCAACCTGGGGGACGTTCAGGAACGTCATGAATCCGTAATAATAATTAAGTTAGGCACAAATAATATTCGATGTCAACCCATGTCCCCACTGCTGAGGCGCGGGTCTCTTCCTGCATCGCAGGAAGGTTAGGCCATATTCCTCCACGGGTTGGTGAAGGATTGTAAGACAGTAGCGGGCCTTACTGTCAAATGAATCTGAATGAAAAATCTATGTATTTATTGTACTAAATCTATCGTCGAGTTAGCACCTGTAACACAAGTCATTTAGTTGTACTTAGCTTAGGGCTAACGAGATCTGTGTAATATGTTTTTTTTTCATTATTTATATATCATCCAGCCGCCAATAAGGCCTCTGACATGGCTTAACGCTGCCATTACATGACAGCCAGCACCAATAGCTTAACGTGCCTTGCGACGCACGGAAGCGCTCGGAAAAATGCCACTAGCGGTAGTCACGGGACGGTCACCTATCCTGCACCTGACCGCGCCTGTTGTTGCTTAACTCAAGTGATTGATTCCAATCACTCGGTTCGACTAGGCCAAGAGCGTTTCGGACGCTGTATAAGTTATCTCATACGTAGATTCAAAGGCCACAGATTTTTGCCTAACCTATATTTTAGCCGACTGTACAGTGTGCAATTTACTGTCCTTACATAATGGCTTGGTTGCTGCTGGTATAAGCCAATTACGCTAAAATATAAGTTTCACATTTGTAATTAGTTAAAATTTAGCTCTTATTTGATGTCAAAGATATTTTTTTGCTGAATGATACAACTGCGCAGAAACTAAAATGAGTGAAAGTTTCAAGATTCATGACTTGAGAGTTTATGCAGTGACGGAAGCAGAAATACACAATATTAGCTCTAAGTTAGTGTAATAAAGAATATTTAAATACTAACGTATTTTAATACATGTATACTATGTCTCTACGAAACGCTCGTAGCCCCGGCTGCCTGAGTGATCTTAACAATCACGAAGGTTAAGCAACTTAGGGCGCGTTCAGTGCTTCGATGAGTGACCGTCTACGACTAACGCTAGTGACATTTTTCCAGGCGGTTCCGTGCTTCTCAAAGTACGTTACGCAGTTGGTGCCAGCTGCCGTCGACAGATGGCAGTCGCTCATCTAAGTCAGAGGCCGTAGGGTGGCTTGAAGACTTCTGACAGTAAGACCAGCCACTAGTCTTGCAAGCCTCTACCAATGCGGACTTGGACCCCCTGGGAGGAGTATGGCCTATATCTTCCTCAGGGAAGAGACCCGTGCCCCTCGGTGGGGACACTACGGGTTGATGATGATGACACTATGTCAATTCGAAAACTCAAGTTTAAGTCTGTTTGTTGCTAGGCACCTTTACTAAGAAATAAAAAAAAAAACTTTTGTTTCTATGGTTTTCGCGTGATACCGTTATAATTAACTGGACTTAGGTCTACTATTGTTCAAGTGTGTAAGTTAAAAACTCACCTTTACCGTTATTGAAATAAGAAAAGACGAAACTAAATCCATCTTCACGCCATTATTAGCTACAAAAGATGTACCGAAATACTTTTGTCATGTTCTTCGTGCAAAAAACGCATCTCTAAAGGTAGCAATTCCATTAGAAGATACGCAACAGGCCTGACAACAAGCAATTTACAATTGAGCTCATCGTACCAGCTAAAAAAGTGGAAAATTCCGTACCACTACACAATAGAGGGATACAAAAATAATTTTGACACCCGATTACGCTGCAGGAATCAATAATAATAATTTAATCGCTCGTAGCTCCGGCCACCTGAGTGATCTGAAACGATCACGGAAGCCACTGTCTTAAAATCCTCCACCAATCTAGACTTGTCCCCATGGTGGAGTATGACCTACCCTTCCTCCGATGCAGGAAGAGACCCGTCCCCCAGCAGTGGGGACGTACAAAAAGGTAGATATAGAATCTATCGACTTATCTACGTAACCAATCCGGACTTGGCTCCCGTGGTGGAGTATGGCCTAACCATTCTACAATGTAGGAAGAGACCCGTGCCCCAGCAGTGGGGACATACAAAGGGTTGATATCATCGACCGATCGACTTTAAGGTTATATCCCTTCACGCCAAAACACTATATTCTTTGCCTGTATAGTCCACTGTATTGACAGCTTTTTACAAAGTAATTTAATCGAGTCATTGTTCGCAATCTAGCCAAACTTGGAGCAATGGTAACATAAGCTTACCAACGCGCATGCGCGGCCAGCAGACGAGCAACCGGCGCGCACGCAACTCGTTGCGCACCAATTGGCAGCGCGCAGTGCCATTTCCACAGCGCCGGCGCAACTGTTTGTGCCTCGATGTATGTAACAATTTTATTTATTGCCGGATTGTAATAGGGCGAGGTGTGGATGTCGTTATTACTATTTATAAATTATATGTAGACTTGCGCGAGGCGTGTCTTTAAATACATTATTAACTTAATTTCGGTTCCACTTACTTGATTGACGGCCTCGGTAGCGCAGCGGTTTGGCATGCTGACTCCGCTGAACCGAAGGTCTCGGGTTCGATCCCCGGCCGGGTCAAACTAGGAAACGAACTTTTCTAGTTTGTCTCGGGTCTTGGATGTTATCTATGTATTTATTGTATTAAATCTATCGTCGAGTTAGCACCTATAACACAAGTCATTTAGTTGTACTTACTCGTAGTATAGGGCTAACGAGATCTGTGTAATATGTCCATGAATATTTATTATTTATTTATTTATTATTCTTCAGCTCCGTCTATACTCACCATAATTAAGTTTTGCAAATCAGAGCGAATCCTCGTCGGACTCTTTCGACAAAAAATCAAATAAGCTTAATTTTCAAATCTATCATAGTCACTGCTGGGTATAGACCTATTTCCCCAAATACCTAACTTGGTTAAAGATTTGACAATATGTTTATACACCTACTTCCTTCCTAAATGTATTGCTTCAGTCTATCCAAGGATTTTCTGGAAGAAATCACTTTTAGTGATAAAAGGTTCAGAAATATCTGTGTAATTTCCTTTTTTACAGTGTTCTCTATCTATTTTATGGCTCCATATGTATTCTTGTTGTGGGTTCATAATATATTACATACATACATATATACATACATACATACATACATACATACATACATACATACATACATACATACATACATACATACATACATACATACATACATACATACATACATACATACATACATACATACATACATACATACATACATACATACATACATACATACATACATACATACATACATACATACATACATACATACATACATACATACATACATACTTAACCTCATGCCTGTATCCCAGAGGGGTATATAGGCAGAGACCAGGGACTGCCACTTGCCACGAAACTGGCAGATCGCCGTCGCTTCATCAACGTTCATAAGTCGTGGCATGCACGAACGCCGGTTCCGGGTATTTTTTATCTTCCTTCTTGCTAATACATCCCCTATTTGGTTGATGTATGACCGCCTGGGACGGTCCCTTACCAGCCCTTCCACTCATATTCGCAGTATATATTTGTTTCGTCAATCTTTCTTCCTTCATCCTCTCCACATGTCCAAACCAACGCAACATTCCTTTCTCAATTCTAGTCACTACATCCTCCTTCAGTCCACAACGTTCTCTAAACAGACTATCGCGTATCCTGTTCTTTAAAGTAACACTACACGTACTTCTCAAGGTCCTCATTTCTACTGCATTTTCTACTTTCTTGCTTAAGTGTTAGGACCAGCATACCATTATGAATAATCCTTAACAACCCTTCCTTATCCTTATTAACCCTTGTATGTCCCCAGTGCTCGGGCACGGGTCTCTCCCTGCATCACTGGAAGGGTAGGCCATACTCCACCACGGGGTCCGGGTTTGTGGAGGATTTTAAGACAGTGGCGGGCCTCACTGTCGGAAGTTATCAAGCCACCAATAAGGCATCTGACATGGCTTAACGACTCCCATTACCTGACAGCCGTTTTGTACATGACAATTAGTTTTATAGCTATAAATAATATTTTAGCTATAAAACTAAATATATGCCGAGCAATTAATTATTTAATTATATCTCAAGATGTTATATATATTATATTACGAGTACATCTCTTAGTGAAATGCCGGCTTAAGAGGCCCACCGGATCGACAATATGAGGCGGATTGCTGGCGGATGAATATTTCCTGTAGTATTTAACGTGAGTCACCAAAATATATTTTTGTAAGTATGCAGGATGGCTGCAAAATTTGCAAATTAAAAAAATAATCAGTTTTTAATTCGGAGCGGTGAAAACGCTATCCCCCATCTTGTAAGCATCTTTGGTTTGTAAACAAACATCTGTCAGGCAGTTTCTGTGGACATTTATTATTAAAGGACTTGCATCAAAGTGATCTTCACATAAATACAATCGAGTTTCAGTCTATAAAGACTCGGGGTCTCTTTTCTCAAGTTAGAGCCAAGTTTTTCGTATGTTTATTTTCTTTGTTCCCGATGTCCCCCACTATTTGTCCACTACCGGCGGTCAACGAGAAAAAAAGATGCGATGTCCCCCAGTGGGAACTGAAAAATACATTGTTTTTGTAATTTAGTAAATAGTCAATAATTACACACATTACATAAAGAAAATGCTTTAGTGGTACAAACATGTATAATTAGGCGGTGAGGGACAATGCGACATGTTCAGTTTCGAAATCCACCACTGGAGGACAAAGCAACCAAGTTGTTCCCAATGTCCACCAGTGGTGGTCAACGGGAGGATTTTGGTAGCGTTGGCCCCCACTGGGGGACATCGCATCTTTTTTTCTCGTTGAACGCCTGTGGTGGACAAATAGTGGGGGACATCGGGAACTAAGGGTTTATTTTACTTCGTACACGAATGCACAACTTTCCGGGGGTCTTTTTTATTTTTATTTTCTTTGGGATAACAATAAGGTCTTTATTGACGTGTTCCCGAACAGTGCAATACATAATGATAATTGCTATATTATGCATGTAAACTCGATTTCACAATTGCGTTGTTGTTATTACACTACCTATGCTCACAGATCACTCACAGATTTTAAGACCAGGTACCTATGTTGAATGTCAAATTTTGTTAACAAGCCCAAAGAGCTTCAAACCATAGACAATAATGGCTAATCGCGTTTTTGGCTGTTCAGCAAAGCAAAGTTTTAAAATAGATTTATTTGTTGCTTTGAGGTCCTCAAAAAATATACTATAATAATTATGTTTTGGTCTAATGGAAGAGATATTTACCATAAGACTTACTTGGAAAGAGAGTCGAGTAGCGGATTGCTGTATTTGAACCTAAGTTCTATTTGATAAGTTTTTTTGCATGTTAGACTATAGTATGAACCTCCTGCTTTTAAACTGCGTGCCTTAAATATAAGTGAGAAATGTTCCATAGTTATATTATTTTTAATGCACTAACCGTGCCAAGGACAAATTTAAACAAACCTATTTAGAGGCTAAAAATTCCACCCATGCCGGGATCGAACCCGCGACTTGAAAATTGTTTAATTTGCATTTGAATTAATTTGCATTACTTCAGCCAGATGTTGCTGCCTGTACGTTATACAGAGAATATTGTAAAGGGGTTCGAAATTTCACTGATGCCGGTGAGTCGCCCATTAGCTCAGTTGGAAAGAGCGCTGGCATGGATAGCCAGAGGTCGCGAGTTCGAATCCCGGCATGGGTGGAATTTTTAGCCACTAAATACGTTTTTAAAAATGTTCCATAGGACAAATAAGTACATACCCGATATTGTAAAACATAAAAATATTCGTAGTCTGTGCCTGTATTTTCTCCAAATAAAGAAATTAAAAGTTTAGTGGGTTAATTGACCTCCCACTAAGACTAGTAACTGCTTATCTTGCTCAAAGCCTAGTACCTATTTACCTAGAAAAGAAACCATAGTAGGCGTAAGTTGAAGCTACTAATTGCTTTGGCCCGTTTTAATTACAGTTAGTCATCACATTAATTTATTTCGTTTCCTTAGAACTGTTTTAACTTGCATAATTATTTTAATAATAGTACTTATGTTTGTTGCAATTGTGTAAGTTCTAAAAATAGTTATCACAACTAAAGTGATTTACCTACATTAATCACTTTTTCGCAAAAGAACCTACTTTAAAAGAGGATCAAATGGTTCTTTTCTACCGCTCCGGGTGACCCCTTATAACGGTGCAAACCTCTTTACACCATTTGTATTTCTATTGCTATCTGTCATTTTCAAATATTTAAATTACGTCACACATTTTCCGATTTCCCTCATTTTTCATCATTACAACTTTACCCCTCGACCAGATCTGACTATTTTACCTGCTTATTCGTTTTTATCCACTTTTTCTGTTTTATTATAAAATAATACTAGCAATCTACAAATAAAGCATTAATTTAAGTCGTTCCAGTTTTTATTATCTATAAAAGATATAAAACATTTCACCATTAAGAAGATTGCGTAAACTGGCATTAATGAAGACCAGCATCCATTTACCATTTTCCAGCGTCCACTCTCGTCAGTAAAGTAACAAATATCTCCCAGCAGCAGCATGATGGCTATCAGACCACATACACTTTCTAATAGCGAATTTACATTGCGCCTGCTGCAACTGGAGTGAACAGGGAAGGGTGTAGTCATGAAAACACGATACTTGGCACAGTGATAGCATTAAAGAGAAAGAGAAAGAGAAATTTATTCGTGAAACATGAGTATAAATAGATGTACAGTAAAATATATTTTGTTCTGCATGTTTTGTCTTTATAGACATACGAATTTTTAATTCGAGAGAGCACCGGTAATTATTTTCAATTGTCAATGATTATAAAACTAAGATAATGGATGTCAAAAATAAACTTAAACACTATTTATGTCAGATAATGCATGTCAAAATAAACTTAGCACTAATTATTCTAAGAAAGTATGTCAAACATAGAGGTATTACAATCTTTCCGACAAGTATTCGTTTACAGTGTAATAACACTTTTCAGATAGTATTTTCTTCAATTTATATTTGAACAAATTTACATCAAGTTCTCTTAGTGCACTAGGTAATTTATTGTATATTGTAGGTCCCATACAAAACAGGCTCTTTTGCATTAACGCAGTGTTCGCCTTACGGATACAGACTCTACTAGTGTCCCGTTGCAATCTATTGCTAACTTGTGAGATCCTCTTAAATATATCCGGATTGCATTTTACAAATAAAGCTGATTCTAATAAGTACAGTGATGGAAGTGTCAGGATATTATGTTTCTTGAAGTAAGGCTTACAACTATCGGTTTTTTTTAGTCGGAACATGGCTCTTATGCACCTTTTCTGTGCTTTAAATGCTGTTTCTCTATCTGTAGAGTTCCCCCAAAATATCAAGCCGTATCGCAGCACGGAAGCCACAAGCCCATGGTAGGCAGTAACCACAGCATCGACGTTAGCGATAGGAGATAACACGTACAACATATATGCTGACGAGCTTAGTTTTTTTGATAGTTCAGCGATGTGAGCTTTCCAGTTAAGATGATGGTCTACAGTTAATCCCAGAAACTTCGTAGTTATTACCTCTTCAATGCATATGTCTTCGTAGTGTATATTAAGATCTGTTATCGTTGGAATTCTTTGAGCAAATTGCATGAACTTTGTTTTCGTAAGGTTAACCCGTAGGTTGTTATTATTCAGCCACTCTATAATTGAAGATAGAGATAGATTAATGTCATTTTCGTAATTAAATTCCTCTTTACATTGTATAGTGACCGTACTGTCATCGGCAAAAAGAGTCATCGGATGTTTTGTTGATTTTGGCAAGTCATTTAGGTATAAAATAAATAATAAGGGGCCAAGCACACTGCCTTGCGGCACTCCGGTAGAGACACTCCGCACACGTGACACATAGGTCTCCTCTTTTTTTGACTTCGGGTTGATTTTTTTTATTTGTGTGATTTGAGTCCTGTCTTGTAAGTATGATTCTATCAGTTTCTTTACATTTCCTCGCACACCATAGGCTTCGAGCTTGTTTAATAAAATACTATGCTTCACATAATCAAACGCTTGCGTCATATCCATGTAGAGAGTGCATACAAGAATTTTGGAGTCTACACAGGTCATAACAATGTTTAAAAAGTCAAAAATTGCCATGTTAATGGTTTTATTTTGGCGGAATCCCTTTTGCTCTTTTGTTAATATATTATGTTTTTCGAAGTATGAGTTTAATTCTCTATATATATATTTCTCAAATATTTTTGCAAATATTGAAATGAGGGCTATTGGTCTATAGTATTCCATACGCTCACGATCTTCTTTTTTAAAAAGGGGTTTTATTACTGCCATTTTCAAACTGGTTGGATATTTTCCTTCAGATATACTAAGGTTAATAATGTAACTTAAGTGACAGCAAATTTCAAGTGCCACATATTTAATAATTTTTGTGCTGATACCATCATATCCGACACTATTTGTGTTTTTTAATGATTTAATAATTATCCATATATCGTAGGGCACACTAGGTGCCATAAACATAGAATTACTCTGTTTTGTAATGCCAGACTCTATCATACCTTGAGATTGTGATGTCGGTTGTATTTTGTCTATAAAAAAGTTATTAAAAGCATTTGCTATACATTGTGGATCTGTTAAAATTGTTTTGTCAGTTTTAATTCTTGTGATAGAGTCCTTTGGGATATTTGGTTTAGTGTCATTTATTATTCGCCACGTCGTTTTACATTTATTGTCAGATGTAATTATGTTATAGTTATTTTGAGCTCGTTTGGTTAGTCGTATAACCTTTCTGAACGTTTTTGTGTAATTCTTTAATTTTTGTTTATTAGCTTTGTTAGGGTTTAAGCGATATAACCATAACAAGTCCCTTTTTTTTCGACAGCATGTCTTAATTTCTCGTGACACCCATTTCGGACTATTCCTCGTTTTTATTGTCACCAGTTTAAAAGGAAAGCAAAGATTGTAGAAAAATTTGAATTTTTCTAAAAATAATTCATATGCTGTTTCTGATTGGCTAGTTTCGTAAATTTCCTGAAAACGTAGACTTTTAATAATTTCTTTGAATTTATCCATATTTTCTTTACAATAATCTCTTTTCTCTAGCCGCCAGAATGGTATTAAACATACTTTTTAGTTGGACATTTTAATATCTGGGCTGTATGGTCAGATAGGCCAAATTCCCTTACTTGCGATTTGCATTTCTTTCCAAAGTCATGCGCAAAGTTATCGATACATGTATTACTTATAAGTCTGGTTGCTTGCCTTAGCTCTAGCTTAAGATTGAAGTACAACAGCAGGCATTCAAAGTCTGATGAAATATTCGATTCTTTTAACATATCAATATTAAAATCACCGGCGACAATTATATGTTTCTTGTGGTTTTTACACAATTCAACTAAGATCCCCTCTAAGCGTTCAAAAAAGAAATTAATGTTACCTGGCTTTGGGACTCGGTAGATACACACAACAATTATATCATGGCTCGTCAACTCCACAGCGCAGCACTCTATTACGTTACTTACTGATAATTTTGCAATTTCCGGTAAGTCTCTATACTTGTGCCCATTTCTTATAAGAATGCACGAGCCCCCTCTCTTTCTATCTTCTCTACAGTAACAAGTTGCTAGTTTATAATTGGGGACCTTTAAGTATGCTTCGTATCCCTTCATCTTAGTGCTCTGTAATGCATACCAAATCCACACATATGTCCCCATCTGAAAGCTCTTCGAGGCATACTGTAAGTGCATCGGCCTTGTTTAATAAGCCTGCAATATTTTGATGCATCAGAAACTAAATTGCGGAAACTAAACAACTTCTACGCAACACAGTTGTACTATTTAATTTTGTACTGAATTTTTTTTATTTATCGTAGCATAAGTATCTAAATTTTATTGACGTCTTTATTGAGAATTTTAATTTATTTGATTTTTACAATTTTGATTTGACTATTGCAATTTATTATTGATTATATTCTAATTGGACATGATTTGTCTATTTAGGTAGAGCACCTAGCAACTCAACTTTTTAAATTAATAACATATTTATGTACTAGTGACTCACAGATCAATGAATTATGCATTACAGTAAATCTTGTGGATGTCAACAAGGTCAGTTCAGTACAACCCATCTGCCCACATTCGTCCATTGTTAGACATGGGCTTCCCCAAGGCACATTAAGGCAAGGCAAGGTGCAAGGCGTGCCATTTGCATTCCTTCCATTTTACTGTACCTAGGTACTTTTTTTATATAGAACTATATAACGCCCAATTCAGGGATTCAGGGTAGCCTAAGCAATTAAATTTTTCATTGCAGGGTTGTCTGAAAGAAATTGCTATTGCAATGAAGCCGCCTTTGTATCTTTAATATTTTATGTTATGTACCCTAGTGTGCAATAAAAATATATTACCTTACCTTTTTTTCCTAAAAACGCTATTATTTTTATTTACGTAATTTTCATTCTAAATTTCTGTGACGAGGACGCCGTCTCAGAGTAAATGTTTGTGTAGTTCTCCGCCTGCAGCGTATGATTTTAGGGGGCTTATGAAACACATGGGTTCGCCAGAATGTGCAAACACCGCACGCTTCAATATGACATCGATGGTTTTTGACTTTTTTTTCTAAAGAAAATAAAATCTCTTATGTTCTAATAATACAATTGAAGTCGGTGATGTGTGTACTAAGTCGAGCTTCACTCAGCTAAACCAATATTTTATACCATTTTGTGTAAGAGTTATTTTATATTCCTTCTGTCTTCGGCTACCTTTATCGTGTCGAACCGCCAGTGGCAATTTGCCTCGTGTCTTTAATCTTATGAATAACGCGAGGCTCACGAGTGGCGCAAGGGAATGAATCTAAACGGGGCTGATGACGGATAATCTGCCGCAGGCTCATTAAAACTATCCGCTACGTGACTCTGGTGCTAAATTGGAGATGCAGACTCAGAATGCTGTTAGGTATTCTGTGAGAAAATGTGCTGCAGTTTTAACGCTTTTCACAAAGCGTTTTTGAAATATGAGTAATGAGTATCTAGCATGCGTTTGCAGCACAAAGAAATTAGTAACTGTGGTAACATTGCAAGTTTAGTCCGTTAAATTTTTAGGTAGGTACTCACATATTGAAACGCTCGCTTAAACAACAACAGCCGCAGTCAGGTACTGGATGGGTGACTATCCCGCGACTACCGCTAGTGGCATATTTCCGAGCGTTTCCCTGCTTCGCAAGGCACGTTACGCCGTTGGTGTCGGCTGTCATGTAATGGCAGTCGTTAAGCCCTGTCAGAGGTGTTATAGTCGGCTTGATAACTTGTGACCTCAAGGCCAGTCACTGTTTTCCTCCACCAACACGGACTTGGCCCTCGTGGTGGAGTAAGGCCTAACCCTCTTCCATGCAAGAAGAGACCCGTGCCCCAGCAGTGCGGACATACAAGGGTTGATATCGATTCAATCTGAGAGAAAGCCTGTTCCCTGCGGTGGGTCGTATAGAGTCTACATAAAAAAATAATATTACCCACCAAAGTTTCTTGTATAGAAAGTTAGTGTTTTGGAGCTAATTTATCTATAAAAGATCTAATAAAGAAGTAATCAATTAAAGATTTTAATTTTTATTGCAAACAAAATGCACGTTGTATGAGTATATAGTCTTTACTTACATGAAATGTTGTAAATAGTTCCATTTTTTTGCGATTTACGTACAATAAGTATAAATTGGTACAGACAGGTACAAAAGAATTATTGTCATTATTAACTCTAGCTATAAGATAACTTGTTTACAGTGTTTCTAACTGCTTAAAGTAAAATAAGTCAATTAGTGTCTATAATAGAGAAAGTGTAACATTAAATATTTAACTATTTCAAACTTTCATTTCGTACAGTCAACAACACAAGAAACTTTTCATTTGAGTCGCAAAGTAAACCGTAATGTAACTGAGTAAAGTGCACGGGTTCAAACGTTAATGTGCAATTAACTGTACTGACTGCACTTCCTCTAGTATTTATTTTAAAGACTCTACTTGACGGCTTAAGGCACTACGCGGTCGTAACTAGCGCCACCAAAAGGAATGAAAAGGATAACCTGTTTTATAATAAGTTTTTTGTCTTCTAAAAGTGAACATCATTAATCCTATCAACTGTGGCAACTATTTTTAGAACCTACAGTCTAGAAGTTAAGACCTAAGGGTTTTCATCTATTTTCGATCGAAAACGGCCGTCAAATCAATCCAAGAAGGTTTTATCCAAAATAGCATTGTAACTGCGGCTTGACGAATGATGTTCAGAATTAGAAAAAAACATATTATAAAACAAATTATGATCATCATTCCCTTATCCTCTCCCAGGCAAATACCCCTCTTGTTTATATTATAGGTAAATTTCTTTCAGACAATGATATCCAACTTTAGTTTTTTAAAAATTTTACAAAAATAATAAGGGGAAAAAAAAGACAAACAGTTCTGATTGACTCAAAATTCTTACCGAACCTTGTTCGCTTGTGATTGGCTATAGTCTTGTTTAACACGTGATATTGGCGAAGTTGTACTGGACAATCAGTGCACTGAGTCCATAAAACAGAATTGAATTGAATTGATCTTTATTCCATTGGAGACGCTAGTTAGCACCGCTTAGTGCCTTAACATTGGACTTTGTATCGTTACAGTTATCGTCAAGTGTAAATCCGACCAATCCAATACATTCTTGCTGTCAAATAGTCTTAGTGGCAATAGCAATATTTTATGGCAGAAACTTAATCTGTTTTGGTATTATTTCGAACTAAAATATTCGTAAGGAAAATAATATGAATCTATAACGTCTTACTAATACACTGGCCTGCAAAACTGAGTATCACACTCTTAAAATTGCAATAACTATTTGAGTACACTAGATTTATTATGTTTGATTAAAAACTTCGTAGTCGGCTCTTTTAAAAAATGCCTCAATAAAACTATAACGCATTACGTGATAAGACATATATATATATATATATATATATATATATATATATATATATATATATATATATATATATATATATATATATAATGCATCCGACAGAGAACCAAAGTTATCGACATAGCTCAGAGAATTAGCGAGCTGAAGTAGAAGTGAAGTAGAAGAACCGACAGCCATTGGCGTAAACGTGTTCTTGAGTGGAGACCGCGACTCGGCAAACGTAGTGTAGGACGCCCTCCGACCAGGTGGGATGACAAACTGCGAAAAACTGCCGGCAGATGCAGGATGCGGCAAGCTGAAGACCGGGCGTTATGGCGCTCATTAGGAGAGGGCTATGTCCAGCAGTGGACTAATATAGCCTGAAGAAGAGTCACGATGATTTATTAGGT
Organism: Yponomeuta sedellus; assembly: GCA_934045075.1. Lineage (NCBI taxonomy): Eukaryota > Metazoa > Arthropoda > Insecta > Lepidoptera > Yponomeutidae > Yponomeuta > Yponomeuta sedellus. The sequence goes on along the minus strand of OW203742.1, from coordinate 5,274,526 downwards.
AAAACGTAATTATCTTATTTCCCGACTTTTCGGCAGCGTTACAGTTGCCGTGGGTAGGAGTATCGCGAATCATTAAGAAATACTGTAACAATAATTAAATTTTCGAATGACAATTTTACCAAATTTGTAACTTCTGTAGTTTAGAAAAAAATTACATGTTTTTAAGTGTAGTACTTAGTTTTATGCCACAGCTGCCAATAAAGTGGCTTTTTCCGCACGCTGCGCGTACGGAAAAAGCCGCTTTCTGGCCAAGTGTTGACATAAAAAGATGTACACAACACGGGAGGTAATAAAGAAAGCTCTCGATCGCATATTTACGTCCCTCGCTTGCAGCTCGGGCCGCAAACTTCTGCGATCTCGGCCTTTCTTTGTATTACCACCCTAGTTGTGTAATGTACTATTACACTATTTTATTTTTAATGCACTAACCCACTAGCCTCTAAATAGGTTTTTAAGTACTTAGTTTTGCAGATCACTGTATTATAAACTACTTTTTGCCCGCTATTCGGGATGAAAACAGATACAAAAATCAAAAACTATGAAATAAGTCTAGCCGTTTTTGATTTCTACATGTTCGAACGAACAGGACTTTGTTTTATATACTAAAAAATAATAAGAAAGAATTTAACATGTAAAAGTTTGTGAAGATGTTTGTAACCATCACGCAATAACGGCTGAACGGAATTACATAAAACTTGGCATACAGATATGTACAAAGATCTAAATTGAGACATAGGATACTTGAAATCCCGGCAATGTGTTCCTGTGGGATGACATTTTATGTTACAGTTACCTATTCAAGCCACACTTAAAGATATTTATTTATTTCGTTGCCATGGTAACAAGAATCGTATAAACGGATTCTTTGGCGGTACGAAGTTCGCCGGGACAGTACGTAGTAGTAATATTTATTTGTTTTTACTAGATCAAAAGTATGGAAAACCAACAGCTGATAAATTGTATATGAAACTTATAAAACCAGTTAGTGAGCCAATTACACGATTTTACCTATAGCAATAGGCTGCTAGGTTTCTGCAAGGAAACAAAAATAGTAACACGGAGTACACTCCGCAATATATTAGATTGATATAGCCATGATTATCAGTTTTTTTCCATAACATTTTTTACGTTTTTTTATAGACCAAGAACCCAGTCATTTGGGTTTCCTTACAACGTTTAGTACCCTTACTGTTAACGTTATTGCTGACACGACTTCAAGTAATCGTGGCAAGTGGCCGTCCCTGGTCTCTGCCTACCCCTTTGGAATACAGGCGTGATGTATACAAATCCAAGTAACTTGGAAAACAAACTCGTTCCCAACAGTTCTCAACCTAAATATAGAAATCTCGATCCAAAGTCACTTTCAAAGTCCTGTAAGCTCCGTAGAGCCCGTCGTCCAGGTCGTCGCACCCGTTTAGTGACCTGCATGAGTGGGTGCGAGTACGCATATCGTAGGAAGCTATACGTCCACGAAGGCCGCGGACCGCGCTTCTGTGACGCATCTTCTGGCGCGCTTCCGGTTTGAGTTCCGTTGAGTAGTACTTCCGCTCCTCGGTCTGCAGCCATTTTGAGTTTGAGAGGAGTTTCTTCGTCCATTCGTCTGGAAGTAGAGGAGAAACGTTTTCAATAATTTGGACGACCCCCATGGCGTAGCGGAAGCGTATTTACCTACTGTTGCGCTGTTGCCGCTGATGGATTTAAATAGGTCAGTCACAAAACAATTTAATCGCTCGTAGTCCTTACCAGCCCCGGCTGCCTGAGTGATCGTTTAAGATCACTCAGGCAGCCGGGGCTGGTAAGGGACGTCCCAGGCGGACATACATCGACCAAATAGGGGATGTATTAGCAATGGGGAAGACAAAAGGTACCCGGAACCGGTGTGCGTGCATGCAACGACTTATGAACGTTGATGAAGCGAAAGTGATCTGTCAGGATCACTTTCGCTTACGGATACAGGCGTGAGGTTATGTATGGGTGTACGTATTTTTGGTTTTAGCGATAACATTGCTACTACTCAATCATGATGCTAGATCAATCACGAAACTTACCATTAAGATCCTTCATTGCGCCCGCCTTCCCGCCATACTCGTAGGGCAGTCCTTCCTCCGGGAAGAAGTCCACTCCCATGATGTGATTGATTTTGTCCCCGGAAGCGTGGAGCTGGACCACCTTTGAACGTACAAGAAAATACATGAACGAAGGAAGTGGCTTAATTGCTATAAGCACGCCAACTGTACTAAGCACCTTTGTAATTGTACAATAAGGAATTGATATCAACCCTTGCATGTCCCTCTGCCAGGGCACGGGTCTCTTCCTAAAGGTTAGGCTACGGGGGCCAAGTTGGGGTTGGTGGAGGATTGTAAGACAGTGGCGTGCCTTACTGTCGGAAGTTATCAAGCCGCTCGCAAGGCCTCTGACATGGCTTACCGACTGCCATTACATGACAGCCGGCACCAACGGCTTAACGTGCCTTGCGAAGCACGGAAGTGCTCGGAAAAATGCTACTAGCGATAGTCACGGGACGGTCACCCATCCTGCACCTGACCGCGCCTGTTGTTGCTTAACTCAAGTGATTGCAATAAGGAATATTCTTCTCTTTTCTAATCTTACGTATAGCCCTGGTCTCAGATTCACGGGGTCGTGGGTTCAAATCTCGGCATGTAACATTGACTTTGCATAGATTAATTGCACACGAAACATAAAACAGGACATCACATTAGAAATAACATGTACAAAAGCAAGTTTATCTCTATAAGAAATGTTTTCCCGCAAAACATTACATTTATCCCTACTAATATTGTAAACGCGAAAGTTTGTAAGTATAGATGGATGTTTGTTACTATTTCACGTAAAAACTACTGAATGGTTTTAATGGAACTGAACAGTAATATAGCTTATACATCAGAATCACACATAGGCTACAAATTTATAAAGATATTGTGTGAATTGTTCGAAATACGATAAGTGTCAAGTAAGTAGGAAAAAATCTACCCGATAATCCCGCGCAGACGATGTCGCAGGCACCAGCTAATGTTACATTAATTTGTGATTATTAACACCCCTTCAGCCACTTCGAAAACAGAATTATTTTTCTTTTTAGAAAACCTGGTGGTGAAGCGCTCGTGGCCTAGGGAAGCGCTCGTGGCCTAGGCGAACCGAGTGATTGGAATCAATCACTTGGTTAAGCAACAACAGGCGCGGTCAGGTACGGGATGGGTGAGAGTCCCGTGACTACCGCTAGTGGCATTTTTCCGAGCGCTTCTGTGCTTCGCAAGGCACGTTAAGCCTTTGGAGCCGGCTGTAATATAATGACAGTCGTTAAGCCATGTCCGCCTTATGGGCGGCTTGATAATTCTGACAGTAAGGCCCGCCACTGTCTTAAAATCCTCCACCAACCCGGACTTGGCCCCATGGTGGAGCATGGCCTAACCTTCCTGCGATGCAGGAAGAGACCCGTGCCCCAGCAGTGGGGACATACAAGGGTTGTTAACGAAAACTTGGTTTCGAATAAAGAAAAATAATTCTGTTTTCGAAGCTTTCTCTGGAAGAGTCTGAAAGGTTTTTATTTGCTCAGTATACCTTGCGCCGCCACGGATATAGGCCAATGTGTAGGAGGAGCAGAGACATAGTCTTCAGCCGCTGCGTGTTGATCACGTGCACCTCGGAGAAGCGTAGAGGGTAAGCGTTCTGGAATTGAGATTGTAGGGTTAGCAACGTAAACTTTTCTAGATCACCTTTTTTCTGACGGTTCACCGCGCAAAGACAAACTTTTTTCTAATTAACAGTTTATTTTATTTAACCATTTGTATGTGCCTACATTTACATATAGGCACATACATTGTTTCTAGCCCCACACTAGGATACCCTGTGTCGTGGGAACCAGAAACAACGACATCACAAACATGTAAGTAAACATTCAAGACCTGGGGTTTTTTTTTGTCCCAAGCGGAGGTTCGAGCCCGGGACCTCTTGCATGGTAGGCAGATGCGTTGTTGTTGCTTAACTCAATTGATTGATTCGAATCACGCTTGCGCTTCTTAATACCTATGTAAAGTATTAAAATGTTCACCTTCATGAGCCAAACGAAGTCCCTCCAGAAGGTCCCCCGGAAGTGATTCTTGAGGTGCGAGGGCTGCAGGTCACACACGTCAATGAACACCACCTCCTCACCTGGCGTCGGGTCATCTCTTAATCTAGAACAAGACATAGCATAAAAAATTAAGGATGAAAGAAAAAAACAAGTCGATTATATTTCTAATGGAGTTGGTCCGCTTTTGCACGTAATATTTTATTACGTAAGTAGTAGTTAGACTTGAGACCTCTGCAGTTAGGCCGATGTTCAGAAACGATTATGAGCATGAGCTCAATGTGAGTCCGGGTCTTCTAACTGTGAAAATGAAAGTCTCAGGGATATTTTGTTTTCACCGTTGAGTTTGAGATACCAAACAGTGAGCGCTAGCTAAGCTGAGACTGAGTAGTGGATTTCGGCGGCTTAGCTCAGACTCAAGGTGGCAATGACGAAGAAAGTGGCGTCACCTGTAAGCGATTCGAGAAATCTAACTAACCTGTTGTGAAGTAACCTATTTTTTATTTACAATCAGTGTTGCCAGATTAGGCGATTTATCGCGATTTGGGCGATAAATCGGATCTCTGAGGATGAAATGGAGACCTGAATTGGCAATTGCCAACCGATAACGTCACAAACTGTACCATAGTATGCTCTAGTAAGTTTAGCTTGGGTTGTGGCTTAGCCGAGTTCGAGTCGAGATATTGACTGTGAATACAAAATTCTTGAGTCTTCGTTGAGATTGCCCAACATGAGATGCTCAGCTTAGTTCACGTTAAGTGTAGCTCAACGCTGTGTTTCTGAATATCAGCCTAGTTGGGCCACTGTACGTAGCAAGCGCAGAGGTATGTTAACACTGCCGACACTAGGGTTTCCTCACGATATTTTCCTTTATAGTCAGCGAGTGGTGTTGCTACTATAACTTTTTTTAAATTTATGTACACAAATGTACATAAATTGTACATAAATTAGAACACACAGTCATAGGTACATGCCGGAATTTGAGCTCACGACCTCCATAGAGAAGCCGGCCTTCTAGCTTTCCGCTACCACCACTCTGGTGTTATTTCTGTCAATGTTTTTTTGTCTAATAAAGTGTAACAAACATAAACGCCTGGGTCCCAAAAGGAGAAACGGAGAGGGCTTGTAATTATAATTATTTATTTATTGCATGTCATGGTAATAGTACAGGTGGTAATAATATATAATTATTACGTTATCAACCCTTGTATGTCCCCACTGCTGGGGCACGGGTCTCTTCCTGCATCGCAGGAAGGTAAGGCCATACTCCACCACGGTGGCCAAGTCCGGGTTGGTGGAGGATTGTAAGACATTGGCGGGCCTTACTGTCAGAAGTTATCAAGCTGCCCATAAGGCCTCTGGTTTAACGACTGCCATTGCATGACAGCCGGCACCAACGGCTTTAATGTGCTTTGCGAAGCACGGAAGCACTTTGAAAAATGCCACTAGCGGTAGTGCATCCTGCACCTGACCGCGCCTGTTGTTGCTTAACTCAAGTGATTGATTCCAGTCACTCGGTTCGCCTCGGCCATGAGCGCTAGTGGTAATAATATTAATAAATAATTCTTGTTCTAAATGACACCCCGTAAGTGCACTACAACTTTACTAAAACTATAATATTTACAGATATGTATAAAATTATTTACAATCGCTGTTTTATTTACAATTTCATTATTAATTTCCATTGCATTGGGACATTATTTATTCGTATTATTTAATTAAAATATTTCATTCATTTAACTTATTTTATTATTAAAATACTCGTTCATTGTACAATAGGTGTTATTTATTAAATATTGCGTAATCTTAGATTTAACTTGTCACAATCGACATTTACAGAATTTGTATGACTTTAGTTTCTTCATAGACAAAATCTTTATTAGTCATTTTTGTACAAAACGCTTTTTGACTTCATTTTGTCAGTTTGTCAATAGAAAAGTTTTTTGTCCGTATTGTAAAGTTATTTATTATTATTTTAATTCTTTATTGCACTAATAACACGAGTAAATGTAAAAGGGCGTGCTTAATGCAAGAAGCATTCTCTTCTTGCAAACCTTTGGTGTTGAAGAGACTGGCAAAGGGTGGTGGAGAAAAAAAAGGTGACATACAATAATAAACTTACATAAACATAAGGAGATACAGTCTGTCAGCTTTTAGAATATACCTCGGGCTCTAGCCTCCTAAGCCCTGGAGGTAACACTTACTTCAAGTCTTCTAAATCTACGTAGATTTTGAAGAACTGTTTCTTCTTGTTGTCCAAAAAATTATGAGGAAAATATTGGGCCTGGAACAGTTAGTTTCCCGGACTTCCTACTAAATCATTTTTGTGAATTGAGAAAGTTATTTCTGATGTACTATTTTTAGGACGCCAGGGATTAGGAGGCTAGAGTAGGCTTCGGCTTCGATGATCGAGTTCTGATTTCGAAATTAAGTCTCATATTAGTTCCGATTCCGAAATTAAGTGTCATGGTATTACTTCCGATATTTCTATCACACGAATATATCCGATTCTATCCGATAGTAGCCGAGGTATATTCTAAAAGCTTACAGACTTTAGTGTTGTAGAACTTTTGGAAATAATAAAGTTGGAAGTACTTTAACTTTGTGCTTTATTTATACTGTTTTATTAATAATAAAAACAGAAAAGTGGATAAAAACGGAATAAGCAGGTAAAAATAGTCAGATCTAGTCAAAATGTAAAGTAGTAATGATGAAAATGAGGAAAATCTCGAAAATGTGTGAAATAATTTAAAATTTTCGAAAATGATACATAGAATTTAAGAAATTTAAAAAAATAGTGTAAAGAGGTTTACACCGTTACAAGACTATAGGTACATAAAGTGGACAAATTAAGAGTTAGGACATATTCTCAGATTATATTCGCTATGCCAGGTGGCTTTGAACGTTCCGCCTAGGATCTACATATTACTGTAACTGTCCATGACATTATCCGATTCTATCCGATAGTAGCCGAGGTATATTCTAAAAGCTTACAGACTTTAGTGTTGTAGAACTTTTGTAAATAGTAAAATTGGAAGTACTTTAACTTTGTGCTTTATTTATACTGTTTTATTTATAATAAAAACAGAAAAGGGGATAAAAACGGAATAAGCAGTTAAAAATAGTCAGGTCTAGTCAAAATGTAAAGTAGTTATGATGAAAATGAGGAAAATCTCGAAAATGTGTGAAATAATTTAAAATTTTCGAAAATGATACATAGAATTTAAGAAATATAAAAAAAATGGTGTAAGGAGGTTTGCACCGTTACAAGACTATAGGTACATAAAGTGGACAAATTAAGAGTTAGGACATATTCTCAGATTATATTCGCTATGCCAGGTGGCTTTGAACGTTCCGCCTAGGATCTACATATTACTGTCCATGACATTCGATAAGACTAGCGTTCTTTTTTTAAAGCCCCCATACATACTACGCGGAAAATGCAAACACATGTAAGCAATGCGGGTTGACAAGATCATTATCTTTTCTAACAAAATGCATCGGAGCTCATTCAACTTTGTGGCGCATGTAAAATACATTACCGTTTAATGTGGTCTCTATCTTACTTCCTGGCGGAGCATAGTGGTTTCTACAGAGACATACAGACAGCCAGATTAATATTCATAATTTTCTACTTACTGTCAGCTAAGTATGTCTTGCCTACGTCAACCGACTCTTACATTTATTTGTAGTTCTGATTTAGTACGGATCTCACTTTATATTCGATATCAACCCTTGTATGTCCCCACAGCTGGGGCACGGGTCTCTTCCTGCATCGCAGGAAGGTTAGGCCATACTCCACCACGGGGGCCAAGTCCGGGTTGGTGGAGGATTGTAAGACATAGGCGGGTCTTACTGTCAGAAGTTATCAAGCCGCCCATAAGGCCTCAGAGTGCTTAGTGCGAGTTTGACAGATCCAATCGAATAACTTTACTACCGCGTTAATCGAGCATTGAGTAGTGAGTATGAGTAAGTTAACCGTTCGAACTGGCAAAACGCTGTCACAGTACAACTCGCACTAGCGTTTATTCGTGTTTTGGCTGGTAAACGTGTTCACTTCTCAACGTAAACCATTACAACTCGCACTCAGCATTTTTAATTTACATACTTGTCGCTAGGTGGCGCTTCCTCGATGCCATAGAAATATGAGTTTACGTTAACGCGATCGAGTAGTTAAAAAACACGAACTTAGCACTCTGACGTGGCTTAACGACTGCCATTACATGACAGCCGGCACCAACGTCTTAACGTGCCTTGCGAAGTACGGAAGCGATCGGAAAAAATGTCACTAGCGGTAGTCACGGGACTGCCACCCATCCCGCACCTGACCACGCCCGTTGTTGCTTAACTCAAGTGATTGATTCCAATCACTCGGTTTGACTAGGCCACGAGCGCTTCACTTTATACTATAAACCAGATATTAGGTAGTAGTTTTGTACGTAACTGTCAGCCAAAAGTGCAATTGTCCGCCTGTAATTGGGTGTTAGGCTAGATATTAAGTTACATAATGTGCCTATAATATTGTTTAACCGAACACCTGTTGGTTGTGTCTATTAAATAAATAAATAAAAAATTAACGTAACAACAACATAAAATTTACATAGAAGCACATATCGCTCATTTGGCAGAATAATGACGCAAATGTACTTTTTTGCCAATTTGAGTTAAGTATGCCAAAACACCCGAAATAACTGTTTACACTTGGGGAAAAAATGACAGTAATGTAGTTTTGTTTTTTATCGCGTGACGGCGCCACTGTCGTTGTGGCATTTTGACAAAGTTCTAACACTTCTGAATGAAACAACGGTCTCTCCTGTAAAATTGGAAAAAGGACATTTGCGTCAATATTCTGCCAAATGAGCGATATATTGCTTCTGGCCCCACACTAGGATCCCCTGTGTCGGGGAACTAGAAACAACGACATCACAAACATGTAAACATCCAAGACCTGGGCTTTTTGTTTTTTGTTCCCAGCTGGGATTCGAACCCAGACCTCTTTCATGGTAGGCAGACGCGCTACCGCTACGCCACAGCGGACGTCAAATTAAATATTAGATTACGTAATACTCTTTATTGCACACCCAACATAAACTTGACCAAGCTCTTACCTACAGCAGCATTGTGGTTTGGATGAACTCACCGCGCCCACGTATATAGAACTATTTACTCCATGGGAACCTGATAGTCAACCGAATCCGGAAGACCTTGGCAAAATAAGACTGATTCCACGTGACTTTTCACACTTTTCAACCATTACCCAATTTTTAGTATTGCTCCTTCTTTCCTGTCACGAGCTCACTCTCCAGGTCTGCTTTTATTAGTTCCGGCTTAGTACTATTAACACCTATGTTTGAATGCGTTCTGTCGATACACATAAGTATTTCCATTATATTTTCTGCTACGAGTAGTTTGCTGTGTTTTTGCAGGATAGTCTGTTCCTATACCTTATATTTTATTTATTAGGCACACCAACAGTATACATACAGAACATGGTATAAAAGTTGATTGCAGTTGCGGTAGTTCTTATATCGGATAAACTAAACGGACCATTGCTAAAAGAGTCAAGGAACATATCGCAGCTGTCAAAAACCGCCAGGTGGAAAAGTCAGCGATAGCGGAACAACAGAATCAAACCACTGGATAGAATTGCACAAACCATCGGTGCTTTCCAACGGTCGCCATTATTATAGCCGAATTGTGCGTGAAGCGGTTGAAATTAAGAAACACAAAAATTTTAATCGGGAATGTGGTTTCAAACTGTCGCAAACGTGGGATCCGGTCATCAAGATGTGTTCGAGTGGAAAAAAGTCGCATGGCTTACCGTCCGACATTGTCAGTGTAGTGTGTCGCAACCCTAATAGTGCTTTGTGATAGCTGATTGAGGGTAGTCTGAAACCTCATCAGCCGAAGATGCGAACGGGTGCCAGCCATCAGTCTTCTCGTGACCACGATGACTGTAACGTCGTCAAAACGTCGAGGTAAAATAGCAATAAATTGCTACGCGAAAATATTCTATGTGTAGGCACAAGTCGCGAAAGTTTAAAATATGTTATGGTATAAAAGAGTTACAGAAAGATGAAATAACGTGTATGTACACCACTTATAGGTAAGCACAGCATTTATATAAATTAAGCTTACATCGTTAATGAGTTAATGTTTCAGAAATTATAATTAAATAAATAACAGATCAACTGAACTGCCTTTGTATATACAGTCAATTTATTCTTACTTGTCCAATTTAGTAAACAAGATTCTAACCTTAAAATTGAGATCAGATGCCTAAACTAGACATTTTCTCGCAAATTTATGAACTATCATGAACTATGTTTATAAAATTGGCAGCGTGTTATCTAAAAGAGTGTTCCAAGTTACTTCATTTATAGAAATATAGCAGTTTTGGACTAAAATGTTACAGTTTACGGGTAGAATTTTGTTTACTAAATTTGACAAGTAAGAATAAATAGACTGTAGGTACCAATTTTTTTTAAAGCTTGGCGGGAGACCATTACACTACTCAAGTCGTGTGCATTGGCTGTTTTAGTCCCCTAATTCTTAAAAATCGTAGGTATATTTAAGATTCTGAGATGTTTATAACTGTAACTGTGTATGAGTATCGTGAAACTTCCATTTAATTATTTATGTACATGCAGGTATCGACTATATTTGTCATGCAATCCACTCCATTCAAATGTTGTCTGGAAGAAATCCCTCTTAGTGATAAGATCGCCAATTGTATAACTTTACTTAGATTTAAAAAAAAACACGGCTGTCTTCTTTTTTCTGTCTGTGCAATAAAGTGTTCTCTATCAATCTTTAAGAAATTGTATTCAATTGAGGTCAGCGTTGTAAGTTTCTAAGCACTATTATCCTAGCTCTTAGTGATATTTTCAATGTACCTTTGTCTCCTTCCTGTACTGCGATCCCCGACCCGCATGCCCAGCGTGGGGATTATGGGCATTACCCCCTATGATAGCACAACGTGGCGCTCTTTAGGGGAGGGCTACGTCCAGCAGTGGACTAGTATAGCCCGACGATAATGATGATGATGTCTCCTTACCTTATGTCCAAGATCATAAGCCACCGAGCCAAAAGTGCCTTGGCAGAGAGGGGGCGGTCCAGCGCTGTGGGTGCTGGCATCCGTACGATGGTCATCCTTCTCCCGCCGACCGTGCGAGCGCGTAGCGGTACAATGTAGCTGAAATTGGGGTGACATAACTTTAGAATCCTTATATGCGGCAGTTCAATTTTATTTCAACGTAAAGAATTTACATTCTGTTTCTCTTCTTCTTCTTCAGGCTATATTATGTAGTCCACTGCTGGACATAGCCCTCCCCTAATGAGCGCCATAGCGCCCTGTCTTCAGCTTGCCGCCTCCAGCATCTGCCGGCAGTTTTTCGCAGATCGTCATCCCACCTGGTCGGAGGGCGTCCTACACTACGTTTGCCGAGTCGCGGTCTCTACTCAAGAACACGTTTACTCCAACGGTTGTCGGTTGTTTGCGAGATATGGCCAGCCCACTGCCACTTCAGCTTGCTGATTGTCTGAGTTATGTCGATAACTTTGGTTCTCTGTTGGATACATTCGTTACGAACCCTATCCTTTAGAGAAACTTCGAGCATAGCTCGCTGAGCGACTTTGAACTGGTGGACCATTAGTTACATGTGATGGTAGACATTCTGTTTGCTGAGTGACAATGTAAAATGAAAGTGAAAGCCGCTGCTTTCGGGCCGTAGTGCAGTGGAGAAAAAGGCAGCGGAAAAGAAAACTCTACTCTGACACATACATCTTTTCTCAAGTAATCTTAAACGTAATAGATCACTTGCTACCTATTTGTATGATAAGATTCCATGATTGCCATTAATAACATTTAGACGCTAAAAATTCCACTCATGCCGGGATTCGAACCCGCAACCTCTGGCTATCCGTGCCAGCGCTCTTTCCAACTGAGCTAATGGGCGACTCACCGGCACAAGTGAAATTTCGAACCTCTTTACAACATTCTGTGTTACGTATGTGGAATTTTTAGCCTCTAAATCGGGTTTTACAATTGTTAAAAACAATATAGGTAATTACGCACATTTTGAAATAAATTAACTTTTGTCTCGTGATCTTTTAGTAAGATAAAAGACAAATAAATATCTTTCTTTCTTAAAAATTATTAATCCTCTATCTCTGACCAAAATCCATATAGAGAATTCAAAAGTTAGGAAATGTCTGTTTTATTATTTTAAAGACAATAATTGCCATAATATTTTTTTCAATTATACACTTGAACTTTAGAAATCCCAAGAAACGTGGTCGAGATCTATCGAAAAAGCAGATATTTTCTGCAAAACGTGTGCGGTTTCTTAAACAAAGATTGCGTTTATCAGTTTTAAGTCATTTGCATAATTTTGGACACTATGTTATGTCTAGTCTCAAACTTTAAGTAAACATAGACCAATTACTTATTCCGAATATCATTTATTTTTAATTTACTTAAGTGATGTCCCGGAAAAAATATTGTCGTAAGGAAGTCTCCGATTTTTGTCTCTGTTCTTCAAAGTTTAGGTAAATAAGCCCGCTCCATTCCTATCACTGGTGACGTGCCTATGCATTGCAAGAAATCATTGAAGCGTTTGTTCTCTTTTGTAATTGATTGCGTATTCATGATGTGTATGTAGGGTACGTGCGATCTGTCGACGTAGCTTCAAATTGGTGTCTTAGTTAAAAACCAATTTAGAGGCTAAAAATTCCACCCATGCCGGGATTCGAACCCGCGACCTCTGGCCATAAATGGTCTGTGCTAAGGACCATAAATGGTCCTTAGCACGGGTTAGTGCATTAAAAAAATATATATAATGGTGTCTTATTGTTATATCGGTACTAAGAGACGGAATAACAATAAACACTCTATTCTAAGAGCTAATTTCTGATTTTTTTTCAATAGACTGAGTGATACTTCATAGTCTATTAAGTGATAGCAGTACAATGTCATTACAATGGCATGACCCGCACAAGTGTGATCTCCTAGGTATTCTTTATTGAAAATATTACCTATTACAATTCCGATTTGTTATTCCGTCCATCATACATAATTATAAACTAAAGGATGGATGAATGTGATGATGAAAATACACCTGTTAAGGTTAGATTTGGTGAATCTATTTCAAATAGCAACTGTTACTGCCAAACTTGTAACCCTTGTCTATGCTCACAATAAATATTCTTATTCATCTCTCGCGAAGATGATCGAATCGCGTGAGGCGCTGAGTTACGTAGCACGCGTTATACCATTGAAATGCAATTGGTCACTAGACTACCAATAGTGTCAATGAAACCACCATTTTCTACTAATATTCCTCTATTAGAGCGGCGGTAGCCTAGAAGGTAGAACAATGGACTCGGAAGCGAGTGACTCAGTTTCGAATCCCAGTGGGGGCATGTCCCAATGCCCTTGTTTTGTAAGTTATGTAGTTATAATAAAATTATAATACCACTTGCAATGAAGGAGAATATCGTGAAGAAACCTGATTGTCTGAGTTTAAGCACCTCTGCGCTTGAAAGTGCCAAACCGCGGTGGGCACGCGTGGCATTTAAGCCCACACTATCTTTCTGAGAGAAGGCCTGTGCCCTGCTGTGGGATTCATCGGACTCTTCTGACAAAAAAATCAAGTAATATCAAACCAACCGTGTATCAAACGATTTCGTAACAGAATATTCAAATTTTTTTGATACCTAAGATTCGACATCGCCTAACCCAAATGGTAAACAAAACCACCTTTTAGCAGGAACCTTGAAAGTTTCCCCGGTATATTTAATTCAAGACACGCGTGCGGGCATCAAACTTTATCGTGTTCGCATCAATTCATTCCACTCTCTGCAAAAATGTTTGCCTACAGCCAAGTCAACAGCGAAGCCGCAAAAAATATCCGGAACATTTTATTTGGTTGAAATGGGCTGATTTGATTGTAAACTTTGGTAAGCATTGTTGAATCATCTGAGCAAATTAATTGCCTAAGAAGAATACTTAACGAAGTGCTGGTATTGGCTGAGTATCTTTGTTTACATACTTCAGCGTTTGGAATTGCCAATCGTAATTAAGCCCCCTACTCTCTCTCTGAAGAAAGCCTGTGCCCTATAACTTGGCGTATATAGGCCACATAAAACAAAATGCTGATGTTATAATGACTTACGAGACTCGCCTTACAAGCTCCGTTTTGTTTCAAAATTTAGAGTTTTACGCACAACTTTTACTAGAACATTATATTCGTCAGTATAAATATCGCGCCCTCAGAACGAAAGAGGCCTAAGTCAAAAAATAGTGAAATTTAGTTACAATCATAGAGTCATAAAAAGGTATGCCGTGGACGGAAGATTCGCTATGCTCTTTTTTACAATAAGTGCCTTTGTTTTACTATTCATCGGATAGAGCATACCTTTTTATGTCTCTCTATGATTGTTAGGTACTAAATTTTTTGAGAATTTAAACTATTTTTTGACTTAGGCCTCTTTCGTTCTGAGGGTGCGATACCATTTATTATGGAACGAAATAAGCAAAAATAGGCGCGGTCAGGTACAGGATGGGTGAGCGTCCCGTGACACCCGCTATTGGCATTTTTCCGAGCGCTTCCGTGCTTCGCAAGGCACGTTAAGCCGTTGGTGCCAGCTGTCATATAATGGCAGTCGTTAAGCCATGTCAGAGGCCTTATGGGCGGCTTGATAACTTCTGACAGTAAGGCCCGCCACTGTCTTACAATCCTCAACCAACCCGGACTTGGCCCCCGTGGTGAAGTATGGCCTAACCTTCCTGCGATGCAGGAAGAGACCCATGCCCCAGCAGTGGGGACATACAAGGGTTGATAACGATACGACGGCAAGACTGTTAAGGAGTGGCTAAGGGAGTTTGGGGTAACACTTCTAGAGGAAGTATTCCCGGGCGAGGGCTTTAAAAGAATTTGAAAGAATATACACTTACGCATCCTGACAACTGGAGAGTATATCCTCGTCGTCTGGGTGTCGACTGTGCCACAGCTCGGTCAATCCCCCAGGTCCTCTGGCCGCGTAGTATCTTCGAGCCCGCCTCGCAGCTTCAGTGTCATCTCCCTCGCACGTGGCGGGGAATATGGCGAGAGTGACGAGCTCGTCCGCTGTTGCGTCCCTCGCGAGGTTGTCGCGCGCCCATCGTTCTGCGAACGACGCTGCGTACTTCATTGTCGCTGTCGAAGAGGATTGAGTTTGGTTAACATCGGAGGGTAAGACAAGAGATCCAAGCTCACTCGCCAAAGAACTAAAGGTAAAGGTGAGGTGGTAAGTTGAACTGGCAGTGTAGCGTCTATTTCATTCTATTGAATTGAAAACTATGAATTATTAGACGCTAGGGCTTAGTCGGACACTTCCGATTAAGCCCTAGTAAGTTTATCAGGTAACATTACAATAACATAATTGTATTGTTATTGTAGAACTTATGAAAGTTTTAGTTGAAAAAGAAGTTCTACTTCCTTAAATTTCCATACATTATACCATGTATTACTTTCAGCAACTAATCGTACTGTAAACTTTAATTAGCTTCTGTATTTAATTAAGTATGTATTTAGGTGAGTAGAACTATTGGGTCCGTTTTTTTGAATGAGTATCCGTCGAATACTACAATTAAATAGAACTACGATACGATATGCTGATTGGTTGCTTTCAAATAAATATCCATACTTTAGCACGCTTTCGTCACACGATAAAGGATATACCTGTAACTAGGATTTAAGCTTCAACATGATGTTACTATATATGTTGTGTAATGCATTAAATATTACTGGCGGTGGTAGCTCAGTGGGTAGAACCATGGACTGGCAAGCGAGAGCCCCAGGTTCGATCCCGAGTGCGGGCATGTACCAATGACTTTGTTTAATTTCAAAGTTACGTACATTTGCGAATTTGTAGTCGCAATACCACACGCTAACGGTGAAGGAAAACATCGTGAGGAAACCCGCGGCTTGGTTGGCTCCGCACGTATTGACTAGTCTTTCCTGTGGGCTAGGCCGACTAAGCTGTCAGGATGGTATAGGTGCTGGGCAAGCCTACACCATCTATAAAACTATGTCCCAGGCACTACAGCGTCGGAGTGGTCCCTTCACCCATCTAGTGTGAGTGAAGATACCACTGGACGCTGTATAAATCATCTCATTAAGTAGATGCAAAAAAGGCCAATATATATTACTGGCAAAGTCTCACTATCTAGCTAAAGACCTGTAATGCAGTTGCTATGATTCTCTATTGGTAGTCACCATTTTGTATACACCATTGTCTCTGTTGTTAGTATAATAGATAGATAGACAGAGAACACTTTATTGAACAGCCAGAAAAATATTACAACCATGATTCTTAAATCTAAGTAATGTTATACAATTGGCTGTCTTATCGCTAAGAGCGATCTCTTCCAGACAACCTTTGGATGGAGTGGATTGCATGAAGAATATAGTCGGTACGTGGTGCATGTACATAAATAATTAAATCGAAAATATATTGATAACAAACAGCAAGGGAGTGCGAGAATATAATTACTTATAATTACCCAAAAAGTATTGGCCTTTTTGCATCTACTTAATGAGATGATTTATACAGCGTCCAGTGGTATCCTCACTCACACTAGATGGGTGAAGGGACCACTCCGACGCTGTAGTGCCCGGGACATGGTTTTATAGATGGTGTAGGCTTGCCCAGCACCTATACCACCCTGACAGCTTAGTCGGCCTAGCCCACAGGAAAGACTAGTCAATACGTGCGGAGCCAACCAAGCCGCGGGTTTCCTCACGATGTTTTCCTTCACCGTTAGTGTGTGGTATTGCGACTACAAATTCGCAAATGTACGTAACTTTGAAATTAAACAAAGTCATTGGTACATGCCCGCACTCGGGATCGAACCTGGGGCTCTCGCTTGCCAGTCTATGGTTCTACCCACTGAGCTACCACCGCTATAATTACCTACTATATAATGTACTATGTATAATGTTTATTGTATGGCTAGTTTAAGTAGTCTATAAAATATGTGTAAATACTTGTACGTCCGTTAGTTTATGTATACATATTAATCCAATATAATTCATGTACATCTATTCTACCTACCTACTCTCTTCACCTAGGAGTTCTATCCATCGTAAAGATGTCTGAAAGAGATCGCTTTTAACCATAAGACCGACAATTATATTCGACAAAACTTACATTGTAAGCCTTTTTATGTATTTTAACTTTGTGGTGTGCACAATAAAGAGTTCTAATCTAAACTAAAATAAATCCCAACAAGATGCATCAAACGGCAAGCGTAACCCGGGCTTTAAATCAATCGACCAAAAAATCATCGTCGCTTCTGTTTGCCTTTTACTCGCATCTTCAGACAGCACTGTTTGCGACCCGGCATAACACTTGACTCTCGAGTCCCCAGCCAAATGTTTGCTGTAGCCTAGCTTTATATTTGCCTACTAGAGTATGTAGATTGACCGGCTCTGAGTGGCCGTCCGGCCAAAGTAATTGGAACTTAGACCTGAGATTTGCTCTTTTCGCTTCATAGCTGGGAGTATATGCCACCTTTGAACGCAGCTAGCACCGAGGTATATTCGATTCGATATCAACCCTTGTATGCCCCCACTGCTGGGGTATGGATCTCTTCCTGCATGGCAGGAAGGTTAGGCCATACTTCACCACGGGGGCCAAGTCCGGGTTGGTGGATGATTGTAAGACCCGCCACTGTCTAACAATCCTCCACCAACCCTGCTCAGGTATATGAAAACTTAAAATTCTACAAAATAATGCGAATAGAAATAATCATCATCATCAACCCATTATGTCCCCACCGAGGGGCTCGGGTGTCTCCCCTGAGGAAGGTATAGGCAAGACTCCACCACGGGGACCAAGTCCGGATTGGTGGAGGCTTGCAAGACTACTGACTGGTCTTACTGTCAGAAGTTTTCAATACAAATAATAACTAAAAAGAATAATTGGATAATTGTATATTTGTTCCACTTGCGTTGGCGACTATGGAGGTTTGGTGGGTTTGAATACAGGTACTTGTAACGAAGCTGGGGCGGCGATTGAGGGACCGTAGGGCTTTTAACCCAAAATCCAATATGGCAGAGTAAACAATTCAAACTACTATTTAGTATTTCATAGTCTATTAAACAAGGAACTTATGAGTTATTCCGTTAATCACTCGTATTCATACTTCTTTCAGAAGATACTTTTAGCATCAGTTTCGTCCACGTATTTCATAAAAGGCTGGCCATTTATGCGTTGTATGGGAAAACAAAACAGCGAACGTGAATTTTATTCCACATTCATTTATTTGCAAATTTTGGTGTCTGAAACGTCCGAGCAGACTGCGCTTTATTTTTTACTAGTAATTATTTTATTTTAGAGGTACCTACGACCTCAGGCTAACCGTGCCAGCGCTCTCCCAACTGAGCTAATGCGCGATTTACCGGTGTCAGCGAAATTTTGAACCTCTTAGAGCGCTGGCACTATTAGCCAGAGGTCGCGGGTTCGAGTCCCAGCAGGGGTGGAATTTTTAGCCTCTTAATAGGTTTTTAAAGTTGTCCTTAGCACAGGTTAGCATTAAATAAAAAAATAATATAATTATTTTATTTTGAAACTATCATATAACTCTTCTTCTTTTTCATGTGTCTTCTTCTATCAGAGTTTGGCAACCAGTGTGGCCATTTGTCGTACTTTGTTGCAACCACTGTCACAGGTTGTATAGCCATTATATCTTCGGTCTTCCAGGTCTCTTTCTTCCTGGAATCTTTCCTTGTAGTATACGTTGAAGGAGACTACACATTATATGTCCGAAATAATCCAGCTTCCCTTTCTCGACGGTGTTAAGCACCTCTGTCTTCTTTTTCATTCCATGCAAAATGGTAGAGTTGCGGATAATTGCAGAAGGAAATTCGGCTTTCCTCGATCATTTTATGGCTCTCAAATAGTATCACACAAACGTTTCAGTTGAAACACTAAATGCCTGGAAAGTGCATCGTTATCAACCCTTGTATGTCCCCACTGCTGGGGTACGGGTCTCTTCCAGCATCCCAGGAAGGTTAGGCCATACTCCACCACGGGGGCCAAGTCCGGGTTGGTGGAGGATTGTAAGACAGTGGCGGGCCTTACTGTTAGAAGTTATCAAGCCGCCCATAAGGCCTCTGACATGGCTTAACGACTGCCATTATATGACAGCCGGCACCAACGGCTTAGCGTGCCTTGCGAAGCACGGAAGCGCTCGGAAAAATGTCACTAGCGGTAGTCACGGGACGCTTACCCATCCCGTACCTGACCGCTCCTGTTGTTGCTTAACCAAGTGATTGATTCCAATCACTCGGTATAGGAAAGTGCATACAAAAGGTCAATTATTCGATGAATTTAACGCATCACTCGTCACTTTGAGCCGTTATTCGGAGGAAAGTGGCGAATGAATTTCTCGAACTATTTGCATGAGAATACTGAGCAGGCAGCTGCAAGAATTTTGTAAAGATTTTCGCACAATGAACTCGTGACTCGGAGTTACGTGGAGATTTTGCCAAGAGGTGACCTTATTTTATAATTACATCGTCAAAGGTGTAAGTAAAAGGTAGAGTCGACAGAATGGCAGGCTTGCCATTGTTATTGCAGGTCAAGTTTTGTTTCAAAGGCGTTCTAAATGTAACTGATTAGAGAACACGTCTGTACAGTGCCACACAAGAAAGAAGTCTCGCCGATGTACCTGCGCAGATGATCAAACTTTAGATGTGCGGCAAGTTGATCGACCAATCAGATAGTTTCATTTTATGACAGGCCGCGCGCCTTTGTTGGTATTGGTTGATTCAACGTCATCGATGCAGACGACTATTAGTTTGGCAATATTAGCGTGAGCGAAATAGGTAGCTACTGCGGTAATCAATTCTGCACCTTAACCGTATCGGTTAAGATATTTTTGAATGTACTTATAGCTTCGGGTACTTTCGTTACACTTCTTTGTTAAACGCCAATGTGGTGTCGAGTGTATGCGTGTGAAGGTCTACGGCCCCCACTGAACATCCTGACTTTACTAAGAGCCAATTGCATTGTCAAAACTGTAGCCCAACACCTTTTTAGGATTCCGTAGTTCACAAGGTTCCCGTAGTACATTTAATAAACTTGAAAGGAAAACCATAACGGTCAAGTAGGATTCCCAAGTTGAATCCCGACGCGACTAACTAAAAAAGGGAAAACTGCGTAAAAATTTTATGACAATTACTTTTAAGTTATTAGTTATTCGCTGCCTGTACGTAATACAGAGAATATTGTAAAGAGGTTTGAAATTTCACTGATGCCTGTGAGTCACCCATTACCTCAGTTGGAAGAGCGCTGGCACGTGGAATTTTTAGCCTCCAAATAGGTTTTTAAAATTGTCCTGAGCACGGGTTAGTGTATTAAAAAGAATATAATCATGTGGGTACAGCGATATCATTCTGATTTAAAACCTAACTGCAAAGTAGGTACTCGGGACTGCAAGTGATGTAACTTACTTCACCCAGATGTCGCTTCCTGTACGTAATACAGAGAATATTGTAAAGAGGGTCGAAATTTCACTGATGCCGGTGAGTCGCCCATTAGCTCAGTTGGAAGAGCGCTGGCACAGAAAGCCAGAGGTTGCGGCTTCGAGTCCCGGCATGGGTGGATTTTTTAGCCTCTAAATAGGTTTTTAAAATTGTCCTTATCACGGGTTAGGGCATTAAAAAGAATATGATCTTTAGAGATGGTCAAAGAATCTCCGTCTTTGGAACCCTGCACACCGTTTGGTCAAAATGGTCGCGTCAGACCAAGACGAAGATGGCGGGACGACCTAAATGCATTCTTGCCAGGATGGTGCGAGGTGGCTGGGAACAGGGAGAGATGGAAAAAAGTAGGGGAGGCCTTTGCCCAGCCAGTGGACACAAAAGGAGGCTGATTAAAAAAAAATGTTAATCTGCTGGCTTAA
The DNA here is from genome assembly GCA_934045075.1 of Yponomeuta sedellus. Lineage (NCBI taxonomy): Eukaryota > Metazoa > Arthropoda > Insecta > Lepidoptera > Yponomeutidae > Yponomeuta > Yponomeuta sedellus. The sequence continues at coordinate 5,253,485 of OW203742.1, read as the reverse complement.
GCGCTCGTGGCCTAGCCGAACCGAGTGATTGGAATCAATCACTTGAGTTAAGCAATAACAGGCGCGGTCAGGTGCAGGATGGGTGACCATCCCGTGACTACCGTTAGTGGCATTTTTTCCGAGCGCTTCCATGCTTCGCAAGGCACGTTAAGCCGTTGGTGCCGGCTGTCATGTAATGGCAGTCGTCAAGCCATGTCAGAGGCCTTATGGGCGGCTTGATAACTTCTGACAGTAAGGCCCGCCACTGTCTTACAATCCTCCGCCAACCCGGACTTGGCTCCCGTGGTGGAGTATGGCCTAACCTTCCTGCGATGCAGGAAGAGACCCGTGCCCCAGCAGTGGGGACATATAAAGGGTTGATATCGATATGTAAAGACTGAAACAATTATTATTAAAATTCTCTATTGCATACAACACATCGTATTTGGTACAAAGGCGTACTCATTTCCTTCAATTCAACCTTTGGTTTATGGATAGTGGCTGCAATGTTTTACGCAGTTTTATTTTTTACCTCATTTTATTTTATAGCTTCGAGTAAGTCCACTAGCGTAAATAGAACACCTAGCAAGAAACCAAGGTTGGGCAATGTTATGTGAACCGTGAACCAGCAAAATGGACGACAAAAACCAGAGGCACTTATAGGATCAAGTATTTACAAACTTGCGAAAAGTAGTAGATAAAGAAAAAAAAAACGCTTTCAAATTACGCGTTAAATAGTTCGCAGATTTTGACAACAGGTGGCGCTGATCATATCCTTCATTGCGGTCTGGTTGTGTGCGTAAATCGTGATATGCCTTTACAAATTGAACAAAAAAATAAAAAGTAAAAAAGTATTTATTAATTGAAAGGAAATTACAAATATGTTTGGTCGTTGGTTCCTACACTAGACTTAGCCTGTGTTGTGGATGCTGTTTTACTTAAATTCGACTATTTGTCGGCCATTAGCTCCGTTGGCAGAGCGCTGGCACGGTTAGCCAGAAGTCACGGGTTCGATTTTCGGCATGGGTGGAATTTTTAGCCTCTAAATAGGTTTATAAAAGTTGTTCTTAGGACAGGTTAGTGCATTAAAAAAAAAGAATATAATTAATAATAGCTTATATAAAATGTAAATGTATAAAATGTAAAGTTCGATTAGAAAGTGTAGTCAAATAAGGAACTGAAATATTAATAAGTACCTACTTATTATTAAATATATTATGGACAGTGTATTTTACTGTAATGTTCACTGTTTTCACACTAGGCCTTGTCTGTGATGTAAAAAAACCCTTTGCTAATTGACAAACGTAGTTTGAGGTAAGTAAACAGTTTCATGATTTTCTCAAGGAGCCGTCAATCGAACTGAGAACCTCCTCCTTTTTTTAAGTCGATTAAATATTATTGACTATGTAGTTGGAAAATATTGTGACGATTAAATCAACTTACTCCCAGAAACATAAGGACTGCTACCTATTAATCTTGTCAAGCAAAGTCATATTAGATTGGGAAAATACCTATCTATTCTGATTTAATCATTGCCGGTTCTTCGATCACTAACAGATTTGATTTGATAAGCAGCGTATAATAGACACCCTACTCCAGGGAACAAATTCTTCAGAGAGAGAATGTGGTATTAAAGCTTTATCCGATTCTATCTGATAGTAGCCGAGGTATATTCTAAAAGCTAACATTCAAACTAGGTAGCTCATTTCTAGAATTCAAACTAGAAATGAGCTACCACTATTCTAGGAATGAGCTACCACCGCACTACTACGTCTAAACAAAATGGTAGTCTAACAAAGGCTCAAGATACAGCCCCCCGTCGCTCAGAGAACCACGATATTCCCTTGACATTACACGCTATTCCGAGCCTCCACGATTTGAGAGGCATTGTGGTTGATATCTTGATAGGCCAATTTGGTCTCAGATTGGAGCCAATATTGGACGAGTTTGGCTTCCAACATCATGATTGATGATGTTTAATATCAACCCTTTGTATGAGCCCACTGCTGGGACACGGGACTTTTCCTGTATCGCAGGAAGGTACCATATTTCACCACGGGGACCAAGTGCGGGTTGGTTGAGGATTGAAAGACAGCGGCGGGCCTTACTGTCGGAAGTTAACGAGCCGCCCATAAGGCCTTTGACATGGCTTCGCTGCCATTACATGACAGCCGGCACCAACGGCCTAATGTGTCTTGCGAAGCCCGGAAGCTATTTGCTACGTCATATGAAACAAATATTGCATAAAGATGGAAATGTTTGGAAACTTGATTTTCATAGCCCTCATACTTGACATTTTTTTCCCTCTAATGAGGGAAAAAAATTGTCAAGTAACCTGTACGAGAATATTTTTTACTTGACCTTCTCGATTCTGTTCGAAATTTAAAATGGAAAAAGACAATTAATATAAAGGGTGCCAGCCATCAGTCTTCTCGTGACCACGATGACTGTAATGTCGTCGAAACGTCGAGGTAAAATGACTATTAATCACTACGCAATTAAGCCCCGAAAATATTCTAAATACAAAAAAAAGCTTTCCTAACTTTTCTTTTACGTTTGCGGGGTCAGCTAGCCATACAATAACTAGCGATTTATTCGCGTTTTCTATGAAGGTTTCGCGGGAAAGGTATATGTTACTGTCTCCATGAAAAAAATGTTCTATGTTATTTAGAAAACCACTAGGTTATAAATATCTATCAAACGTAGAGAAAAAGCCTATGCCCTGCACTGGGACATATATGGGCTAGGTAAATTATTAGTTTTTCTATCAAACGGATAAAACTACAATTCTTAGTTTATCATAATAAAGTTAAATAAGGCTTACATTGCGTAGCAGAGTTTACTTGTCAATCCTTGGGGCAATCGACTTTGCAATGTACATCGAATTTTCATTGTAGACCTTGAATTTAGTACTATGGAACAGACCACTGGTATGTAGAAATAGAAGCTCTATCGATTGTGCCAGATTGGATCAAGGTTGGCCCAAAGTTGGCTCAAAAGCATTGCCAAGGAGCCAGGATGCTTGACTTATATTATATGCGGGGTGTGCCAATAGGTCACACGATTTCTCAACCAGCTCCAAATATCACTCGCGGCCCGAACCTGACATTCAAAAGGGGATTAAATTACCTACACAGAGGTATTGTTCTGTTATTGGAACTTGAATGCTTTCTATTCTATTATGTAAAACACATTTAGTAAGTGATCAGAAAAATGGATGAAATTTCAATCGGCTGTTCATTAAAAGCTGATTATATAAACCCTTTGTATGACCCCACTGCTCGTGCACGGGTCTATTCCTGCGTCGCAGGAAGGTTAGACCATACTCCACCACGGGGGCCAAGTCCGGTTTAGTGGAGGAATGTAAGACAGTGGCGAAGCTTACTGTCAAAAGTTATCAAGCCACCCATAAGGCCTCTGACAAGACTTAACGACTGCCGTTACATGACAGCCGGCACTAACAGCTTAGCATGCCTTGTGAAGTACGAAAGCGCTCGAAAAAATATCACTAGCGGTAGTCACAGGATGGTCACCTATCCAGTGCCTGACCGCGCCTGTCGTTGCTTAACCCAAGTGATTGATTCAATCACCCGGCTCCACTAGGCCACAAGCGCTTCAATGCCCAATATAATAATTTCACGAAATTATTTTCTTCATATGAACGTACCTATATCTGTTCTCATTACTTTTATCTTCTGATTCTTTTCATTCTCATAAAACTAGTAAAATTTTAAAAACCTATTTAGAGGCTAAAAATAGTCAAATTACCAAACTAAAAAAAATTGCTTATACAAATCCATTGCAAGCTCACCTCGACTGCTCATATATTTCTAGATAGTTCAAAGTGCCATGGACATTCGTAGAATTTATTCTATTACAAAATTTTATTCTTTTATTATGTTTAGATAGGTACATTTTACTACGGAGTGAATAAAATTACGTGTATCGATCATAAAACGGATTTCAACAACTGCAATGCAATGAAGTTTTGCAACATGAAAACCAGTTTCTGTATTCATTAATTTATAATTACATAAAACAACTACTCTTAGTCAGGAATCCAACGAACGATAGACTGAAAACTAACCTAACGAATCTAACTTTTTTCATTAAATTGTTGCTGGGAGGATCCGAGGCCTAGCTGCCAAGCTTTACTAGACTCTTCATGACTTGGAGACTATCAGTTTCACAATGATTGCTTTCAGGGATAGGTCACCGAAAGACGCACAATTTTCCGATAGCGGATTAGATTGACTGGAGCTAACTTAAGAAGAATAGTTTTATTAGTTTTCTTTACTAACTTTAGCTTAGCTTTGACCCGGTGGGGTACTTCCGAAATAAATTCAATGTTATAACTTTAGTTCTGGTAAACATAGATATTTTTTACTTTGAATCTTAAAGTAATAGTTACTTGGAATTTCTTAGAACATTTCGTTGAAAGGAGGTTTTTTTTAAAAAACCTATTTAGAGGCTAAAAATTTTACCCATGCCGGGATTCGAACCCGCGACCTCTGGCTATCAGTGCCAGCGCTCTTTCCAACTGAGCTAATGGGCGACTCACCGGCATCAGTGAAATTTCGAACCTCTTTACAACATTCTCTGTTTTACGTACAGGCAGCGACATCTGGCTGAAGTGATTTGCATCACTTGCAGTCCCGAGTACCTACTTTGCAGTTAGGTTTATACATCGGAATGATATAGCTGTACCCACATGATTATATTCTTTTTTTGTAGTGCACTAACCCGTGCCATGTTGGTACAGCGATATCATTCCGATGTAAAACCTAACTGCAAAGTAGCTACTCGGGGCTGCAAGTGATGCAAATTACTTCAGCCAGATGTCGCTGGCTGTGAATAATACAGAGAATATTGTAAATAGGTTCGAAATGTCATAAGTAAAGAAACTTCTAGTATCCAACACACGTATCCACACATGCACATATTTCGGGGTATAGCTTTTTTTTCCCGCTACCTTATTCTCCACTACACTACGGCCTGAAGGCAGCGGCTTACATTTTACATTGTACATTGACATTCAGCTTGTTAGGAATGTAAATTTTTTACGTAGAAATAAAAACTGTCATTGATTGATTAAGTAAACGAATGAAATTTTAGTTTTTTTAAGTCAATATATCTGCTGCCCATGTAATGCAGTCGTTAACCCATGTCAGATACTTCACGGGCGGCTTGATAACTTCTAAGAGTAAGGCCCGCCACTCTCTTACAGTCCTCCACCAACTTTCCTGCGATGCAGGAAGAGACCCGTGCCCCAGCAGTGGGGACAAACTAAGGGTTGATATCAGCAGCTCAAATCAAGGCAGTAGAGATTCGTTAAGAGATTTCTTTAAAGAAACTAACATCCTGACAGTTGCCAGTCAGTATATCTATGAAAACATTATGTACGTCAGGAAAAATATCAGTAACTTTAAAACTTTAGGTAGCCAACACAATGTGAATACTAGAAATAAACATAAACTTTTGTTCCCACTATTTAGGCTGGCAAAGGTTAATGCATCCTTCATGGGGCATTGTATACGCTTCTATAATAAAATACCTGAAGATATATTAAACTTGCCTGAATCGCGGTTCAAAAAATATGTTAAGCACACTTTGTGCCAAAAGGGCTACTATAACATAAAGGATTATCTAGATGACAATGAGGTCTGGAATTATAGCCAGTACAATGTATGAGTTCTATGTTTATAATAATTATGTAAACTATGTTAATTAAGGACTTTGAAAAGACTAAGTTTGAGTTATTTTGTCCATTTTTTCTCCAAAATGATCAAGATTTTGAAATGGACACCTAGTTTGAATTGTAACGTTCATTAAGACGCAGCATCTGCGCTACTTTGAATAAAACCTTTTCATTTCAAACGAACAGTTTAACGGCCAGAACTTCTCTACCCGACTGCAGTGGGCCAAAAGAATTTGTTTGGCTCGTATGTTTGTTCCGCGATTATGTTACAAGAAAAAAAATTGTTTGGGTGGTATTGAATAAATCTCAATTAGTTTTATCAATGGCTTGTTTACAACTATCGAACTATTATCTCGCACAGACTACAAATTGTAGCGTCATCGCGACTTTATCTATGTTCGACTCTAGTTCAAGTTCAAGATTAACTAAGATTAACATTCTATCGCTGCCCCAGTGCGTAAGCGTTCAGGTTAAATAATATTAAAGAACATTTTAACATTAAAATACCTCTAAAGGTGGTGAGGTCAAATAGGTATATTGATAGATAGATAGATAGAGAACACTTTATTGTACATAAAAATGGAAATTACACAGATATTTCTTAACCTAAGAGTACAGACGGCGGCCTTATCACTAAAAGTGATCTCTTCCAGACAACCTTCGGATGAACTGAGAAGGAAGTAGATGTACAAAAAAAAACATAGAAAACATTAATTTTAGAGGTTCTAAATACATGCCTCAATAACAGTGTAAATAAATAAAATTATCAAAATTATTATTGATATGATAAGCATGTAAGAGAGAGTGCAACATATTATTATATATTGATAAGGCGTGAGGTTACATACATAACCTCACGCCTGTATCCCAGAGGAGTAGGCAGAGACCAGGGACTGCCACTTGCCACGATCCTGACAGATCACCTTCCCTTCATTAACGTTCATAAGTCGCTGCGTTCGTGCACACGCCGGTTCCAGGTACTTATATAATACCCTTTGCTAATACATCCTCTATTTGGTCAACGTATGTCCGCTTGGAATGTACCTTACCAGCCCTTCCACTCACATTCGCAATATATATTTGTTTCGTTAATCTTTCTTCCTCCACATGTCCAAACCAACGCAACATTCCTTTCTCAATTCTAGTCACTACATCCTCTTTCAGTAGAAAAATAAGCAGATAGAAAAGAGAAAGCACAACATAATATACATGGCTAGCGTTGTTAGTAAAGTAAAACACAGAACATAGACAATGCATCTTATTTTTTTTTCTTTATCATGTTTGTGTCTTACTGCTGGGCCATTATAATAATAATATTTATTTCTTTTAGTTATTTAACACAAATTCTATTAAGTAGACCGACTAACTTAATGACGCTGTCACATAATGCCAAAATAGTTAATTTCGATATGAACCCTTGTACGTCCCCACTGCTGGGGCACGGGTCTTTTCCTATATCGCAGAAAGATTTGGCCATACTCCACGACGGGGGCCAAGTCCGGGTTGGTGAAGAATTGTAAACGGTTATTTTACTGTGCCATAATTATTTCAAAACTATAATTAATGGTTTTGTGAGATAAATCAATCCAATGATGTCATTGTCTTGTCATCGAAGTCAGTTCCAATAATTCAAACAATGTTTTTTTGAGTTACTTCACCTGACCTTTAACGTGATATCCGTGACGAATTTTCAAGCGCAATATGTGACGTCACTCTATTTCAATCTGCACCCTCAGATAAGAATAATATTGATTCAATTTATTTTAGTTTTGATTCGGTATTTAAACGACTAAATATAAGTTTAGGCGGCATCAACCCATGGTATGTCCCCACATATAGGGCACGGATCTTTTCCTGCATCGCAGGAAGGTTAGGCCATACTCCACCACGGGGGTCAAGTCCGGATTGGTGGAGGATTGTAAAACAGTGGCGGGCCTTACTGTCAGAAGTTATCAAGCCGCCCATAAGGCCTCTGAAATGGCTTAACGACAAGTATAGTAACAGTATGTTTTATTTTATTTCGTCCCCAGCCAAAAAAATCTAGTTCGCTTTAATTAAATTTAAACCTCCAATTATGAATTTCTTACGCCATTTCTTTACATATCAAAACATGATAGATAAAATGAAAAAAATTAAGAACGTACGATCAACACGTACTTATAACAGAAGAATCGAAATGTAAATAATACAGAGAATATTGTGAAGAGGTTCGAAATTTCACTGATGCCGGTACTTGCCCATTAGCTCAGTTGGGTGAGCGCTGGAACGGTTAGCCAGTCAGCCAGAGATCGCGGGTTCGAGTCCCGGCATGGGCGGAATTTTTAGCCTCTAAATAGGTTTTTAGAAGAATTGAAATTCTATTCGTTTTTACAATAATTACAATGACTTCCACACTACACAATTACTTGTCTTGGTCCCAAACTAGGCCCTGCCCTTTGGCAACCAGGGTAGGACTTCGCAAACATAAAAAAATACCCGCAGACTGAGACCATTTGTCCAAATATACAGCGGCCAACATTGGATATCGAACCCACTACCTCTGACGTGGTAATCAGATGTAATACCGCTAGACCAACAAGGATGCTTTATGAGTTACGAACAAATACAAATATGCAGTTAGTTGGCAAGATTTAACTGCATGCTTCCTATTTATAGTTCCCCTGCTGCGCAGGCGCAGCAATAAGTATGGTTCGCGTTTGATTTATCCCAGTCCATTTATTATACTAACATTTACACGGAGCTGTTACCATTACTATTATTGTTATTACTATCCGTTCCAGTCGAACTTAGAAACGAATCATTCAATCAATCAAATCAATGTATTCTATTCAAAATTATACATAAATTGTGACTTATTAATAGTGACGTTACAAGTCAAATTAGGTGTCCATTGCAAAATCTAGTTCACCTTGGAGAAAAATTGGACATAAAAACTTAAAACTTAGTCTTTTCCAAGTTCTTAATTAACAAACAGAACTTAAGACATAGAACTCACCGCTCGAATCGATCAAATCGCTCGTAGCCCCGGCTGCCTGAGTGATCTTAAACGATCACGAAGGTTAAGCAACACAGGGCGCGTTCAGTGCATGGATGGACGACCGTCTGGGACTAACGATAGTGGCAGTTTTCCGAGCGGTTTCGCAAGGCACGTTAAGCAGTTGGTGCCGGCTGCCGTCGATAGATGGCAGTCGTTAAGCCAAGTCAGATACCTTAGAGCGGCTTGAGCGGCTCACAGTTAGACCAGCGACTAGTCTTGCAAGCCTCCACCAATCCGGACTAGGTCCCCGTGGTGGAGTATGGCATATACCTTCCTTAGGGAAGAGACCCGTGCCCCTCGGTGGGGATGTAATGAGTTGATGATGAATAAATAGAACTTATGCATTGTCTTATATGACAATTCACGGTCATATAAATAATCCTTTACATTATAGTAGCCCTTTTGGCACAAAATGTATTTTACATCTTTTTTAAGCGAGTTTCAGGCAAGCTTAATATCTTAAGGGATTTAATTATAGAAACGTTTGCAATGCCCCGCGAATGATATATTAACCTTTACCAGCCTAAATCTTGGGAATAAAAGTTTATGTTTATTTCTAGCATACTTCGACCAAATAGGTGATGTATTAATATCAACCCTTGTATATCCCCACTGCGGGGGCACTGGTCTCTTCCTGCATCGCAGGAAGGTTAGGCCATACTCCAACACCGAGGCCAATACCGGGTTTCTGGAGGATTGTAAGACAGTAGCGGGCCTTACTATCAGAAGTTATCAAGCCGCCCGTGCCTTGCGAAGCACGGAAACGCTCGGAAAAAATGCCACTAGCGGTAGTCACGGGATGGTCACCCATCCTGCACCTGACCGCGCCTGTTGTTGCTTAACTCAAGTGATTGATTGCAATCACTTGGTTCGGCTAGGCCACGAGCGCTTCACCTAACGCTAAAAGGGGATGTATCCGCGAAGGGCAAGATAAAAGCTACCCGAAACCGGTGAACGGGCATGCAATGACGTTTAACGGATCGAAATCGAAAAATGGTGTTCCCCAGACTGCAGGTTTTATTATACTCAAATTTTCTGTTTATATTATAAACTAGCTGATCCAGCAAACTCCGTACCGCCTACCAGTCGATCCTATATTTTTTTAAATTTTTATTTACGTAAGAACCATCCTCGTACTTTAAATAATATTCTAAAGAAAGAATTAGCGAAATCGGTTCATCTGCTCTCGAGATTTGCGCTTACCAACACATTCAGCGTTTCATTTTTATATTATAGAAAAACACAGAGTTGAAGTCGTTCCAGTTTTTATTATTTATGAAATGTTCTACAACCTCACAAACTAAACTGTGCCTAAGTCGTTCATTAATCTTTGAAACACTAAATAACTTGTTTGTTTGTTACGCTTTATTGCACAAAAATTAAGAAACAGAAAAATAACTTAAATAACAGGTAAGTGTTGATGTACAAAGGCGGACTTATTTCAAAAAAAATTTCTTCCAGCCAGCCTAAGAAAGATTCTGACCAAAAAAACAGAGAGCGGGAGATGGCAAATATAGCTAAACAAGAAAAATTAAATCTAAAATCACCTATTTTAAGTTAACAGATAAAATTGTTACTATAGATAGCTATCAATAGATACTTACTAATATACACACATTGTACATAATTATAACTACTTAAATAGTATATAAAATACATCATAATTCTAGACATACATATTTAGAGAAAAATAAACATACTTAAACAAAAAATACATAAATAAAAGTATTATACATTGGAAAGGAAGTGCTCTTTCAGTTTTGCACGGAATTGTGACACAGACGGACTGTCTCGGATTTCCCTCGGCAATGAGTTCCAGTGATGAGCAGCACGCACAGAGAATGAGGTGGAGTAGAACTCAGTGTTGCAGACTGGGACTTGCAATGCTCTAAGATCACACGCTCGCTGTGGTCTGGTCCGCGGCAACAGTGAAAATCTCTCCCGAAGGTACACGGGCGCACTAGGGTTTCTAAGGATGTTGTAAAGGAGAGTCAACATATGCAAGTTGCGGCGCATTCTGATTGGAAGCCACTTTAATAGGCGACGGTATTCAGACACATGGTCGTACTTTTTTAGACCGTAAACATACCGAATGGCCAGATTTTGGAGACGCTCAAGCTTGTTGACGAGAACCTCGGTTGCATCCATGAAACAGACATCAGCGTAATCAAGCAGTGGCAGTAGCAGCGCCTGGGCAAGCGTCACTTTCGTTTTGAAAGGCAAAAAGTTTTGAAGCCGTTTGAGGGAATGAAACGAAAAGTGCATGCGTCTACTAATGTCATTGACCTGAGCCTGCCAAGAGAGATTACAGTCCATGATGAGCCCGAGGTTTTTAACCTTATCACTAAATTGGATTGGGACGTGGTTATATATCAAAGCCGGCAGACTTGAGAGAGGTAAGCCATCGCGCAACCGTTTACTGCCAATAACGATGGCCTGTGACTTCAGTGGGTTGACCAGCAGACCGAAATCTTGGGCCCATCCCCGAATAGCCCACAGGTCATCGTTCATGGAGGCAAACGCCTTGACGGCATTATTAAGTTTGGCTCCCGGGTTGTCAGGATCTGACCCAGCATCAAAATGCACGTATAGCTGAAGGTCGTCAGCATAAAGATGAAATTTAGAAAGGAGGGAATTAGTTATTTCATTAATAAAAATAGCGAAGAGCAGAGGCGAGAGTACACCACCCTGAGGCACGCCCGTCCTTAATTGACACCAATCCGAGGATACCTCATTGACCTGTACACTTTGCTCTCGACCCCGAAGATAAGACCCAAACCACTCCACCGCAGGTGCGGAGATGTTGCGAGATAACTTGAATTAACTTGAGTGGAAGGGCTGGTAAGGGACGTCCCAGACGGACATACACCGACCAAACAGAGGATGTATTAGCAAAGGCGAAGATAAAAAGTACCCGGAACCGGCGTGTGTGCATGCAACGACTTATGAACGTTGGTGAAGCGAAGGTGATCTGTCAGGATCGTGGCAAGTGGCAGTCCCTGGTCTCTGCCTACCCCTCTGGGATACAGGCGTGAGGTTATGCATGTAAGTTTCGCGAGAAAGACATATGTTACTGTCTTCATATATAATAAGATAAAAACGCCTTAGGGGTAGTACCCAGGCGTGAGATTATGTATGTATGTATGTACTGCCTAGTTGATCAAAAACTCGATTTAAAAACGACGCAGTATGTAATATTTCCTATCTAATATTTTTCTAAAACGCCTTTAATATTGCTTGAAATTGACACATTAATTCAATTTGTAACACTTATTTAGTCACAGTTTCTGCTCTAGAATGAACAAAAGTTTTTTGATTTTACGGGCTCCGATTCAGTTATTAGTGCAATATAATTCAACGACAGATTCACGTGCGAGTAACGCACGTGCGATACTTTGTGCGTTTTTTCGTCGGGAGAGTATGGGCTTAATCTCTGTAGGGCATGGGCCTCCTCTCAGAGGGATATTATGGGCTTAGTACCCACGCGTGCCCACCACGGATTGGCAATTTCAAGCGCTAAGGTATTTAACGCCTTACATACGAAGCGCTCGTGGCCTAGGCGAACCGAGTGATTGGAATCAATCACTTGGTTAAGCAACAACAGGCGCTGTCAGGTACGGGATGGGTGAGCGTTCCATGACTACCGCTAAGGCACGTTAAGCCGTTAGTGCTGGCTGTCATATAATGGCAGTCGTTAAGCCATGTCAAGGCCTTATGGGCGGGCTGATAACTTCTGACAGTAAGGCCCGCCACTGTCTTACAATCCTCCAGCAACCCGGACTTAGCCCCCGTGGTGGAGTATGGCCTAGGACCTTCCTGCGATGCAGGAAGAGACCCGTGCCCCAGCAGTGGGGACATACAAGGGTTGATAACGATAACGATACTCAGATTGCCTCACGATATTTTCCTTCACCACTAGCAAAAACGTAGAAAATTGTAATGATTAGTCAATCTTCCGATTCCGTTGTGCACACTTTACATTATTTTGTTAAACTAAGCAATCTAACAAACGAACGGACGCTTAGGACCGGTTTCTGTACTGAGAATTTCACTAAGTACGAGTACATACTTAAGTAACGTTCTGTCGATGAAATAAATCTGTGGTTGAAATAAACATTTTATTTTATTATTACACTAGCGAATTTTGTACCGCCTGACAGGCGTATCTTTAATTTTTTTCATATATCTCTCCGTAAGAACCATCCTCGTACTTTAAGGAATATTCTAAAAAAAGAATTAGCGAAATCGGTTCAGGTGCCCTCGAGATTTGCGCTTACTAACACATTCGGCGATTCATTTTTATATTATAGACTAGCTGACCCAGCGAACTTCGTACCGCCTAACAGTCGATTCTTTATTTATTATTTTTTTTCCCTCCGTAAGAACCATCCTCGTACTTTAAGGAATATTCTAAAAAAAAAATTAGCGAAATCGGTTCAGCTGCTCATGAGATTTGCGCTTACCAACACATTGAGCGATTCATTTTTATATTTAAGAAGATTGATACCATACTAGCTGTGCATTGCATTGTTAGTGTGATGTGATGTGAAATGATGTGATGATGATGACAAAGAGGCGTTAGTTATTTGTTATTTCCCTAATGGAACGCCGGAGTATATGTCTTCCATCTAGTACATTGGTTCCTAACCTGGGGGTAATTACCCCCGCAGGGGTAAAACGAAGATTCTAGGGGGGTAACACGGGATGGCACGAATAGTATTAAAATAGCAATAAACAAAATAATAATACGGTAAACGGTAGCACGGCGCGGCGTTTACCGTTGTACCGGCGCGTTCGTTGATTTACTAAACATATTTTCGTTCGAATTTGTGTGGTTTTAATTATTTTAAATTAGCTAGGGGTAAACTCAATTCCCATACTTGTTCACAGGGGTAGTGACATTGAAAAGGCTAGGAACCACTGATCTAGTAGATAATAAAATCGAACAAAGATCGATCCACACCCGCGAGTAATTGGCGCGTACGCATTGCATTCAGCTCGGCAAGCAGGAAGTAGCCTCGGACGGCGATTGTTGGCCTTCCTACCTGCGGCTGGTAACAAGTTGAATATGTAGTCTGTTAGCTTTTAGAATATACCTCGGGCTCTAAAGTAGGCTTCGGTTTTCGCCGAAAGCACACGAGTGTAATACTACTTCCTGCTCTGTATAAAACTTTTCTTTCCTATTTTGAAAAGTTATGTAAAATTAAGTGTCATATTTGTTCCGATATTTGTACTAGACGAATGTATCCGGATAATAATTATACACTCCAGCTATGCTAAGGGTTTCTCTAAAGGATTCGCAACGAATGCATCCGACAGAGAACAAAAGTTATCGACATAGCTCAGAGAATTAGCCAGCTGAAGTGGCAGTGGGCTGGCCATATCTCGCAAAGAACCGACAACCGTTGGAGTAAACGTGTTCTTGAGTGGAGACCACGACTCGGCAAATGTAGTGTAGGACGCCCGCCGACTAGGTGGGATGACGATCTGCGAAAAACTGCCGGCAGATGCTGGATGCGGCAAGCTGAAGACAGGGCGTTATGGCGCTCATTAGGAGAGCTATGTCCAGCAGCGGACTAACATATAGCCTGAAGAAGAATATATCCGATTCTATCCGATACTAGCCGAGGTATATTCTAAAAGCTAACAGACTGTAATCGAGTTTAGAGCATTCTGCTCCTACCAATAACGAAGAACTATACAGCCCATAGTGGCCATAGTGATAGCTGACATCCAATATGAGATGACATAAGGCCGTACAAAGAAGATACTGACCATTAAAAACAAGAGCGGTGATAAGAGAACGGTACAACGCCGTCTTCTCAATCGGGAGGTCGTGGCTTCGAATCCCGGCATGTAACAGTGACTTTCTTTTTGAGTTATGTACATTTTTGAAGTTATAGTAGCAATGTCACTCGCTAACTGTGAAGGAAAACATAGTAAGGAAAACCTAGTGTCTGAAATTTTAGCGTACCTCAGCGATTGCTACGTACAATGGCCCTACAATGAGGCTAAGTGCGGATTTTTTATATCTAACTATGTAAATAATATGACAAAAAGTTTGAGACATATATGTGATAAAAAGGATAGGGCTCAGCTTGCATCATCACAGTGCTGATTTTGTGTTTCATTTGTTCTCACTAAATAAAATATACTTTTAAAGTCTCACGACACATCTCAAACTAAAATCCGTCAAGACGTTTAGGGTTTAGTAACGAAATATAGGTACTACATACATACAAACGCTCGAAGGACGCTCTGTCTGGCGCAGTCGGATAAAAAATATCTACAGCCTTCTTCGAAATTGTTTAGAATTCCACTGAAAAGCTGAATCCAATTGAGTTTTTGTTCTTAGAGTAACTTGGTTTATTGCATGCTTTGAGACCTGCGAAATACTGACAAAAAAATTTTTAAGTCATTTTGTATACAATCATTAAGCAAATACAATTATTTAAAAAATATGAATATAACCATAAGCCAGTATGAAATAAATAAAAATAATATTGGCCTTTTGCATCTACTTAATGAGATGATTTATACAGCGTCCAGTAGCATCTTCACCCACACTAGATGGGTGAAGGGACCACTCCGACGCTGTAGTGCGTGGGACATGATTTTATAGATGTTGTAAACGTGCCCAGCATCTATACCATCCTGACAGCTTAGTCGGCCTAGCCCACAGGAAAAACTAGTCAATACGTGCGGAGCCAACCAAGCCGCGGGTTTCCTCACGATGTTTTCCTTCACAGTTAGCGTGTGGTATTGCGACTACAAATTCGCAAATGTACGTAACTTTGAAATTAAACAAAGTCATTGGTACATGCCCGTACTGGGGATCAAACCTGGGGCTCACGCTTGCGAGTCCATGGTTCTACCCACTAAGCTACCACCGCTTAAATATGCCCCTTTAAACAACATTTTGGGTTATGATCCCGATTTAATATGGTGCAGAATAATTTACAATTTATATTTACATAGGGTTATGTTTCCTATCTTATTTTACCCTCGGTTTCCCGCTATCGGTTGCGTGTATCTATGCATTTTCTATTTAGTGTATCTATGCATTTTCGCTAATTGCTAGGTGTTAACTGATACAGATTCTTCATATGTGAGAAATTTCACTTCGTGATCGAATCAGGAATAAGGAGATCCGCAGAAAGAGCCGTGTTACCGATATAGCTCGAAGAATTGGTCAGTATAAGTGGCAGTGCGCGGGGTAAATAAGTAGCTTGGAGACCTGATGGCCGTTGGGGCGGAAAAGCTCTGATCTCGCGACCGCAGACAAACAAAGCCCTCCCCTAAAGGGCGCCACGTTGTGCTGTCATAGGGGTAATGCCCATAATCCTCACGTTGGGCATGCGGGTTGGGGATCGCAGTTTGGTGGAATTGTACTGGAGGGGGCGCTGCTGCCCAGCCCCGGTTTGTGTCCCTGTGTCGCCTTTTACGACACCCGCGGGAAGAATTGGGTTGGTGTTATTCTCTAGGCCGACACCACACAGCAAATTGTTTATTTCATAACAAAATTTACAAAAATAATACACGGGCAGGACCCTCCTAGTAAGTATAGAGACATTCCTGTGTCAGGAGGGCCCGCTCTTCCACAAATACTTAATTATTCTTCTTCTTTGGGCTATATTAAGTAGTCCACTGCTGGACATAGCCCTCCCCTAATGAGCGCCATAGCGCCTTGTCTTCAGCTTGCTGCATCCAGCATCTGCCGGCAGTTTTTCGCAGATCGTCATCCGTCGGAGGGCGTCCTACAATACGTTTGTCGAATCGCGGTCTCCACTCAAGAACACGTTTACTCCAACGGTTGTCGATTCTTCGCGAGATATGGCCAGCCCATCGCCACTTCAGCTTGCTGATTCTCTGAGATATCTCGATAACTTTGGTTCTCTGTCGGATGCATCCGTTACGAATCCTATCCTTCAGAGAAACTCCAAGCATAGCTCTCTCCGTAGCTCGCTCTGCGATTTGATTATTAATTGAATTAAAAGCAACCTATTAAATAATTACCTGCAGTCTTTAGGTGTGTGTGTGTGTCTGTGTGTGGGGGTGTGCGTGTATGTGTGTATGTTTGAAAGTTTTACATTTGTTGCATCCTATACAAGAAATTTTAATAAATGTTCTACCTCATCATAACTTAAACTTTTAACCCATTCAGTCAAAACCTTTTTACACTCGTAGCATGTTTTTGGGTATATGTCTAATTTTTTGTTAATTTTGTTATATTTTTTTATATAAATGTGCAGATTGTTTTACCATTTGGCAAGTAGTCTTAGTACAAACCTTACGTGCGAGTTGCGACACTTTTCATAGGTATTTATATCAAGCGGCAGGGACTTATGAAGTCTAAGAATTGTACGTAGGATATATAAACGTCTGACAGAAAGCGTGTCACAAATGGCATAAAGAGATGTCGTAGGGAATCAATATGGCTTAAATAACATAGTTTTTAGTAAGGCACCAGATGAACCATATCCAAACAGATGTTATGAATGCGAAAGTAACTCTGTCTTTAGATGAATTTTATTACAGAGCTGGCTTGGAGGTACGTATGACAAACGTGCCCAATTGTACTCTTTCTGCCATATAGCAATTCTGCCAAACGGCAATTCTGTCGAATAGAGAATCTATCGTATGAAGAATCTGCCGAATCGCGATTCTGTCCAATGCAGAATATGTCATATACCGAACAAACGGGTCTGATGACCTGGTTACGGTAGCAGGGAGTCTCTGGATAGGGACGGCATAAGATGGGGAAGCTTGGAAAGTCATAAGGGAGGCCTGAGTCTTGCAGGGAGCAGAGAGAACGGAATAACAGTAGACTAGTAACAAATGTTTGGTTTTCGAGAAACAAATGAATCAGACGATTATTATTAATTCTTTATTGCACAAAAGATAATGTATAAAAGGTGGTCTTAATGCTAATTAAGACCACCGCTAATTGCATTTTCTACCACACAACCAGCAGGAGGTACAGGAGGGACTACAGTTGAGGTAGGCTTGCAAAAAAGAAATAGATAAATACATCGCAAAATAGATAAATACATCGCGAATTGGAGTCGCAAAAATGGATTCTGTGGCGGTACGAAGGTTGCCGGAACAGCAGTAGTAAGTAATATACCAGAAACTCTTTGCAGTCTGATGAAAATTGTGTAATGTAATGTTTTTTTTTGATAATGCATAAATAAACGTTGAACAGTAAGATCGAAGCACAAGAGACGACAAGTTATTAATTTGCACAGGTTTTACAATTAAAATGCGATAGGTAAGTCGACTACCAATAACGTCAATGAAAAATCCATTGGCGTACTATTATGGCTCTATTAAACAACTACACATTTAAGAGACTCGGTTCCCTGTACTTAGATATCGAAAACAACCCTTTGTATGTCCCCACTGCTGGGGCACGGGTCTCTTACTACATTGCAGGAAGGATAGGCTATGCTCCACAACGGAGCCCATAAACTTGCTGTGGTATAAGGACTAGCCTAAGCTTACCCCTCTAAGAACACGAGTTTGCACGTGGAAATTATAATAAAATAACTATTTGACTTCATCTCATAATACCATCAAGGAAGACAAGCGAATTTCCATGGCAGTCTATCTTAGGTTTAGCATTATTAATGCGACAATAGATTTTCCTTACGAAATTATATCTTGCACTGGATAGTACATCAACCTTTACAAGCATGTACTCTACTTAGTTACGTTACACGCGACTTTGTCACAAAAATGTAAGAACTTACCTGCTGTGGACTGTATCGTAATAATTCGTCGTCGTCATCGTCAGGCTATACTAGTCCACTGCTGGACATAGCCCTCCCCTAAAGAGCGCCACGTTGCGCTATCTTAGGGGGTAATGCCCACAATCCCCACGCTGGGCATGCGGGTTGGGGATCGCAGTTCGGTGGAATTGTACTGCAGGGGGCGCTGCTGCCTACCCCCCGGTTTTTATACGTAATAACTAATTAATAATTATTCTTATATTACTTTTGTTGCACTAACCCGTGCTAAGGACAGTTTCTAAGAATACAGAAAATATTGTAAAGAGGTTCAAAATAATTTTAATAAATTTTTTTAAGCCGCTTTGCCCATTAGCTCAGTAGGGAGAGCACTGGACCGGTTAGCCAGAGGTCGCGGGTTCGAGTCCCGGCATGGGTTCAATTTTTAGCCTCTAAATAGGTTTTTAATAATTATTAATTGGATTCAAGACGTTGACAGCTGAACAAGCACTACCTTTCGGACTTGGACTGGAAGAAAATTGGCGCTTAATATATGTATTGTTGGTTAATATAATTTTATGTCATTACTTAAACTAGTCTACCATTAAAAAATTCTTTCACGTGACCATCGCAAACTAATTTCGACTGCGCAGATTTTTGTTTCAGTTATCTGTCGGGCACTGTACTAAGCATTCCGACATAGAAAGTACCCCTTTAATACTAAAAAAAGGCATAAATCAAAACTTTATTATTATTATCTCCGTCTATGATTGCCTGGAATATATCGCTTTTAGTAATGAGGACGCCAATTGTATTATCATCACAATCAAACTATTTTATTATTATTTAAATTTATCACATCACATCAATCAATCGATATTATTGATATTATTGACGACCTCTGTGTCGTAGCGGTAGCGCGTCTGCCTACCATGCAAGAGGTCCCGGGTTCGAATCCCGGCTGGGAACAAAAAAATCCCCAGGTCTTGGATGTTTACATGTTTAAAACTGTTTTTATACGGATTTATGCTCGTTAACGAGCATAAATCCGTATAAAACCAGTTTTAATTATGTCTACTGCTCGTGTTAACCTTAGAAAATACTATGTTTACATGTTTGTGATGTCGTCGTTTCTGGTTCCCACGACACAGGGTACCTAGTGTGGTGCCAGAAGCAATGCATGTGCCAGTATGTGAATGTTATGTTATTATAAAGGCGAAAGTTTGTGAGTGTGTATGTTTGTTACTTCTTCACTTCTAAACGGCTGTAGCGATTTTAATAAAATTTGGTATGGAGTTAGCTGACACCTGGATTAACACAGTTGGGCTCCGTTTTGCCGCGGGAAAATATCTTATAATTTAAAAACCGCGGCGCAACGTTAGTATTTTTACATAATTTCTTTTACTGTAATTTCTGTGTACAATAGGGAATATTCTATCTATTGTTTAAACCAAAAACTTTAAATTACCTAAAATACATTCACCAAGAACACTCCCTACCTAAGACCAGTCTTTACCGAAAGCCATTTCTATAAACAATTTACAACAAAAACGTCGTAAACAATAAACAAAACTCAACAACAAATAAGAAACATAAACAGAGCTCACCTCTCGCGGCGTGCGCCAACGCAGCTCATGCAGTGCGCGTGCGCGAGCGACTGACTCAGCCGGTCGCTTGTTCTTCCTGGGTCACTATTCTCGGGGGCCACAAAGGTCACACAGCCTAGTCATAGTGGACCATTTTATTTGGACGCTGTTATGGTCATAAATAATGGATGTATTTCTCAACATGGCGTTGCATGACATTCGTTTTAAATATTGCGTTGTCTAAACGCGACGTACTGCTGAACTAGCTAACCAACGATATTAATATCGTTGTAACTAACAGAAAATTTCAACACCTTTTTTCAGTGTCAATATTTATTATTATCTGTGTTGAGTGAAAGTTAGATAGATAAAGAATACTTTATTACACTAATATTATAAAGGCGAAAGTTTGTAAGTGTGTATATTTGTTACTTCTTCACGTCTTAACGGCTTAAGCGATTTTGATAAAATTTGGTATGGAGTTAACTGACACCCTGGATTTTACAACATTGAAAACATTTACAATGTAGTTCATATTAAAAATTAAAAATTATTTCTTTACGAAGCTTATACGTACCAATGCAGGACACTGGCCCTCTCAACAACTTTCCCTACTATATCATAAAGGATTATTTAGATGACAATGAGGTCTGAAATTAAAGCCAGTACAATGTATTAGTTCTATGTTTTATAATAATTATGTAAACTATGTTAATCAAGGACTTTGAAAAGACTAAGTTCGGATTTTTTGTCCATTTTTCTCCAACATGATCTGGAGTTTGAAATGGACACCTAGTTTAAATTGTAACGGTCATTAAGCTGCAGTTTATGCGCTACTTTGAATAAAACCTTTTCACTTCATTTCATTTCATCTCAGAACGTGAGAGTATGGGCTTGATCCTACTAGTAACCACTGCTGATTGCCAATTTGAAGCGCTGAGGTTATTGACAAAATCTCACACTCAAGTTTCCTCACGATTACTGTTATTCATGGGTGAAGGAAAACCGATGAATAAAAGTATTCTTCTTCTTCTTCAGGCTATATGTTAGTCCACTGCTGGACATGGACATAGCCCTCTTCAAATGAAGCGCTCGTGGCCTAGGCGAACCGAGTGATTGGAATCAATCACTTGAGTTAAGCAACAACAGGCGCGGTCAGGTGCAGGATGGGTGACTGTCCCGTGACTACCGCTAGTGGCATTTTTCCAAGCGCTTCCCTGCTTCGCAAGGCATGTTATGCCGTTGATGCCGGCTGTCATGCAATGGCAGTCGTTAAGCCATGTCAGAGGCCTTATGGGCGGCTTGATAACTTCTGACGGTAAGGCCCGCCACTGTCTTACAATCCTCCACCAACCCGGACCTGGCCCCGTGATGGAGTATGGCCTAACCTTCCTGCGATGCAGGAAGAGACCCATGCCCCAGCAGTGGGGACATACAAGAGTTGATAACGAATGAGCGCCATAGCGCCCTGTCTTCAGCTTGCTGCATCTAGCATTTGCCGGCAGTTTTTCGCAGAATAAAAATATTATTTGATAATAATTCGAAATTCAATTGAAATGGCTTTCAAATTAAATGAATAACTAGTGTACGAGTACACATGGTAATAACCCCCTTGTCCATGATCGCGGACACTGACTTGAGTCAAAAATTCTGCAGCAAGCCATCGTTCACTTTAATGGCACCTATTATGTTGGGAATATAGTTAACAAAGGCCGAAGGTACCTTACGATACCTCTTATCGCGTAGGGCGAAAGGCCGTGTATCCAACGGAAGCGGTTATTTCTTGGTGACGCTATCTGTGGATACTTTACGGCCTATAACTCTAGTAGGAGGTTATCAGTCGATGAAAATTGCCAAAATTTGGCGTGGAAATCTTTTGAGATTTTTGCGTAAACATAGGTATTATGTTTTTTTCCTATTATTACGTGTAATTAAATGTGATGTTGATTTTTTACTGTCTGGAATAAAAACTAATGAAGTAAAGATTGTCAAAGTAAAAAAAAATTAAAATCTCTGTCACAGAAAAAAAAATTATGAAGATGCTGAGGATAAGAAACTGGTGAAGGTCCAAATAAAGGTCAAAAAGAGTGAAAAGGAGACAGACATAGAGATAAAGTAAGAGAGAGAGGGAAAGAGACATATATCTGCAGTTTAAAACTGACAAGTAGCTTTTGATGGGACACTTTGAAGTATATAAGTGGTAACGCCCCAGCTTCGATTACCAGTGCGGGCATGTGCCAATGACTTTGTTTTCCAATTTATGTACATTTGTTTAGTAGCAATACCACTAGATGGCTGTCGCTAAGCCAAGTCAGAGGCCTTAGGGCGGCTTGAAAACTTCTGACAGTAAGACCAGCCACTAGTCTTGCAAGCCTCTGCCAATGCTAGAGCCCTTAAAATTGTGACATTTAGATCCAGGCTACGGTACAAGTGTCGATCGTATGATACACAGCTTGAAAAATTTAAGGCATGGACTCTGGAAAAGCGCAGACTTAAAATTGCTCTAACTACGCTACATAAAATACTTCACGGTACCCTTAACACATGTTTGCTAAGCCAAATGAAACTCAATGTGCCGATAAGTGATCCCAGAAAAGCTAAGACTCACCAGGTATTTAATTTACCTCTGTGTATAACCTTAAGGGCACAACACGAACCTTTAGTTCACATGTGTCACATTCATCATCACAATTGAGTATAATTTCATAATAAGTATAATGTTTATAATTACGGATCTCTCTCTACTTTCGATATCAACCATTGTATGTACCCACTGCTGAGGCACGGGCATCGCGGGAAGGTTAGGCCATACTCCACTGCGGTGGAAAAGTCCAGTTTGGTGGCGAATTGTAAGACAGTGGCAGGCCTTACTGTAAGAAGTTATCAAGCCGCCCATAAGGCCTCTGACATGGTTTAACGACTGTCATTACATGACAGCCGGCACCAACGGCTTAACGTGCCTTGCGAAGCACGGAAACGCTCGGAAAAACGCCACTAGCGGTAGTCACGGGACGGTCAACCATCCTGCACCTGCCCGCGCCTGTTGTTTCTTAACTCTAGTGATTGATGCGAGTCACTCGGTTTGATTAGGCCACGAGCGCTTCGATCTCGACTTTAGTAGGATTAAAATATTGTTATATGGATTTGACGTTTCATCATCATCATAATCTGCCGGTGTTAGTCCACTGCTGGACATAGGCCTCTCTCAAGACACGCCACTGAGCCCGATCTTCAGCTGTTCTCCTCCGATCATTGACCGCAGCTTTGCGATTGTCGTCGCTCCACCTGGTCACAGGGCGTCCTACGCTACGGTTTTCGATTCGCGGTCTCCACGTTAGTACCAGTATATCCCAACTGTTATCTGTCCTGCGGTAGATATGACCCGTCCACTGCCACTTCAGTCTGCTAATCCGTTGAGCTATGTCAATCACTTTAGTTCTCTGGCGAATAACTTCGCGTCAGATTCAATTCCGCAGAGAAATACCGAGCATAGCTCGCTGAGCGAGTTTAAATTTGGATTTGACGTTTGCTATTAATTTATTATATTATAAGACATTTAAAAACCTATTTGGAGGCTAAAAATTCCACCCATGCCGGGATTCGAACCCGCAACCTCTGGCTATCCGTAGCCAGAGGTTGCGGGTTTGAATCCCGGCATGGGTGGAATTTTTAGCCTCCAAATAGGTTTTTAAATTTGTTCCTTAGCACGGGTTAGTGCATTAAAAATAAAAATAGTGTAATTATAAGACATTTTTAGCTATGCAAATATTTCATTAGACTTTAAGAGTACGTGCCACAAAAGAGAAGCGGCCTTCTCTTAGAGAAAGAGAGAAAAGGAAAGAGAATAATTTTATATAACCTTATAGTGATAAGGCCGTCTGTACTCTTAGGTTAAGAAATATCTGTGTAGTTTGCTTTTTTATGTACAATAAAGTGTTCTCTATCTATCTACCTACCTACCTACCTACCTACCTACCTACCTACCTACCCAACCCAAAACCCACCTATAACCTACCTACCTACCTACCTACCTACCTACCTACCTACCTACCTACCTACCTACCTACCTACCTATCTATCTATCTGTAACCACCGCAGAATGGCGATTTTAATCGCGAAGGTATTACATACTCGTATCCAGTGTTATTTATACAAGCATGATTCCTTAAAACAGACCTCATATGCAGTTTAATGATCAACGAAAAATCGGATTATGTAAGCTACCTCTGAGGGGTGTTTTTGAGGAATTGTATTTTTGTACCGGAACCGGCGTGCGTGCATGCAACGACTTATGAACGTTGATGAAGCTAAGGTGATCTGTCAGGATCGTGGAATGTGGCAGTCCCTGGCGTCTGCCTACCCTCTGGGATACAGGCGTGAGGTTATGTACGTAGCTGTCGATGTCAACCCTTGCATGTCCCCACTGCTGGGCCACGGGTCTCTTCCTGCATCGCAGGAAGGTTAGGCCATACTCCACCACAGGGGCGAAGTCCGGGTTGGTGGAGGATTGTAAGACAGTGGCAGGTCTTACTGTAAGAAGTTATCCCATAAGGCCTCTGACATGGCTTAACGACTGTCATCATTACGTAACAGCCGGCAGCAGCGGCTTAACGTGCCCAGAAGCGCTCTGAAAAATGCCACTAGCGGTGGTTACAGGACGCTCACCCATTTTGCACCTAACCGTGCCTGTTGTTGCTTAACTCAAGTGATTGATTCCAATCACTATGTTACATGTTATGTACATACGTGTATTTTTGTAAATAACACCACACATGAATACTTTAACTTGTAGCATGTTTGTAACAATAACTCATTTTACCGTCGACTGTGCTAATAGTATCTATAACATAGCATTATTTACGACTCAACGAGGATGAAAGCACACCCTTAGGTTCAATGACCAAAAAAAGTATTCGCGGGCAACTCACATTTCAAACAACTGATATTAGTGTAGAGGTCACCGAGCCCGGTGTCTTTTCTAATCAACCAAGTCATATTTGTCTCAATATAAATCTTAAAAACAGAGCACTAAAGGTGAGAATTGGATGTTGGATAGGTCTTTTCGAATTGGTGGCTCCATAGGCCGATGTGCGATTCCAAGGCAGATCAATAAAAGTGCCAAAACCGTGGAACAGCTGGCGAAAGCGGGAGAGGCTACTGCGCAAGTCTGAGGCGATGTTGCTAGATGAAAACGGGGAAAAATACCTAAGGCTTAGGGAATGATTATATTATTGACATAAATCTCAGTTGAAATGCAAATTATGTTACTGTATCAGCAAATGGGCAATCAGACAGATTTGGACGGAAAAATTTAAGAATCACTTTTGATTCCACGGATTTTAGTGACAGTGGGATTTTTTTAATGTTTACAAAATAGTGTGCAGGTATAAAATGTCTCGTGTGCGAAAATAGGCAAAGACTCTCACTTTCCCGCTCTCAAGCACTCTGTGATAGTAGGAGGAGTCATTGACCAGCACTACAGAGACAAAATTATAGACTTTAATATAGGAGTCAGTCGGACTTTCACACAATAGGCATAGATAAAAAAAGTACCTATTAAGCAAAAGAATCCTTATCATATTTGACGCCCACTGCAGGACACAGGCCGTCCTCATGGTTTTCCAAGATACCCGGTCTTGTGTCGCCCGCATCCAGCGAATCCCCGCCACCATAAGCAGGTCATCAAACCATCAGGTGGGGGCCTGACCACGCTGCGACGTCCGGTCCGTGATCGCCAGGTCAGCCATCAGTTCTTCGCCAATGCCCACTGCCACTTAAACTGAGCAATTCTTAGAGCTATATCGGGAACTCGGGTTCTTCTGAGGATCTCCTCATTCCTGAACAAAAGATAAATAATTACAATGGCAGTGTACAGTTCAAAAATTAATCATGATTGATGTCAATGTCTTTGTCAGGAAATAAAAGGAATAACCACTCGTTAATCAAGCGTTACGCCAATCAGGCCTAAACTGTTGCTGTCCATTTTAGAGTGTTCATTAGCTTAGTATAAAATGCTCTAATTGGATCTCATGAAAAACAGTAATCATCGAAGTCGGATAAGATTTGACGGAGTAAAGAGGAAATTACAAAAATAAAACAAACGCAACGGATTGAGAACCTTTTTCTTCTTAGTCGATTATAAATAGGAACATATCCCGGACAACATTTATAAGGTGCAGTCAATTGCCTCATTTTCACTTCTTTCTGTGCAGGAAATTCCGAGTAAGTCTGGGGAAATTCGTCCGAAACTCTAGCAACACTCGCACAATAACGTCAAAAACCAATCTGGAGCGAATTTTTCGCGCAGCAAAATTAAATTTCGTCAAAATTATGAATGAAAACGTGTTAAATTCCTCCGTGAAATAACTTAGGTATAATGTTACTAACAAGACGAACCTAAACAACTTAATGCGAGAGAGAATTATCGTAGCTTTTTGTAATTAATTGTAGGTTGTTATTGGTAGAGTTAGATTTTGGATAAAAGTGTTAAAGAAATCTTAAATAGTTGTTTAAATTGTTGTTGTTGATATAAATAGGTGTTAAACATTCGTTGCTTTGTCTTCCTCGCTGAGGCATATCGCTTGCGGTTGTTTTGGCATACTTCGAAACGCGTTAAACGTTAAATATTGTGTTAAAACGTCAATAAAGTTAACAAAAGGTTGTGACTGATATTTTCGAAGAAATTTCATCGACAGTGAAAGGTAAGTTTTTATATTATTGACAAACACTTAAGTATTTAAAGTTATTCTGTCTATATCATCCAAATAATAACAGGTTTTTGATGAAATAGCTACTTAATTAATGCCAATTTGCGCTGAGAACACCTATTTCTTAACGAAATACCTGACTGTAGGTATTTAAATAAAAATATTAAATATTAAAAATGCTTACATGCTTTAAATCGTTATATTATTTTATTTCATAAATGATTTTTAATTTATTGTTTTATTTTCATTTGTTCGACAATGGACATGTCGCGGCAAATCATAAATATTTTTACTGATATACTTGTTTGATACAGTCATAGGTACCACCTGCCTTCATTAAAAATTTATGTCGTACGATATTTTTTAGCTAGTATAATGAATATGGTCTAATGGTGTTCAACGATCTAGAATATTTGCAAAGGAAACGACAGATTTTTTTCTTTATTATCCTTACATAAATTGTCTGTTTTTTATGTAGCCTAAAAACGCTCGACTGCACCTAGTTATTTTAATGTTAACGATTGTAGGTGGGGACTGGAATAGTCACGAATTATGTCCTCGACCTGTACGGCGCTCAGCTTTCGACATCTCCAGAGTAGAATTCTTCGTTCTTGCATTGCTGGGCCCAGTCTTCGGTCCCGCTAATTACTTAGAATAAGGACTTGTAAATGGGAACATAAATGGTCTGAGCCTTTAGCCGCGGCCTGTACAAAGGCGCGATAGGTTTCCTCCTAACAGCAACTTTAAGTAACTGTCGCGGCTTTCGGCCGACTATTCCGAGACTATATGCTCCCTTTGGCATCAGCGTAAATAGAGCTCAGCATTTGGAATCGCCGTGGGAGTATTCCTCTAGCCCGCTTCACAGCCTTCGGCCGTGCCGCGACCTGTATTGAGCTGAGCTTGGCCTTCAACCTCGTCGCGGCAAGTTTCCTCGCACCCGCATGATGGGGCTCGGCCTTCGGCCTGGCGTAGTTACTTAGAGTTGTGGCATGGGCGTGGAGACATACAAAATCTTGGTTTTCTGAATGCCAAAATATTACCGGAATTAAAACGAAACTATAACAAATACATCTTGAGGTGGCTCCCTAAAGCATTGAAAAATTTTACTGAATATTTAGGTAGGTATAGATAAGCAATCTTTGGTCTCACAAGTACACAGGAAACCTAACACAAAATCATAATCTTATTTTCGGAGGAAACGAGATAAAATTCGTAAAGATGAATAGAGCTAGATTTTTTTAAATTTCATGGGTCCTACGATACGAGGTCACGGAGGATCCGTCTTCGGTTACCAGTGAGAGCGTTCAAATATTTTTTTTATCATTTATTGTTTCTTCTTTGAACCCAGCTTGTCTGACTATGACCGCACAGGGGAAAAGGAGTTACATGCTACACTTTATATATTTTGTTTAGTTAGTTTTGGTCTAAGTGTCAGTAGGAAATTAATATCAGAGTTAAGAAATTAATTATTTTGACCCCCTATGAGGTTGATATTTCTTAAATTAATGAGATAAACGAATGGCGTAGAAAGAAATAAACACTTTAAAGGCATTATTTCTTTCAGCACTTATACCGTTTCTATAAACGGTTTGTTTACATGTAGAGCAAAGCTTATATTATGTAAATTTATACATGTAATAGAATAAATATATGCCAGCGCCATCTAGTGGCTAAAAGTGGTACTGTAGGACAGGGTTTCAGCAGACAAGAGAAACGTGGTTTCAGCACGACAGCACGTACTTAGGGATCTATTTATTGAAGCAATATGAAACTAAGGATTACAGTAACTGTACTACTCGTAGTACGAGTAGTACAGTACTACGTACGTAGTAAGAGTCTCGTACCACAGCGCGGAAGCGTGGTATATTACCTACGTCACGAGTCGTACCAATATTGGTGGACAGTCAGTATTGGTCGAAGTGATTCGCAAGCGCTCAAACACTAAACAATTTCTAATTAATCTTAAAAATGGTGTTTGTTTAATAATATTATCTAGGGCCTTCGGACAAAACCATACCGCAATTTAGAACACAAACAGCGCCATCTGTGGTTGGGTAGAGGAACTAATACAGTACTGCTACAGTACTTCAATTACTTAGAAGTGAATAATATTTGTGTTGCGTTTGTTCTCTATTAATGCTGATTTTATGTAAACTACGACACCCGCAAAATTATCTTTTAAATACTTTACACGTGTTAGGCGTAGTTAAACAAAATTATATTTTTTAATTAAATGAATGATCTAGAAGGATCAAACCACTTTATAGGAATTATTTCTTTCCGTATTTGTACCGATTCTATAAATAGTTTGTTTACATGTAGACCAAAGCCGAAATTATGTATACACATGTATTAGAATAAATAAAATATAGCAGCGCTATCTAGTAGCTAAAGGTGGTACTTTAATTACTTAGAAGTAAATATAATTTTTTGTTCCGTTGGTTCTCTATTAATGCTGATTTTATGTAACCTACGTCATCCGCAAAATTCTGTTTTAAATATTTCACACCTGTTAGGGGTAGTTCAATAAAATTAGCATTCGAATTCAATAAACTAAATATAACAGCGCCATCTAGTGGCTCCTAGTTGTACTTTAACGAAGCTTCTTAACGAATTTTATTTTTCGTCACGGTTCTGATCGCATAATTATGATTTTATATAGCCTATGACACCCGCGCAGGGATGCCGAATCGAATGACACCTTGTTTAACAAAATCTGACCATTGGTTAAGGAGTTATGAGGGAACATAGAATCGGACATACTTACATACATACATACATACATACATACGAACTAAACACATTACCCTCCTTTTGGGCTTCGCCGCAGTCGGGTAACAAGAGAAACGTGGTTTCAGCACGACAGCACGTACTTAGGGATCTATTTATTGAAGCAATATGAAACTAAGGATTACAGTAACTGTACTACTCGTAGTACGAGTAGTACAGTACTACGTACGTAGTAAGAGTCTCGTACCACAGCGCGGAAGCGTGGTATATTACCTACGTCACGAGTCGTACCAATATTGGTGGACAGTCAGTATTGGTCGAAGTGATTCGCAAGCGCTCAAACACTAAACAATTTCTAATTAATCTTAAAAATTGTGTTTGTTTAATAATATTATCTAGGGCCTTCGGACAAAACCATACCGCAATTTAGAACACAAACAGCGCCATCTGTGGTTGGGTAGAGGAACTAATACAGTACTGCTACAGTACTTCAATTACTTAGAAGTGAATAATATTTGTGTTGCGTTTGTTCTCTATTAATGCTGATTTTATGTAAACTACGACACCCGCAAAATTATCTTTTAAATACTTTACACGTGTTAGGCGTAGTTAAACAAAATTATATTTTTTAATTAAATGAATGATCTAGAAGGATCAAACCACTTTATAGGAATTATTTCTTTCCGTATTTGTACCGATTCTATAAATAGTTTGTTTACATGTAGACCAAAGCCGAAATTATGTATACACATGTATTAGAATAAATAAATTTACTTTAATTACTTAGAAGTAAATATAATTTTTTGTTCCGTTGGTTCTCTATTAATGCTGATTTTATGTAACCTACGTCATCCGCAAAATTCTGTTTTAAATATTTCACACCTGTTAGGGGTAGTTCAATAAAATTAGCATTCGAATTCAATAAACTAAATATAACAGCGCCATCTAGTGGCTCCTAGTTGTACTTTAACGAAGCTTCTTAACGAATTTTATTTTTCGTCACGGTTCTGATCGCATAATTATGATTTTATATAGCCTATGACACCCGCGCAGGGATGCCGAATCGAATGACACCTTGTTTAACAAAATCTGACCATTGGTTAAGGAGTTATGAGGGAACATAGAATCGGACATACTTACATACATACATACATACATACATACATACGAACTAAACACATTACCCTCCTTTTGGGCTTCGCCGCAGTCGGGTAAAAATAGCACAGAAACTGCGACTCAATGAACGTCACAAGTTAAACTAGGTGTTCATTTCCACAATCCATTAATTTTGGAGAACAAATAATGGACGAAAAAACTCCGTATTTTCAGTCATTGATTGACAGAGATTACATACTTATTACAAGCACATAGCTCGAGGAACTGATGCCCGTTGGGGCGGAAACGTTCTGACCTGGCGACCGCGGTCCGGATGACGCAGCGTGGGCAGGCCCTCCACCAGATGGTCTGACGACCTGGTTATGGTGGCGGGGAGACGCTGGATGCGGGCGGCACAAGACCGTGAAGCTTGGAAAACTTCTTCTTCTTTTACTTCTTTTTCTTCTTCTTCTTCTTCTTCTTCTTTTTCTTCTTCTTCTTTTACTTCTTTTTCTTCATCTTCTTCTTCTTTTTTTACTTCTTCTTCTTTTTCTTCTTCTTCTTCTTCTTATTCTTCTTCTTCTGTTTCTTCTTCGTCTTCTTCTTTTCTTCTTCTTCTTCTACTTCTTCTTCTTCTTCTTCTTTAGGCTATATGTAGTCCACTGCTGGACATTGACATTAACCTTTGCCAGCCTATATCATTGAAATTTAATGAGCCGTTTTCAGCATAAGTTCACAAAGCACTTCATAGATGGCGCTTATAAGTGTGCACATACATGAACAAAACAAGTCTGTCAAATTTTTCTCAGCAGAGATTACTATGACAACCCTAGTTAGTTACCCTGAGATTTCCGCACTTAGCCTCATAGTTGGGCCATTGTACGTAGCAAGCGCTGAGGTACGTTAACCCTTCAGACACTAGGGTTTCCTTACGATGTTTTCCTTCACCGTCAGCGAGTATTGCTACTATAATTTCACAAATGTACATAACTTAGAAAACAAAGTCATTGGTACATGCCGGGGTTTGAACCCACGACTTCCCAATTGAAAAGCCGGCGTTCTGCACCGTTCCGCTACCACCGCACTTGACAGCCCTATTCCGGTTCTTCTATGGCCACGCCTGTAAGCGCCATCTATGAATTGCTGTGTGAACTTGTGCTGAAAATGGCTCATTTCAAACGGCTTTGCCGGCCAGTTACACTAAGACCAAGGAGGTATCGACACTGTACTTTCACAGTATTCTACGCGGAGCCTCATTAGTTGACTGTTACTACACTAAAGTGAAATCGTATGGCCACTATTGGAAATCATTAAAGTAGATTAGTGAAGTAATGTGTTACTTAGTATTGTAACAAATGTGTAGGCATTTTCAGCGCAAAGAAACCCGCGGCCCAATCGACTCCGCATAAATTATTATTTTTTATATCCAATGCTAAGAATAAACAAATAATATTGGCCTTTTTGCATCTACTTAATGAGATGATTTATACAGCGTCCAGTGGTATCTTCACTCACACTAGATGGGTGAAGGGACCACTCCGACGCTGTAGTGCCTAAGAATAAACAAAATCCAATGCTAAGAATGTTCTAATAAAAAAAAATAACAATAATTATGAATCGCTCGCAGCCCTGGCTAACGATTACGAAAGTTAAGCAACATGGCGCGCGTTCAGTGCATGGATGGGTGACCGTCTATGACTAACGCTAGTGGCATTTTTCCGAGCGGTTTTGTGCTTCGCAAGACCCGTTAAGCAGTCGTCAAGGCAAGTATGAGGCCTTAATTAGGGCGGCTTGAAAACTCCTGACAATAAGACCAGCCACTAGTCTTACAAGCCCTAGCAGTGAGGACATGGGATTGATATCGATGTCGAGTAAAAAGTATATCATTGAACATACATAAAAATGTGTGAGCCTCTGAAGAGCTTTGTGGACTAAAACTTTCGCGTTATCTCCTTGATTATTGAATCATTTACTTGAACATTTTTTCGGAAGAGTCCGAGCAGGCTGCGTTCTCCGCTCCCACCGTCGCCGCTCATTCGCAGTCAGAGATGGGTGACCAACGACACAAGCTCCTCTGCTCACCATAATTAAGCTGGCCCAGTAGGAGCGAAACCTGGTCGGATTCTTCCGAAAATTCAATTTTGTGATTCCGGAATTAATTATTCGATTCGATATCAATCCGTTGGGCCACTGGTCTTTTTCTGAATTGCAGGAACTTTAGGCCATACTTCACCACGGGGGCCAGGTCCGAGTTGATGAAGAATTGTACGACAGTGGCGGGCCTTACTGTCAGAAGTTATCAAGCCGCCCATAAGGCCTCTGGCGTGGCTTAACGACTTCCATTACATGACAACCGGCACCAACAGCTTAACGTGCCTTGCAAAGCACGGAAACGCTCGGAAAAAATGCCCCTAGCGGTAGTCACGGGACGGTCACCCATCCTGCACCTGACCGCGCCTGTTGTTGCTTAAGTCAAGTGATTGATTCCAATCACTCGGTTCAACTAGGCCAAGAGCGCTTCATTAATTAAATTAAATTAGGAATTAATTAAATTAGGGAAAATCAGTTCTTCAAATCTGCTTAAGTCAAGTGATTGATTCCAATCACTCGGTTCAACTAGTACAACAGCGCTTCGTTAATTAAATTAAATTAGGAATTAATTAAATTAGGGAAGATCAGTTCTTCAAATCTGAAGCACAGCTTAGCGTGGTCCTTCAGATGTTTAGGTTACAAAATCACGCTCCTCGTTGTCCTCCATAACTTTGACTGACTGTTCAAATAATTATTAACTTCTGTAGTTAAATTAAGAGCTCGGGACGCGACTGCCTTCTCTTTGAGTCTCATTACTTCAGCTAACTCTATAGCTGATACTTAAAAGTTTTACGTAATTCATGTTGAAGTTCTCCTCCAGAGTCGCGACATAGAAAGCTTTGGTCGCACAGACGATGTAGTTAGTTCAAAGCTCGTATTATGTTAGATAGATAGGTAGATAGAGAACACTTTATTGCACAACCAGAAAAATATTACAACCATGATTCTTAAATCTAAGTAACATTATACAATTGGCGGTCTTATCGCTAAGAGCGATCTCTTCCAGACAACCTTTGGATGGAGTGGATTGCATGAAGAATTTTGTCGGTACGGGGTGCATGTACATAAATAGTTAAATCGAAAACATATTGATACAAACAGCAAAAGAGTGCGAGAATATAATTACCTACGATATAATGTAAATATATTTAAATTTACATATGTTCTTTTGTATAGGTTGATCGCAGCCGTTCAACGTTCCTACTAAATATTTGTAAATACACAATAATGTAAGAAAAGATTATTCTTTATTTTATACACATCACATGACAAAAAAATATGAAGATAAAGATACAGTCTATTTATTCTTACTTGTCCAATTTAGTAAACAAGATTCTAACCTTAAAATTGAGATTAGATGCCTAAACTAGACATTTTCTCGGAAATTCATGAACTATCATGAACTATGTTTATAAAATTGGCAGCGTGTTATCTAAAAGAGTGTTCCAAGTTACTTCATTTATGGAAATATGGCAGTTTTGGACTAAAAAGTTACAGTTTACGGGTAGAATCTTGTTTACTAAATTTGACAAGTAAGAATAAATAGACTGTACAAGGTACAGACAACAGGTAGTTAGTTTAAAGAGTGTATTATGCCCGTATTTGTAGGTAGATTGAACTCGTTCAACTTACTTAAAATTTGAAAGTACACAATAATGTAAAAAAAGAATATTCTTTATTGTATAACAGATAACATGATATAAAAATATGTAGGTAGGTAAAGGGACAGTGTACAGTCAAAAGGTAATTATAGTTCAAAGCTTATATGTAGGTAAAAATATAAATTAGAGTTGGATTAGAAAAATTTATGGACTGAAAAAGGATGTAGTGACTACTGACTAACGTCTTTTTAGCTTTTTTAATAGTCACTTGAATTTTATAAGCATAAAAAGTATCACAAATACACTGTATTAAACAAGTATTATACGAATATGATTGTATTTTTCGGAAAAACCTTCAATTGGTTTTTTTTCTCCATAAATACATTTATTTTATAGGAAAGATGATACAAAGTTTCGAAACAAACAAAATGTATCTTTTGCAACTTTCAACCCTACAATGTTGCCACAAAAGGCAACATTGTAGGGTTGAAAATTACAAAAGATGTGCACTCTGATTTTGTATGAATTTACCTCTGATTTTGCGCAGTCCTATACCTATTGTATTTATGTAAATTGGTTTTGTTTTCTATAAATGTAACTAGGTATGAGTGGTATGGCTGTAATGTTATTTTCTATGATGTGTTAATTTGTTCCAATAAATGTCTTTCTTGAGAGAATGAATGAAATTCTTTATTGCATTAAAAACAAATTTGTACAAAGGCGAGCTTTATACTAGATAGTATTTTCAGTATTTTCTTCCAGCTAAACTACCATGAACCGCACAGTGGAAAAGGTTGTTCCAGTAAACAATATAATATACGAGTGATTTATTACATAAAGTCGTCGTCGTCGTCGTCAGGCTATACTAGTCCACTGCTGGACATAGCCCTCCCCTAATGAGCAACATAGCGCCCTGTCTTCAGCTTGCCGTATCCAGCATCTGCCTGCAGTTTTTCGCAGATCGTCATCCCACCTACATAAATTACATTCATTAAATAATACAAATGTAGTTTAAATACAATACGTCTTCTTCTAGTTGATCTACCGCTATGGGCTTAGGCCCCATAACACAGGTTTTATGCAGAGAATTTCCCTTGGAGTGCAGCGAGGTAACGCCGATAGCGTCGTCGTCGTCGTCGTCAGGCTATACTAGTCCACTGCTGGACATAGCCCTCCCCTAAAGAGCACCACGTTGTGCTATCATAGGGGGTAATGCCCATAATCCCCACGCTGGGCATGCGGGTTGGGGATCGCAGTTCGGTGGAATTGTACGGCAGGGAATTGTACGCCGCTAGCGTACAATGGCCCAAATATGAGGCTAACACCCATATTTCAAGACGTTCCTCAAAGTCTCCTCGGCCCAATATTCAACGAAGATGGAGTCGAGGAGAGGTGGAGGAATTTCCTTGAGTTAGTATTATCAGTATTATCAGTATTTGGAGTGTACTCGAGTGAGTACAATCAGTCTGATCTGTGGTGTTATTCGAGTGAGAATTCGGTTTTTTATGTTGGCAATGGCGATGTTACGTTTTGACAGGCAGAAGTTTTATTTCTCGAGGAGGCTTTAAGGTAGGTCCCAAGGTACAGTGCGTTTCACAAAAGAAGTCCCTTGGATTTAGCAAATATAGTCTCTATTACATGGTGATAAGAATTTATTGAAAGGAACTATAATGTGAAACGCACTCTACCTTAGCTTGTTGATTCCTCGACTCTGACAGTTGATTCCTCACTTTTAAAATAATCTTTTCCTCGGTTGAGCAAGAGTGGAGTGGAGGAAAACTTCGAGGAACGTCTTAGAATACGGATGTATTCTGACTTGTAATTTGCCTACAATCCATGTTTACGTTGTTTAAATAAAATCATCTACATCCATTGATTAATTCATTCAAGTAATTCTATCTTGTAACTAATGATATTAAATCAAATGAAAAGGTTTTATTCAAAGTAGCGCTACAACGCTTAATTAATGAACGTTACAAGTTAAACTAGGTGTCCATTTCAAAATCTAGATCATTTTGGAGAAAAAATGGACAAAAATCTCCAAACTTAGTCTTTTCAAATTCCTAACAGAGTTTACACAATTTTTACAAAAGTCATGCTTTGATTCCAGACATCATTGTCATCTTAATAATCCTTAATATTATAGAGCTCTTTTGGTACAAAGTGTACTTTACACATTTTTTGAACCGCGCTTCAGTCAAAATTAATATATCTTCACGAATTTTATTATAGAAACGTATACAATGCCCCATGAAGGATGTATTATCGTTTGCCAGCGTAAATCTTGGAAAAGTTTATGTTGGTTTCTAGTATTTATATTGTGTTGGCTCCCTGTAGTTTCAAAGTTGCTAATATTTTTCCTGACATACCTACATAATATTTTCATAAAAATACTGGCTGGCAACTATCAGGATATTTGTTTCTTTAAAGAAATCTCTTAACGAGTCTCTTTGTAACTAATGTAACTTTATGTTTGTATATAATGGTTTATGTAGACAGATAGATAGATAGATAGATAGATAGATAGATAGATAGATAGATAGATAGATAGATAGATAGATAGATAGATAGATAGATAGATAGATAGATAGATAGATAGATAGATAGATAGATAGATAGATAGATAGATAGATAGATAGATAGATAGATAGATAGATAGATAGATAGATAGATAGATAGATAGATAGATAGATAGATAGATAGATAGATAGATAGATAGATAGATAGATAGATAGATAGATAGATAGATAGATAGATAGATAGATAGATAGATAGATAGATAGATAGATAGATAGATAGATAGATAGATAGATAGATAGATAGATAGATAGATAGATAGATAGATAGATAGATAGATAGATAGATAGATAGATAGATAGATAGATAGATAGATAGATAGATAGATAGATAGATAGATAGATAGATAGATAGATAGATAGATAGATAGATAGATAGATAGATAGATAGATAGATAGATAGATAGATAGATAGATAGATAGATAGATAGATAGATAGATAGATAGATAGATAGATAGATAGATAGATAGATAGATAGATAGATAGATAGATAGATAGATAGATAGATAGATAGATAGATAGATAGATAGATAGATAGATAGATAGATAGATAGATAGATAGATAGATAGATAGATAGATAGATAGATAGATAGATAGATAGATAGATAGATAGATAGATAGATAGATAGATAGATAGATAGATAGATAGATAGATAGATAGATAGATAGATAGATAGATAGATAGATAGATAGATAGATAGATAGATAGATAGATAGATAGATAGATAGATAGATAGATAGATAGATAGATAGATAGATAGATAGATAGATAGATAGATAGATAGATAGATAGATAGATAGATAGATAGATAGATAGATAGATAGATAGATAGATAGATAGATAGATAGATAGATAGATAGATAGATAGATAGATAGATAGATAGATAGATAGATAGATAGATAGATAGATAGATAGATAGATAGATAGATAGATAGATAGATAGATAGATAGATAGATAGATAGATAGATAGATAGATAGATAGATAGATAGATAGATAGATAGATAGATAGATAGATAGATAGATAGATAGATAGATAGATAGATAGATAGATAGATAGATAGATAGATAGATAGATAGATAGATAGATAGATAGATAGATAGATAGATAGATAGATAGATAGATAGATAGATAGATAGATAGATAGATAGATAGATAGATAGATAGATAGATAGATAGATAGATAGATAGATAGATAGATAGATAGATAGATAGATAGATAGATAGATAGATAGATAGATAGATAGATAGATAGATAGATAGATAGATAGATAGATAGATAGATAGATAGATAGATAGATAGATAGATAGATAGATAGATAGATAGATAGATAGATAGATAGATAGATAGATAGATAGATAGATAGATAGATAGATAGATAGATAGATAGATAGATAGATAGATAGATAGATAGATAGATAGATAGATAGATAGATAGATAGATAGATAGATAGATAGATAGATAGATAGATAGATAGATAGATAGATAGATAGATAGATAGATAGATAGATAGATAGATAGATAGATAGATAGATAGATAGATAGATAGATAGATAGATAGATAGATAGATAGATAGATAGATAGATAGATAGATAGATAGATAGATAGATAGATAGATAGATAGATAGATAGATAGATAGATAGATAGATAGATAGATAGATAGATAGATAGATAGATAGATAGATAGATAGATAGATAGATAGATAGATAGATAGATAGATAGATAGATAGATAGATAGATAGATAGATAGATAGATAGATAGATAGATAGATAGATAGATAGATAGATAGATAGATAGATAGATAGATAGATAGATAGATAGATAGATAGATAGATAGATAGATAGATAGATAGATAGATAGATAGATAGATAGATAGATAGATAGATAGATAGATAGATAGATAGAGAACACTTTACTGTACACAAGAAAGGAAGACTACAGACTATGTATATTATTTTTATGTATAAGTATGTATATCAATACTCATATCAGCACCAACTGCCTGTCTCACTTTTTCTTTAGCAACTCTCCATTATTGTCTGGATTATCTGGAAGAAGTTGCTGTAAGCAATAAGGCCACCAATTGTTAACTGTACCTTTGCAATTATTTTATGTTTGTTTTTTTCTGGTGTATAAAGGCAGTTATTAAGTTTTATTAATACATTGTTTCAGAATACATAATGCGCTACAAAAGGCGGACCTCGCAAACTACAAGGAGCACTCGGCATTCCGACAAGAAGTATACTATACGTAAGTACTGTCACTGTCATTCCATTGTTAAGTACTCATTTCTACCATTTAAAAGGCTTAGTATCTAAAAAATAATAAAAAAACAACTGTACGAGTACGACAATGAATTTGAATTTGGATGTTTGTTAAAATGGACGTAATATATTTTTACGAAATTTAGCATTTCATACAATTGCAATATTTGACTTCGACATTGACCAACGTGGTAACTTCCTTATAATAACCAGTATCAGATGCTTTTTTCAGTTGTTTTTAATGTAGCTATAAACGTAGCAATACAAGGCATAGGGAGAGAGTATGGGCTTAATTGCCACGCGTGCCCATCGAGGATTTGCACTTTCAAGCGCTGAGGTATTTCAGCACTTCAGATATCAGCTTTCGTCACGATGTTTTCCTTCACGGTTTAGTAATATTGTAAGTAATACCAATGAAAATCTTCAAAACAACTTCAAGACCACAGGCCTTAGGATTAGGATGTTTGCATACGGTTGTATAATGTAATTTTTGAAGTAAAACTTTCGTAAGCACTACCTACATATTATTCATTTGATTCCGGTTAAAGTTGATTTTTCGTCAGAAGAATCCAACTAGGTTTCGTTTTGACTCGCAGAGCTTAGCTTAGCATTCTCGCAAGTTAATTCGGATTCAAATGAATATGATTTTTTCATTTTATACTATTTTAATTTCCTACTGAACTTGACCAGACTCATACCTAGATTCAATCTGGGTATCAGCACATTAAAATTTAATGATCTTAAATAAATGCTGTGACATACGGTTCGTGCTATTGCACCAACCCTAATTCTTCCCGCGGTATCGTAAAAGGCGACTAAGGGACACAAGGCGACTAAGGGGTGGGCAGCAGCGCCCCCGGCAGTATAATTCCACGAAACTGCGATCCCCAACCCATATGGCCAACGCGGGGATTATGGGCATTACCCCCCAATGATGGCACAACCTTGCGCTATGGCGCTCATTGGGGAAGAGCTATGTCCTGCAGTGGACTAATATAGCCTGAAGAAGAAGAAGAAATAAAAACTATTGTTTACAATTCCTCCTGCCGCACCACAACAAATAAAAACATACAAAGCTTTGTGATAGACATTGCTCAAATCACTACCAAAACAAACCTGACTCAGTTCATAACACAATAAAGCACTAAATTAGCTACCTACGACAGAGACACACACATTACGGCGTCCCTTGTGTATTATCAAGTTTTATGAACCCTTTGCTTCCCTGGAGACAAGCCAAATTGCCATGTGACCGACATCTAGGCGCCTGTAGGAACTGTATAGGCAATAACGTGGAGGAATGTTGTTCAAGATCTTGCTTGTACGGAATTGGCAGGCGCCTTCAAATCCTCATAGTAATGAACTAAATATTTAACAGTCTAATAGGTATATAAAGAAGAGACAATCCTATATTAATAGGATCTGAAGGTTTTAATTATAAAACACTTGTCAGACAAAGTTAAAGCCGAATTATGAAAAGACGAAATGAAAGCCGGCTTATAAGAGGTATTTTCGCTATAAACTGGCTTTAATTCTATCTTTAGCGCATTTTAGTGTAATTGACTTTTTGTAAATAAGACTGCTAGTAAGTGAATCTGGAAATAAGCAAATAACTAAAGACTACTAGTAATAAGGCCTTACGGGCTTTCCAGAGCTAAGTAACGCCCTCTTAAAGTACTCGTAGAAGGGGAACATCATACTTTTTAATTATTCTCATGATTGATTTTTTATACATACAGCCTAGGAGCATAACTAGGACTTTAAAGTATTTGAGCAAAACGGTGTAAATCGATTAAAATGCTAAGTTTTTGAACCTAGGTTGTAGGATGAAGGTTTTAATTGACATACGACGGACATCCAGGAACATGAAAAAATCACTCGTTTTTTCGGTTTTTCACCAATTTTGACAGATAGACAAACAAACAAAGTACCTATTTTATTAAAAAGTGCACAGAAACTGTGACTTATTAAACGATACAAAATAAACTAATTAATAATTATGGCGGCTAATTTGACTTACATACAGCCTTGATAGTAGTATACCTACACTTTAAAGTATTTGGGCAACTTGATTGAACTCCTAACTTAATGAAGCTAAATTGGCTGTAGGTTTTAATTGTGTTATGTGACCGATTCCCAGGCACCTGAAGCAACTATGGAAGTCTTAAAGCAATCACTTGGTTGTTCCAGTTCTTGCTTGTTGGAAATTGGCAGGCACTTGCGAGTCCTCATAATGAAGAAAATAATAAAATCATATTTCGGACAAGTTCATAGCACGCACAGGCATATTAGAGAACAGAACTACTGAACTAGGTATATAAAAAAGTAGGGTCAGAGGGCTCAGCAACACCCAGATTACTTAATGCTTTTATCCAACATTTGTTAGTGTCCGTCAAAAAGATCCTGTCAGACAGTTCCCTTATTATTGAGTTTGCACACGTGGCAATCCTGTTACACGCTAACTGGCGCCATCAATAGAAAACGTTTTTGCGAAGAGGGAAAATCATAGATGTCTATAATGGGGAACTTGCACGGAAAAGTGTTTTAATTACAGGCTATTCTGTGAAATATTCTGTGACTGTGAAGGAAAACATCGTGAGGAAACCCGCGGCCTGGTTGGCTCCGCACGTATTGATTAGTCTTTCCTGTGGGTTAGGCCGACTAAGTTGTCAGGATGGTATAGGTGCTGGACAAGCTTACACCATCTATAAAACCATGTCCCAGGCACTACAGCGTCGGAGTGGTCTCTTCATCCTAGTGTGAGTGAAGATGCCACTGGATGCTATATAAATTGCCAATATTTTTTCATTCTGTGAAATAAAAAACCGTACCGTTGTTTTTCTCTACGACTAATATCTGCCATAAAAATAACCTGCGAAAAAGTTTTTCTAGTAACGTAGTGCTAAAAAGCACCAACGAAATCGAGCTCTAACCATGACGTCGCAAGTTAAAGGTTTACCAATATTGAAGTTATCTCAAAAAATAAGGTTTCTATTCGACCTTATTAGAAAAGTTTCGGAACTTAATGAAAATTCGCAAGGTTTTTCATTATTAGAGTAATTTGATAATTCGCATTCTTTGTGATCTGTGAAA
Organism: Yponomeuta sedellus; assembly: GCA_934045075.1. Lineage (NCBI taxonomy): Eukaryota > Metazoa > Arthropoda > Insecta > Lepidoptera > Yponomeutidae > Yponomeuta > Yponomeuta sedellus. Next base: position 5,211,289 of record OW203742.1, on the reverse strand, counting down.
ATCAGAGAAAAATCTTTATCTTTTGTCTTCTGAATTTTAATACGTTTTCTAAGTTTAATAATAATGTCACTCGCTTTTAAGTTCTATGCAAGTTCCCCGTTGTGATGGCTATATTTAGAATCTAATTGAACTTGAGTTATTGACTAGGTTCTAGGCTGTCGGTAATGAGGTAGCAATGACAAGTCAATGTAATAAATTACGGTGTATGGATTTCGTACCGTGAATCAATTGATTTCAAGGTGCATGCGCAAAGACTAAAAATGACTAAATTTAATTTATTTCAGTCTTGAAGACGAGTGCCACGTCTTTTTTTAGGGTTTGTACATAAAAGCGAAAAAATGGAACCATCATAAAATGACTTGAGATAAGATGGTCAGAGTGTAATTTTTTCCCCGCTGCCTTTTTCTCCACTTTCGGTCTTCACTTAAATTTGTGGCATTCAGCAAATATAATATAAATTCTTTACATTGAAATAAATTGTATTGAATTGAATCACTTTGTTGCCTGTCTGCCTGCCTGCCTGCCTAGTTATAATGACATGGTGGTAAAATACGCCATACAAATCGGATTCAAGCTATGACATCACATTTATTTATTTAATGAAAGGTGAAGAGACAGATACAAGATAGATAACATTTAACAACAAACAGATGTAAATAGACATAAAGAAGGTATATATGTATATAGATCGTATTCGGCCACAGCGACTGGGATCTGACTATTGGGGGCGGCGACGTTCGTGTGCCCTCTGGTGACTGACATAGCCAATTTTGGCAGCGAATGTGCGACCACATTCCCTGCACGTCAGCACCCCTCCAACGTAATTATAATTAATGGCCGCAGGTGGACGGGCCTTGAGCTCATCTCGCTTAGCATCGAGCTCTGTTCTGCGATTTGACTCAAAGTCAAACACTTTGGTGCTCACAGTACGCCTCCACTTAGCTCGGTCCCCGGCATTTGTCTCCCCTTGTGAAGGGTCTAGGTCACACCGCTTCATATGACGTTTAAGCACATCTTTGTACCGCAGGAGTTGACCGCCTCGGTTACGTTTTCCAACTTGCAGTTCCGAATAAAAGATGCGCTTGGCCACTCTATCGTCAGACATTCGGGAAACATGGCCACACCAAAGGAGCTGCCGCCGTATTAGATATACCTCTATACCACTGACCCTTGCTCGACGCAGAACTTCGGTATTCCGAACGCGGTTTGACCAATGGATATCCATTATGTCGCGCAGGCATTTAAGATGGAATCTATCTAAACTCTTTTTATGTTGCTTTCGACCACGTTTTAGGTGGTGCAGAGGCAGCCGCGGTTACTACCTCCGTATGTGTTTTGGGTTAAACCTTTTTTAGGACACCTTTTCTAGTCCCTTCCCCAGGCCAGGGGGAGCAGGGCCCCTCTAAATAGAGCTGCTCCGTCACCCAGGGTGCTGACGAATTGCACTGTTAACCCAATGCAGTGCAGAAGCGACCATCTTCCCTGAGTCGCCTACGTGCAGACATCAGACAAAGCCTGACTGGCATCACAGCCAGACCTCTCTACCTCTGTCCATCGCCACAGGGCTTTTACTATGTCAGAGTCCGTTGTCAGTATCCAGGTCATTTGCGCAGGAAATATTATAGTGCACTAATCATACAATGACAGTGTACGCGCGGACACAGGTGCACTCTTGCCCCTATGCCTCTGTACCCAATGGAACGGGGGACCGCTACAATTGGAGAGGGATAGGGACGGGCGTGGACGTTAACGAGGTCTCTAACGCCGACCTAGGTAAAGGAACATTCACTAGGCCTTGTGACTGATTGGGATCACCAGTCGATCGCAACGGGAGACATCCGACTTAAATGGGAAAGGTAGATAGGAAAAGGGAAAGGATACTACTGTCACAGGAATTAAGGGGAATTGAGATAGTAGTAGCTAGAGCAGTCCGGGGTCGCGTACCCGTAGTGAATATAATCCAGTTACCGGATAGACAACTGGTATACCCACTCTCTGGACAAAAGTACTATTTTTCCTTTACCTACATAAAGTAGTTACTGCATCCTTAGACCTTCATACTGAGAAATAATATAGTAAGTAATAACAAAAAGATGACGCTACAACAATTAAAAGGTACTATAAGTTAGTATTATCTAGCAAACTGTTATTCTTTAACTTGCGCGTGGTGCAGGTAACACTTTATAATGTTAAACACTTATTTAGAGGCTAAAAAATCCACCCATGCCCCGATTCGAACCCGCGTGACTGACTATCCGTGCCAGCGCTCTTCCGACTGAGCTAATGGGCGAATCACCGGGCATCAGTGAAATTTCGAACCTCTTCACAATATTTTCTGTATTACGTACAGGCAGCGACAGTAAAGGAATAAGTTTTTAAAATTGTCCTTAGCACGGGTTAGTGCATTAAAAAGAATGTAACCTTATAATGTATCAGACGCAATTATTTATATATTATTACATTATGAAAGTATTACTCGCTGTAAAAAAATACTATGTTTATTTGTCTTTTGACATGGCCGATTATACTAAATATTTTTTTGTGCTAGTACTATTTTAGCTGTAATATGGTCCCCTAGGCCTAAGGGCGGCTTGAAAACTTCTGACAGTAAGACCAGCCACTAGTCTTGCAAACCTCCACCAATCCGGACTTGGCCCCCGTGGTGGAGTATGGCCTGTACCTTTCTCGGGGAAGAGACCCGTGCCCCTCGGTGGGGGCATAATGGGTCGATGATGATGGTTCCCTAGAAAGGTAGGAAAAAATTTCTCGGGAATAAATTTGCTCGGTACACTTTCGCAATGATATTAAATGTCTGCACTAATATGAAACAAATTGCTGATTTGAACCTCAATATCTTCTAAGCCGTTGATTTTCCAGGCAGTTTCTTCGCAAAAATATGTTGAAGCGGGAATCAAAGTATTTTTATTCAAAAAAGCACACAGACACTGCGCCTTAAGGCCGCATCTTAAGAAGTAATTTTGATTAACAAACGACATGGCGGATCGCAATGAAACTTTGCTAATCACATCACACTAATAATATAAAGTTTGTGAGTACTTGAGTATAGTACTACCTACAATACCCGTGACTACCGCTAGTGGCATTTTTCCGAGCGCTTCCGTGCTTCGCAAGGCACGTAAAACCGTTGGTGCCGGCTGTCATATAATGGCAGTCGTTAAGCCATGTCAGAGGCCTTATGGGCAGCTTGATAACTTCTGACAGTAAGGCCCGCCACTGTCTTACAATCCTCCACCAACCCGGACTTGGCCACCGTGGTGGAGTATGGCCTAACCTTCCTGCGATGCAGGAGAGACCCGTGCCCCAGCAGTCGGGACATACAAGGTTTGATAACGATTCTTATACTGTCGCTGCCTACAGAGAATATTGTAAAGAGGTTCGAAATTTCACTGATGCCCGGTGAGTCGCCCATTAGCTCAGTTGGAAAGAGCGCTGGCACGGATAGTCAGAGGTCGCGGGTTCAAATCCCGGAATGGGTGGAATTTTTAGCCTCTAAATAAGTTTTTAACATTATGAGGTGTTACCTGAACCACGCGTAAGTCATAGAGTATCCGTTTGACAGATAATACTAACTTATAGTAGCTATAAATTATTGTAGCGTCATCTTTTTATTATTACTTACTATTATTTCTCAGTAATATAGTAATAGTCGTATAGTCGTCTAGGGCCCTCGTTCACGGCGACTTTTTGTAGTGATGCTGTCGCGCGTCTCGTAAACGCGCAACAGCATCGCTACGAACGCGCTTAAGTCGCATTTTCTCTTTTTACGATAGCATCCTGTAGAGCGGAAACTCACCAAGTCGACTTAAGGAGAAAATGAGCGCTTAGTACCATTAGGATCGCATTTTTTTTCTCTACATTTCTGTCTAACCAGTTTTTTCACAGGTGCCATAGTTCCAAATTTAGGAACTTCAAAAACTAACTAATTACAGTGTTTTACAAACACATTGAAAGGAATAACTCATTAAATGTATTTAATTGCATTAAAAAGTTAAAATTACTTTGCTGAATTCCGCCAAAAATCCCACAAGCACCATGCGGTTAGCTAATGCACCGCCCTCCCTCCCACTTTTTCAAGCAGAAGCAAGACACGAACACACCACCACCAACACCAATACTTGTGTGAGAAAACACGCGACGCGTTTGTGTGAGTGAGGAGGAGAAGTGGGAGGGAGGGCGGTGCATTAGCTAACCGCATGGTGCTTGTGATATCGTTCCGATGTTAAAACCTAACTGCAAAGTAGGTGGTCGGGGCTCTAAGTAATGCAATTTGCTTAAGTCAGATGTCGCTGCCTGTACGTAATACAGAGAATATTGTAAAGAGGTTCGAAATTTCACTGATGCCGTGAGTCGCCCATTGGCTTAATTGGTAGAGCGCTGGTACGGTTAGCCAGAGGTTGCGGGTTCGAATCCCGGCATGGGTGAAATTTTTAGCCTCTAAATAGGTTTTTAAAAAATTTGTTCCCTAGCACGGGTTAGTGCATTAAAAATAAAAATAGTGTAATCATGTGGGTACAGTGATATCGTTCCGATGTTAAAACCTAACTGCAAAGTAGGTGGTCGGGGCTCTAAGTAATGCTTAAGTCAGATGTCGCTGCCTGTACGTAATACAGAGAATATTGTAAAGAGGTTCGAAATTTCACTGATGCCGTGAGTCGCCCATTGGCTTAATTGGTAGAGCGCTGGTACGGTTAGCCAGAGGTTGCGGGTTCGAATCCCGGCATGGGTGAAATTTTTAGCCTCTAAATAGGTTTTTAAAAAATTTGTTCCCTAGCACGGGTTAGTGCATTAAAAATAAAAATAGTGTAAACACGGAAGTTGGTATAGAAAATTGGACAGCATAGCTAAAAGTCTATGCTATAGTAAGAGCTTATTCAGCATCCATAATTATCTATCTCAGAGGCAAAGAAAAAAGATCTTGTTGGTCTTTGAGTGAAAGGAATAATTCCACAAGAATGAAGCTCCTTGGTTTGCTTCTCTTCCTACTGATAAATTCACCATTGATAGACTCGCTGAGCCCAATCTTAATGAAGACGATGAAGAAGACATTTAGATATTATTCTTTTTTATGGTCATTTATGACACTTTTTTTTCTTCTTCCTTGTTCAATAAAATTTTGAAAGTTTTTGTAGTGTTTTGTTCTTTGGTTCGCAAGAAAACAAATTTACTTAGTAACCTCTGAGACTGTTACGCATTTCCAGAGACTAGTTGTACTTTCACTAAAACGAGTTATTTTTGCTTATAGTAGTCAAATCTGGGTAGAAACTAACTAACTCTAGGTAGAAAATCACTAACTCGGGATTAAGATCAAAATACTGTTTATCGATCATAACTTTTAAATTGAGGTAAATTTATATCTATAAGTCAAATCAGACAATGCTTTGTTCTATAAATGTATTAAGACAATAAATTTCAAAATATCTCCTGTATAACAGACTCTACAATTTTTTTTCGTTTTCACAACTTTGAACGTCGATATCTCGAAACGTTGTTTTTCGAGTTGGTGAGTTTCCGCTCTACGGGGACGGTATGTTTGTTACTTCTTCACGTCTAAACGGCGATTTTAATAGTATTTAGTATGGAGTTAGCGGACACCATGGATATAGGCTGCGGGAAAATATCTTTTACTGTTGGTACATATTTTTAAAACCTATTTAGAGGCTAAAAATTCCACCCATGCCGGGATTCGAACTCGCGACCTCTAGCTATCCGTGCCAGCGCTCTTTCCAACTGAGCTAATGGGCGGCTCACCGGCATCAGTGAAATTTCGAACCTCTTTACACTATTTTCTGTATTACGTACAGGCAGCAACATCTGGCTGAAGTACCTAATTTGCATCACTTGCAGCCCCGAATACCTACTTTGCAGTTAGGTTATTACATCGGAATGATATCGCTGTTTCCACATGATTATATTCTTTTTGATGCACTAACAAGTGCTAAGGACAATTTAAAAAAAACCTATTTAGAGGCCTTGAACCTAAATATGTTTTTAAAATTGTCCTTAGCATAGGTTAGTGCATTAAAAATAATATAAGCTGTTAATACATAATTTATTTTCCTTCTTATACAGCGGGTAGGACCGCGGGACACAGCTAATACGTATATAGATACAAACCGAGGTTTAGTCGTTCTTAGAATTGGAAATAAACTTAAAGAAAATAAATTATGGTCTCTTGTTTCAATGACACGTGTTATGAGGCTATGGGCCAGTTTCTGAATTGAGTTTCTGATTAATAGTGTTTTAGTTCCCACTAAAACACTCTTATGGCTTTAACTGCACCACAAGAGTATTTTAGTGGGACCGACTTGCCTCTATTATAGAAAAATGAATCGCTGAATGTGTTGGTAAGCGCACAGTAAAAATAAGCACGTTGAAAGATAAATTAAAGGAAATAATGTTAAAGTAGGTAAATATTGGCTGAACGAGTCTTGAATACTGGGTTCAAGGCTCGTTTAGTCAATATATAGGTATGATAATAAGAGGTATTGTTAGTTTAAAATAGTTATAGGAACTTATTTTTGTGTAAGAAAATAAATAGGTACTTACGAGTACATTACTAAGTATAGTTGTAAAATAATGAAATTAAGCCTTAGGTTACGATGTCAATGATTCTTTTTTTAGAATATTCCTTCAAGTACGAGGATGGTTCTTACGGAGGGACAAAATAAAAAAAAAAGAATAGATGGTAGGCGGTACGAATTTCGCTGGGTCAGCTAGTTATAAATAAATCCGGTAGCCCGCAACTAACTCTCTATTCTACCAAAATGCAAACGAGCTCGAAAGAGCGCTCCTAAATCGTTGGACGGGCAACTCGTCTCTGAAATTGGCGCATTCTTCAGCCAAGTTGTTACAAAATTGAAATTACCTGCCCGCGCGGCAAGATTTCGCTTTTCCGAACCAAAAAAGCGCAAGCTCGCATATTTCACTAAATACTTTTAAATATCAGATAGAATCCTAATCTGACTAAAATGTTTGCTGTACATGGGCTTATCTGCATAAGAGACCTTATTTTTTTAATTAAATCTCCCTAAAACAACGTTCTATAAGCATAATATGTAACAAAGAATTGTAATAGGGCCTCCGCAAAAAAACATCGCATAGTCACATGCAACACCTTTATTCAGGAAATCTAGAAATCTACAAATAAATACTCTATTGCCTTAGAATGCATATTCCTAAACACATAATTATCCAAACGAGTTATGACTCTAAGTGTAACCGTTAAAGATATGACTGAATTAGTAAGCGCTAAACTTCAATTGTCTCTCCTGGAAAGTACAGACTTGGCAGCTCGACCTTTGGTCTTCCAAGAGGTCGAAATGTCCTGTATCGTTTTAAGTACTCATTAACAATAGAAAATAAAAATAGAGGCGAGAAACGGCTGTACGCTATATCAAAATGGTTCCACAGAGGATTCTCAACAATCTTTAATTCAAGCACATATGGGAGACGTTCTTGCAACCAACGCATGTCCTTTAGGTCCACAATGTAGTCATTCAAACCGTAAACTATGACGGTGGGAAATTTCATTTTTTCTATTTCATATCTTGGTGCCTTGTCAGTTCCATAGAGTAAACGGTTTGTTTCAGGTCCGTAGTCAAATTTCCTAAAATCTTCGTCGTTGAAACTTTGGGCATACTTCACGAAAGTTTTCTTGGAAGATCCAGCTGGGAAATGGGTGTGTAGCGTTTGAAACGTTCTCAGCGCTATCGATCCAGGGTGTTTGGAATCAGCAGCTGATAAAAATTCCTCATATATTGGTCCAGTTAACAAACCTTTACCGTATTCTAAAATATCTTGCATCAAACCATCTTTATATAGGAACTCGTAAAATCCAAATCGCGAAAGCAAGGAATCTAGCGCTGCAATAACTTGGCTGGCAGTTTTGAACAAAACAGAGCGAGTATTTTTCATTCTCAAGGCAGGGGCTAAAGCTATGAACAGTTCCACCTTATCACAGTATGGAGACCTTTCGGAGCATGCAATGGCAAGCTCAGCGCAGCCTTGCGAAAAACCAATGTAGTTCAACTTTGTCAAGTTTGTCACTTCAAGAACTTTATCGATTTGCGCTGGAATGTCGTAATAGCCGTTATCGTCTACGCAGTAGTTCCAAAACTCATTGTCTTTATCCGGGTCCAGAGCCACGTGCCGTCTTCCGTTGTAATTGCCTCGTCTATTGCCCACCCACAAGTCGTAGCAATGGTCAGCTAGCAAATAGGCTAAGCTGGCGTTAGGGCCTGAATCCAGCCACGAATCAGAGCTGAGTAAGAATCCGTGCATTAAGAACACTGGTGGCCTAGGGTGTTTTTCACACCTATTACTTTTCAACCGATAAAGGTTTAAAATATAACCGTCTTTAGTAGTCACTTCGTATTTTTGTGAAAAGTATCCGTGTTTCTCCGCCAGCCCCGTGAAATCTAGTGAAGATTCTTCAGTATCATTCAGGGGTCGTCTTGAAGTATCACTTGGTTTCTCTGTGTTGTTGGAAGCGTATGAAAACACTGGAATAATAGTTACGAGAAGTAGAACTCTTGTGCCTAAATGAGTCATTTTGCTTCTAAAAAAATTATATTTATATATTTTATGCTAACATTTTTTAGTTACGCAGAAGCACCTTGCGGTTAAGCTAACAAGTTAGATGTGTGAAACTACACGGCTGCAAATCTCATCGGTACGGTTATTAAAGGAAAATTGCATCAATTTGATAGTCTTATAATTAAGACTATCAAATTGATGCAATTTTATCCGGAACCTAATAAAAATTATTATGGCCGGTTACTGAATAACATAACACAACATTACAAATTTCACCTAGTAAATACTTAAGCAACGTTTTGTTACGCTCTTTGCTGAGATATTGTAAGAGTCATCAGTACAGTTCAATATTAACTTAGCGAGATTTTCAATTCAGGAACTGGCCCTTAGTCTTATGTTTAAGAAGCCTGTCCCACAAAAACACTAATGACCAGTCTTCCAAATTGAAAATTTCGCCAAGTAAATAGAGAATTGTAGTGCTTTCTCATTGAACTTCTGTGAAAAGAGTGCGACAGAAAGTAACTTGAGTATTTACTTAGTCAAATTCTCGATACGGAAACCGGCCCTAAGACGGACTTTAAGTCGGTTTATGGGAGAAGCTCCTGTTATGAACCGGCTTAAGCTTCGTCCTCAAAGTATTTTGATGGAATCTGTTTGTTTATAATTAAGTCAATTTATGTTTTACTCTATAATTAAGTCAATTTATGTTGAAGCGCTCGTGGCCTAGGCGAACCGAGTGATTGGAATCAATCACTTGGTTAAGCAACAACAGGCGCGGTCAGGTACGGGATGGGTGAGCGTCCCGTGACTACCGCTAGTGGCATTTTTCCGAGCGCTTCCGTGCTTCGCAAGGCACGTTAAGCCGTTGGTGCCGGCTGTCATATAATGGCAGTCGTTAAGCCATGTCAGAGGCCTTATGGATGGCTTGATAACTTCTGACAGCGAGGACCGCCACTGTCTCACAATCCTCCACCAACCCGGACTTGGCCCCCGTGGTGGAGTATGGCCTAACCTTCCTGCGATGCAAGAAGAGACCCGTGCCCCAGCAGTGGGGACATATAAGAGTTGATAACGATAACGATGTTTTACTCGCAAAGCGGCGGACAGTGACTGAAAGAGGAGAGCCGAAGATCGGGCTCAGTGACGTGTCTCGAGAGAGGCTTATGTCCAGCAGTGGACTAACACCAGTTGATTATGATTATGATGCAATACTCTAGTGATACCTACTTAATAGTTTAACTCACGACCCGATGTTAATTTTGGTTCTGGTCGGGTTGGATGCATCCGTGAGATTATGTATTGTATACTTTCTGGGTTTTGATCTTAATATAGCTATAGCGTGCCAACTAGGCATTGAATTACTACAAGGCAAAACTAATTGAAGTCCTAAGTTCAGGAACCCAGGAAGTATGCAATGATATTGCAATGTTACTTTTAGCGCAATGCAGCTATAAGTTGAAAACTCTGTTAATTAAGTAAAAATCTGTTTTGAACAGAATCAATGTGAAGTTTCTTTGTTTGTTTCTTCTCCACGATATCGACCCATGTATGTCCCCACTGCTGGGGCACGGGCCTCTTCCTGCATCGCAGGAAGGTTAGGCCATACTCCACCACGGGGGCCAAGTCCGGGTTGGTGGAGGATTGTAAGACAGTGGCGAGCCTTACTGTCAGAAGTTATCAAGCCGCCCATAAGGCTTCTCACATGGCTTAACGACTGCCATTAAATGACAGCCAGCACCAATGGCTTAACGTGCCTTGCGAAGCACGGAAGCGCTCGGAAAAATGCCACTAGCGGTAGTCACATGACGGTCTCCCATCCTGTACCTAACCGCGTCTGTTGTTGCTGAACTCATTCTTATCCACACGATGTATTAATTATGAAACTAAAGGCCTTGACGTTCATTAAGTAAACAATACAGTTAAAGTGATCTAGGTGGTGCCCACGACTTCGTCTGCGCAGGGTTAGCGGGTAGATTATTTCCTACTTACTTGACATTAATTTATAGTCATAATTTGAAGAATTCATACAATATCTTTATAAATTGTAGCCTATGTGTTATTTTGATGTACAAGCTCTATTATAGAAATGCTTCATTTAAATCCATGTAGTATTTTTTACGTGAAGGAGTAACAAACATCTATCCATACAGACAAACTATCGCGTTAATAATATTATTAGGGATAGAATTCTTTTGACTTTGATGGTGTTAAAAAATAATCTATATCTATAATCAGCCCACATCAACCCACTGCTGGGCATAGGCCTCCTTTTTACTGCGCCATTCCTCACGGTCCTGTGCCAATCTGATCCATCTCTGACCCGCAACCCTCACGGTGTCGTCTGACCATCTTGTCGGTGGTCTGCCTAAAAAATATTCCACTGCTATTTCTTACTTTTTTTATTATTAACAAAAATATGATTTTGAACGTGACGATCTCAGTTCGTACATCTCAAATTAAGTCATTAGAATATATTTAATAATTAATTTTTATTAATAAGAAAACTTAATATTTACAAAGTTGATTCTATATGTCATATTGCATAAAATAAAAGCCTGCTAGACATTGTATTAGGCACTTATGAAAAAATGTACCAATTATATACAGTGGAGTATTTTGTAAATTCACAGCTGGTGTGAATTTATAAAAATAGCTTTATCACACAATTTCTTAAGATATCAAATAAATATTTTTTGATATTTTTTAGTTTTTGAAGCATGTGATTTTTATAGCTTGAAATATGTTAACTTTTTTCGCAATAAACAATTCTTTTAAAATAAGTAAGCGTTTTAAAAAAAATACTAATTAAATATCAGATAGAATCATAATTTGACTTAATTTTTTGCTGTACATGGGCTTATCTGAACTTTCCCTAAAACAACGTTCTATAAGCATATGTACAGTTTATTGATTGATTGATTGATTGATTGATTGATTGATTGATTGATTGATTGATTGATTGATTGATTGATTGATAAATCATTTATTTACATAAGACACACACGTATACAAAGTGAAGCCATAAGAATCTGGTTACAAGTCACAGCACGAAGAAATCATAAACACGGGATAGCCAGGATAGCCAGAGGTTGCGGGTTCGAATCCCGGCATGGGTGAATCCCGGTATAGCCTTTAAAAAGGTTTTTAAATTTGTCCTTAGCACGGATTAGTGCATTAAAAAAAAATAGTAAAATCATAAACAAACAAAACAGTAGCATAGGTACATGAAAAGCGAAACACACAGACAACTAGCCATACACAGTACGGCAATGTACCCGGGCAATGTACTGGACTAAGAGTGACCAACGTAGGTGTGGCAAACGTATATAGGCTCCGACTCAGCATGTGCTGGATGTTCGGAAAAAAAAAACTTCAGCGCTGATATTCTGCCGGTACCCGGTGTGCGCGGCGTGCAGCGCCAAGAGAGCTGAGGTGCGGTTGGAAAAAACTGTTATCAGACCGGTTTAAATTGTGTAATGCTGATATCAGTATCAGTAATTGTGTAATGGATCAGTATACGTTTTGCATGTCTATGCAATTATATTAGATATTAGAAATAGATTGTATATATGCGTGAAAAATGTCCATATAGATTAAAATTCGAAATAAATAAATAAATTCAATTTGTATTAACTTTGTGTAATCAGAGTCGCAGACACTAAGTGATTTTTATAAATAATAAATATTTTAGCAAAGTAATACTAATATAAAATTTTGAATGTCAATATTATTTTAATAGTTTGTGCTGAGGCAAGGATGGCCCAGGAATGCACGAAACAAAACAGTGAATGTCAAAAAGCAATAATATTATAATATTAAATAGAATAAAATTAAATAATTGAATTGATAATAATATTCTGCATGTCGAAAATAGTAATTTATAATTGTTATTACCAATGGTTGAAATATGCGGAGGAAAATACTACATAGATACCAATAATGTAAGTACCAATAATTGAAAACTTTTTATTGCAACAATTTCTGCTGGTCCAGCAGAATTTTTTTAGTGTCTACCCAGAAAGTAGCCCTTGACATAGCCCTTATTCTTACTTGTCCATTTTAATAAACAACATTCTACCCGTAAATTATGATTTTTTAGTCAAAAACTGCCATATTCTCATAAATGAAGTAATCGGGGAGACTATTTTAGACAACATGCTGCCAATTTGAAAAAGAAAGTTTATGAACTCGCAAGAAAATATGTAGTTTTGGTTTGATTTGATTATAATCATCAAATATCCATTTCGAGGTTAGAATCTCATTTACTACATTGGACAAATAAGGATAAATAGAGTATAACAAGGAATTGTAATAGGTCCTCCGCAAAAAAACATCGCAAAGTCACATGCAACACCTTAATTCAGGAAATAATAGATATAATCTACAAATAACTATATTCTATTGCCTTAGAACGCATATTCCTAAACACATATACAAAAGTCATAACTCTAAGTGTAACCGTTAAAGATATGACTGAATTAGTAAGCGCTAAACTTCAATTGTCTCTCCTGGAAAGTACAGACTTGGCAGATCGAACTTTGGTCTAACAATAGGTCGATATGTACTGTACCGTTTTAAGTAGTTATGTATAAAAGGAATTAAATATCGAGGCGAGAAACGGCTGTATGGTATATCGAAATGGTTCCACAGGGGACTATCTATGATCTTTAATTCAAGAACATTTGGGAGACGTTCTTGCAACCAATGCATGTCCTTTAGGTCCACAATGTAGTCATTCAAACCGTAAACTATAACTGTGGGAATTTTCATTTTTTCTATTTCAAACCTTGGTGCCTTGTCAGTTCCATAGAGTTGAAGGTTTGTTTTATGTCCGTAGTCAAACTTCCTAAAATCTTCGTCGTTGAAACTTTGGGCATACTTCACGAAAGTTTTCTTGGAAGATCCAGCTGGGAAATGGGTGAATAGCCTTTGAAACGTTCTCAGTGCTATCGATCCAGGGTCTTTGGAATCAGCAGCTGATAACACTTCCTCATATATTGGTCCAGTTGAGAAACCTTTACCGCATTCTAAAAGATCTTGCACGATTTTAAATAGTAACTCATATATTCCAAATCGCGAAAGCATGGAATCTAGCGCTGCAATACCTTGGCTGGCAGCTTTGAACAGAACAGAACGAGTATTTTTCATTCTCAAAGCAGGGGCTAAAGCTATGAACAGTTCCACCTTATCACAGTACTGAGACCTTTCGGTACATGCAATGGCAAGCTCAGCGCAGCCTTGCGAAAAACCGATGTAGTTCAACTTTGTCGCCTTTGTAACTTCAAGAACTTTATCGATTTGCGCTGGAATGTCGAAGTAGCCATTGTCGTCTACGCAGTAGTTCCAAAACTCTTTGTCTTCATCCGGGTTCAGAGTCACGTGCAGTCTTCCGTTGTAATTGCCTCGTCTATTGCCCACCCACAAGTCGTAACATTGGTTAGCTAGAATATAAGCTAGGCTGGCGTTAGGGCCTGAATCCAGCCACGAATCAGAGCTGAGTAATAATCCGTGCATTAAAAACACTGGTTGGTTAGGGAATTTCATACACCAATTACTTTTCAACCGGTAAAGGTTCAAAATATAACCATCTTCAGTGATCACTTCGTATTTTCGTGAAAAGTACCCGTCTTTCTTCGCCAGCTCCGTGAAATCTAGCGAAGACTCTTCAGTATCATTCAAGGGTTGTCTTGAAGTATCACTTGGTTTCTCTGTGTTGTTGGTTGCGTATGAAAACACTGGAATAATAGTTACGAGATGTAGGACTTTTGTGATTAAATGAGTCATTTTGTCTTAAAAAAATATATATTTTATGCTAACATTTTTTAGTTACGCAAGAAGCACCTTGCGGTAAAACTAACAAGTTATATGTGTCAAACTACACGGCGGCAAATCTCATTGGTACGGTTATTAAAGGAAAATTGCATCAATTTGATAGCCTTAATTAGGTTCCGGTTCTGGTTTACTCGCAAAGCGGTGGGCAGTAACTGAAAGAGGAGATCCGAAGATCGGGTTCAGTGACGTGTCTTGAGAGAGGCTTATGTTCAGCAGTGGACTGACACCGGTTGATTATGATGTAATACTCCAGTAATAATTAATAGTTTAACTCACGAACCAATGTTAATTTTGGTTCTAGTCCGCCTGGATGCAGCCGTGAGATTATCGGGGGGCACGGCAGTGACCCTGCCAAGTCGAGCGCGAAGCAAACTCTGCCGTACCATGTTTAATGGAACCATTTTCCGCATTTTCACACCTCCGGATAAGACCAGAACGCAGAAATTTTCGTCATCCAGTAAGCTATAATTACATACTTAGAGTCCAAAATTTGGTACAAAGTTAGGGTTTAATCGCCACATAAAGGGAAAAGTATAAAAACTAAGATAATCGAAGATCTGGAGTACATGTTGACCTTGGTTAGAAAACACAAGAGAACAACTAAACTATTTTCAGGCCCCTATTTTAGAACCTCTGGATAAGACCAGAACGCAGAAATTTTCTTCATCCAGCAAGCTATAATAACATACTTAAAATCCAAAATTTCAAGTCTGTAGGTTTTGTACCTTTGTGTACCTTTCAACGGCTAAGTCACACAACATTAACTATAATAATAAAGAAATCGCAGTAAGGAACCTTAGACTTGGCACGACTTCGTCTAGATTTCATTACTTTTTAGAGCTAAACGAGCAGCTCCATCGAGACTTGGCTAGTTTTAACAGAATGTTTTTGGTGGGATCCCATTGACGCCTAGAAAGTTCAACGCATGTGCGCGCGTAGACTTGTAGCAGAAACAAAATCAAATCGTTCATTCTATTGTCATTGTGGCATTATGTCATTGGTCACGGTGGCGGGGAGTCGCTGGATACCGGTGGCATATAAGTCCGGGAAGCATGGAAAACCATGGGAGGCCGATGTCCTGCAGTGGGCGTCAGATGGCTGACGATGAAGAAATCTTTATGTATGAGTATGGTATTCATGTTTGAGAAAAGTAAACTAGAAAAAATCAAGTGGAAACTATTTTTTTTTTATTTGTAACACAGTTATATCAAATAAAATTTTACATAATTCTTCAGTATTATGGTCACAAAACAGTTTTTTCCGTTAGAAATGTTTTCTGAGTATCCCGGACCTATGCCTGATTGTGGTGTCATTCTTATGAACCATGCACTTTAGAGCTCTCTCACTGCATTCGTATTGTACGTCAATCCTAACTTCTTATCCTCTGTAGGTAAAAAATACCGGAACATAGGTTTCTCATAAAAATATTACCATCGTCAACCCGGTTTGTCCCCACCGAGAGGCACTTGTCTCTTCCCTGAGGAAGGTATAGGCCATACTGCACCACGGGGGCCAAGTCCGGATTGGTGGAGGCTTGCAAGACTAGTGGCTGGTCAAGGTCAGAAATTATCAAGACGTCCATAAGGCCTCTGACATGGCTTAATGACGGCCATTACATGACATCCGGCACCAATGGCTTTACGTGCTTTGCGAAGCACGGAAGCGCTCGGAAACATGCCACTAGCGGTAGTTACTAGACGGTCACCCATCCTGCACTCGAATGATTGATTCAAATCACTTGGTTCGATTAGGCCACAAGCGCTTCCTAATAAAATAAAAATATACTGTCCAAAATTTTATGATGAATTGGCCTTCGAACAGCAGGTTTTGCGAATTTCCTACTTTGAGAACATACATACATACATAACCTCACGCCTGTATCCCAGAGGGGTAGGCAGAGACCAGGGACTGTCACTTGCTACGATCCTGACAGATCACCTTCGCTTCATCAACGTTCATAAGTCGTTGCATGCACGCACGCCGGTTCCGGGTACTTTTTATCTTCCCCTTTGCTAATACATCCCTTATTTGGTCGATGTACGTCCGCCTGGAACGTCTTTTACCAGCCCTTCTACTCACATTCGCAATATATATATATCTTTCGTCAATTTTTCTTCCTTCATCCTCTCCACATGTCCAAACCAACGCAACATTCCTTTCTCTATAAGTTTACGTGTTAGACAGTTAAGTATGTGAAATAAAAATAATTAAAGAAAAAAATCGTTTATCTACTTTACAAGTTTTAAACTAAAGTATGGAAAGCAGGGCACATAAAATAAAATTTGTAGAGTACATTAGTAAATTAGTACGGCTACCTGATAAAGATATTTCCATACTTCTTAAATATGGAAACACCTGTTTAAGATAACTCTGCTCTTCCGCATTTAGGCATAGTAATGTTGATCTGAACAGAATTTATTTGACATTATCTAAAGCTAATAATACAAATCAACTTAGTTTTCTATGTAGGTATTATCGTATGTGTATGTATAGTGTATATTATAATGAATATGTGAGGGTGTATGTGTGTGTGCATGTGTTTGTATAAGTGTGTTCGCCTATAAACATAGACCAAAATACTATGATTATAATACTCGCTGCCTGTAAGTAATACAGAGAGTATTGTGAAGAGGTTCGAAATTTCACTGAAGCAGGTACTTGCCCATTAGCTCAGTTGGGAGAGCGCTGGCACGGTTAGCCAGAGGTCGCGGGTTCGAGTCCCGGCATGGATGGAATATTTAGCCTCTAAATAGGTGTTTAAAATTATAATACCCGTCAGACGACCCGAACAAAGATGTGGGTAAATTGTTATGTTTAGCATTTGCTTGAGGACGTGGTATTATTATCGACACTGAAGGAAACGTTTTCAGTTTTTTCATTTTTCGACTATATTACAATGATTTGCAAAAATAATTGGATAGGTACCGGTAACCCAGTGCACAGGGAAACTCGAATTAAAGTGTTGAAGGGTAATCGATGAATCACCGGAGGTAATTTGCAACTATTATCAGATCCACGAAATTAAACGCCAAAACTTAATTGAACTAATATTTTAATCCTGCCAAGGTCAAAAATAATATGTACTGTACTGTTTTAGGTAGTCATTTACAATAGGGAAAAGTAATTGAGGCGAGAAACTACTGTACGGTATGTCAAAATGGTTCCACAGAGGGTTATCAACGATCTTTAACTCAAGCACATCTGGGAGACGTTCTTGCAACCAATACATGTCCTTTAGGTCCACAATGTAGTCATTCAAACCGTAAACTATGACTGTGGGAAATTTCACTTTCTCTATTTCAAACCTTGGTGCCTCTTCCGTCCCATAGAGTCGAAGATTTGTCTCAGGTCCGTAGTCAAACTTCCTGAAATCCTCGTCGTTGAAACTTTGGGCATACTTCACGAAAGTTTTCTTGGAGGATCCAGCTGGGAAATGGGCGTATAGCCTTCTCAACGTTCTTAATGATATAGAACCAGGATCGTTGGAATCAGCAGCTGCTAACACTCCCTCGCATATAGGTACAGCTAAAAGACCTTTTTTGCAGGTGTATTCTAAAAGCTCTTGCAGGATTCCACCTTTAAATATTATCTCGTAGATTCCGAGTTGCGACAGCAGAGAGTTTAGCGATGCGATAGCTTCGCTGGTAGCTCTGAACAGAACAGAGCGAGTGTTCCTCATCTTCAAGGCAGGAGCTAAAGCGATGAACAATTTCACTTTATCGCAGTATTGTGGTCTTTCGGTGCACGCAATGGCAATCTCAGCGCAGCCTTGCGAATAGCCGATGTAGTTCAACTGTTTCACGTTTGTCACTTCAAGGACTTTGTCGATTTGCGCTGGAATGTCGTAGTAGCCGTTATCGTCTACGCAGTAGTTCCAAAACTCTTTGTCTTTGTCCGGGTTCAGAGTCACGTGCCGCCTTCCGTTGTAATTGCCTCGTCTATTGCCCACCCACAAGTCGTAGCAATGGTCAGCTAACATATAAGCTAGGCTTGCGTTAGTGCCTGAATCAAGCCACGTATCGGAGCTGAGTAGAAGCCCGTGCATTAAAAACACTGGTGGTTGAATGAGCTCTTCACACTTCTTACTGTTCAACCGATACAGGTTCAAAATGTATCCGTCTTTAGTAGTCACTTCGTACTTTTCGGAGAGGTATCCGTATTTCCTCGCTAGCTCTGTGAAATCTAGCAAAGAATCTTCAGGGTAACCCAGCAGTCGTTTTGAAGTATCACTTAGTTTCACCTTGTAGCTGACCGTGTCGTATGAGAACACTGGTATAGTTATCACTAGAAGAAGCACTTGTGTGTATAAAGTCATTTTGTAAATTAATAATAAATATTATAATTTTTATTTTAACTTATTTTTATTATGCAAGAAGGACCTTACGATAAAGCGTACTATTTGTGTGTGTAAAACTGTACGAGTGGAAATCTCATTTATAAGCAAAGACTACCATGTTGTTACAGACAGGACAGATCACTCACAATTATGTGTAATCAAATAACTCTATAGTTCCCTATAACCAATTACCACAGTATTTACATAAAGACCCATTAGTTAATCGATAGTGGGTCCGTTTTCAAATAGGCCACCCTAAAGTTTTAATGAAGTAACAACTACTTTCTTGCTTTGAAGATTAATTCTACTATTTTTATTTTTAATGCACTAACCCGTGCTAAGGACAACTTTAAAAACTATTTTATGTACGTAATACAGAGAATAGTGTAAAGAGGTTCGAAATTTCACTGATGCCGGTGAGTCGCACATTAGCTCAGTTGGATAGAGCGCTGGCACGGATAGCCAGAGGTCGCGGGTTTGAATCCCGGCATGGGTGGAATTTTTAGCCTCTAAATAGGTTTTTAAGATTAATTCTGTTAGACTTTAACAGTTCTTGGTCAGAGTAATTATGAATCCTAATTACTTAGACCACCATTTCAACAAACTCCCCCCCTTAATTATTCTTGATTCTGGTTTATCTAGCTCTCGCCTTAGAAATACAGTTTGCCATTAAGTATTAGTAAACTAGATTTTCCTGTTTTGAAGCATCTAGTGTTTTTTGAAAAATTCCGTTTTATATTCATCTTTTGTTTGGATAAAGTTGCTGCGACAATATCATTAGATCCTGCAATAAAACAACAGCTATTTCAGCAGCTTATCTAGCTAATAATTTTCTAACTAGGTACTCTAGTCAAAATAATATACTACAGTATTGCTACGTAATATAATCTTCGATAGGTAATACCTGCCTAGGTATTTAATTTGTGTGTCCATACGGCTAAGACTATACTAAGCAGCCGTTTAAGTCATCTTTGGTTACCCTTTCCCTTAGAAATTCTAAAATTTGAGGTCGAGGTTTACACAGTTAGAGTGTAACTGGAGACACTTACTTCAAGTGGCAAGTCTACAATTTTTTTTTATTCTTTGTCTTCTGCATGTTTTACTCGAGCAAGGCTACTTTATGAACTGCTATCCTCCGAACTCGTTGGTAATGGAAGAGAAGATCATTGAACGCGTGACCTCTAAAATAGCTGCATAATTTATAGATATTATGTGCGAAGGTGCTATTTTTTGTACCTCCTTTGCGCTTTCCGGTATGCTGTTTATCGATATATAGAAAACTTTTTTCAAACATGGAAAATTTTGTTAATTTTTTTATTTTATGTACATCAAAATGCAAGTATACTTTGAGCAAAAAGTTAATAAATAAAATAGGAAAGTTTTGCTCAGACTTTTTGTCTGTGTTAGTTAATTTCTTGCACTTATTCTAAAAATAAAAACTGCAGTCGTTTCATTAAAATGATTGTATGAAGATGAAGATGTATTGTAGTTAATCAAAGGTTGTAAATGGTCTTCGATATCAACCCTTGTATGTCCCCACTGTTGGGGCACGGGTCTCTTCCTGCATCGCAGGAACGTTAGGCCATACTCCACCACGAGGGCCAAGTCCAGGTTAGTGGAGGGTTGTAAGACAGTGGCAGTGACAGTGCCTTACTGCCAGAAGTTATTAAGCCGCCCATGAGGCCTCTGGCATGGCTGAACGACTGCCATTACATGACAGCCGGCACCGACGGGTTCTTCCACGTAGTCAAACTATTTTGTCAAACTGATTTGACCACGTGGAAAGTTCGTTCCTCGTGGTCAAATTAAAGCAATGATCCTTCCTGTGTAAGATTCTTAGTGCCAAAAAGTACAGTCAAACCACAGTCAAACTAATTTGTCAAACTGATTTGACCACGTGGAATTATGTTTCCGCATAGTCAAACTAGTAAAATGCCTTTATTCCGTACCGACCAACTAAACGAATCAACTAGTTGTTCCGATCGGAACTTAATAGGTGGTTTTATTCCTGTAGTTTGACTATGCGGAAACATAATTCCACGTGGTCAAATCAGTTTGACAAAATAGTTTGACTGTACTTTTTGGCATTTTGGCATTTAGAATCTTATACAGGAAGGATCATTACTTTAATTTGACCACGAGGAACGAATTTTCCACGTGGTCAAATCATTTTGACAAAATAGTTTGACTACGTGGAAGAACCCGCACCGACGGCTAAAAGTGCCCTGCGACGCACGGAAGCGCTCGAAAAAATGCAACTAGCGGTAGATGGTCTTAATTTCCGATAGTACCATAGTAAAGTTTCACTTCCGTTTTCTTGAATTTTTAGACAAACTGTATAGATAGTTAGTTAGATCTGAGATTTCCGCACTTAGCCTCATAGTTGGGCCATTGTAAGTAGCAAGCTCGGAGGTACTCGTACGTTAACATTTCAGACACTAGAGTTTCCTCACGATGTTTTCCTTCACGTTCAGCGAGTGGTATTGCTATTATAACTTCACAAATGTAATATACATATGGAACGTTGTATATCTAAAAACCTATTTAGAGGCTAAAAATTTTTTTTTTTCACCCATGCCGGGATTCGAACCCGCAACCTCTGGCTATCCGTGCCAGAGGTTGCGGGTTCGAATCCCGGCATGGGTGAAATTTTTAGCCTCTAAATAGGTTTTTAAATTTGTTCCTTAGCACGGGTTAGTGCATTAAAAATAAAAATAATGTAAACGTTGTGTATCATTTATAAATAATAATAAACTGTAACGACTTCAGGTGTTGTTTTATTTGTAGTAATATTAAAATAGAAAAACTGGATAAAACGGATAAGCAGGTAAAAAGTCAGATCTGTAGGCTTAGCACGCTGACCATTTTGCCTACTCTCTACTGTCACCTTAAACACTAAACAGTATTAAGATGACGTCACAGGGCGGTATCTCGCCAGTGCGAACATGATGATCGCGGGAGACGTCTCGACGTGCCCCCTTCTGTCAGTTTAATACAGTTTGTCTATGGTTTCCCGCAACGCCGAACATGCAAGTGTTTTTTTCTCGCATAATGACAGCTTAACTTAGAGAAATTTCTCTATTGCTGTCGAGGGTAAAGACAAGGCTTTGAGGTTATAATTTCTCTTTGTTTCCGTGTTTTTCTTTTAAATAAAACATTTAGTTTTTTGTATTTGTTGAAATTTTTTGGGCTCTATCGGCTTTTCACGGACTACTTTACCTCCTACAACGACGCCTTTGGCTTCGACTGTGGCTGAAACCTAACGTACATAACGAATTTTATTGCTAAAATGGCTAGGGCGTATGTAAGATATCTTTACGCAATGAACACTGAAAAAGAAGCCCGAAAAAAAAAGCGGACGGAAGTGCGAGAGTGGGAAATGTCCCTTCCACAGGACATCCTCGATGAAGAGTTCCTTCAAAATTATAAAATAAGTAGAGATATGCTGAATTATCTGTGCGAGGAGCTGCCAGAAGACCTACAGCTGAAGATATCTGACGGATATGCGGTGATTTTTAAAGAAATTGGATATGTACTACAACTTTTTTTATTTTCTTAGGTAAAGGTCAGAGGGCCTGTTAGGTCATCTGTTCGGAAGTACATGATACGTTATACAGTAAAAAGGAATAAATTAAAAAGCATTACTTTGTATCCCTTCTGAGTTCTCTTTAAAGGCTCAGTGTACTTTCGCACTTACATCCCTCCGATATGCACCACCGGGCGATACGAGGTGTAAAGTGTAAGGAAATGCGCGCCGAGATAGCGGTAAACTTGAAGCAAAGGAGTAGAACTTAAATATCGTAATATCGTTTACTCAGTTTTTTCGCTCCATTTTCAGTTGAGATTCAGAAAAAAAATTCATGACAGTTTGCTTGCGGAAAAAAGAAAACACGAGGAAAAATAAACGTTTCGGTATGTAGTCCAGTCATATATTTAAGCTAGTTGTCACTTCAGTCAAAACACTAAGGTTACACGTCTGTTCTTATGAAAAAAAAATTGTGATCGAAACGCATTAGAACCAAATGAACGAATGAATAGTGTTGTAATACAGTCGAAGTATACCGTTCGAGTGTGGCGAACCGAAAAAATATAAACATTAAAGTAATTTCATTTAATTGGCATCCCCATTTTGCCGCCTGCGGGATAGACTTTAGACAGGGTTTTAATTTCTCTTCCACTCATATCATGTTCGCTGTTGCGACAAAACTAATACTGCGGCAAAGAGTATGCCGCGGCGCCTGTCATTTTCCCGCATACTAGCGTGCTAAGCCTACTCTGGTCAAAGGGTAAAGTAGTAGGGAATGAAAAATGAGGGAAATCGAAGAATGTGTGACGTACATAATTTCAGTATTTGAAAATGATAGATAGAAAAAGAAATAAAAATGGTGTGAAGAGGAGGGTCTCCTTAGAGGGTCTGACGACCTGGTTGCGGTGGCAGGGAGTCACAAGACCGGGAAGCTTGGAAAACCTTGAGGGATATGTCCTGCAGTGGGTGTCAAATAGCGGACGATGAAGATTTAAGGCTGTGAGGATTTGTACAACACGAACGCTTGCGTAGCTTTCAACCAAAAGACGAATTAAATTTTCTGAATCTAGCTCAAACTAAGTAAGTAAGGCCCGCCGGTCACCCATCGCTAGGGTATTTTTCCGAGCGCGTCCGTGCTTTGCAGGGCACAATAAGCAGTTGAGGTGCCGGCTATCATATAATGGCAGTCGTTAAGCCATGTCAGACTGAGGCCTTATGGGCGACTTGATAACTTCTGACAGTAAGGCCCACCACTGTCTTACAAGCCTCCACCGACCCGGACTTGGCCGCCGTGGTGGAGTTATCCCAACCTTCCTGCGATACATGAAGAGACCCATGCCCAAGCAGTGAGGACGTACAAAGGGTTGTCATCGTATGGGTTCACCTTGCATGTAAGTGCCTACAACCAACAAGTGGGTTCAGTCCTTAAAGGATGCGTCAGCTAGTGATGATTCTACTGATATACTCTAGCTATAACAATATGTTATTAAATAATTATCTAGATTTCCGCAAGTGCTCTTTAAATACGGCCAGCAAATTGTTACCGTGGCAGGATATGATTTACATTATCTGCATTATATCACGCCATTTTAATGGCACTTTTATTTAATTATGATCGTAGTTACTCTGATAATTACTTAAATACTACGCATTCTACTGGCGACTGGGGATATCATGGGTTTGACTCTCGGCTCGCAGCATGACTTTGCTTTCTAAGTTACATTCATTTGTGAAGCTATTGCAGCGAAATACTCATCACCATCATAATTATCAACCCATTATATCACCACAGAGGGGCACGGGGTCTTTTCCCTGAGGAAGGTATAGGCTCTACCACGGGGGCCAAATCCGGATTGGTGGAGGCTTGCAAGACTAATGGCTGGTCTTACTGTAAGAAGTTTTCAAGCCGACCTGAGGCCTCTGACTTGGCTTAACGACTGCCATCTATCGACAAAAAGTCACTAAGATTTTTTGTAGCATTCTTTTATCCATTCTAGTAGCTGCGATTGTCCACAAGTAATATATTTTGAGTGTTATTAACAGTTTTCTGGTAAGCGCTGGTTTCTCATTCGAGATGTTGTGGGTTCGAAACACGACATCTCGAATGAGTCTAAGTTACGAACATTTGTGAAATAACGAAACCTGCATCGCAGGAAGGTTAGGCTATACTCCACCATGGGGGCCAAGTCCGGATTGCTGGAAGATTGTAAGACAGTGGCGGGCCTTACTGTCAGAAGTTACCAAGCCGCCGGTAAGGCCTCTGACATGCCTTAACCCTTTATAACCTTATCAAATTGAAATGAAGTCCAAAACCACTGAAAAATGCATACTATTGTGCACAGTGGCTATAGACTGCCATTCATTTTATGACGGCTTAGCGTGCTTTGCGAAGCACGGAAAAAATGCCACTAGCGGTAGTCACGGGACGGTCATCCAGGACCTGACCGCGCCTGTTGTTGTTTAACTCAAGTGATGATTCCAATCGTACATACCTATATACATAGCCTCACACCTGTATTCCAGAGGGGTAGGCAGAGACCAGGGACCGCCACCTGCCACGATCCTTACAGATCACCTTTGCTTAATCAACGTCCATAAGTCGTTGCATGCACGCATGCCAATTCCGGATGCTTTTCACCTTCCCCTTTGCTAATACATCCCCTATTTGGTCGATGTATGTCCGCCTGGGACGTCCCTTACCAGCCCTTCCACTCACATTCACAGTATATATTTGTTTCTTCAATCTTTCTTCCTTCATCCTCTCCACATGTCCTAAGGAACGCAACATTCCTTTCTCAATTCTAGTTACTACATCTTTCAGTCCACTACGTTCCAATCATTTGGTTCGGTTAGGCCACACGCGCTTCAGCTTGGTAATTTGTAAAGTATCAATTATAATTATACATACTAGAGAGCAAGATAATATCAATTAACCTGGCAATTACGTGCCAAAGCAATGTAATTGATACAATTAAAAATTACATAACATTAGAAATCGGAACGGACGTTTAACTATTATTTATCTATAGTTCCCAAGTAATTACTGCTGCATGAATTCCACGTGACAGATAACGCAATGGTGGTCGGACTGTCTTGTCTTTCTTGTGTGGTACCATCTCAGTACTGACCTTGAAAATAACAATAGAAAACCATTGTTAGTTTCAAGGTCAGGATTGAGGTGGCATGCAAAACTGATTGGATATCGATCAAACGGTGCACAGAGAAGCATAAATTATTGTATTGAAGTATTGTGAAGAAATCCTAACGTAGAAAATAACAATTAGAAACCATTGTTATTTTGAAGGTCAAGACTGAGGAGACATGCGAAACTGATTGCATAGGTACCGGTTACCCGGTGCACAGGAAAGCACAAATTAATACATGGAAATTCTGTCTATGCATTAAGAATAACAATGATTTTTATTGACGACTTCTGTGGCGTAGCGGCAAATAAAATAAGATTAGATAATTATTTATTTGCACTTTTTGACACAAACACACTTTTTCAAACAAACAACAAACCAAACAAAAGCTTAAAATAATACGTAAAAGTTATGCATGCGTGACTCGTCTGCCTACCGTGCAAGAGGTTCCGGGTTCGAATCCCGGCTGGGAACAAAAAAAAAGTCCACGTCTTGGATGTTTACATGTTTGTGATGTCGTTGTTTCTGGTTCCCACGACACAGGGTATCCTAGTGTGGGGCCAGAAGCAATGTATGTGCTTGTATGTAAATGTTATGTTATGTATTGTTATTTTAGTACATATTTAAAATGACAATTGAAACCATTGTAATTTTTAAGGTCCTGGCGTAGAAATTAACAATAATTTTCCATTGTTAATTTCTCAGAATTGACCTTGAAAATAACAATGGTTTTCTATTGTTACTGCTGTTCAACCGAAAAGTTTGGTTAAGGGAGGGCGGCCGTGAATGATAAGAAACTCCTAATAAATTTACTCTTATGAGCCACGAAATTAAAGACAATAATGTGATTAAACCAGTGCATTTTTAATGGAACAAATATCAATATTTATTAAAAAAATCAGTGTGCTGTTTTAGATGCTTATTTACTATATTAAATAGATATCGAGGCGATAAACTATTGTGTAAAATATCGAAATGATCCCACAGAGAACTTTGAGAAATTCTTCTTTCGGGAACTATTGAGATATGTTGCGCTATCCAAAGCACGTCCATTACATCCGCAATATTGTCGTTATCACCGCCAATTATAACTGTGGGAAATTTCATATTTTGTATTTTATATATTGGAGCCTTTTCAGTCCCATAGACTTCAAGATTCTTCTCAAGTCCGTAGTCAAACTTTCTAAAATGTTCATCGTTCAAACTTTGGGCGTACTTCATGAACGTTTTAGTCGAAGATCCAGCTGGGAAATAGGCGTTTAGCCTTTCCAGCGTATCCATTATCGTATTGGATCCTCCAAAAATGACTAACAATACTTCGCAAATCGGTACGGCTACCAAACTGTTCTTGCAGATGTGGTCTAAAAGTCGTTGCAAGACATTTTTGACCGCTATCTCGTAGATTCTTAATCCCGATAGCACAGGTTCTAGAGTTACAATAGCTTTGCTGATAGCTCTAAACAAGACAGAGCGAGTATTCTTAAGCCTTAAGGCTGGGGCGAGTGCTATAAACAATTCTACTTTGAAATTGTATTGTGGACTTTCGGAGCATGCAATGGCAAGCTCAGCGCAGCCTTGGGAGAAGCCGATGTAGTTCAGCTTTGACATGTTCGTCACTAGAAGAATCATGTCGATTTGGGCTGGAATATCATAGCGGCCGTTGTCGTCTACGCAGTAGTCCCAAAACTGTGGGTCTGTGTCAGGGTTGAGGGTCACGTGCCGTCTCCCGTGGTGGTTACCTCGTCTGTTGCCCACCCACAAGTCGTGGCAGTTGTCAGCGAGCTTAAAGGCAATGCTAACGTTGGGTCCAGAATTCAGCCACGAATCAGAGCTGGACAGAAGCCCGTGCATTAAAAACACTGGCGGTTTAGCTAACTTCCCACATTTCTTACTGTTCAACCGAAAAAGGCTCAAAATGTATCCGTCTTTAGTAGTTACTTCGTATTTTTTCGAGATGTAACCGTATTTGTTCGCCAACTCCATGAAATTTAGCGAATAATCTTCAAAAAATCTTAGGCGTCGTTCTGAAGTATCGCTTGGATACATCTCGTAGGCGATAGCGTCGTTTAAGATCATTGCAATAAATATTACGCGAAGAAGCACTGGGGTGGATACACAATTCATGTTGTAAATCAAAAAATTATCTAACTTTTGTAAGTGAGGTGAAAAATTATAAAAGTTACTTACTGTTTACACGAAACACTTTATCATAAAGCGTTTCATTTATGAATGTGAGACTAAACAACTGAACATATATATATATATAATAACTAATAACTACCATATAGACACAGTTATTACTTGTACCTATATCGATTAGATACTCTTAATTAGGCACCGGGTTTTTTTTAGTCTGGCACTCATTTAACGCCGCTGTCCCCATTTAAGAGCATTTTCTTAGCGATAATTATTTATAGTTAAGTAGCTGGCTAGCGTAGCAGTCTAGGCAGAGTTTAAATAATTTTAAGAATATCGTTACGTTTTATCTATGTAGGTGTCAGTCGTGTTGAGACTCTCAGCTAGGCTTCGTTTTGTTGATAATAAAAAAAAGAAAGTATTATTGCTAAATCTAGAGTTTCAATAAGTAGTGCACTACGGTAACCTATTTACCCGACTGCAGCGAAGCCCAAAAGGAGGGTAATGTGTTTAGTGCGTATGTATGTATGTATGTATGTATGTATGTATGTAAGTATGTCCGATTCTATGTTCCCTCATAACTCCTTAACCAATGGTCAGATTTTGTTAAACAAGGTGTCATTCGATTCGGCATCCTTGCGCGGGTGTCATAGGCTATATAAAATCATAATTATGCGATCAGAACCGTGACGAAAAATAAAATTCGTTGAGAAGCTTCGTTAAAGTACAGCTAGGAGCCACTAGATGGCTCTGTTATATTTAGTTTATTGAATTCGAATACTAATTTTATTGAACTAACCCAACAGGTGTGAAATATTTAAAACAGAATTTTGCGGATGACGTAGGTTACATAAAATCAGCATTAATAGAGAACCAACGGAACAAAAAATAACATTTACTTCTAAGCAATTAAAGTACCACTTTTAGCCACTTGATGGCGCTGCTATATTTTATTTATTCTAATACATGTGTATACTTAATTTCGGCTTTGGTCTACATGTAAACAAACCATTTATAGAATCGGTACAAATGCGGAAAGAAATAATTCCTATAAAGTGGTATGATCCTTCTAGATCATTCATTTAATTAAAAAATATAATTTTGTTTAACTACGCCTAACACGTGCAAAGTATTTAAAAGAGAATTTTGTGGGTGTCGTTGATTACATAAAATCAGCATTAATAGAGAACAAACGCAACACAAATAATATTCACTTCTAAGTAATTAAAGTACTGTAGCATTAGTTCCTCTACCCAACCACAGATGGCGCTGTTTGTGTTCTAAATTGCGGCATGGTTTTGTCTGAAGGCCCTGCATAATATTAAACAAAATTGGATAGTATTTGAGCATTTGACCAATCACTTCGACCAATACTGACTGTCCACTAATAATTGGCACGACTGTCGACTAGTGACGTAGTTAATATACCTCGTTTTGCACTGTGGTTGTGGTGGGAGTAGTACAATTACTAATCCGTAATCCTTAGTAAGTTTCATATAGCTTCAATAAATAGATCCCTAAGTACGTGCTGTCGTGCTGAAACAACGTTTCTCTTCTTGTCTGCTGAAACCCTGTCCTACAGTACCACTTTTAGCCACTAGATGGCGCTGGCATATATTTATTCTAGTACATGTATAAATTTACATAATATCAGCTTTGCTCTACATGTAAACAAACCGTCTATAGAAACGGTATACGTGCTGAAAAAAATAATGCCTGTAAAGTGTTTATTTCTTTCTACGCCATTCGTTTATCTCATTAATTTAAGAAATATCAACCTCATAGGGGGTAATAATACATTACTGCAGAGGCCGAGAAGTAAGGGATTGCTGGACGAGTTTGGGATAGACGGCCGAGTCGTAGACGAGGCCGTCTAGAACGAGTCCTGCAATCCCTGTTCCGGCCGAGGATTGTATAATGCTTTTCTCAAACAATGCGAGGAAATATTAATATTAAAATAATTACTAGGTAATTAAGAAATAATAGTTTAGTTTGCCGCCTTTTTTATTTTTTAAATACACTAACATATTTGAGCACCATGTTTAACCGCACAAAAACCAATACCATCGATTGTTTTTTTTTTAATCTTGCAAGTATGCTTACATAACTTAGTAGGTGGTTGGCTGTATGTAATTTTTCCTTGGTCAGTTTAATTTTAGTAAGTAAATTTAAAAAGTTAGAGCAGCGGACGGTAATGGATTTTCATACTTACTTTACTGGCTTAGGCCAGTAAAGTGAGGCGGGAGCCATAAAAGAGAAACTTTGTGGCTTTATTTCATGGTAATAACACAAACATTTCCGAGCATGTTTGAGAAAAAATAATTAATTTCTTAACACTGATATTAATTTCCTACTGACACTTAGACCAAAACTAACTGAACAAAATATATAAAATGTAGCATGTAACTCCTTTTCCCCTGTGCGGTCATAGTCAGACAAGCTGGGTTCAAAGAAGAAACAATAAATGATAAAAAATATTTGAACGCTCTCACTGGTAACCGAAGACGGATCCTCCGTGACCTCGTATCGTAGGACCCATGAAATTTTAAAAAATTCTAGCTCTATTCATCTTAACGAATTTTATCTCGTTTCCTCCGAAAATAAGATTATGATTTTGTGTTAGGTTTCCTGTTCACTTTTGAGACCAAAGATTGCTTATCTACACCTAAATATTCAGTAAAATTTTTCAATGCTTTAGGGGGCCACCTCAAGATGAATTTGTTATAGTTTCATTTTAATACCGGTAATATTTTGGCATTCAGAAAACCAAGATTTTGTATGTCTCCACGCCCATGCCACAACTCTAAATAACTACGCCAGGCCGAAGGCCGAGCCCCATCATGCGGGTGCGAGGAAACTTGCCGCGACGAGGTTGAAGGCCGAGCTCAATACAGGTCGCGGCACAGCCGAAGGCTGTGAAGCGAATACTCCCACGGCGATTCCAAATGCTGAGCTCTATTTAGGCTGATGCCAAATGGAGAGACTATTAGCGCGGCCGAAGGCCGCAACAGTTACTTAAAGTTGCTGTTAAGAGGAAACCTGTCGCGCCTTTATACAGGCCGCGGCTGAAGGCTCAGACCATTTATGTTCCCATTTACAAGTCCTTATTCTAAGTAATTAGCGAGACCGAAGACTGGGCCCAGCAATGCAAGCACGAAGAATTCTACTCTGGAGATATCGAAAGCTGAGCGCCGTTCAGGTCGAAGAGATAATTCGTGACTATTCCAGTCCCCACCTACAATCGTTAACATTAAATAACTAGGTGCAGTGTTGCGTTTTTAGGCTACATAAAAAACAGACAATTTATGTAAGGATAATAAAGAAAAAAATCTGTCGTTTCCTTTGCAAATATTCTAGATAGTTTAACACTATTAGACCATATTCATTATACTAGCTAAAAATATCGTACGACATAAATTTTTAATGCAGGCAGGTGGTACCTATGACTATATCAAACAAGTATATCAGTAAAAATATTTATGATTTGCCGAGACATGTCCATTGTCGAACAAAAGAAAATAAAACAATAAACTTAAATTCATTTAGGAAATAAAATAATGTAACGATTTAAAGCATGTAAACAGAACAGATGGACCTTTAAATTTTATCGTTTTACTGAGTCACTAAAAGGTCAAAAATAAAAAAAATATTTAAAAAAATAAAAGAACCCGACTGCAGTGATAAATCAACTGAAAGAGAAAAAATAAGATAATTTTATTTTCAAATGCTAATGTCGAATCAGAAGAGTTCATGCTGCTTTACTTGAGGGACCAAATAATTTAACTTTATAAGCATTATTTGCTCAAACTGTTGCATTTATTATTTTATATAAAATGTTGCAGTCGGGACCCATTACTGTTTGTTTAAAGTCTTCTAATGGGTCCCGACTGCATCATTTTATATAAAATAATAAATGCAACAGTTTGAGCAAATAATGCTTATAAAGTTATATTATTTGGTCCCTCAAGTAAAGCAGCATGAACTCTTCTGATTCGACATTAGCATTTGAAAATAAAATTATCTTATTTTTTCTCTTTCAGTTGATTTATCACTGCAGTCGGGTTCTTTTATTTATATATTATTGTCAAACGTCAGCGCTATAACCCAGTTTGGGTCTTGGCCATTTCGCTCGGTCCTCTGCATCTCTTCTCCATCGTGATGGCTTTCCCATCTTTTTGAGATCTTCCTCTATGCTGTGAAGCAACCATTTGACGACTTCTGTGGCGCAGCGGTAGCGCAACTGCCTACCATGCGAGAGGTCCCAAGTTTGATTCCCGGCTGGGGACAGAAAAAAAACCCCAGGTCTTGGATGTTACATGTTTGTGATGTCGTTGTTTCTGGTACCCACGATACTGGGTATCCTAGTGTGGAGCCAGAAGCAATGTATGTGCCAATTTGTATTGGTTATGTTATTTTTTGGCCTGCCCCGCGCACTCTTCTGTTGTGAAACCCATTTAGATATTACTTTCGCCGCTCTGTTAGTTGAGAGTTTCAGAGTGCTTAGTGCAAGTTTGACAGATCCAAACGAATAACTTTACTACCGCGTTAATCGAGCATTGAGTAGTTTGTACGAGTAAGTTAACCGTTCGAACTGGCAAAACGCTGTCACAGTACAACTCGCACTCGCGTATATTCGTGTTTTGGCTGGTAAACGTGTTCACTTCTCAACGTAAACCATTACAACTCGCACTCAGCAATTTTAATTTCCATACTTGTCGCTAGGTGGCGCTACCTCGAGCCATAGAAATATGAGTTTACGTGAACGCGATCGAGTAGTTAAAAAACTCGCACTTAGCACTCAGAATCTCACTTTGTCTCCTTATGTATGAGTTTATCCAGCTCATGGCATCCTTGTACGGTGAGAGCCGTCGTTTTCCCTAATGGACCGGAAGATTGTCGAAGATGTCAAACGTGTCTCCACCTTCTTTGTCTATGTCGATATCAACCCTTGTATGCTCCCACTGTCTCTTCCTTCATCGAATCAGGAAATCAAAAATTTTCATCCATTTCGCTCGGTCCTCTGCATCTCTTCTCCATCCTGATGGCTTCCCTATCTTTTTGAGGTCTTCCTCTATGCAGTCAAGCCACCTCTTTTTCGGCCTGCCCCCCGGCCTCTTCTGTTGTGGAACCCTTTGGGACATAGCTTTCACCGCTCTGTTATGCTTACTAGGTGACCCCCATGTAAGCCGTTGAGAGTTTCAGAATCTCACTTTGTCAATTTATGTACAGTGTGTTAGCTTTTAGAATATACCTCGGGCTTTAGAGTAGACTTCGGTTTTCGCCGAAAGCACACGAGTGTAATACTACTTCCTGCTCTGTATAAAACGTTTCTTGACTATTTTGAAAAGTTATGTAAAGTTATAAATGGGTCATTCTTTGGGACTCATTTTCTCAAGCGGCATCGCTTAAAAATAATGGAAATCGAAAACCCAGCCAGCCACTTTTTTTTTCAGGCATACCTATAATCATCTTTTAATTGGGTAATTCATAATTTTTAAATTACCTTTATATTTACTTTAGTTAAAAAATTAAAACACCCCCATTCTTTGATTTGCATGGAGAGTCCCAAACCCAGATCCAGTCACTTAGTAAATAATATATTTTACACTAAGCGCTACAGGCTTACCAAACAAAAAAAAACAATAAGTCCTAAGAAGTAAACGATGCTTTAAAAAAATATTCTATAGTTCTAAAATAATAACATTCACTAAAAAAAAAAAATGTAACTGTCCCGAGGTAGCCACTGATTTGCGTGGATCATTGTGAATTTGCAAGAGTACATCCCTTACGAGACGGACCATGTTGCGTCATTTGAATGCGAGTTACAACTAGTCGTGCTCCGACGGCCGGGCAGAGTGCTTGTGTGACGATGCGTCGAATTTCCGAAATATTAGGTAAAAATCTAGTTGCGTGGGCATGGTTTCTCAAAACTTTGATTTGCGTGGTACTATTTTCTCCGGTAACTGTGAATTTATTTATTGAATAATATATTGTAGCGAACAAATATTAGGTAAAGAAACTTATGCACAGATAATTTGCTCAAAAGGTATTTTAAGGTTTTAACATAAACGGGTTTATTTTGATTTTCGTGGTCGTGATTTGCGTGGTTTACGTGGTAGTTTTGACCCACAAAAATCAATTTTTAACCACGCAAATGAAATGTTTGAGTTTTTTATGATAATATTTTTTTATGTCACAGTTTATGGGTTTCTGATTATACAAATACCTTACAATTAATTAATAGCATTCGATTTTCTATCTATACCTTTAAGTATATTAAATTTGAATGTAATTTACATTTCAGACCAAAAATGCCGTTAACACGAGAAGAAAAATTGTAAGTTTAAAGAAAGAAAGAATGTAAGTTTAAGTCTATGATTGTGATAATAAAAAATACAGATTATGTTCCTACGAAATGACTGATAAGAAATGATAAGAGAAAGTGTTAATTTTATAAAAACTGTTTTTATTAGTTAATTTATCTTCAACTAATAATAAATAATGCTCGACTGATTGTGGTAAAAAACAATTTGTTTTAGTTACTTCTTTACCTATTATTTTATCTGATATGGGTGAAATTTTTAGCCTCTAAATAGGTTTTTAAATTTGTTCCTTAGCACGGGTTAGTGCATTAAAAATAAAAATAGTATAATATCATTTTCGTGGGGAGTTTTGTGATTTGCGTGGCATCCAATTTTTTAACCTCGATTATCTCTGTAAGTATATCGCTCTCCGAGCTGCCTCTTCCTTTAAAAATATTATTTATACGTATAATTTAAGATTCAGATGTCAATTTAAAAAATATTAAGTTTTAAAATTGCCACGCAAATCACCAAAGAACACCTTGCTCGAAGGAGCACCCAAATAACAATTTAAAATAAACCTTAACTTATTTCAATAAAATCGTTTTTTTTCGATAGTAGCCGATGTATATTCTAAAAGCTAACTGTGTGAGTTTATCCAGCTCATGGCATCCTTGTACGATGAGAGCTCGTTTTCCCTTATGGGCCCGAAGATTGTCGAAGATTTCGAACGTAAGTTAGAGAACATATTTGCAACAAAAAAAAAAACCGGCCAAGTGCGAGTCAGACTCGCGCACCGAGGGTTCCGTACAAACCTGTATTATAGACCTGAGTATTTGGTATGAATTTCAATTTAATACCTCTACGCGTTTATGAGGAAATGGGTAGTAAGTTTAAAATTATTAAAAAAAAAATATTATGTGATGTAACTAAAAATTTATGGTTTTCGTAATTTTTCCTTTATGTATGC
The DNA here is from genome assembly GCA_934045075.1 of Yponomeuta sedellus. NCBI lineage: Eukaryota > Metazoa > Arthropoda > Insecta > Lepidoptera > Yponomeutidae > Yponomeuta > Yponomeuta sedellus. The sequence continues at coordinate 5,176,488 of OW203742.1, read as the reverse complement.
TATAAGACGTTGCTTCGTACCAAATTTCAAGATTCTGAGTTCACGGGAAGCACCCTGTAGGTTTTGATTCCCTTGCAAGTGTCGAAAATTTGCGGCATAAACGGCTGTATCTTTTGATTGCGTTGGCTTAGAAGTTTGATTTTTTCACAGCTTCAAGGGACAGTAGACCTGAGTAATTGATATAAATTTCAGCTTCATACCTCCATACGTTCCTGAGAAAAAGGGTCTTGACAGACGGACGGACGGACGGACAGACGGACAACAAAGTGATCCTATAAGGGTTCCGTTTTTTCCTTTTGAGGTACGGAACCCTAAAAACTACCGGTAAAAAACTTCTCCGTCTCAAGTTTTGGATTAGAAAACCCAATTATAAAGACATCATATATTATGCCATGTGATGTGCCATAGCGTAAATCGTAGCACTTCAAACACGATCAGAGCGATTCTTGAATTAAGGTTATGCTTATGATTCATGCAAATACGTATATTTCTAAAAAGAAGCTACTAATTTATTCCACGGGATTGTCATCCATCTGACCGCGCGCTTAAAGCTCAAGTGATTGATTTCAAAGAGCGCTCGCACAGATAGCCAAAGGTCGCTGGTTCGAATCCCGGCAAAGGTGGAATTTTTGGCCTCTAAATAGGTTTTTTAAAAAATTGTCCTTGGCACGGGTTAGTGCACTAAAAATAAAATAGTATAATCGTGTGGGTACAGTGATATCATTCCGATGTAAAAACCTACCTGCAAAGTAGGTAGTCGAGGCTGTAAGTGATGCAATTTACTTAAGCCAGATGTCGCTGCCTGTACGTAATACAGAGAATAGTGTAAAGAGGTTCGAAATTTCACTGATGCCGGTGAGTCGCCCATTAGCTCAGTTGGAAAGAGCGCTGGCACGGATAGCCAGAGGTCGCGGGTTCGAATCCCGGCATGGGTGGAATTTTTGGCCTATATATAGGTTTCTTAAAAAATTGTCCTTAGCACGGGTTAGTGCATTAAAAATAAAAATAGTATATTTAATCACTTGGTTCGACTAGGCCACGAACGCTTCAGTAATTTACAGATTTTGTTAAAACCATCTAGACCATCCAGTCTAATCATCCGAACATATTTTAAAAACCTATTTAGAGGCTAAAAATTCTACCCATGCCGGGACTCGAACCCGCGACCTCTGGCTATCCGTGCCAGGGCTCTTCCAACTGAGCTAGTGGGGGACTTACAGGCATCAGTGAAATTTCGAACATCTTTACCTCTTTTTCTAGCCTCTACATAGGTTTTTAAAATTGTCCTAAGCACGTGAGTGCATTTAAAAGAATATACTCATGTGAATATAGTTTAGGATTTTTTAGAGCGTTGGCAGCGGAGCGGTAGAGAGCCAGCTTCTCAATCGGGAGGTCGTGGGTTCATTTCCCGGCATGTACCAATGACTTTGTTTTCTAAGTTATGTACATCGTGAAGTGATACTCGTAGTAGCTATACCACTTGCTAACGGGGAAGCAAAACGAGAGGAAACCCTAGTGTTTGAGGTGTTAACATACTCAGCGCTTGCCACGTACAATGCCTCAACCATGAGGCTAAGGGAGAAATTCTCAGGTCAAACTTCTTTTTCTTCAGGCTGTATTATGTAGTCCACTACTGGTCATATCCCTCCCCTAATGTGCGCTATAGCGCTATAGCACAGCAGTGGATACTAAATAATTTTAATTCAAACCGCAACATATTATATGCCGTCTGTACTCTTAGGTTAAGAAAATCTGTATGATTTCCATTTTTATGTACAATACAGTGTTCTCTAACAATCTATGTAAAAAAACACTTATTTAGGTTTAACCAATAAACAATCCAGAATTTCACAGAAACCGTGACTTATTGACCTTTACAAAATAAACTGTGTGTTCAGAGTTTATCAGGTGTAGAGTTATATTAACGACATTATCATCGTGTAGTATTTTCTAAGGTTAACACGAGCAGTAGACATAATTAAAACTGTTTTTATACGGATTTATGCTCGTTTATTACATTTTTTACAATTTTTCAACGAGTCATCCGGGACCACGGCACCTGAAAAAGTGCCGAAACGTTGGAAAATTGTAAAAAATGTAATAAACGAGCATAAATCCGTATAAAAACAGTTTTAATTATTATCATCGTGGTCGTAATAGCCTTTACGTCCGTTACGGACGATTTAAGCAGTGTCTACGAGTTTGGCACTTTTTTGATTAAAAAGTCAGTTCAGAGAGCGGCAGGCCAAACATGTCCTGCATGTAGGACAGATAAAGGAGTCGGCTCAGTATGAATTTGGTGCCTGCGTTGTAATGTCATGCAAAACTGACTGCATTATGCCAGTCAACCAGTGCGCATCGAAGCAACATACATGTGTTGAAAAGGAAATTTGTGATCATTATCAGATCTACGAAATAAAAGTCAAGAACTTTATTGATATTTTTTTGTTTTTATAAATCATACTTTATAAGCGGAGATGGAGGGACGACCTTACAACCTTTCTGCCGGACTGGCAGGAAGTGGCCATGAACAGGGAGGAATGGAAGACAAAAGGGGAGGCCTTTGCCCAGCAGTGGGACACAATCGAGGCTAAATAAAAAAAAATCATACAGAGGTCAAGGTCAATGGTTCTTTAGTATCCATTCAGTATAAAGTCTCACTATAAGTTTCTAGGTACTGTCTTACAGTAGGCAACAGTAGTTGAGGCGAAAGTTTACTATACAGTACATCAAAATGGTTCCATAGGGGATTATCAACGATCTTCAATTCGAGAAGATTGGGAAGTTGGTTGTGTAACCAGGTCACGTCCTTTATATCTACAACGAAGTCGTTCAAACCGTGCACTATAACTGTGGGAAATTTCAATTTACTTAAATTGAAATTTCCTGGCGTTGTAGACCCATAGAAACGAACATTCCCCGAACTCCCGTAGTCAAATCTCCCAAAATTATTAGAGTCGAAACTTTGGGCATACTTCACGAAGGTTTTCCTTGAAGACCCGGCTGGAAAATGGGAGTATAGCCTTCTCAATGTTCTCTTTGTTATAGATCCTGGGTTTTTCGAATCGAAACCATCTAATACACCCTGACATATTGGTACATTTATCGTTCTTTGGTTGCAAATGTAATCTAATAGTTGTTGAAGCGGTCCACCTTTGACTGTTAACTCATAGATTCCAAGTTGCGTTAGCAGAGGGTCTAGCAATGTGACAATTTTGCTGATAGCTCTAAATAAGACAGAGCGAGTGTTCGTCATCTTTATGGCAGGGGCTAGAGCTATGAACAGCTTCACTTTATCACAGTATTCCGGTCTTTCGCTACATGCTATGGCAAGCTCGGCGCAACCTTGCGAAAAGCCTACGTAGATCAACTGTGAAGTGTATGTCATTTCAAGAACCTTGTCGATTTGCGCTGGAATGTCGTAGAAGCCATTTTCGTCTACGCTAAAGTTCCAAAACTTTGGATCTCTGTCGGGGTTCAAAGACATATGTCGCCGCCCGTTGTAGTTGCCACGTACATTGCCCAACCACAAATCGAAGCAAAGGTCAGCGATTTTATAAGCAAGGCTCGCGTTAGTGCCCGAATCTAGCCAAGAATCGGAGCTGAGTAGGAGCCCGTGCATTAATAACACTGGTGGCGTACGGAGTGGTGGTACGCACAAATTACTGTTCAATCGATATAGTTTTAAAATGTACCCGTCTCCGGTGGTCACGTCGTGTCTCTGCGCTAGGTATCCGTATTTTCTCGCCAATCTGACGAAATCTAGAGTGGAATCGTCGACATCGTTTAGGACTCGCCTTGTGTTCACCGAGTAGGCGAAATTAGTAATTGTTACGAGAAGTATTATGGTCCTTAAGTAGGTCATTTTGATAAATAAAAATATTATATTTATTAACTTTTTTGTGTTACATAATAAGGAGATTTCGACAAAGCGTGCTATTTGAGTGTATGAAACCATATGAGTAGAAAACGTTTTTATAAGCCTAGACTACCATGTAGGCACCTACAGTTTTTACTTGCGTCGATTAGATATCCTTAACTAGGTAGCAGGCCAAATTAAACGTTTTACTATGGACTCAATTAATGGCTTTACACGTCACTTTACTTTAACTTACTTTGTTTGGTTTTTATTATTTTAATCTCGTGTTTCTCTCGGCTGTTATTCTATATTTCCTTCTAGTCCTCGGAATCCCAAAACTCGGAATTCAAAAGTCCGTCTCACTGGTTTCCTCCACACAGGGTATTCTAGCGAGGGGACCAGGCCTACACCTACTTATTACGGGTTGAACTTAGTAGGCCAATAACTCAAAGAATCTCGTTCTTATAAATTTCTAGTTATTTAGGCTTTATTTGTAACCCTGTATATACTAAAAGGCAAATAAATGAATGAATGAATGTTACCCACTGTTCACTTTCTCTGGCAGATGCCGGGATTCAAACCCACGACCTCCCAAACGAGCCAGTTTTCTCGTGGTCCTAGTGATTTGTGCTACCAGTAGGACCACGAGGGAGACCCATTTCTGTCTGTCCTACTATGTGCCTTAGTAGCTGTTGTCAATTATTTGGAACACTGTTTTTAAATAAATATATTTAAAATTAGGTACCTCTTGTCCCGGGTTCGAATCCCAGCTGGAAACAAAAAAACCCCAGATCTTGGACGTTTACATGTATCTGTTTCTGGTTCCCATGACACAGGGTATCCTAGTGTAGGGCCAGAAGCAATGTATGTGCCTGTATGTAAATGTTATGTTATTTTGTTTTTTTTTTATTCCTCTTAAGGCCTGCACAGACGAGGGACTTTTGTCCCCAATTGACGAAAGTCCCCGAATCGTGAAAAAATGTCCTCTGAGTACTTGTCGCGGACTCAACGCCTACGGTATGCGTTGAGTGAAGCGTAGGACATTCTGAGATTACGTTATGTTGTAATTTACATGAAGTTGAAAAAGACTTGGGTCCTTACATATTAAATTTGCGTTTTGTATGAAGGAACATAAAGTCGTTTATTTTTAATTAATCAAAGTATGTACCAATGCTATCTATGCAGTTTTGCCATTTCATAGGTACCTAGTTCATTTTATTAAAAAAATCATACGAACAGGGAATCTTTTGAATTAAGTCCGCTATTGCACGTTATTTTTATCACAAACCTATTATTTAAGTTTTATTTTAATAACGTGTTTATTGTGCCATAAAGTGAAATAAACAAACAAACAAACAAACAAACAAACAAACAAACAAACAAACAAACAAACAAACAAACAAACAAACAAACAACAAACAAATCAATATTTTTTTAAGACGGTTTGGACTGCCCCATCGGAGTCGATTTTTTTTCCTTGCAAGAACTATCCAAATATCGAAACAAATGATATTCTGTTGGAGACAGGTTCGGAGAGTACGATAGATATCTTAGGCATTCAAATTGAAGCTCTTCTAATTTGGTAGCCGTCTGTTCAGTGTGTGGTCTAGCGTCGTTCTGAAGCAGCATTGGCTTAGAGCGATTGACTAGCCTCGGTTGTTTAGCAACTAGCTCATCCATCATGGTTGGCAGTTGCTGACAATAGACATCTGCCATGATCTTCTGGACAGATTTAAGAAAACTGTAATGATCGACACCGGCACTGGTCCAGCAAACAATCACAAGTAACTTTTTTTGAGTCAATTTTCGCTTGGGCATGAATTGGCTGGTTTGCCATGACTCAGCCATTGCGATGAGATTTGTTTCACTCAGTTCGTGAGGTACCCATTTATCAAGCTTATTCACCTTCCTAATTTGCTTCAAGTGGTTTAAAACAGTTTTACCACTATCACTGCAGCCTGCAACTAACTCGGATGTGTTTTGATATGGATCCACTTCCACAATAGCCTTCAATTATATATTATCAACTTTCATCTCCGGCCGTCCACAGAGCTTCTTCTGAATTTCCAGAAAGAAAACGTTCGATGGAACCAAACCACACTGTGTTTTCTTTTGCAATACCGCCGCCATACACATAATTAAACTATTGAGCTGTTTCTGCAGCACTGGTGCCTCGGCGGAACTCTTAATCGTAAATAACGCGATATTTCAAGTACTCCATTGTGCGAGTTGAGCAACCAAAGGAATAAAACAAATGAATGACTGTTTTCGAAACTCAAATATACCAGTAAAATAAAAGAGAATTTTGAATTCTTAACCAAAGACGTGATATTGCAGATCAGAGTGGCCAGTACGATGAAACGCCAATTTCGTATAGGTAAGGACGTAATATTATAAATGTAAATTCGCTCTCACGCAAAAACTACTCAACCGATCATCATGAAACTTTGTACACATATTTTTAGAGGTATCAGAAGTAACATACAATGCTTTTGATTAAAATAAAAGCTTATTTTAACCGACTTCAAAAAAGGAGGAGGTTATCAATTCGACGCGTATATTACTTTTTTTTTACGACATATAAAAAGTTTTTTGTCAAAAAGTATCAAAATATAGCTGCTTCAACGCCATCTAGCATTCCAGTAATGGAAACCCAGAGTACTATCAAAAGTACTATAATACCATCGCACTAAAGTATATTTTAAATTTTGCAACTTCATTGTACGAAGAGGAATACATGGAGCACATTAAAAGTTTTGCTCTTCTGGCTAATCGGAACTATTTGAATTTCGAATGTTATATTTTTTTAAACTTTGCAACCTTCTTGGTAATAAAACAAAACAATTGGCGGGAAATCATTTATTAATTGTTTTTTATCACACATCAAAGTTCTACATACGCAACGAACATCGTCGAAATTAAGTCGAAAAGATTTTAGAGCGATGATTTTTTTATGATTTTAAAAATTCTTTCTCTCTGTCACAAACTGTACCGCTCGTCTTCAAAATGCTTTTGGGAGAGAAACACCTTGTTTGAGCACCGTAAGGCGATGGTTTGCCGAATTTGAGAGAGGTCGAGTTTCTTTACATGACGAATTTCAAGAAGGCCTTCAACTGCCCTCAACGAAAATAATGTGGCTAATGTTAAGCGTCTTATTGAAAAAAATACGTGGATTACCTATGAAACAATTCGAGGTCTTTTGGGAATTGGTTTGAGCCAATTTCAGAAAATTTTACACGAAGAATTTACAGTTCGGAAACTTTGTCGTCGTTGGATCGCTCATGAACTGACAGCGGAGCAGAAGTGGGCTCGCGTGGAATGGTGCTCACAGATGCTACTAAAGTACGACCACAGACATTCTAATGCTGTTTATGACATTGTCACAGGAGACGATACGTGGATTTATTGTTTAGAGCCCGAAAAAAACAGCAATCTTTTAAATGGTTGTTTGAAAATTGTTCTCATTTTCAAACGGCCAACAAAAGTGAGGCATGCGAAAAACGTTGGTAAAAGAATTATCGCTTTTTTTCTCAGCTACGGGTCCCATCTGTACAATTCCACTTGAAGATCAAAAGAGTGTTAATGCCGAGTGGTATTTGTTTACCCAGGGCGTTAGGAAAAGTTCGCGAAAGAGGACCGAAAAGCCGCGTTCTCTAACATCATGACAACTTCTTCACACACGGCCAACAGAACAAAGTAATTTTTTGCTTGCGAAAAAGTTCAACTCGTCACCCATCCTGCGCATAGCCCCGACCTAGCAGCCTCTCATTTGATGAGAGGTTTCACATTTACTAACTCTAAAGAGGCAGCAATAGCGTTCTATCACCACATAGAAATGGATCGATCGCATGAAAAAATGTTTGAAATGTAAAGGAAAGTATTTTGAAAAGCATTAAACATAATATTTTGGTTATAACATGTTGTTTGTTTAAGTTACGCAAACCTTATAGTGCGACTTCCGTATAGTATTTTTTTTTAAATTGATAATCCCAGCCAAGCAATAAGGTATATTTCATTATTATCATTATCAACCCTTGTATGTCCCCACTGCTGGGGCACGGGTCCCTTCCTGCATCGCAGGAAGGTTAGGCCATACTCCACCACGGGGGCCAAGTCCGGGTTGGTGGAGAATTGTAAGACAGTGGCGGGCCTTACTGTCAGAAGTTATCAAGCCGCCCATAAGGCCTCTGACATGGCTTAACGACTGCCATTATATGACAGCCGGCACCAACGGCTTAACGTGCCTTGCGAATCACGGAAGCGCTCGGAAAAATGCCACAAGCGGTAGTCACGGTACGCTCAACCATCCCGTACCTGACCGCGCCTGTTGTTGCTTAACCAAGTCATTGATTCCCATCACTCGGTTCGCCTAGGACACGAGCGCTTCTTCAGGTATATTAAATTGACATATTGATTTACTTCTACTGTAACGATCTCTGATGCTTACATGCAAGCTTCAATGCGAGCGAAGCCGGTAAAAGTCTGTAAAGACGTTTCTTACTTAGCGTACAGATAGATAAAAACTGAATTGAGACATAGGATACTTGATATCCTGGTAATTTTTCCCATAGAATATTTTCTAACGCGCCGAAGCAGCGGGTTAAACCTAGTGTATTATGAATAAAAATTTGCAATTATTGTCAGATCTACAAAATAAAAACCTATTTAGAGGCTAAAAATTCAGCCCATGCCGGGATTCGAACCGCGACCTCTGGCTATCCGTGCCAGCGCTCTTTCCAACTGTGCCAATAGGTGACTCACCGGCATCAGTGAAATTTCGAACCTCTTTACACTATTCTCTGTATTAAAAGGGGTGAATAGAAATCGCGGGGTGAAAAGAAATAAAATACAGAATATCTTTAGCTCGTTATAACTCATTCGTTCTCTATGCCTGGCTGTTAGTAAGTGTTTTTTTACTAATGGCAATATTAGGATATTACGTAGCAATACCACTCAAACGCCAAAACATTACAGGTTTAGAAATAATCAATCGCAAACAGCACCATAACGGTCCCGCGAAATTTTAGCTCCAAAAACTTTAAATTTTTAGATCGAAAGGAGGTGATTTGTCTAGGTGGCATCAATTACTTTACTTGCAGGTACGTTACATTTCCTAAATCTATGTGAGTTTAATCAGTATTTGTGATAATTATATTATATTTGCCCAAAAACCAGTTGCTAGTAAATTACCTTAAAATTCGGGGTGAATGGAAGCGGTAGAGGGGGCAATGGATCTGTAGAAAGGGGGCAATAGGAACACATATGGGGTGAATAAAAACGAATGAGGGTTGGAAAGAAACACATCAGGGGTCATCAGAATTTTTAAATTAGGGCTGTCACATTGAATTTTATAATATGTATAGGTACCTACCTACATTTTATTTTAACGCAAAAGATTGTAGATATTTGTTTTATCCTGCATTAAAAATAGATCTTTGTTCTCTTGGTTTAGTGCACATTACTCGTATTTTTTACAGGTATCATAAGATTAGTATCATCATGTAACGTGACTACAAACTGGACCCCACGAAGAACCGTTACAAGAAATATGATAAAGACGTCTTAAAAATTGCAGTGGAAAATCTTTTGTCTAACCCAAACGCTAAGTTAAATGAAGTCTTAAAAGAATTTAACATCCATAAATCAGTGCTTTACAGACATAAGACGAAAGACATGAAACGTAAGGTAGTCAAACTGCATTGACCGAAGAGACTGAGCTTCATTTGATGGCAAACAAAGAGACTGAGCTTCAGTTGATTTGTTTTTAATGGAATAATTTATATAAATTATTTGTGTTCACTTCCCAAAAAATACAATGTTTTATAGAAGTAAAAGTATGTTTATGTTTTATTAAATTATGTTTAACAAATCAGAGAACAAAAACAACAATCAGGTAGGAACACATAATTTGAACGATTGACTGCGAGCGAAGTCGCGGGTTTACTAGGCAGTTACCTACCTAGTAAAACAATAAATAATTTTGTGGCAGCCCTAGCATTTTTGTCTTTTCCCCACACACTCGTTTCTATTGACCCCAACTGCCGGGTGAATAGAAATTCGCTACATTTTTGCATTTTTACTGAAAACAGTCCTATGTTTCAATTAATAACTGTGTTAAACTGGGTTATGAAGTGTCCGGACACAATAATATTCCATAAAGTGATATAAAAGCATAGAAAAAACATCCATAAATGTATCCTAAAGATCAAAAAACTTTCTATTCACCCCATTTTACGGTACGTAAAATTGTCCTTAGCACGGGTTACTGCATTAAAAATAAAAATAGTATATACAAAATAAAAGTCGGTAATTCTTTCCCATGTTTTCTAACGCACCGAGGCAGCGGGTTAAAGCTAGTGTGTTATAAATGAAAATTTGCAATCATTAGCAGATCAACAAAATAAAAGTCCAGAAAGATATTGAATTGATCTTTTTAATCATACCAAGTTCAAGGTTAGTGTTTATGTAGTACCTATCCAGTCAGTAAGGTATCGCACTATAGCTTTCTAGGTACTGTCTTACAGTAGGCAACAGCAGTTGAGGCGAAAGTTTACTATACAGTACATCAAAATGGTTCCATAGGGGATTATCAACGATCTTCAATTCGAGAAGATTGGGAAGTTGGTTGTGTAACCAGGTCACGTCCTTTATATCTACAACGAAGTCGTTCAAACCGTGCACTATAACTGTGGGAAATTTCAATTTACTTAAATTGAAATTTCCTGGCGTTGTAGACCCATAGAAACGAACATTCCCCGAACTCCCGTAGTCAAATCTCTCAAAATTATTAGAGTCGAAACTTTGGGCATACTTCACGAAGGTTTTCCTTGAAGACCCAGCTGGAAAATGGGAGTATAGCCTTCTCAATGTTCTCTTTGTTATAGATCCTGGGTTTTTCGAATCGAAACCATCTAATACACCCTGACATATTGGTACATTTATCGTTCTTTGGTTGCAAATGTAATCTAAAAGTTGTTGAAGCGGCCCACCTTTGACTGTTAACTCATAGATTCCAAGTTGCGTTAGTAGAGGGTCTAGCAATGTGACAATTTTGCTGATAGCTCTAAATAACACAGAGCGAGTGTTCGTCATCTTTATGGCAGGGGCTAGAGCTATGAACAATTTCACTTTATCACAGTATTCCGGTCTTTCGCTACATGCTATGGCAAGCTCGGCGCAACCTTGTGAAAAGCCTACGTAGATCAACTGTGAAGTGTGTGTCATTTTAAGGACCTTGTCGATTTGCGCTGGAATGTCGTAGAAGCCATTGTCGTCTACACTAAAGTCCCAAAACTTTGCGTCTGTGTCGGGGTTCAAATACACATGTCGCCGTCCGTTGTAGTTGCCACGTACATTGCCCAACCACAAATCGAAGCAAAGGTCAGCGATCTTATAAGCAAGGCTCGCGTTAGTGCCCGAATCTAGCCAAGAATCTGAGCTGAGTAGGAGCCCGTGCATTAATAACACTGGTGGCGTACGGAGTGGTGGTACGCACAAATTACTCTTCAATCGATATAGCTTTAAAATATACCCGTCTCTGGTGGTCACGTCGTGTCTCTGCGCTAGGTATCCGTATTTTCTCGCCAAACTGACGAAATCTAGAGTGGAATCGTCGACATCGTTTAGGACTCGCCTTGTGTTCACCGAGTAGGCGAAATTAGTAATTGTTACGAGAAGAAGTATTATGGTCCTAAAGTAGGTCATTTTGATAAATAAAAATATTATATAAACTTTTTTGTGTTACATAATAAGGAGATTACGACAAAGCGTGCTATTTGAGTGTATGAAACTGTATGAGTAGAAAAACGTTTTTATAAGCCTAGACTACCATGTAGGTACCTACAGTTTTTACTTGCGTCGATTAGATATCCTTAACTAGGTAGCAGGCAAAATTAAACGTTTTACTATGGACTTATTTAATGGCTTAACACGTTACTTTACTTTAAGTTACTTTGTTTGGTTTTTGTTATTTTAATCTCATGTTTCTCTGGGATGTTATTCTTTATTTCCTTCTAGTCCTCGGAATCCCAAAACTCGGAATGCAAAAGTCCGTCTCACTGGTTTCCTCCACGCAGTGTATCCTAGCGAGGGGACCAGGCCTGAACCTACTGATTACGGGTTGAACTAAGTAGGCTACTAACTCAAGGAATCTCCTTCTTGTATTTCCAGTTTTTTTAGGCTTAATTTGTAACCCTGTACCTACTAAAAGTCAAATAAATGTATAAATGAATGAATGTTTTAGAAAACCTATTTAGAGGCTAAAAATTCCACCTATGCCGGGATTCGAACCCGCAACCTCTGGCTATCCGTGCCAGCGCCCTTTCCAACTGAGCTACTGGGCGACTCACCGACATCAGTGAAATTTCGAACCTATACAATATTCTCTGTATTACGTACAGGCAGCTGTTTTTTAATATTGTCCTTAGCACGGGTTAGTGCATTTAAAAAAAAGAATATATTGAATGAATGCTACCCACTGTTCACTTTCTCTGGCAGATGCCGGGATTCAAACCCACGACCTCCCAAACGACCCCGTTTTCTCGTGGTCCTACTGATTGGACCTACTTGAATTAGTAGGACCTCGAGGGAGACCTATTTCTGTCTGTCGTAATATGTGCCTTAGTAGCAGTTGTCAATTATTTAGACCACAGTTTTTAAATAAATATATTCAAAATAGAGAACCTCTTGTTTTTTTTTGTATTCCTCTTAAGGCCTGTGGAGACGAGGAACTTTTGTCCCCAATATTTGACGAGTCCCCGAATCGTGAAAAAATGTCCTCTGAGTACTTGTCGCGGACTCAACGCCTACGGTGTGCGTTGAGTGAAGCGTACGCTATTCTGAGATTACGTTGTGTTGAATACATGAATTTACATTAAGTTGAAAAAGAAAAGGCGTTTTAAATGTCAACCAGAGCGCAGGGAAGCATTACATCCCTATTTTTACCTAAGTATATAATATTGGGTCCTTACATATGAAATTTGCGTTTTTTATGAGGGAACATAAAGTCGTTTATTTTTAATTAATCAAAGTATGTACCAATGCTATCTATGCAAATTTGCGATTTCATAGGTAGTTCATATTTCAAGTTTTCCATTGTGCGAGATGAGCAACCAAAGAAAAAAAACAAATGAATGACTGTTTTCGAAACTCAAATATACCTACCAGCAAAATATATTTATAAAATTTAATTTGGAATTCTTAACCAAAGACGAGATACGAGATATTTCAGATCAGAGTGGCCAGTACGATGAAACGACAATTTCATATTGTAAGGACGTAATATTATAAATGTGAATTTATTTGTTACGCTTTCACGCAAAAACTACTCAACCGATCATCATGAAACTTTGTACACATATTTTTAGAGGTATCAGAAGTAACAACGATACTTTTGATTAAAATAAAAGCTTATTTTTTACGAAAGATAAAAAGTTATTTGTCAAAAAATATCAAAATATAGCTGCTTCAACGCCATCTAGCATTCCAGTAATGGAGTTCAAACCCAGAATACTATCAAAAGTACTATAGTACCATTGCACTAAAGTATATTTTAAACTTTGCAACTTCTTTGTACGAGTAGGAGTACATGGAGCACACTAAAAGTTTTGCTCTTCTGGCTAAACGGAACTATTTAAATTTCGAATGTTATATTTTTCGAAACGTTGCAACCTTCTTAGTAATAAAAAAAAAACAATTGGCGGTAAATCATTTGTTAATTGTTTTTTATCACACGTCAAAGTTCTACATACGCAACGAACATGGAATTAAGTCGAAACGATTTTAGAGCGATGATTTTTTAAGATTTTAAAAATTCCCTGTCTCTCCGCAAAACTGTGCCGCTCGTCTTCAAAATGCTTTTGGGAGAAAAGCACCTTGTTTGAGCACCGTAAGGCAATGGTTTGCCGAATTCGAGAGAGGTCGAGTTACTTTACATGACGAATTTCATGAAGGGCGGCCTTCAACTGCCGTCAACGAAAATAATGTGGCTGTTGTCAAGCGGCTAATTGAAGAAAATACGCGGATTACCTATGAAACAATTCAAGGTCAATTGGGAATTGGTAGCCAATTTCAGAAAATTTTACACGAAGAATTTTAAGTTCGGAAACTTTGTTGTCGTTGGATCTCTCATGAATTGGAAGAAGAAGAGGGCTAGCGTGGAATGGTGCTCACAGATGCTACTAAAGTACGACCATGGACATTCTAATGCTGTTTATGACATTGTCACAGGAGACGATACGTAGATTTATTGTTTTGGACCTGAAAAAAACAGCAATCTTGTGATTGGCTGTTTGAAAATTGTTCTCATTTTGAGACCAACTTTGTTAAATTTTTTCAATTTCAATTTTGAACAAAAAGTGAGGCAGGCGGAAAACGTTGGTAAAAAAATTATCGCTTTTTTTCTCAGCTATGGGTCCCATCTGTATAATTCCACTTGAAAATCAAAAGAGTGTTAATGCCGAGTGGTATTCTACTATTTGTTTACCCAGGACGTTAGGAAAAGTTCGCGAAAGAGGACCAAAAAGCCACGTTCTCCTACATCATGACAACGCTTCTTCACACACGGCCATCAAAACAAAGTAATTTTTAGCTTCCGAAAAAGTAGAACTCGTCACCCATCCTGCGCATAGCCCCGACCTAGCACCCTGTGATTTCTGTATTTTCCCCAAAATCAAAGATTTGATGAGAGGTTTCACTTTTACTAAGTCCGGCAGTGATAGCGTTCTATCAGCACGTAGAAATGGTTCGATCGCATGAAAAAATATTTGAAATGTATAGGAAAGTATTTGAAAAGCAATAAACATAATATTGGCCTTTTTGCATCTACTTATAGAGATGATTTATACAGCATCCAGTGGTATCTTCACTCACACTAGATGGGTGAAGGGACCACTCCGACGCTGTAGTAAACATAATATTTTGGTTATAACATGTTTTTTTTTGTGACGCAAATCTCATAGAGTCTATTTATTCTTACTTGTCCAATTTATACTATTTTTAATGCACTAACCCGTGCTAAGGACAAATTTAAAAACCTATTTAGAGGCTAAAAATTTCACCCATGCCGGGATTCGAACCCGCAACCTCTTGCTATCCGTGCCAGCGCTCTACCAATTGAGCCAATGGGCGACTCACCGGCATCAGTGAAATTTCGAACTTCTTAACACTATTCTCTGTATTACGTACAGGCAGCGACATCTGGCTTAAGTAAATTGCATCACTTACATCCCCAACTAGGTACCTACTTTGCATTTAGGTTTTACATCGGAACGATATCACTGTACCCACATGATTATACTATTTTTATTTTTAATGCACTAACCCGTGCTAAGGACAAATTTAAAAACCTATTTAGAGGCTAAAAATTTCACCCATGCCGGGATTCAAACCCGCAACCTCTGGCTATCCGTGCCAGCGCTCTACCAATTGAGCCAATGGGCGACTCACCGGCATCAGTGAAATTTCGAACCTCTTAACACTATTCTCTGTATTACGTACAGGCAGCGACATCTGGCTTAAGTAAATTGCATCACTTACAGCCCCGACTACCTACTTTGCAGTTAGGTTTTACATCGGAACGAATCCCGGCATGGGTGAAATTTTTAGCCTAAATAGGTTTTTAAATTTTTCCATAGCACGGGTTAGTGCATTAAAAATAAAAATAGTATAATCATGTGGGTACAGTGATATCGTTCCGATGTAAAACCTAACTGCAAAGTAGGTAGTCGGGGCTGTAAGTGATGCAATTTACTTAAGCCAGATGTCGCTGCCTGTACGTAATACAGAGAATAGTAGTATTTTCTAAGGTTAACACGAGCAGTAGACATAATTAAAACTGTTTTTATACGGATTTATGCTCGTTTATTACATTTTTACAGTTTTCCAATGTTTCGGCACTTTTTCAGGTGCCGTGGTCCCGGATAATAAACGAGCATAAATCCGTATAAAAACAGTTTTAATTACAGAGAATAAATAGTGTTAAGAGGTTCGAAATTTCACTGATGCCGGTGAGTCGCCCATTGGCTCAATTGGTAGAGCGCTGGCACGGATAGCCAGAGGTTGCGGGTTCGAATCCCGGCATGGGTGAAATTTTTAGCCTCTAAATAGGTTTTTAAATTTGTCCTTAGCACGGGTTAGTGCATTAAAAGTAAAAAAAAAAAATTAATCATGTGGGTACAGTGATATCGTTCCGATGTAAAACCTAACTGCAAAGTAGGTAGTCGGGGCTGTAAGTGATGCAATTTACTTAAACCATATGTCGCTGCCTGTACGTAATACAGAGAATAGTGTAAAGAGGTTCGAAATTTCACTGATGCCGTGAGTCGCCCATTGGCTCAATTGGTAGAGCGCTGGCACGGATAGCCAGAGGTTGCGGGTTCGAATCCCGGTATGGGTGAAATTTTTATCCTCTAAATAGGTTTTTAAATTTGTCCAATTTAGTAAACAAGATTCTACCCTCAAACTGTGACTTTTTAGTCCAAAACTTCCATATTTCCATAAATGAAGTAACCTGAAACACTCTTTTAGATAACACGCTGCCAATTTTATAAACCTAGTTCATGGTAGTTCACGAATTTGCGAGAAATGTCTAGTTTAGGCATCTAATTTCAAATTTAAGGTTAGAATCTTGTTTACTAAATTGGACAAGTAAGAATAAATAGACTGTAGTGCGAATTCCTTATAGTGTTTTTTTTTTTAAATTGATAATCCCAGCCAAGCAAAACGGTGTATTAAATTAACATAGATAGCTTTAATGCGAGCGAAGCCGGTAAAAGTCTGTACTCAAATAATGACTTAACGGCTTTACATGAAACTTAGCGTACAGATAGATAAAAACCTGAATTGAGACATAGGATACTTGATATCCTGGTAATTCTTTCCCATATTTTCTAACGCGCCGAAGCAGCGTGTTAAAGCTAGTGTGTTATAAATGAAAATTTGCAATCATTATCAGATCTACAAAATACAAGTTCAGAAAGTTATTGAATTGGTCTTTTTAATCGTACCAAGGTCAAGGTTAGTGATAATGTAGTATCCAGTTAGTAAAGTATTGCACTATAGCTTTCTAGGTACTGTCTTACAATAGGCAACAGTAGTTGAGGCGAAAGTTTACTATACAGTACATCAAAATGGTTCCATAGGGGATTATCAACGATCTCCAATCGAGAAGATTAGGAAGTTGGTTATGTAACCAGGTCACGTCCTTTATATCTACAACGAAATCGTTCAAATTGTAAAGTATAATTGTGAGAAATTTCAAATTACGTAAATTAAAAGTTCCTGCCGTTGGAAATCCATAGACCTTAACATTCTCCGAACTCCCGTAGTCAAATCTACTAAAATTATTAGAGTTCAAACTTTGGACATCTTCAGGAAGGTTGTCCTTGAAGTCTTAGCTGGAAAATGGGAGTATATCCTTTTCAATGTTCTCGTTGATATGGATTCAGGATGTTTCGAATCAAAAGTATCTAATACACCCTGACATATTGGTTCATTTATCGATCTTTGGTTGCAATATTCATCTAAAAGTTTTTGAGCCGATTCACCTTTGCTTGCTAACGCATTGATTCCAAGTTCCGTTAGCAGAGGATCTAGCAATATGACCATTTTGCTGATATCTCTAAATAAGACAGAGCGAGTGCGAGCGAGCGTCATCTTTATGGCAGGTGCTAGAGCTATGAACAATTGAACTTTATCAAAGGATTTCGGTCTTTCACTACATGCTATGGCAAGCTCAGCGCAACCTTGCGAAAAGCCGATGTAGTGAGTCTGAGTCTGTCACTTGAAGAATCCTGTCGATTTGCGCTGGAATGTCATAGTAGCCAGAGTCGTCTACGCTAAAGTTCCAAAACTGTGGGTTGTAGTTGCCACGTACATTGTTCAACCACAAATCGTAGCAATGGTCAGCGAGCCTATAAGCAAGGCTGGCGTTAGGGCCCGAATCCAGCCAAGAATTGGAGCTGAGTAAGAGCCCGTGCATTAAAAACACTGGTGGTTCAAGGAGTGGTTTAAGGAGAGAAAAAAAAATCGACTGTTAGGCGGTACGAAGTTCACTGGGGCAGCATTAGCATTAGTCTTGTATAGTATTCGGAGCCTCCATTTAAGCTAAAAAATGCCTGAGTTAAGACACTCTGCTCTTCTTTCAATATCGACCCTTGTATGCCCCCACTGCTGGGGCACGGGTCACTTTTAGAAACCTATTTAGAGGCTAAAAATTTCACCCATGCCGGGAATTCGAACCCGCAACCTCTGGCTATCCGTGCCAGGATAGCACGTATAGCCAGGTTTTTAAATTTGTCCTTGGCACGGGTTAGTGCATTAAAAATAAAAATAGTATAATCACGGGTCTCTTCCTTCATTGCAGGAGGGTTAGACCATACTCCATAATTATTATTACACTCGTGTCACAATGTCTGTTATCGAACTCCTCCAAAACGGTTTCACCAGCATATCTATATATATACGTATACCTACGATATAAAAGAATTGTGTAAGTAATTTATATAACTTGCTTCTTCTTTTTCTTCTTCAGGCTATATTAGTCAACTATAGTGCTGGACATAGCCCTCCCCTGCTGAGCGACATAGCGCAAGGTTGTGCCATCATTAGGGGGTAATAATGCACATAACTTTAATGCCCATATATAACTTTAGACGCTTATCAAATATATATTGGTTAGTCTGTTAGCGGCGACCGTTCCATTTTAAATCGACACTGAATCTCGCCAGTGAATTTTCGACTGTAGATTCTTGACTAAAGGTTCCATACATTTAATTCGTCTTTTACTCGGAAGCCGTGCTAGTATGTGAGTACCACAATGTCTATGCTGTGTAGGGTGGCCACACAACCTCCAATATCAAAACAAAGATATTTTGGGATGGCAAAACAAAGCGAATAAATGAAACTATTGCACAATGAAATATTTTTACATAGGCGAGCTTAGCAGATTTTGCCAACAAGATTTGTTTTATTTTATAGGTGTTCTTTATTTCTTGAACTACAAATTCAACAAGAAAAGGTCATTAGAATAGGAAAAGATATAGTTTAAACGGTAACTGCAAAAGGAAACTTTTTTTTTTAGACAAGTAGACAGCCTCTAATAGAAAAAAATCTCATAATATATTTTAAATGTATCACTTTTATTATATAATAATATATTTTAAATGTATCACTGGCTTATAACTTTTAGCTTACTAATAAAAACCGAAATTTATTAGTAAGCTAAAAGTTTTTTATTTGTTTACTCGATATTTTTGTTTACTCGATATTATATCTTTTAAAATTTTATGTCATCTTTTGGGTCAACTCGCTATCTTCATTATGGTGATAATAGTCCGTGATGAGCAAATGGATCACTTTATAATTATGAAAACTAAATTATGAAATGTGTATCGTAAGGCCTTTAAGAAAATCAGATATCCTAGCGATTGTAGACTTTTAGTCCGGATTTACTTACGGGTGTTGTTATATCGGAAAAGTCCGACCAGGTTTCGCTCCGATTCGCCGAGCTTAATCATGGTGAGCAGAGACGGAGCTCGCGTCGTCGGTTGCTCGTCTCACACTCCGGGCAACCACCTATCTCGGCGCCCGCGCCGAGATAGGTGGGGCGGCCATCATCTCGCAACAATATCCTAACGATGTTTTTTTCTACATTTAGCAAGTGGTATTGCTACTAAAACTTCACAAATATACATAATTTAGACAACAAAGTCATTGGTACATGCCCGCACTGGGAATTGAACCTGAGACTCTCACTTCCGAGTTCATTGTTCTACCAACTAAGTTACTGCCGCCTTGTAAACGTATAATCACCCTTGACCATGTCAAAACGTCGAATTTTAAAGTTGTTAAATTAACTGAGAATTGTAATTGCAATTAGACCCGCTAATTGTAGAATAGATGTAACTAAATTTATTAAATGTGTACTATACAATTCTGTACGCTCATTAAAAATATTAGATTGTGCGAGCGATATGAATGCAAAACGTAACAGTAACCTTAAAAAGATTCCATCCAGAGAACTTATCACGGCCTTATCACTGAAAATTATCTCTTCCAGACATAATTATCAGTGATAAGGCCGTCGTCTGTACTTTTGAGTTGTAAAGTATTTCCATTTCTCTATCTTTCTCTACCTCCATCTATCTATATATGTATACAACTTAAAATAAAAAAAAACTAATGAAACATGGAACTCGGCTGCTTGCTTTATAAAAAGTCGACTTCACTAAAAACTACTTAAGATGGAGTTAAGTAGAGTTGGTTATGTAGAGATGGCTTATGACAAGATTTGAAACCCTAAATAATACACAAATTATACTATTAAATTGAAATCAAATGGAACTACACATGTTCCGCTGCGCTTACTGTGTTTGAAAATGATTTTAAAGGCATTCAAAGATAACATAACATTTACATACTGGCACATACATTGCTTCTGGCCCCACACTAGGATACCCTGTTTTTAAAATGTTTGGTGTCTTTTTTTATTAATTAAAAAATCAATAAACCTGATATTTGACTTGTTTTTGTTTTAAATGTTTAAATGGCAGTCGTTAAGCCATCCCAGATGCCTTATGGGCGGCCTGATAACTTTTGACAGCAAGGCCCGCCACTGTCTTACAGTCCTCACCAACCCGGACCTGGCCCCTGTGGTGGAGTATGGCCTAACCTTCCTGCGATGCAGGAAGAGACCCGTGCCTCAACAGTGGGGACAAACAGGGTAGAAATCGAAATGTTTAAAATTCCCAATTGAAATAATGACATTAAATTTATATAGCCACAATTTAATGTAAATAAATAAAATTCAAAGTCTTGACTGACTCACTCATCAATTCCTAGCCTAAGCGGTTGGACCTGAGAAGCTGAAATTTTGCACAGAGGGTCTATATACTTGGGCAGGTCAATAAGTCCGTGACTTTTTGCATTTTCAACTTCTTTTGTAAAAAAGTAAATACTGTATAGTCAGCAACTATTTTTAGACGGATTACTGTCAAATTTACAACCGGAGTGCTATTCACTAACGCCGTTCGCTCGTGGGTTCGATCGAATTCGTATTCAGTAATTTAAGCTACCCCAGCGCTACGGCGGTGAAGTGAACTAGTTGTGCAGGTGGGATATTGACCTTTATTTCTATGAAGTTACGTTTAAAACAAAGAAAGTTCGAATCTCGACTCTATTACATCTGTCAAATAACCCTTTCGCGTACAACGGTAAAATAATTACTAAAATATTTTTTGCCGAGGGTAGTAACTGACAGTTAATGCTTTCAAAAAGAGCCTGTCACCTCAGTCATCCGAGACCACGGCACCTGGAAAAGTGGCAAAATGTCGGAAAATTGTAATAAACGTTTAAAATCCGTATAATAAAAGTTTTGATTAAAATATGATCTTTTTTTCAAAACTATTTGTCAATTAACAGGTAGTTAGAGTGCTTTGATTTTCGCTCTCAGCACCGCTCGCAAACTCTAGGATTTATGCAAATTCAATCGAAAAATTTTACTGACTTCCACTATTCCTCCTTCTTCGTTAGTCTTTTTTTGAAGTCGATTTATCTAATTTTGCATTTTCAGCTTATGCAAGTTATCATTTGGGGATATTGACCCAAAGACCCCAGGGTAAAGGTGAAAATATTATTAATATTAAGCATTGATAATCCTACTATAATAAGGCCGCCAATTGTAGTGTACTATGTTATTATTTAAGTCTCTTATGTAATTCTTGGTGAACATGGGATAAAGAATATTCTGTCTATTTCTATATAATATTGCATATGTCAATGTTTTTCAAGTAGTTTAGATGATTGTTAGTACTCAATTAGACAATAATGGCTGATTGGAATTACATGAATTATGTACAGATAGACGAAGCTCTGAATTGAGACAAAGTTTACTTGATATCCCGCCAACGCGGTCTGAACTAATCCTGCGCAGACGAAGTCGCGGGCACCAGCTAATTTACCATATTGGCATTAGCAAGAAGTTCGTGTACCCATGAAAGGGTTAATTCGATCGTGAGCTCACATCACCATTCACATCACACTCACTTGTGCGTGACGTTTAATTCGTATTCAGAAGCAAAATACGCACAAGTCACAAGTGATGTTGCCATGGGTTACCTATTAGGGATGGAACACCAATGTTTGTCAGTCGAAAAGTCAAATTATTATTTTGTTCAGCTTAATTAGCCAAACGCTGCCAAATATTTCTTACAAATAAATCGTTCTGCTTCATTTTTTTAAAGTCTAGGCCTTTTCTAGTTTTCGAGTCTACGTCTTGTGGATAAAATATGTTATATTGTTGACCAAAGAGTACCTACCTACCCACCGGTGAAGCTTTCTTCTTCTACAGATAAACAAAGGTAACCGCAAAAATGTATTTTAAATATTTCTAACCGAGACATTGGCTTAAATTTATCACACTTATGTATGATTAATCAATTGTATAGGCAGTACAAAATGCTTGAAATACGTTGTAACAAATTTCACATTGTGTATCATATAACCTTCCCTGCTTAAAAAAATCACGAAATTTTATTCCAGTTTGAAGCTCAATCAGCTATTTGAAGGCTCCTGACACCAACATACGCAGGTGCTCCATCAGAGGTAATGATCGCTATTGAGATATGTGCGGAAATGTGATTGGGACAATATGGCACGGTTAGCTCTACATTGATTTTGCACGATGTACATAAAGGGGATCTGAGAAAACCACAAAATCTACAACGGATGGGATCACAAATCCCAGACCAATATTCGTCTACCTAAGGACGAAATCAAAAACCTTGGCCAAGAATTTGAAACCTTTTATGAAAGAAACAGAGGGGATATTTAAAAAAAACATAAGGTTAGTACTCATAGTAACGAAGAACCTTGCCTCAGCAAACGTGATTTGGTACATTAATTCTTGGCCCTGCCATCAAAATGACATCTTGCAATCAAGATGAAACTAGTAGAAATACTAGTTTCCTATTGATATTAAAGTAATAACATTCTTAGATTGTTCTACAAATTTTTTTATTTTAATTATGAGTCCTTGATGTTGTATTGGTAAACACATTTTGCGTACTAAATAATTGGTAGTTATCTTATCATCCATAAATCTTTTCCAGACTTCTGATGCCGACTGAAATATTTCAAGGATTGCTACTTCACTGAGAGATGTCTCCCATGACAGCCATGTGTTTAACAAAAACCCTATAAGGCACCATCTCATCAATGTGCTGAGCTCTGTAAAAAGCGAGGCTTCACTGGGTAAACAATTAGCTAAATCTATTGCAATTTATATATTTTAACAGCCTATACTTTTATTGTACTACTTCTGAATTAAATCTGTATTTTCTAGGTGACTCACGCTATACTCCGAGAGAGCATAGATAATGACAACTCTGGTTGAGGATACTCCAGCCCTCGGTAGAAGAATTAAACTAAAAAGCAATGCATAGCATGTAACAGTTCTTGATGCCCCCCAAGGAATGGTCCCCACCATTCCCTAGATGTCAATAATCGAGAATTACAAAAAGAAATGCAGATTGTGCATCATCTCGAGATTAAGGTGGAATAATAAAAATAACGTAGCATTGTTTTTAACCTGTTTTAGCAAAATGGTGTTTTAGACCATACTCCATGAATCTAGACGGTGAATTTTAAAAATAATTATTAAGTTACTGTTACTTTAGAAATGCCACATATTTTTACACGAAATTTCTGGAAGATTTATTTAAATTGGTTGATTTAAATTTGAAATAAATATTTTTTACTATAAATAAACAATAAAAAATGTAGTCTTTACATTTATTAAATAAAACAAATTGATTATTCAAATTATTGTTTTAAGTCACCAACATTATACTCATTAATAACCTGCAACAAGCAAGGTACGTAGGTATATAGGTATAATCCACAGCACATTATAGTCATTAAATCCAGACTGCATGTCGACCTTTACACGTATCATTCTGTACAGTTGGGTACAAATCGAAAATACTCATAGGTAGTACCTATATGGTAACACTATTATATGCCAATGAGAAAATTCAAATTTGAGCACAACCTCTATGATCTGAGGGCACAACCCTGTATTTTAGGACCACCACCAACATGATACATTTTTGTTATTTATTTGGTCAAAGTAGTTTGTGATAAGTGACATCTACAAAACAACATTTAAAATCATTACCATTATTTTATTATGCTAATGCATAGAAATATTTAAACTATTAAGTGCCAATTACTCTTTACTTGCTACTAGATTGAATTGTAAGCCAAGGTCGATAACACTATCAGGCATCAAAAGTTATAATTCATTCTAGTAAAAGAACTAGTTTTAGTATAACGAAATAAACTAATTTAAAAACGTCTCTTTAAATATGAAACTATAAAATTATAACTTACTATTTGACCTCCGAAAACATCTTGACGACCTCTGTGGCGTAGCGGTAGCGCAACTGCCTACCATGCAAAAGGTCTCGGGTTCGAATCCCGGCATGGGTGAAATTTTTAGCCTCTAACTAGGTTTTTAAACACTTAAAAAGAACGAATCCTTAGAGCTAAACAAAAATACGTTCCGTTTTTTTATTTCGAACTTAAAATGGGAGCTTGAAATTAAGTTTAAAAGTTGATTTGATATTACATATTCCATTCCCAACACATAAGTATTTTTTTATTTCGAACTTAAAATGGGAGCTTGAAATCAAATTTAAAAGTTGATTTGATATTACATATTCCATTCCCAACACATAAGTATTATAATTACACGTATTGAACACCTACGATGATTAATAATTACACTAATATTAAAACAATCCATTTGTTGCGCTTTCAAACAATCCAAGTGCATTAGCCACAATTCGGAACGCGCGAAGTGAGTGATACAGACAGGCAATATTAAAAAATCTTCGTTAACGTGCGCGCGTGCTCAAAGAAATGTAGGTTAGGTACGCTTAATTTTGTGAAAAAGATGGTGGTACAGTGTATTGAGTGATTGTAAGAAAAATTGGCTCACACCTAGACGCTGTGAAGTATATTGACCAGCCCAAGGGAGCGAAGAATACGATCGGCTACTGCTACTACCAGATCACGGATGATATTTATATTGAAGATTTAGTGCTCAAAGGGTGATTTTCAAGACTAGTATGTACCTATGAGTTTTTTTCTAAATACATGGCATACTGTTGGTACGAAGTTGTCGGTGCGCGTCTCCGACTCGCATTTGGTCGGTTTTTTATGATTTTCATAACGTAATTTGATTTAATACAATTAATATATTATGGTTTAGTACTATTTACTTAAATTTTGTTTTATTTTACAGCCCTCGTCTCTCAATCGGGAAGATAAGTAGGAATGCGTATGTCAATATAAGGTTGTGATAGAAATGTGACGTCTTTAGAACTTCATAAGGGCTGGTACTTAAGTATTTCTCAACGTCTTACTGACGTTTTGTGATACTACATAAGACGTACGATGCACGGCATACATATGACGTCACTTGCACGTCATATGGTGTCGTATCTCCGACGTCTTCAACTGACGTCGTAAGGCTGTGACAAATTCACGTCATCTGAGGGTTAACCCGACGTCGTAAAATGACGTCTTTTACGTCGAAGAGGACTGTATATGGACGTCAAAATGACGTAGAAATGCTACCTGGGCGTAATACAGAGAATAATGTAAAGAGTTTCAAAATTTCACTGATGCCGGTGAGTCGCCCATTAGCTCAGTTGGAAAGAGCGCTGGCACGGGTAGCCAGAGGTCGCGGGTTCGAATCCCGGCATGGGTGGAATTTTTAGCCTCTAAATAGGTTTTTAATAATTCATGTTTATAAAATTACTCAATATCTGTGACTTTGAGTACACAAAGTTTATCCAGATTGAATATATTTATTTATATTCTTTTTAAGGCACTAACCTGTGCTAAGGACAATTTAATAAAACTATTTATTTAGAGGCTTAAAATTCCACCCATGCCAGGACCACTGGCTAACCGTGCCAGCGCCCTCCTGATAAACTGAGCTTATTATTCCGGTATTTACACTATTTCATTCGGTACGATAGCAGTTATGACTACCATACCTCAGCTCCCTTAGCGCTGCATGCCGCTCACACCGGGTACCGGCAGAATACCAGCGCTGAAGTTCTTCCTGAACTTTCAGCACATGATGAGTCGGAGCCCATTCACATTTGCCACACCTAGGTTGATCACTCCCAGTCCATTACATTGCCTAGGTACACTACAGTACCGTGTATGACTTATCTTCTGAGTTTTTTTGCTTTTTATGTATGCTACTGTTTTATTATTGCTTTGGACTGGTATTTATTTATTTATTTATTTATCTATTTACATGAATATTGTAACATAACAGTAAAATTACACCAAAGCGTTACAATATTATATCAGAGCACTACCTTTCATACATCTTCTAGCATTCTCTTACATACCTTCACCACACTTTCAATTCCATCCGCAAACAAATCACACTCTGGTGCTTCAGCGAGCAGGGCACAGAGTAGCCGCAGCGCGCGCGCGACCGGCGAGCACTGGTACTGGTTTTGTTTTGTATTGCTATGCATTGTATACGTGTGTGTCTTATGTGAATAAATGTTTTATCTATCTATCTAAAGTACAAAGTACTGCCGGAGGTCGTGGTTTTGTTTGGATGCACATTTGAACAAATACATAGCCTCAGTATCAGTGTATTTACATCTTTGTCACCTAGCTGGTTTACCTAAACCTACTTCGTAACATCACAAACATAAGGCCACGCCGCTCGTGGCCTAGGCGAACCGAATGATTGGAATCAATCACTTGACTTAAGCAACAACAGGCGCAGTCAGGTGCTGGATGGGTGACCGTATCGTGACTACTGCTTGTGATATTTTTTCCGAGCGCTTCCGTGCTTCGCAAGGCATGCGAAGCCGATAGCGCCTTCTGTCGCGCAATGGAAGTCGTTAAGCCATGTCAGAGGCTTCAGTTAGTTTATCCTGTTTTCTCCGCACTCAGCCTCATAGTTGGGCCATTCTGAGATCACTCCAGCCAGCCAATCTTTTTTCAGAAAGCCAGCAGTGCACCCAGGTCACTGCTGGCCTCCCGAAGGATCCCAGCTTTCCTATCATCGATGTTCGTTGCACTTCCACGCTCCCTCAGTGAATGAACACGTCGCGGGTAGTTCGTCTTCCTTGAGGCATAGTCGACATAACGGGATGTCGGTCAGTCCCATAGCGTGGAGGTGTTTATTCAGTGTTCAATGGCTCGTCATAAGTGCCATGGCTTTGCGCAGATCGCTGCATGTGAGGCGTTTCGATATTGTTGGTAGGGCCTCTCTGGCTTGTTTGCATTTCGTTTCTGTTTTCCATAGTTCAGCTTGATGGGTTTCTGTTTGCAATCTTAATGTCGGAGGCCTTATGGGCAGCTTGATAACTTAAGGCCCGCCTCTGTCTTATAATCCTCCACTAACCCAGGCTTGGCCCCGTGGTAGAGTGTGACCTAACCTTAAGAGACCCGTGCTCCAGCGTGTGGACATACAAATGGTTGATATCAAAAAAGGGCACCTCTGTATCCCAGAGGGGTGAGCAGATGCAGGGACTGCCAGTTGCTATTATACGATCCTGGTTAACTACTATCACTTCATCGCAATTTATTAGTCGTTGCATGCGAGACGGTTTTGGGTACGTTTTATCCTGCCCTTTGCTGACACGTCCCCTATTCGACCAAATACGGGTCGAAGTATGTTCGCCTGGAGCGTTTCTTACCAGTCATTCCACTCACATTCGCCATTACACCCATATTATATTTATTCTTTCTTACTTCATAATAATTAATGTTCTTAAAATATACAGTATATGATATACACCCCACTGTAGAGCACAGGTCTTCTTTCAGAAAGAATATAAGCTTGATCACCACGCGTGCCCACCTCAGATATGCGAACAGCGAGTTATATGAACATATCAGCCAGTCAGGTTTCTTTACGATGTTATCATTCACAATTAGCGAGTGGTATTTCTACTTTAACTTCACAAATGTGCCTGAGATACATAACATTACTATAATAATACTGGTTTCAACAAAAAATAATGAGTTATCTTCTACATTATGGGATTCGATCGTGAGTTCACCTAAAGGAGAGTAACTTTTGATTTTGACAGATGTAATCGAATTCATGTGCGAGTTCATGATCGAAGTGAGCTGCGAATCGAACCTTCAGAATACCAATTTCATTGACATTTGTAGTTCTCTTCACCGCCGTAGCGCCAGTGTAGAATTAAGTCTTGATTTAAAAGCAAACTATTCGTTTGTGTGTGTGTGAAGTGTGACCAGATGCTGGCCGGAAAATATTGACAAAGTTTGGAAAAACTGGGTCTAACCATGACGGAGTAAAAATATGAAAAAAATACGTTCTATGCGTAAGTACGTTCATATAACACTTTCTATTTAACATTACATCGAGTGTAAATTACTGTGTCAATGTTTTTATCTGTAAATAGAAAAAAAAACAAATAAAGAAACGGTAGTCTACTTGAAAACACACTCAGTGTTTTAACGGTGTGATATTAGTAGCTTGTCGATCACACGCAAAATACTAAAGATAATATGCTTTTGGATTTTTCCAAAGCTGTCGAAACTGTCTCTGTTCCCATTCTGCTGGATAAACTAGAAACTATTGGAATCGGAGAGTTGCCCTTTCAAGGCAATGTAAATGAGCGACAAGTTAGGATTGGTGACTACACGTATGATATAGGCGTATGGCGTGCTCCCCAGAATTCCATGTTATGTCTTGAAAGAGCTTACGGAGCTGTGATAAAAGTAATACTTAGTGGTTCAGTCAGATACTCGATTACACTTTTATATTGAGACTCGATTGATTTCCTCACAAAATTATTAAACAGAAACAACACATCTATGACCTACGTTCCCCTAGTACTTAAGAATCGACAGAGTATACCAAACGTTAGCCCATAGAACCAAACTTTCCCGGTGTCATTTTTATGTAGTAGGTTCATACACTGTTAATAAATAAAAAAACGTAAAGCCCAAACAACAAAATAGTTCCTTCGTCTTAACTATTTAATAACGGAAAATCTACTAAAACCCATACAGTAAAACCTAGCCCACAAATAAAGTTATCGTACCTCATCTTTCTCTTCTCATTTGTTTCAATTTATTTTTCCTATAGAGACATACATAGCACGAACACTCCCCGTTCACACAAACACAATACACATACGAAATTACCCCACCCCCGCCCCCCCCCCCCCTCTTTCCCTCATGCTCGCTACTTTACACACGTTTACTTACCGTCCATTACACTGCACCTATCAATTTTTTGCTAAGGTTAAAATAAGATAAGAATATTGTTAATTTTATTCATTTATAATTTCTAATTACTTACAACTTATTGTGTAACCTTATTTAATAAATGCATGTCCTAATTATACAGTGTATATTTGAAATCTAATGGTAGTTGGCGTTGACGTCTGAGATACAGTGTTTAACATTAGTTCAGATTTCATCGTTTTTTTTTGTAATGCACGCACTAGTAGGCTCGATATTATTGTGTAAGGAATGTATTGCCTACATTTTTAAAGAATAAAAATTACTGAATTACTGAACTACTTGTAAGCAAATAAATCAGTAATCGTGTCATTTTTATTTTACTCGTATGGTAACCCCACGAGAATTGCTTCTTATGCCAGCGACTTGGATACACTGTATACTGCCAATGATATAATCTTTTTTATACATTTCAATAGATTTAGGCTAGTAAATACTTAGACTGTACAATTTTAGACAGCGCAACATGTTCGTAAGATTTTTTTATAGCATCGTTTTGCCAAAATATGCGAAACAAATTATAGCCTACGACTTCGACTGAAGTAATATTAGTGTCAACCCCTATGCAAGGAATGTCATATTTTCGGGTTCTGAAGGTCAAATTAAGGTGAGTGTGAGGTGAACGACGAGGTGACCGACGAAGTGACCGACGAAGTGACCATCGAAGTGATCGACGATCTTACTGAATCGACATGCTGTTCTATAATTTGGTTTGTGTATGGCAGTCCTTAGAAAAAGAAAAGCGCGCCATTTTCCAAGAAAAGGTAGAAAAATACTATGAGGACACCGTACCATCGATTTCAATGATAAAAAAGTGGTTTACTGAATTTCGATGTGGTCGCACAAGCACATTTGATGCGGAACGTCCTGGGCGCCCAATTACAGCAAAAAATATTGAAAAAATCCAATATATGGTATTGGCTGACCGGAGATTGAAAGTGCGTGAGATTGTAGAGACTACTTGCATAACTCATGGCTCAGTAGTTTCGATTTTAAAGTAACATTTGGAGATGACAAAGCTATCCGCGAGGTGAATTCCGCGCTTGCTCTCAATAGATCACAAAAGGACGCGTGTGACAATTTTGAAAGAATGTTTGGCGCTGTTTCAAAGCAAACCAGGTGAGTTTTTGCGCCGTGTCGTAACGGTGTAACTCGACTTAGTCCGGATTTTTTTAAATTCAACCCCTAAGGGGGCGAAAAGGGTTCCCAAAATTTGTATGGGAGGTATATACTTGTACTGTACTGTTATTTTATAAGTCTCTTATGTAATCCTTGGTGTACATGCAATAAAGAATATTCTATCTATCTATATAGAATATTGTCTAATTTTCTTGAAACTTAAACTAAGTACTCTTCAACACAATTGACTGAACATGTTTCGCCGTTTTTCTACATTTTAACCCTAAGGAAGTGAACGGTGTTGCAAAAAAAGTCCACGCGGACAGAGTCGCGGGCAAAAGCTGGTGTTAAATAAAATGATTATTCTTACAAGTAATAAAACCGTGTTAATAGTGAAGGAATTAGTGTAGAAACAGTTAAATAGTGAAAAATAGAATAAATTCTTTAGAGGGGTTTTAAAACACCAAACAAAACTCGTAGCCTAGCTAAAATGAGGCCATGAGAGCCAGAGCGACCTAACTGCACAAACAAGAGTTTACAGTATTACAGAAAAACTAGCAGCCCTGATTTCAAATATTTGTAACTATAGTAAATAAGTGTATCATAACATCCTTTGCTGCTTTAGTGTTTTAATTATGAGATAATTGCTGTTTACAATAGTTTGCACAAATAAAATTAGTATTGAAAAAAATGCAGTTAGGCCGCTCTGGCTCTCCTGGCTTCAAATCACCTAACAGCTAATGCCTACACTGTATGTCTGTTGATAACTATACGTACACTGTTGTTTAGGCATGTATTCATTTATACCTTGGTAATAATCTTGTATATTTGTACATCTAATTCTTTCTTCAATATATTAGTCTAGTCCATCCAAAGGTTGTCTGGAAGAGATCACTTTTAGTGATAAGGCCGCCGTCTGAACTCTTGGGTTAAGAAATATCTGTGTAGGTTTCATTTTTATGTACAATGAAGTGTTCTCTATCTATCGATGACCTCTGTGGCGTAGCGTTAGCGCATCTGTCTACAGACCAAAAAAACCCAGGTCTTGGATGTTTACATGTTCTGGTTCCCACGACATAGGGTATCCTAGTGTAGGGCCAGAAGCAGTGTATGTGCCTGTATGTAAATGCTATGTAAATGTTATTGTTGTTATGTTATCTATCTACACTAGCCAACTTGTTAAGCCAATAAATGCCGCGGGTCTGTACCGCGCCGTTGAATGGGTACAAATAAGGTTTTGTGTAAGTGATTTACTAAAGCATTAGGATTATATACTGTCAAGATAGTTGATGCAGAAAATTACTACCTATTTTCTAAAAAAAATATTTGATAGAAAATAAAAATACGTGTATTATCTCGTGTCCACGTGATTTTCTTTACTTTCTATGGCATTAGTATTTTGTAAGGATACAATTCTTATGTAATTTGTATACTCATTTCCAGCGGCACAGAACCGCAAACTGTTTTGTGATTGAACAAGGTGGCTAAAGCGACCTTCCATGCCAAACTTTTAGAGCATAAGATAATATTTATAAAATATTTTATAGAAAATAAACAAATGTGCGAATACGACATATAAAACTAGAAGACATAGCCACTCTAGCCACCATGTTCAGTCACAGAGCAGTTTGCGGTTCTGTGCCGCTGTACAAGGGTACAAATGTCATTACAATTGTTATAGAAAATAAAAGAAATATCTATAAGGGAGATAAATCTAGAAGACCAAAGTGAGGCATGGATGGTCACCCTAGCCATCTTGAATCTGTTTGTATCCTGTCAAAATAGTAATTTTACAGAAAAAAAAAACAGGTATACGTGAGATGAAACTAGAAGAACAAAGTGAGGCATAGTCGCCCTAGCCACCTTGTTCAGTCACAAAGCAACTTGCGGTTCTGCACAAGGATACAATTGTCATTACAATTGTTATAGAAAATAAAAAAATATATTTGTAGGTGAGATAAACCTAGAAGAACACAGCTAGGCATGGTCAACCTTGCTACCTTGTTCAGTCACAGAGCAGTTTGCGGTTCTGTGCAACTGTAAATGGGTACAAATGGAACTACAAGTTCCCGCCACGCTTTGTGTGGAACTGGAAACCGTGATATGCATTGGTTGGCGCTTTTAAAGCACTTTTTAAATGCATTCCGAGAAAGCTTTTCAGTGTTCCCTTGTTATTTCTTACTTTGATGGATCTAGGTCAAACTTTATCTTACTCGCGTGTTACCAGGATTCCGTGTCTTACATGGAGAGGCTTCTATTGAAAGTGGCGATTGCCTAAGTATACAAACTTAAGATTAGATTAGAACAGTGCGTGTTGGACGGGTAAGTTTGACTATCATTCTCTTAAATTCACAAATTTTAAATTGACATTAACTTTACTTAATTTGAATATCTGCAATATTCCTAAATTGGAATAAATGTCTTTGTTTATTAATTTTTAATCGGATGTTTAGGTTTCTTTTCATGCTAAGCATTACTTGTATGACATGTATTTTTTTTTGATTTGGAGATACATACATAACCTCACGCCTGTATCCCAGAGGGCCGGCAGAGACCAGGGACTGCCACTTGCCACGATCCCGACAGATCACCTTCGCTTTATCAACGTTCATAAGTCGCTGCATGCACGCACCCCGGTTCCGGGTACTTTTTATCTTCCCCTTTGCTAATACATCTCCTATTTGGTCGATGTATATCCGCCTGGGACGCTATGTGGAGGTGCTATTTGAAAATCACGCCAGAAAAAGTATCATTGTCACAAGAACACTTTATTGTATAATTATTGTTTTTTTATGTGGTGTTTATTTGTTTGTGGCAAAATAAATCATTCATTCTGAATTAAGGGTTCTGTACAAGTCTTAAGGCACTTTTACATATTGTAAATATGGAATCAGGAATCGATTCTCGTTTTGTTTTTTCCGAACTTCTATGACTTTTTTTATTATTTAATAACAATTGTATTCATATCAGATTTTTCTCTGTAGTTGTGTAAGATAATATTACTTTTCCAGATTCATACGTCTGGGCCCATGGAAAGACTTTATATCTTTTGATTTCCTTGTGTGTTGAAATAATAATATTATTTTTCTACATGATTTCATCAACATCTATCTCGCTCACTCTAAAAGCGTTAGGCGAGCATATGACTGTAACTGTTTTATGTTACCGACGTTTTTTCTCTACCAGATGCAGTCGGGCTTGCAGCCCTCATACTGTTTTGGCTCGCGCCTACAACCACACGCCCACAAACAACAACTGTACTTGTGAGAACGTCTAAGTAAAATCCTGCGTTAAAGTTACCTACATCGTTTTATTGACCTTCCATTTCATTTCAATATATACGTTTTGTTGCGGCATATACGGCCGTATATTTTTTTATGTTAACTTAAAAGTTTGTTTTTTTAACAACTTCAAGGGACTTTAGTCCTAAGGATATGGTTGTGTGGCTGTGTGGCGTCGGCCTAGAGAATAGCACCAACCCAAATTCTTCCCGCGGGTGTCGTAAAAGGCGACTAAGGGATACAAACCGGGGGGTGGGCAGCAGCGCCCCCTGCCGTACAATTCCACTAAACTGCGATCCTCAACCCGCATACCCTGCGTGGGGATTATGGGCATTATCCCAGTGTTAATGTATTCTATAGAGGGTAACTTCTTCTTTTTCAGTTTATATTAGTCTACTGCTGGACATAGCCCTCCACTAATGAGCGCCATAGCGCCCTGTCTTCAGCTTGCTACATCCATCATCTGCCGCTATTTTTCCGCAGATCGTCATCCCACTTCGTCGGAGGGCGTCCTACACCACGTTGACCGAGTCATGGTCTCCCCTCAAGTACACGTTTAATCCAACGGTTGTCGGTTCCTCGCGAGATATGGCCAGCCTAATGCCAGAGGGTTACTTAAACCCTCTGGCAGTAGGCTGTCCACATATTGACGGCCCAACGTAAATAATCATATCACCCTGGACAACAATCAGCGAGTTCCTTACGCTGATCGGCAAATCCCTTCACCACGACGGGTTGCCATCGACACGCTAAGAAGATTAAAAAGTGAAAATTACTTTGCTAAATTTCGCCAAAAATCCCACAAGCGCCATGCGGTTAGTTAATGGACCTCCCTCTTACTTTTTCAAGCAGAAGCAAGACACACTTTTCGCAGATCGTCATCCCACCTAGTCGGACGGCGTCCTACACTACGTTTGCCGAGTCGCGGTCTCCACTCAAGAACACGTTTACTCCAACGGTTGTCGGTTCTTCTCGAGATATGGCCAGCCCACTGCCACTTCAGCCTGCTGATTCTCTGTCGTTTGCATTCGTTACGAATCCATTCCTTCAGAAAAACTCTGAGCATAGCTCTCTCCATAGATCGCTGAGTGACTTTGAACTGGTGGACCAACCCTTTCGTGAGTGTCCATCTCTCAGCTCCGTAGGTCATGCATGACATGTGGGACGCACTAGTTGAAAACTTTCGTTTTAAAACATTGCGGTATGGATTACGAGAACGTATGATTGTATGTAAATGTTATGATATGTTAAATGTTACTTCACCGCATAATTCTAAAAATATTCCATTCCGCTCTCTGCGTCTCTGCGTACTATTTGTTTGTCTGTGATAAAAACATGTTAAAGATGTAAACATGTAACTGTTGATGAATATATTGTTATATTTGACAAAAAAGCATGATTATGGAAAAACAACAATGACAACATTCATAAAACAAATAACCCAACATTCCCCGAGATGAAGAACACCCCAGCGCCTGCCCTGCGCGATTCACTGAAACCCCTTATTTTAGAGCTTTACCCCACGATGGGCCGCACTCGTCCATACATCTCACTGAAATCGCCCTGTCGATTCGGATTCGCTCCGATAGAATCGAGCGTGGAACAAGCTAAGTGCTGCGGGGAATCTATTAGGGATGCCGAGCGGCGAGACGTTTTGAGCAATGGCGTGTTCACACCGGCGCTCTAGCATGTGATCTTCGAGTTATTGGAGTGATTCGATTTGACCCTTACTCATTCATCGTGACGTCACGATTCCATGCTAACAATTCCAAACAAACAAAACATGACATGACAATCATGACACGACATCAAAACGTAACAGACAATTTCATGCATAACACGTGTGTTTGAGCATGGAATCTGATGGACTATACTTTCATTTTATTTATTTATATATATAAATATATATAACCTTTTTTATATTAATAATATTATATTACTGTTATTATAATGTGTTTATATAATATGTTACGTTACGTTATCAACCCTTATATGTCCCCACTGCTGGAGCACGGGTCTCTTCCTACATCGCAGGAAGGTTAGGCCATACTCCACCACGGGGGCCAAGTCCGGGTTGGTGGAGGATTGTAAGACAGTGGCGGGCCTTACTGTCAGAAGTTATCAAGCCGCCCATAAGGCCTTATATAATATGACGATACAATTTATTTTACATATTTGTTCAACTGAAACGCATAGTGCAACGCGCTGAAACGCTTGTTTGACATCTGGCGCTAACTGAAAACCAGCGCCGAGGGCTCCAACACTTAGCACACCGCTGAGTTAGCTGCATTTTGTAGCAACAGACAGACACACTGCGACTGTGTCTTTATCTGATGTCTGTCTATTTTCTGTCTGTGTCTATTTAGTTGTACCTTTGTGTGTGTGTAACTGTTATTGCAAATAAATGTATTGCTTTTTGTTCCACTTTTTTTTTGTTATTTACATCTACTCTAGGCCAAAACACAGACTTTGCAGTCACTCAACGTTTTAGGTACGAATTGAACCGCTTCGATAATCTGCAGCTTTGTTAATCAAAGAAAGATAGATAGATAGATACACATAGAACACTTCATTGCACAACCAGAGATTTCTTAAATCTAAGCAAATGAATAATAAATAAATATTCATGGACATATTACACAGATCTCGTTAGCCCCATACTAAGTACAACTAGATGACTTGTGTTACAGGTGCTAACTCGACGATAGATTTAATACAATAAATACATAGATAACATACAAGACCCGAGAGCAATTGCAAAAGTTCGTTTCCCAGTTTGACCCAGCCGGGGATCGAGCCCGAGACCTTCGGTTTTACAGTCGGCGTGTTAAACCGCTGCTCCACCGATACCGCCTATTATATCGTCTGTCATATGAAGCCGTCTCTATAAGTATAATGTTATACAATTTTTTGCTATTATTATATTTTGCTATTATTATTATGAGGCGTCCTTAATTTACTTTTACCATATAATAGATACATTTTATTAAGGTAGTATTTAGTAATATTAATCTTGGATGTGTCAATCAGTGTCAATGTATACATTGTTGGTGACCCTATAAATAAAATAAAAATATTGTCAATTATTTAAAAACCTATTTAGAGGCTAAAAATTTCACCCATGCCGGGATTCGAACCCGCAACCTCTGGCTATCCGTGCTATCTGGCACGGATAGCCAGAGGTTGCGGGTTCGAATTCCGGCATGGGTGAAATTTTTAGCCTCTGAATAGGTTTTTAAATTTGTTCTTAGCACGGGTTAGTGCATTAAAAAATAAAAATAGTATAATATTGTCAATTAGATATTCTTTTTTACAAACACACGTGGCTTAGCATAGAATCGTTTGTCACGTTTTGATGTCATGTCATGTTTGTCATATCATGTCATGTTTTATTTGTTCATATCGTTTGTTCGTGTTCATGTCATGTTTTGTTTTGTATAATTTAGTGACCTTTTCATCTTGACTTGTAATGAATATTACTAATAAATGCTGTCTATGTTTAACTGTTAGCCTCTCTCTCGCACATTGGGACGGCGTTACTGTAATAGAGAGATGCAAATATAGTTGTCCAGTAACGTTCTTATAGTGACAGTATAAGTTAGTTTGACCTGAGATTTCCACACTTAACCTCATAGTTAGACCATGTAGCATGCGCCGAGGTATGTCAACACTTCAGACCCATGCCGGGATTCGAACCTACGACCTCCCGATTGAGAAGCTGGTGTTCTAATGTTCCGCTAACAACGCTCTTTAGTAGACTAGTAACAATCTAACAGTGTTATGAGGATATTAGTCTGACAGCTGTCTTTAGTCTGCGCGGCTTCCACACTGCTAGCACAAGTGTAAAAACGCCCTAAAAATCATAACCCAGAGTAGTTCCGAAGCAAAAGCCTGTGGTAGACCCGCGGCGGTGCGCAGAAAATTATTTTCGTTTAATATTTCTAAAAGCTATTTCTTTCTTCCCATTCACTTTGCTTTCGGAGATTGAGTTGTATTGCGACTGCGGGAGGTGGTAATAATTGCGATGGAGTAATAAAAAGCGTGAAAATATTGCAGCTCGGGATGTAGGTGATTTCTTATTCCAGTTCTTATTTATTTCTTTTTAGAATCATCATCATTATCAACCTTTGTATGTCCCCACTGCTGGGGCACGGGTCTCTTCCTGCATCGCAGGAAGGTTAGGCCATACTCCACCACGGGGACCAAGTCCGGGTTGGTGGAGGATCGTAAGACAGTGGCGGGCCTTACTGTCAGAAGTTATCAAGCCGCCCATAAGGCCTCTGACATGGCTTAACGACTGCCATTATATGACAGCCGGCACCAACGGCTTAGCGTGCCTTGCGAAGCACGGAAGCACTCGGAAAAATGCCACAAGCGGTAGTCACGGGACGCTCACCCATCCCGTACCTGACCGCGCCTGTTGTTGCTTAACCGAGTGATTGATTCCAATCACTCGGTTCGCCTAGGTCACGAGCGCTTCTTTTTAGAATAGAATAGAATAAAGTTTATTTAATAACTAGCTGTGTCCGGTGGTGTTAGCCGCGGTTTATCGATTTTCTCATAGGAGAAAGATATTTTTCTCAGTAAAACGTAGCCTATGTGTTAATCCAGGGTGTCAGCTAACTCTACAGGGTGTCTCATTCAAATCGGTCAGTATGGGAAAGTCTGAAACTATAAGACATACGAAGATCTGTTCTGAGGAACCATGTCATCGATTTTAATGACAAGAAAAACTGCATTCATACATTTTAAAAAACATCTGTACTCCGTTCGGGAATCGAATCCGGTTGTTTTGAAAAGAAAAAAAAACTTTTATTTATCAAACACTAACAATCAATTGAAAAGCCCACTTAAAATAAGTATGTAGATACTTATTTAAAGATTAAGATCGTCACCTAAACGTGTTGAATATTGTATTGAAAAAGGCGACATACACACTCACTAACTTTCTTCTTCTTCAGGCTATAATAGTTCACTCCTAGACACAGCCCTCCCCTAATGAGCGCCATAGCGCAAGGTTGTGCCATCATTGGGGGGTAGTGCCCATAATCCTCACGCTGGGCATGCGGGTTGGGGATAACAGTTTGGTGGAATTGTACTGCAGGGGGCGCTGCTGCCCACCACCCGGTTTGTGTCCCTCAGTCGCCTTTTACGGCACCCGCGGGAAACTTTCGCCTTTATAATATTAGTATGAAGTGTGATTTGCATGCACCATTACAAAAAGGCAGATAAGGTACATTGCAAAGTTACTCGATTTAAAGTTACACACTTATGTACTTGGGTTTGTGGGAATTTAAGTCGAATTCCATATGTAAAAGCTAATTTTATTATAGATCGGACAATTTCTTCGTCGGACTCGCTCAATACTTTACAAACTGCACAATAAATTTAAATTAATATAAGTTCAACTGCCGGATCCGAGATAGCGTCTTTGCTCCGGAACCCTGGGTGTGCGAATCGGCCCCGCATAATGGCCGGTTTTTTAAGTAAGTTAAAACTGTAAAGCTCTACCGCCTACCCGCGCCATTTTTCACATTTTCCGTGCGCCCGCGTTATGCCTGATCACATTTTCCTCATTATGTTCATTCGTGCGAAAAAAAAATCGCTTTGTTACTGAGTGGAGCGGTGATAGCGCATCGGTAGAACGCTAGCTTCACGTTCTCGAGGTCCCAGGTTCGAGTCAGGCACTTTTACTTATAAGTTGTCACTTATGAATAAAAAAATTCGCTTTGTTACTGAGTGGAGCGGTGATAGCGCATCGGTAGAACGCTAGCTTCACGTTCTCGAGGTCCCAGGTTCGAGACAAGTACTTTTACTTATAAGTTGTCACTTTTAAAACACCTATTTAGAGGGTAAAAATTCCACCCATGCCGGGATTCGAACCCACGACCTCTGGCTATCCGTGCCAGCGCTCTATCCAACTGAGCTAATGGGTGACTCACCGGCATCAGTGAAATTTCGAACCTCTTTACACTATTCTCTGTATTACGTACAGGCAGCGACACCTAGCTGAAGCAGATTGCATCACTTACAGCCCCGACTACCTACTTTGCAGTTAGAATAGTGTAAAGAGGTTCGAAATTTCACTGATGCCGGTGAGTCGCCCATTAGCTCAGTTGGATAGAGCACTGGTACGGATAGCCAGAGGTCGCGAGTTCGAATCCCGGCATGGGTGGAATTTTTAGCCTCTAAATAGGTGTTTTAAAATTGTCCTTAGCACGGATTAGTGCATGAAAAATAAAAATAGTATAAGTTGTCACTTGTGAATGAGTAGTAACAATATCAGCGTTTAATAATATGAAGACGTAGAACATAGCTCCTATTTACCTATGAGGGCCAATTTCGTGTGTAACATACATAATTCACCCAGGCTGGAATAATCTCACACCGGTTACGGATATTGCTTAAATTATCAATCTCCTGTTTATTCATGAGAATAATAATAACACAGAGAGTTTAAATGGGATCATACCTTATTTGATATTCATAGTTTAAAGTAAATCACCCCTATACAAATAATCCTCTAGCATAGTGAATCCGTTGACAACCGTTGGAGTAAACGTGTTCTTGAGTGGAGACCGCGCCTTGGCAAACGTAGTGTAGGACGCCCTCCGACCAGGTGGGATGACGATCTGCGAAAAACTGCCGGCAGATGCGGGATGCGGCAAGCTGAAGACAGGCCGCTATGGCGCTCATTTGGGGAGGGCTATGTCCAGCATAGGGCTACATAATATAGCCTGAAGAAGAAGTAGAAGATAAGATAGTGAATCGCTCGTAGCCCCGGTTGCCTGAGTGATCTTAAACGATCACGAATGTTAAGCAACATAGGGCGCGTTCAGTGCATTGGCGGGACCGTCTATGACTAATGCTAGTGGCAGTTTTCCGAGCGGTTCCGTGCTTTGCATGGCACATTAAGCAGTTGGTGCCGACTACCGTCGATAGATGGCAGTCGTTAAGCTACGAGTAAGTCAGGAGCATTAAGGCGGCTTGAAAACTTCTGACAGTAAGGCCCGCCACTGTC
Organism: Yponomeuta sedellus; assembly: GCA_934045075.1. NCBI lineage: Eukaryota > Metazoa > Arthropoda > Insecta > Lepidoptera > Yponomeutidae > Yponomeuta > Yponomeuta sedellus. The sequence goes on along the minus strand of OW203742.1, from coordinate 5,135,885 downwards.
TTACAATCTTACCAACCCGGACTTGGGCCCCGTGGTGGAATATGGCCTAACCTTTCCAACAGTCCCGTGCACAGCGGTGGGGACATACAGGGGGTGAATATTATCAGCGCAGTGTGCGTGGATCATTGCTGTCGTAGACGGAGAGACTGTATTAATTGTTCGTGATTTTTCTCAATAACATTTTTCAACTCAATGTCTTTTTTAAGTCCATTCTAAACCTGACTAGTATAAATAGATGGCATTTTTCATATAAAACTCATTTGATTGCAGCATTTTGATATTTGCATTAAAACCAAACATTTTCAGGTGTTTATAACATTCAGTACGCGTTTTTTTTTATTAAAATTATTTCTCAACTTATTTTTTTTTCTTTTACGTCTATTCTTAGACGGAATAGTATAAATAAATAGCATTTTTTATTTACAAAATCCTTAATTTCGGCATAATATCTAATTGCATCAAGACCACCATCATTATTGCTGTATTGACAAGCATGTCTTTCCGTTTTTGGTTATATACAACAATCCCGATGTTTGTAACACCCTTTAGAAAAGAATATTTGATATAGGATAGCAACAAATAAAAGAAAACAATAATTGAATATATCGTATAATCATATATTCAGTGGATTATGTTTTCTATCCAAGCCGTATATTGAGCAGTGTCCGTGAATAATAAATACTCATTCAAATTACACGCACGTTTGCCGTTTTCTGGGCGAACAGATAACGAGGTTATACCTCTAAGTAGCCAGCGACCATTCTCGAAGTAGTACAGTCCTCCTCCTGAGTTAAAAAGACAAGGTCCCGAGCCGTCCCTGCGACCTGAAACACAGCAAAAAAAAAGTTCTAAAAAGTATCAGGAACTGTAGAATTCAACAGGGTACAGTGAGAACTCGCATGTGTTTTGGTTTGCTGCCAAATGATCTGCTTGAATGGAGACTGCGACTCGGCAAACGCATAGTAGGAGGCCCTCCGACCAGGTGGGATGACGATCTGCGGGCTGCAGAAAACTGCAGGCAGAAGGTGGATGCGGCAAGCTGAAGACACTGCGCTATGGCGCTCATTAGGGGAGGGCTATTCCAGCAGTGGACTACCATAATATAGCCTGAAGAAGAAGAAAATCTGCTAAAGGAAGTTGGAAGATCATTTTTTCAAGGATAAAACTCCATAACTATTTATGAAACGTGTCAGGACCTACGGTGCTCTGCTCCAAGCGACAAGAACTTTTTTTTTTGATCTGCTGGATAATGATTTGCCAAGTTCACTGACCTCCCTTATGAGCTTTCGATCTACGTAATGAGATGATCTATATAGCGTCCAGTAGCACATTCACTCACACTGTATGGCTGAAGGGATCACTTGGACGCTGCAATGCCTAGGACATTGTTTTACATGGATGAGGCTTGGCCAGCACATGTCATATACCATCCTAAAATCTGCACCTTATGTAAATATCCGACATAAGAACTGTCCTTTTATTTTACCTCTACTCAGGGATTTTCCGATTCCAGTGGCGCCACCTACATGCTATTTACAGTCTTATTGTTACTCTTAACAATCATAGTGCCTACTTACTTAATTATCCTTAATTGTGCTTAATTTGCGCTATATGTTATGTGTGTATGGAGTCTACTTTAGACCTATTCTGTGTAAAGTATTTTTTATTTCTTATATTGACTAGTTGCATGTCTAGCTACCAACGTGTCAATTGCTAGCAAATTCTCGGGATGTGCTAAAAATCAGCGCTGCGTTGATGTTTGCACACGCAGCATTTAGCTGAGCATATCCTTATTATCGCATAGCGTATCTATTCACTAAATTAACTAAGTATGTAATTAATTTAGTCTATTTTTAGTTGTTTTTGGACTTTTTTGCGTTACTTAAACCATTTTTCAATTTCAATTTTTTTCAATCCTGACAGCTTAGTCGGCATAGCTCACAGGAAAGACAAAGTGCGAAGCCAACCAACCTGCATGTTACTTCACTATGTTTTCCTTCATAGTTGGCGTGTGATACAGCTATACAAATCCGCAGACGTACGTAATTTTGACTATACACAAACTGGGAATTGAACCTGGGTCTCTCGCTTTCTAGTCCAATGTTTTACCACTGGGATACCACGATATTCAGAGTACACTTAAAAAAGTGAAGCTTTAAAGTTTCGAGTCCCTAAGGAACCCCTAGTTAGACCTGAGATTTCCGCACTTGCCTCATAGTTGGGCCATTGTACGTAGCAAGCGCTGAGGTACGCTAACACCTCAGACACTAGGGTTTCCTTAAGATGTTTTCCTTCACCGTCAGCGAGTAGTATTGCTACTATAATTTCACAAATGTACATAACTTAGAAAACAAAGTCATTGGTACATGCCGGGGTTCGAACCCACGACCTCCCGATTGAGAAGCCGGCGTTATATACCGCTCCGCTACCACCGCTCTGAACGCTAAGGAACCCCTATTAGGGGCTCAGAACTCTTAACTTGGACATGAAAATATAAGCTTATTTCGTAATGGCGCCTGTACACGCTCGTCCGAGAGCCCGAGAGTTTATAATTCGTTGCTGGTTTTACACTGTAGTCACTATGGAATCGTCCTGTGAAACTCTCAATGTAAGAAAAAATCACTGGCTTTCAGGCGAGTGTGTACAGCTACCATAAAATTTCAAACAAATAAGGATCATTTCATGTAACATCTGTTACATGAAATGATCCTTATTTGTTTGAAATCACCCTTGACATCGACCCTTGTATGTCCCCATCTCGGGCACGGATCTCTTCCTACATCGCAGGAAGGTTAGGCCGTACTCCACCACGCAGGCCAAGTCCGGGCTGGTGGAGGATTGTAAGACCGTGGCGGGCCTTACGGATTCTATATAGGCCTCTTCATATTTATACCACTTCACCGTACGCAATTAATGTTTTATGTAGCCTATAATAAACGTCTCACTGTGGGGCATAGGCTTTATCTCAGAGAGAGAGAGTTCGGGCTTAATCACCACGCGTGCCCACGCGGATTAGCAATTTCAAGTGCAAAGGTATTTAAACACCTCAGACACGCAGATTCCTTAGTATAAAATACGTGATCCATCGCATGATCAAAATTTACAGAATAAGTTACCAGCACAAAGGGTGGAGTTCGACGTGATCCGATGGAAAATAGGGTGACTAGCTCTGCAGGCACTGGTGCTGACTATAGGGATTCGAACTGCACCAGGTTTTCCGTCCATTGCTTCAGTTTGTTCCCATCCCGCTATCTGAGGGAATAAATAATTGTTCAATGTGTCAATCAATCAGTCCATATCCTCGGCCATCTTTATCCAGCCGCTGTCAGCAATCGGCTTCAGCTCCTATGCTTTTTTGCGAGGATAGGACCCTCTAACATGGCTTAGCGTCTCTCATTACATGACAGCCGGCACCAACGGCTTAACGTGCCTTGCAAAGCACGTAAACGCTCGCAAAAATGCCACTGACGGTAGTCACGGGACGGTCATCCATCCAGCACCTGACCGCGCCTATTGTTGGTTAACTCAAGAGGCCACAAGCGCTCCAATCACCTAACTGTCAAATTAGTATGCAATTTGACAATTATACGATTGGAATTGCTTAGGATTTAGTTGGCGATCAGAAGATCTTCGGTCTAGCCAAGTACTTTAATCAATTTCCACCAAAACGGCCGTTTTCAGCGGATCGATTAAAGTTCTTGGCTGTTCATCCTAGTTCCTAGACGGTAGGTTGTAAAAATAGTTGTCACAGTTGTTAATATTTCTCATTTTCATTTTTAGATAAAAACGTGTATAAAACATGTTATGCTTTTTCCCTTGGTGGCGCTAGGTAGCGTCACGAAGCGCCTTAAAAAGTAAAAAAACGGTCATATGAGGCTTACCAGCGCTTTAGATAGTAGACGGTAAAATCTGTTTAGAGGTTAAGATTCCACCCATGCCGGGATTCGAACCCGCGATCTCTGGCTATCCGTACCAGCGCTCTTTCCAACTGAGCTAATGGGCGATTCACCTGCATTAGTGAAATTTCGAACCTCTACAATATTCTCTGTATTACGTACAGGCCTCTAAATAGGTTTTTATATTGTCCTTAGCACGGGTTAGTGCATTAAAAAGAATATAGACGGCAAAATGTTTAGTTTAGCATTGGACTAGATTAGAACTATTTATTCTGTTTTCTTTCTTGTTTTCTGGTGTGAACACGTCACAGTCAAAGCTTTTCGGTCAAAACTAGTTTTGACTGCTAACATCAGTCAACAGTACTTTTGTCCAAAGCTTACATTTGAAATACCAAATGTTAATAACACCTAAAGTGATGCATCACTCAATCTGCGACAGCAAAAATATAGGTGTGACGAAGCACGTAGTGGAGCGAGAAGAAGCGTGTTAGGTTGAACAACCAACTCGACATTGTTGGATACATAATAGAATTTTACTTTATTATTCTGCAGTCAGAACTAGTTTTGACTAAAATTAACCGTTTTGACCGTTTAAGACTACTGTCTGTAACATACACACACCTAAGATTTGCCGAACTTAGGTGCCAAAAGGCTAACATAGCAACTAAGTTTTGACGTATACAATTGGCGGTCTTATCGCTAAAAACGATATCTTCCAGACCACCTTGGGACGGATAGAATAGAGTAGGTAGGTGTACATGAAATATATCAGAAGAATACGGACTTAAACTGACTTACGACTAATTACAATTAAAAGCACTACCACTTACCACACCATTTTTACCCACGACGAGGTCCAAGTCGGGGTTTCCTTGCCAGAGGCAGATGGGTCGTATATAGTCGCTAAATTTAACTCGGGAGCTTAAAGTCATTATCATGATATTATCTGTGAATCAAAGGTACCCTATCAATAACAAGACAAAGCGTTTAATTTTTTATGTAGCGTGTGGCGAGCAAATGTCCATTCTGCGCGCGCACTACAAACTCCAACATTTCTGCATCGCGCAATCTAAGTGTTTCAATGACATACCTACCATAAATATAACGTCCCACTAACAATAGTTGGACCAGCCGTCCCCAGGCATACGATCTGCCTGGCGGGAAATTTCCCTTTACAGCAGAAGAGCACGATCACCCGCTCTTCCCTGTATAGCGTATGTAGGTTTTTCTGATTGGGCAATAAGGTGTTTCTTATCTATTTATATATACGTACCACTGCAAGGCTCTCTCAGAGAGACTAAGCACTGTTCTACCAATTTTATTTGTCTCTATGTATTATTCTTCTCGATAATAAAATATTATTTGTATTTGTATTTAAAGTAACAGCATAAGTCAACTCACTTTCAAGTGTATTAGGACTGAAATTTTCATGTATTTCAGCAGAAGCTAGAGTTCTTGTAGCTGTTTCTTCATCTGCCCAGTCCAATAAATCATAAACTCCCACCTTCACAATAACATCCTTGATTGCTGTAAGCGAATTCTTCTTTTGCATACAATGGGCCGCTGAAAGAGAACACATTTTCTTGGTTTTGGAAGCAGGTCTATAATCTATTTTCTTATAGGTAAACAAACCATACTACCAACCATCTATGCCTTGATTTATCCTTCTAGGGGATAAATGCTCAAAAATCCTACCACAACAATTTTTTATCTCTAATAAGGATGATAATGTATATAATAAATAATAATGTAAAAATTACGCACTTGATAAAATACATACATACTATCTTAAACATAACATTTACATATATTGCTTCTGGCCCCATATTCTTCTTCTTCAGGATATATTAGTCCACTGCTGGATATAGCCCTCCCCTAATGAGCACCATAGCGCAAGGTTGTGCCATCATTGGGGGGTAATTCCCATAATCCCCACGCTGGGCATGCGGGTTAGAGATCGCAGTTTGGTGGAATTGTACTGCAGGGGGCGCTGTTGCCCACCCCCCGGTTTGTGTCCCTTAGTCGCCTTCTACGACAACCGCGGGAAGAATTTGGGTTGGTGCTATTCTCTAGGCCGACACCACACAGCAAACTGGCCCTCTGGCCCCGTAATAGGATACCTACTCTTTGTCGTGGGTACCAGAAACAGCGACATCACTAACATGTACACATCCTAGACCTGAGGTTTCCTTTTTTTTGTCCCCAGCCGAGGACCGAACCCGGAACCTCTTGTAATGTAAAACAATACAAAGAAGAGAAAACAGAAAGTGAATTAAGTGAATTAAAAGATTGTTTTTTATTACATATTTAACCCCCTGGGGGTAACCTTTCAAAAATCTGTTCTGAGTACTTACTACTTTACCTTAATACATAACGGAAGCGCGCAGAAAAATGCCACTAGCGGTAGTCACGGGACGGTCACCCAACCTGCATCTCACCGCGCCTGTTATTGCTTAACCCAAGTGATTGATTCCAATCACTCGGTTCGACTAGGCCAACTACGCTTCGCAAATAAATTCGTAGATAAATATTTTATGTCAAATGTAAAGTATTTACCTGCGATAACATGTCGATCGGACATTAAAGTCCCGGAGCATATGAAGTTAAGAGAGTTATCTTTTTTCTTATAGATCGCAGCTAACCACGGCCATTCGCTTCTATCGTATCCTAAGTTGATGATAGATCCTGGGCGCCTTGCTACCCCGCACTCATCACCGGTGTTAGGAGCTGAAGTATCTGGAGACCTGGCCTTCCTGTAGATAGATAGAATATTCTTTATTGTATACAGAATCACGTCACACTATAGTAGAGTTGTTGTGGGTTGAAATGACAGAACTTGATGCAGTATTTACAGATGCGTGTTATTCAAACCCAATTCTAACTTGTGTACAATATTTACAAGGATGCGTAAATAATAAAAGAAAATATTAAAGATTTAAAACGGCAGATTCGTTGCGAGCTTTTGACTGAAGTTTTATCTCCATAGCAACTGTGGCGTGAACAGTCTGTGATGCTGCCACAATACTCCCCCGGCGAGACCGCGTCTACAGCGGTCGATAGTGTCTTGTAAACCTCACAGTGCGACCACTTCTGGTTTTAATGAGAGTAGCTTGACCAGGTACGGGTTTCTAAGATTCTATCGACTCTCTGGCCAGAAAGGCTGGCTTCAGCCGGTCTATCGTGACGGTGGACTGTTTGCCGTTAACTTTGATATCAAAGGCCTTCGTTCCTCATTTCAACAATTTGTGAAGTCCTGAGTAAGGAGCTTCAAGCGGCTTTTTAACAGGACCTTGTCGCAAGAACACATGAGTGGCGGTATTTAACTCTTTAGGGATGTAAAAGGTCCGCTTGCTGCTGGTACGCCAAGATGTAGGTTGCGGCGTCAGTTGGGCGATGTGGCTGCGCAGTCTGCTAGCGAGATTCCTTTCATTCGACCTGCCCACTCAACTCTACATTGCATCACATTTCACACTATAGATAGATAGAGAACACTTTTGTTGTACATACTAAAGGAAATTACACAGATATTTCTTAACCGAAGAGTACAGACAGCGGCCTTATCACTAAAAATGATCTTTTCCAGACAACCGTTGGATGAACTGGAGCATTATATTGGATAAGGAAGTACATTTTAAAAAACCTATTTAGAGGCTATAAATTCCACCCATGCCGGGATTTCAGCCCGCGACCCCTGGCTATCTGTGCCAGCGCTCTTACCAACTGAGCTAATGGGCGACTCACCGACATCAGGGAAATTTCGAACCTCTTTACAATATTCTCTGTATTATGTACAGGCAGCGAAATCTGGCTGAAGTAATTTGCATCACTTGCAGCCCCGAGTACCTACTTTACATCCGATTGATATCGCTGTACCCACATGATTATAAATTCTTTTTTTAATGCACTAACCCGTGCTAAGGACAATTTTAAATAGCCTATATAAAGGCTATTTTTTTATTGTCCTTAGCACGGTCATGTACAATGTCATGTAAAGTCTGATGATGTGTGAACAATGTAAAGAGGTTAAAAAAATCATATATATATATATATATATATATATAATTTCAAATATATAAATATATATTGATTTGATATTGACTTGATATTTATATAAATTGTGATTTCTTACCTAGTAAGGGGCTCTGCTAAGAGTGTGCTTAGCGTTGTTTTTTCTTCCTTTGATTTTAGTAGTTCAATAAACTTTTTGCTTGGTTTCTTTTCCGTGTCTTTTACAAAAATGTCCATTGGTGAGTCCGTTTCGATGTCGATTTGGGTTTTGGAAGGTGTAGTCCTATCTTGAGCTGGTGAGTCCGATGAAGGAATACCTGCATGGAAAATAGACGCAGTTAATATGTTATCAATAGACAGGTTTTCATGTTTGAGACAATAGATTATTTTCATGTTTGTGACTTACCAATCGTTTACGCTAATTTGTTTTATCAAAGGTACTTTCCAAAGATATCTCGAATTTGAGAACCATTAGTAGCAAGCCATAGCGGTGCGTGTGTTTCGCGGGTCCGCGGGTCATTCATCTGAGTGCTTAGTGGGAGTTTTTTAACTACTCGATCGCGTTAACGTAAAGTCATATTTCTATGGCATCGAGAAAGCGCCACCTAGCGACAAGCATGGAAATTAAAATTGCTGAGTGCGAGTTGTAATGGTTTACGTTGAGAAGTGAACACGTTTACCAGCCAAAACTCGAATAAACGCGAGTGCGATTTGTACTGTGACAGCGTTTTGCCAATTCGAACGGTTAACTTACTCATACTCACTACTCAATGCTCGATTAACGCGGTAGTAAAGTTTTTCGATCGGATCTGTCAAACTCGCACTAAGCACTCTGATAGACGGAGAGGCGGTACTAATTGTTAACATAACGTAACCTAACATAAACCTTTGCCTTTGATCACCTTTTCTTCATCAACGTTCATAAATCGTTGCATGCACGCACGCCGGTTCCGGGTACTTTTTATCTTCCCCTTTGCTAATACCGGGTACCCTATTTGGTCGATGTATGTCCGCCTGTGACGTCCCTTACCAGCCCTTCCACTCACATTCGCAGTGTATATTTGTTTCATCAATCTTTCTTGGCCTTTGCCCAGCAGTGGGACACAGCCATGGCTAATTAAAAAAATCTTTCTTCCTGCATCCTCCACATGTCCGAATCAACGCAACATTCCTTTCTCAATTCTAGTCACTACATCCACTTTCAGCTCACAACGTTCTCTAATCAGACTATTGCACTGTTAATATTGTGCAAAGTGTTGCTATATCAACACCCTGTAAAGTTATGGTTGCAATAAATGATGAGGATTATAAAATTCATGGTGTGCGATAAACCCCCAGTTTCTCGTACACTAACAATCTGTTAATCTACTGTTAACAGCTGTCAAAAATTATTTCTGTATGCACTTTGGCTACTTGACATCTGTTAACAGTAGATTAAAGCCTTGTTAGTGTCTCAGAAACCAGGTTAAAGAGTACTAGCCATTGAAACGTCCACGTAACTACAACTACATAAAAAAAGTAGCGTTGTACGTCCACGTAACTATAGTTACTTCGCGGACTGCTATCAGTAAAATCGATTTTAATGTATGAAACCTTTCAAATAACTTCTCGAATCGGCTATTACAATCATCTGTGTTAAATTATTCATTCATTTGATGCTTGATTTCATAGACAAGTCTCCGAATAAAAAAAAACCTTCTGTTTCAAATCAAAATCAGTTCCTATCTATTACGTGAGGTGACTTCAATCTGCTTTTAAAATATAAGTATTCATTATTTTTCAATGTATCATATATCAAAATATTTGTAATGATTTGCACTTTACGATTAGATACAAAAAAAAATGATTTGTGTTCCATACAACGACAGAATCGACATGTTAAATTACCACCGCGACACGCCATGTTTCCACAATTGATTTCATGTATTCTATTGAATTTCACTAAAATGTTACTTGGAGCCGTCATTTTTACTTTATCTGATAGTGCATTTCATAAGCTATTCGGAAGTATTTTTTATTTTGTGGTAGCTGCAGCAGCTCTATAGTTATTACAGTTTTTCTAACAATGGTACCGGCCGCTCGGCGCGCAAATATGTATTTCGCGCGGCGGGACGTTTGAGGCTTACATGGCCGCGCGACCCGGAATAGACAGCGGCTTATAAATTATCTAGATATCACCTAGTACCATACGTACCACTGGAATCAAAGAATTCACTCCGTTGTTCAATTTTGTTCTGCAAAGTCACAGTCGTAACGAATTGATCTGGGCGCTGTACACCTAGAAAGAACAGTGATTATGCCCGTAACCATAATTAATTCACAATTACTGACAATAATATTGAAGAACGAAGTGGCCTATCTGGGCGAAGCTCGATCAAGTTATTGTTTTTTTTTCCAGAACAAAGATTGCAATGAGATGATTGCAAGATTGCTAATTCATCAACATCTATCTCGCTCAATCTAAAAGCGTTAGGCGAGCATATGACTGTGTAACTGTTTCTATGTTTAGTGACGTTTTTCGTTTTCACGGTCTTAGTGGACTCGGACCGAGCGCGTCTTCTTAGTCAACGAAAACAGTAAACCACTCGGATGGTAGTTTACACACTTTTTAGTGGATATGTATTTTTATTCATTTTTTTACCGCGCTTTGTTGTCTGTGGTCGGCGGCTACTGTCAAGCAAAATCCTGTGAAAACTTTGAACCAGCTTTGAAGTGGCTTTGAAATGCCCGATTTACAGCTGAAAGGCATAGAAGTGGTGGCAGATCGAGTGGTGAAAGATGCAGCCACGTTTAAAAACCACTTGCGGTTAACAAGCGAACAATTTGAGTATTTATTTTTATATGATGCCAATTGCACATTCCACAATACTTCTTCACCTTCATAAAGCTCCACGAACTGCAAATTATCTCTTTCTAACCACTTTCTTCCACGCGGCACAGGAGTTTGTTGCTACGACGCCACTTTGTTTTGTTATTGCATCAAAGTCAACTAAGATGAGTAGAGCGCGGTCCGAGTTGGCGTTTTGATACGAGTGCACTAAAGTGGCCAGTACATGATACGAGTAGCATCTTAGTAGTCATCTTAGTTAACTTGGTCCGAGCGCAATAAGACCGTGAAAGCCCGGCTTGGTGCAATCGGGCTTGCAGTCATACGGTTTTGGCTCGTACCAACAACCACACGGTCTCAAGCAATAACTGTACTTGTGAGAAAGTCTAAGTACTTAATCATCATTTTATAGACCACCGGTTTCATCGTTTGCAAGTATTACCAAGAGAGTCAAAGAAGTTAATACATACTTCTTGGACCGACGCACAAAATAACGTTATTGGCTGAGATGGAGATGATTTTAGGCACTGAGTCTGTCACTGGGAAGTCGACACGGTAGCTGCCTACTGATTCTTCCGTCGAAGATCCACCCACTCCCAGGTATTCCAGCTTGCCAGTGTATCTCTGTCGAAAATTTAATAAAAAAACTTAACATAATATAACCTCACGCCTGTAACTCGGAGGGTAGGTAGAGAGAAGGGACTGTATCGCAGAAGGGTAGGATCAGGACCTGCCACTTTTGCCACGATCGTGACAGATCAGCTTCGCTTCATCAACGTTCATTAGTCGTTGCATGCACGCACGCCGGTTTTAGCTACATTTTATCTTACCACGTTGTCAGGCTGTACTAGTCCACTACTGGACATAGCCCTCCACTAATGAGCGCCATAGCGCCCTGTCTTCAGCTTGCCGAAAACTGATAAAAAAACTTAAGATAAAAAAACTGCATCTGCCTGCAGTTTTTTTATCTTACCTAATAGAACTTAAAATGTATATTGTAATTCAACAAGGAAATCTTATGGAAACGAAAATTTGGGTGGTTTGAAAGCTGCGGTTAGGTGATTAGTAATTAAAATTTCCATTTATTAAGACTAATACTTTTAAGTATAGGTGTGAAGGAAGAAGAATGAATTAAGAAATCTTGATTCAAAAAATTCGTGAACAATTACCACTGGCTCTCCGTATATCAGAGCATGCAAGCGCCGCTTTAGATGGCTACTACTGGTTCTCCTAGATTCGAGTTGGTTTTCAAGATAAGGCCAGTTTTTGCCTTTCAAAGGCAATAACTGGCCTTATTGGATTATTTTCGGGGCTAAATCGCGTAGTAATTTATTGCTATTTTACGTCGACGTTTCGACGACGTTACAGTCATCGTGATCACGAGAAGACTGATCATAGATAAGTATATTAGACTGATGGCTGGTGCTCGCTCGCATCTTTGGCTGATAAGATTTCGGACTACCTTCAATCAGCCATCACAAAACGTCATCAAATGTCATGTGACGTTGTCGAAACGTCGAGCAATAAATTACTACGCGATTAAGCCCCGAAAAAAGAAATCATGGATATATTACACAGATCTCGTTATCCTTATACTAAGTACAACTAAATGACTTGTGCTACAGGTGCTAACTCTACGATAGATTCAATACAATAAATACATAGATAACATCCAAAACCCGAGACAAACTTGAAAAGTTTGTTTACTAGTTTGACCCGGCCGGGGATCGAACCCGAGACCTTCCGTTTTACAGTCAGCGTGCCAAGCCGCTGCGCCACCGAGGCCGTCATTATTCTAATAATGTGTTCAAGTCAAATATTCTAATAATGTGTTCAAGTCGCGAAAGTTTAAAATGTATAATAACTGGTCTATTCGATAATGTATTGTTAAGGCACTTACATTTTACAATGTCTCTCTTCTTCTTCTTCAGGCTTTATTAGTCCACTGCTGGACATAGCCCTCCCCTAAAGAGGGCCACGTTGTTCCATCATTGGGGGGTAATGCCCATAATCCCCACGCTGGGCATGCGGGTTGGAGATCGCAGTTTGGTGGAATTGTACTGCAGGGGGCGCTGCTGCCCACCCCCCGGTTTGTGTCCCTTAGTCGCCTTTCACGACACCCGCGGGAAGAATTTGGGTTGGTGCTATTCTCTAGGCCGACACCACACTGTGTCTCTCAAATCACGCAAAATATATGGTGTATAGGCTAGGAATCTGTAATTTAATCGATTGAAGCATCGATAGCCGGGGGAATTGTGTGAAGCAATGGATGATTTTGGGCTCATTGATTGTGGTCGGTAGTCGATCGGAACGGTTAGCTGGAGAGTTTGTGAAGAATTTTTATTTTGTCCCATTTATTTACCGAAAATAGATTAAATAAATTTTATATACCTTGGTTATTTTTATAAAGGATAAGATATGAATATTCTTTGTACACAACAGACAATAATTGGTTTACTTTGTTTTTTATAAACAAATTGGTACAATTTGTTTTTTATGTTATATTTTCTTCGTGCCAGGCTGTGTTATGACAAAATAAAATATTTTTATTATTATTAGTGGCGCTTGATAAGACGGACAAACGTGGTTTGGTTTCCATTTTCAAATGACATGCTGGATTGCAACGAAACTTTGTGTGGGGCACAATTAGAGAAAAGATAAGATAAGAACATTCTTTATTGTACACCAGGAAAAACAAACATAAAATAATTATAAAGATACAGTACAATTGGCAGCCTTATTGCCATAGAGGTTTGGCCGTGTTAAAAATTACATACATACATAATCTCACGCCTGTATCCCAGAGGAGTAGGCAGAGACCAGGGACTGCCACTTGGCACAAATAGAGATACGGTAAAATAAGAACATTCTTTATTGTACACCAGGAAAAACAAACGTAAAATAATTATAAAGATACAGTACCATTGGCAGCCTTATTGCCATAGAGGTTTGGCCGTGTTAAAAATTACATACATACATAACCTCACGCCTGTATCCCAGAGTAGGCAGAGACCAGGGACTGCCACTTGGCACAAATAGAGATAAGATAAAATAAGAACACTCTTTATTGTACACCAGGAAAAACAAACGTAAAATAATTATAAAGATACAGTACAATTGGCAGCCTTATTGCCACAGAGGTTTGGCCGTGTTAAAAATTACATACATACATAACCTCACGCCTGTATCCCAGAGGAGTAGGCAGAGACCAGGGACTGCCACTTGGCACAAATAGAGATAAGATAAAATAAGAACACTCTTTATTGTACACCAGGAAAAACAAACGTAAAATAATTATAAAGATACAGTACAATTGGCAGCCTTATTGCCATAGAGGTTTGGCCGTGTTAAAAATTACATACATACATAACCTCACGCCTGTATCCCAGAGGAGTAGGCAGAGACCAGGGACTGCCACTTGCCACGATCCTGACAGATTACCTTCGCTTCATCAACGTTCCTATGTCGTTGCATACACACACGCCCATTTCGGGTACTTTTTATCTTCCCCTTTGCTAACACATCCCCTATTTGGTCAATTTTTGTCCGCCTGGGACGTCCCTTACCAGCCCTTCCACTCACATTCGCAATATATATTTTGTTTCGTGTTAGTAATTATAAGAGTAAATTATTTAAAAAGAAATAAGTGGATTTGAGTTTCTCTGAGAAGGCGGTAATTTATTTTTAGTTTTTATATTATTCTCTATAAAACCTTAATTTTTATTCTCGATATTGCATTCAATTCAATTTTATTTCAACGTAAAGAATTCGTAACATTCTGTTTAATGAATGTCAAGTTGCCGTTGTTACGGGTGGACTGAAGTGGCGAATACAGTAATTTATGTCCTTACAGTCTCTCCTTCTTACAGTCTGCAGGAGTCTACAAGATTGACTGTAGTGGTGAAAGCTCCTACATGGGCTTAACGAAGCGTTCTATCGCGGAAACGGTCAAAGAGCATATTGCTGCAGTCAAAACTTGACAGGTACACAAGTCCGCAATAGCTAAGCATTTATTGGAGGGCAAAACGAACCACTAGACCGAACTACATCAACCGAGACATCTCTTAACCGATCGACAGTATTAGAAAATAAGAAACGTCGAGATTTAAGGTAAACGTTTTACCTAATAAATAATCGCAATTAGACAAGTTTAATATATAACTTTAGATAAGCTTAATACTACGTTGATACTCACCGAAGAAAGGTCGGATGGTATTTCAAAATTAATCTTTGTTTCAATCGCTGGCATTGACTCCATGGATGGAATTCGTATGATGCCGTATAGCACTCCTCCGTGCTTTCTGAATTCAAAGACATCTGGGCAAGGCGACTGTAGCTCTTCACTTTTTAACATGAAAACATGGAAAAGTAACAAAACTAGAATTTTCTTATCAAATAATGCCATTTTCACATAAGGTTAAAAGGACGCTGTTTTCGTCGCTAAGTTCGATCTTGCGACAGCGACCTTATGCGGGGCACTGGATCAGATCGGATTCCGCATCTCATATTTATGAGGGAGAATAATTATTATTCATTTGTTAAGGCGCATTAATTTTGTTTTGTATTTGTTGTTTTTCCAGTGTACAATAAAGAATATTCTTATCTTATCTTAAAGTGCTAACCAATGGAATAAAAATCATAACTTGTATTATAAAACGTAATTTTTTTCAAAAAGTAAATATCATAAATTTTAACCACTATGAACGGGGGCCACGGTAGTGACCTCGCCAAGTCGAGCGCGAAGCAAACACTGCCGTACCATCTTTACTGGAACCATTTCGCCGCATTTTCAGGCCTCTAGATAAGACCAGATCACAGAAATATTTGTCCTCCAGTAAGCTATAATTACATACTTAAAATCCAAAATTTCAAGTCGGTAAGTTATTTAGTTCTGAAGTTAAGCGAAAGGAAAGTTTCGCATTTACGACACTCACTGATGATCATCAAAATAGAACTAGTACTTCCCATAAACTCAGAGAGCTGAAATGTGGTACAGTGTTAGGGTTTAATTGCCACATAAAGGGAAAACTGTAAAAACTAGGATAATCGAAGATCTGGTGTACATAGCGACCCTGATTAGAAAACACAAGAGCCCAACTAATCTATTTTCAGGTCCCTATTTGAGAGCCTCTGGATCCACAAGGCAGAAATTTCTCGTCATCTCATAAGCTATAATCACATACTTAAAATAAAAAATTTCAAGCCTGTAGATTATTTAGTTCCGAAGTTAAGCAAAACGAAGTTTCGCATTTATGACACTCACTCATGATCATCAAAATAGATCTATTACTTCCCATAAATTCAGAGAGCTGAAATTTGGTACAGAGTTAGGGTTTAATCGCCACATAAAGGGAAATTTATAAAAACTAGGATAATCGAAGATCTAGAGTACATGGTGACTCTGATTAGAAAACATAAGAGCCCAACCAAACTATTAAAAGAAATCGACATACCGCCTTTACAAAAATATTCAACTTGGTGGGCCGGTTCATTTGATGTCAAAAATCGGTTTTGTACCTTTGTGTACCCTTCAACGGCTAAGTTACACAACATTAACTTTAATAATAAAGAATTCGCAGTAAGGAACCTTAGACTTGGCACGACTTTGTCTAGATTTCATTTCACTTTTTTGACATAAACGAGCAGCTCCATCGAGACTTGGCTAGTTTTTGCAGAATGTGTTTGGTGGGATAGCTATTTTTAGAACCTAAAATAAAATAACAATATTCTTCTAAACATTTAAAGAAAGTACAATTGGCGACCTTATTGCCTTTTATTAAGATTTCTGTTTCTTCTTGATAAAAACGTATTATAAAGCAAGTCAATATTATGATTTTTAATCCATCGGTGGCGCCAAAAGCGCCTTAAATGTACAGCCAATGAGGAAAATAGCTAATAACCTGTTTTTAAACAAAAAACTTATACCTGTTGAAGATTCTGTAGCCAAGCAGTCATTTGGGATTTTTAATCCGACCTCGAACGTCTAAATGTATAGTGTACAATGTATGTATGTTTCTATATGACCACAAGTCAAACTAAAGGTCTGCCGTTAAAATTAGTAAACGTCTACAAAGTCTTAAAAACCTATTTAGAGTGTATGAACACATATTTAGAGGCTAAAAATTCCAACCATGCTGGGATTCGAACCCGCAACCTCTTGCTATCCGTACCAGAGGTCGCGGGTTCGAATCCCAGCATGGGTAGAATTTTTAGCCTCTAAATATGTTTTCATACTATATTTTTACATACTTACGAATGGAATTACACTTTACTGTTCTGAATATGTAGAAAGTGTTCCTGTACTCCACTCTTAAACTTTAATCGTGACCCTGTGCTTTAGCTTGCAGCAGCTGGATCTAGTTGGCTAGGGGCAGAAAAAAGTGTCCTGTCTTGTCAGGCTGCCCAGCCTATATCACGACGATCACAGGCTGACTGTTTGATTTAAACAATAGTTTTAAAAACCTATTTAGAGGCTAAAAATTCCACCTATGCCGGGATTCTGACCCGCAACCTCTGGCTATCCGTGCCAGCGCTCTTTCCAACTGAGCTAATAGGCGACTCACCGGTATCAGTGAAATTTCGAACCTCTTTACAATATTCTCTGTATTACGTACAAAACATTTAACAAGAGTCCATAAGAATGAGAATAGAAAAAAGAATAAAAAGGTTTGTAGCCAAAAATGACATGCACGATAAGCAAAAATCTTACAGCTAAATTAAGTTACAAAAAATATACTGTAAATATTTTTAGATACGCATTTAATTTAACAAAATCGAGATTTAATTATAATGTTATCTTCGATATTAACCCTTGTATGTCCCCATTCCTGGGGCACGGGTCTCTTCCAGTATCTCAGGTAGGTTAGGCCATACTCCACCACGGGGCCAAGTCTGGGTTAGTGGCAGGCCTTACTGTCAGAAGTTATCGAGCCGCCGGCCTCTGACATGGCTTAACGACTTCTCCTTCGGCAAACTCTACAATTTACGGTTGCCTGGAAGTAATTGCTATTAGCAATGAGGCCAATTGTATCTTATCTTTTGCACCTGCTATTTCTGTAACAATTTTTCTGGTAAACATTATATAATATTCTTATGTTATATTATCTTAAAGGGCGTTGACTGTCAAGGCTACTTCTTTTTTATTTCTTTTAGGCTGTCGGGTATTATTATTATTAATGAGTTTATTTTCACGATGTTATCCTCAATAACTCTTAGGTATAAATTGTCTAGTGATATTTATTATTGTGGATTTACTCGTCCTATTTCCTTAACCACCACTTTACTCATCGAAAAAAAAAAACGCAGAGCCAGTGACAATTTTTTAATTACACTATTTTTATTTTTAATGCACTAACCCGTGCTAAGGAACAAATTTAAAAACCTATTTAGAGGCTAAAAATTTCACCCACGCCGGGATTCGAACCCGCAACCTCTGGCTATCCGTACCAGCGCTCTACCAATTGAGCCAATGGGCGACTCACGGCATCGGTGAAATTTCGAACCTCTTTACAATATTCTCTGTATTACGTACAGGCAGTGACATCTGACTTAAGCAAATTGCATTACTTACAGCCCCGACTACCTACTTTGCAGTTAGGTTTAATATCAGAACGATATCACTGTACCCACATGATTACACTATTTTTATTTTTAATGCACTAACCCGTGCTAAGGAACAAATTTAAAAACCTATTTAGAGGCTAAAAATTTCACCCACGCCGGGATTCGAACCCGCAACCTCTGGCTATCCGTACCAGCGCTCTACCAATTGAGCCAATGGGCGACTCACGGCATCGGTGAAATTTCGAACCTCTTTACAATATTCTCTGTATTACGTACAGGCAGTGACATCTGACTTAAGCAAATTGCATTACTTACAGCCCCGACTACCTACTTTGCAGTTAGGTTTAACATCGGAACGAAATCACTGTACCCACATGATTACACTATTTTTATTTTTAATGCACTAACCCGTGCTAAGGAACAAATCTAAAAACCTATTTAGAGGCTAAAAATTTCACCCACGCCGGGATTCGAACCCGCAACCTCTGGCTATCCGTACCAGCGCTCTACCAATTGAGCCAATGGGCGACTCACGGCATCGGTGAAATTTCGAACCTCTTTACAATATTCTCTGTATTACGTACAGGCAGTGACATCTGACTTAAGCAAATTGCATTACTTACAGCCCCGACTACCTACTTTGCAGTTAGGTTTAACATCGAACCCGAGACCTTCGGTTTTACAGTCAGCGTGCCAAACCGCTGCGCCACCGAGGCTGTCGTATATGTTAGTAATGTAATGTTAAAGAAACAATATTTCAGTCACTGCAAAAGAAATCGACACTCATAGCCTTCTTCGTTTTCTTCTTCAGGCTTTATTAGTCCACTGCGGACATAGCCCTCCCCTAATGAGCGTCATAGCGCAAGGTTGTGCTATCATTGAGGGTTAATAGTCTTAAATATACCTAATTATTTTTTATACTCATAATTATACAATACGTTTTTAACACAGGTTTTAAACGTAGCCTTTAAACCACCGCAGGGCACAGACCTTCTCACAGAAAGAGGGTATAACTTCTGATGGTAAGGCCCGCCATTGTCTTACAATCCTCCACCAACCATGACTTGGCCCCCGTGGTGGAGTATGGCCTAACCTTCCTGCGATGCAGAAAGAGACCCGTGCCCCAGCAGTGGGGACATACAAGGGTTGATATCCAAGAGTTCTATTCGTTTAACATAAGATAACATTTATGTTACCTACCATGTAAATGACTGTTAGTTTTTAAAATAAAGATAAAATAAAAATATATAATTTTACATTTGCTTCGCTTCGCCGATTTTTGCTTTTAAGCCAGTTTTTTTCTATTTGCACTCGACTGCATTACTGAAACGTTCTATTTAATGCTACTTTCTCAAAAGAACCTTTAATAAATAATTAATTTATTAAAAGAGAAGGTTCATTTATTGATTACAAAATCATTATAAGCTCAGAGTCAGTAAGAAATATAAAACTTAGTAATCCACTTAAATATGCTTGGAATGTTTTACAACTTTTAATTAGATGTTTAAATAGAATGCTGTGATTAAATCTGAATATAAAATTTGATTTATTTCATGTTTATAAGAAGTTTAAGTTAGGTAACATTATCATATTCAAACAATTTTACCACTGGCTTATAAGTTAAGAATTTTATTTACCTTCCTGCGATGCAGGAAGAGAACCGTGCCTCAACAGTGGGGATTAACTAAAGGGTATAATTTAAGATATCATCAATTTTTTAAGTTTTGAATGTTTTAAATAATAAGGTTTATTAGTAAAATAATAGATCTGTCATCAAAGTGTAGTCGCCAAACAATATAAAAACAATTTCATAATAAATCACACATAATTATCGGGATATATTATCAAGAATCAAATAAAGGTTTGTACTTATTTTAATAGGTTTGTCCTGATAACTGTATATTAAGAATTAAGAAAAACTGTCACAACCAAAATGAAATATGTAACTTAAAAAAAAAACCGGCCAAGTGCGAGTCAGACTCGCGCACCGAGGGTTCCGTACAAACCTGCAAGGTTTACAAAGTTCGTTCATTAAGACATGTTACAGCTTAAAGGTATTATAGACCTGAGTATTTGGTATGAATTTCAATTTAATACCTCTACGCGTTTATGAGGAAATGGGTAGTAAGTTTAAAATTATTAAAAAAATATATATTATGTGATGTAACTAAAAATTTATGGTTTTCGTAATTTTTCCTTTATCGATGCTATAAGACGTTGCTTCGTACCAAATTTCAAGATTCTGAGTTCACGGGAAGCACCCTGTAGGTTTTGATTCCCTTGCAAGTGTCGAAAATTTGCGGCATAAACGGCTGTATCTTTTGATTGCGTTGGCTTAGAAGTTTGATTTTTTCACAGCTTTAAGGGACAGTAGACCTGAGTAATTGATATAAATTTCAGCTTCATACCTCCACGCGTTCCTGAGAAAAAGGGTCTTGACAGACGGACGGACGGACGGACAGACGGACAACAAAGTGATCCTATAAGGGTTCCGTTTTTTCCTTTTGAGGTACGGAACCCTAAAAATCATAAATATCCAGAAAATTTATGTTTTTGTACGTATGAATTTAACTACTATCTTACATTAGGTACTTGTATGGTTGTACCCATTGTTGTTTATAGGTATATCTACATCTGCGGTAGTTTTATTTACACCCTGTAAATAGTTATTAAATTTGGGTTGATGAAGATGAAAAGGGCTGTAAGGGGCTCCAAATATCATCTCAAAGAGCCCAAGTCAACCTCACCTGCACGCGGTACAGCCTGCTGACTAACAGACGAGGCTCTGGCGAAAACCCACCAACACGCACTGGACCAGCGCGGTGGGTATATAGTCCAAACCCCCCCAACTATGAATACTAATGAATAGTACAACTCAACTACGGCCCCGAGTTCCCGGCGTCTCCAGCGGTGACTCCGGCGACGACGGTAGTCGGAGGAGCCCTGGAGCAAGGGGTGCGAAGAATCCCCGGGAGAGATCGCTCCACCGTTCAACGACCACAGCATGCACAAAGGATACTGGAACCCATAGGCTCAATATTTTAAGTTTTAACGTCCGCACACTCATGAAAGACGATCGGTTAATTGAGTTAGACAATGCTCTAAAAAACATTAAGTGGGACATCATGGGCTTATCGGAAGTCAGACGATTGGGAGAGGAGACAGCAGAGCGAGAAAATTGTATTTTCTTCCACTATGGTACGACCGGTGGACTGTACGGAGTAGGTTTTCTGGTTGCCAAGAAGTGGAAGAACAACATCATTGAATTTATAGGTTGCTCAGATAGAATTGCTGTTTTAAAGTTTCAAATATCTAAGACTCAAACATTAACCCTGGTTCAGACGTATGCACCAACAACATCGCATAGTGACGACGAAATAGAAGAATTTTACGACCTTCTCAACAAAGCGTGTGACGATCACCGGGGTACCTGGAATATAGTCCTCGGTGACTTCAATGCTAAGGTCGGACCTAGGCAAGAATTGGACAACCAAAATGTTCTAGGACCGCACGGGCTTGGATGCCGAAACGAGCGTGGTGCAAGGTTGCTTCAATTTGCCTTTGGTCAAAACCTAAAAATAAGTAACAGCTTCTTCTTTAAAAAGCCGCAACGTCGTTGGACCTGGATTTCCCCAGATAATAAAACTCAAAATGAAATCGATTTTGCGTTAGCCTCAGACCAAACAGTAATACAAGATGTTGGGATAGTAAATAAATTTAAATTTAGCTCTGATCACCGCCCTCTACGTATCAAAATTTTACTAAATATAAAAATCCATCGCAAAAACTTATTTACAAAAAGAGCCACTAAACTCAATATACAGACATTGCACCAACATTTCGATACATTTAACTTAGAAATAAATAACTATTTTAAAGAATTAAAAACCGACATCAATGATCCTGAATCACAATATAACAATATTAAATCTGCAATTGATGGAGCAACTCGTAAAATAAAGCCAACAAAGAAGAGTGGAAACAAACTGACAGACAAGACACTGAAGCTGATAGATGAAAGAGAAACACATAAAAAGAGCACACCATCTTATAATGAAATGGATCGAAAAGTGAAACGTAGCATTCGAAGCGATATCCGATCTCTGAACTCCAATCTTGTGAAATGGGCTATAGAAAATCACACATCTCTCCGAATAGCCAAAGAAGGTGCTATTCGTGCTAAATCTTGGATCACCAGTCTTACTGACCAACAAGAAGTGAAGCACCGAAGCAGAGAAAAAATAATAGATATCTGCACAAAATTCTATCAGAATCTATACTCTGATATAACTAAGACCAAATCCTCCACACCTCCCCCCTATCGGTCGCCGGTCTAGAAGTAAACCGAGTACTCAAGACTATGAAAAATAACAAAAGTCCAGGAGAAGATGGTATTACCACAGAAGCGTTAAAAACAGGGAGAATGTCTCTATTGCCGCACATTACTAACCTATGCAACACTATCATGTATAAGGGCATTCTTCCTGACAAGATCTGCCACGCCAATATCATCCTACTGCACAAAAAAGGGGATAAGACTGACGTCGGAAACTACAGACCTATAAGCCTTATTTCACACATTTACAAAATTTTTATTAATGTCATTCAAAACCGTATTACAGCAAAATTAGACTCACAACAGCCACCAGAACAAGCAGGTTTCCGTCCTGGCTTTTCTACAATGGACCATTTACAAGCCGTAAATCAGGTGATTGAGAAGAGCCACGAGTATAATGTACCATTGTATCTGGCATTTGCCGACTACTCTAAAGCTTTCGACAGCCTATCACACTCCGCTATATTTAATTCTTTAAACAACCAAAATATTGATAGCACATACATAGATTTACTTCGGTTAATATACAGCAACAGCACAGCAAATATAAAATTAAATTCAACAGGACCATCATTTGTAATAGAAAGGGGCGTCAAACAAGGCGACCCTCTCTCGCCAAAATTATTCACTTCAACCCTAGAAGAGGTTTTTAGAACGTTACCAGACACGTGGTTAAATAGAGGCATTGAAGTTGGCGGCAGAAAACTAACAAACCTTCGCTTCGCCGACGATATTGTCCTGTTCGCTTCGAATGCATCCGAGCTCGAAATCATGCTGGAAGAGCTTAGTGCTGCAAGCCTTGAGGTTGGACTTTCTATGAACAGGTCTAAAACCAAAGTCATGACCAACGGTCGAAAGAGAAAAGTTGAGGTCGACGGGCAGGAGATACACTATGTCGATGAGTACATCTACTTGGGCCAGATAGTAAGCTTCGAAAACAGGCAAGGCAAGGAAATCAATCGCCGTATCGAAAACGCCTGGAAGTGCTACTGGTCCATGAAGGATTTGTTGAAAGGAAGCCTTCCGCTTTCCTTGAAACGGAGACTCGTCGACATGTGCATCCTGCCCGTCCTCACTTACGGCTCCCAGACTTGGTCATTGACCGAAGAACAGAAGTCCAAGCTCAAAGTTTGCCAGCGAGCTATGGAGCGTAGCATGTTGAGCGTCAGAAGGATTGACCATATCCGCAACACTACGCTACGCTCAAAAACACGCATAGCTGATGTGGGTGTCCAGACTGCAAGGTTGAAGTGGAGCTAGGCAGGGCATATCAGCAGAATGCACCCGGATAGGTGGGCAAGACTTGCCACCGAGTGGGTGCCACAAGGTGGTCATCGCAGGAGAGGTAGGCCAAGAAAACGTTGGCGAGACGATCTCGACCGACACATGCCGGAGTGGTCTGAGGTGGCACAAGACAGATACATCTGGTCTGAGTTGGGGGAGGCCTTTGCCCAGCAGTGGGACACAAACGAGGCTACGTAAAAAAAAAAAAAAAGATGAAAAAAGTAGTATGAATGTATATAATGAATGAAACACAGAATTAATTTGGACTTTACGAAGCCAGTTTGGATCCGTCCCTTTGAACAGTTTTTCATAAAATTATTGAACTGAACTATTAAATTGGTAACGAATAGTATTATTTGGAGAATTGATCGAAATAATTTGTAATGATCACAAAATGACAAAAACTAATTAATCTCAATCTGCGGACGATAATCGATTTATTTGATGACAGACCTACTATTTATAACACGGAGCTGTTATTTTTGGAATAAACCTATTATTTTGAGAACAATTTTTTTATACAATGGATGAACTACGATTTTATAGATAATCCATCTCTTTTTCTACGTACATATTAAAATTAATTTGGTAAATTGTACCTGACGACACTTTTTATTTTTCTGAGAATGAAAATATTTCGCGGCGATAGATCTATAATTAGATGATACAAGTTGATGACAAATATAAACTTTGATGACACAAAATATTCCCTTAAGTAAATACTTAGTTAAGTATATCTCTGTCTCTATAAGTTAGTTTCTGAATTGAGAATTTCACTAAGTAAATACTTAAGGAACTTTCTGTCACACTCTAATCTGAGAAATCTCTAATCGAAGAGACAGACCTGGAATTATCTATTTACTTAGCAAAATTCTCAATTCAGTAACGGGCACTAAATTTCTCAAAAAAGAACGATATAGACGTACGTACATAAATATTAAAAATGTTTTAATTTAAAAAACTTATAAACATTATATTATCAGCCCAGTTGGGAGAGCACTGGTACGGTTAGCCAGAGGTCGCGGGTTCAAGTCCCGGCAAAATCGGAATTTTATCCGCTAAATAGGTTTTTAAAATTATATTACTGGCCCTCATACTAAAACTTGAGAACCATACGGTCTGTATACAATTCGTAAACCAGCAATTTGTTATATTATGAATATTTTTCAGAAGGAAGGAAATTAAATATTAATAAATTAAGAAATTCTTGAAAAATGGTAATTAGAAAACATAATTTAGATCTTTTGGTTGACGAAACTCTTGAAATATTTTCAGATTACTTTTCCATTTTTCTTGAAATTTTATTTTAGAGTGTCCTATGGTTTTCTTTTCTTTAACTAACAGAATGCTTAAGAACTTTGTGCTTAGTAATTCTCTTGTAGAGGAGAGGAGTTACTGGAGGCTGCAACTTTGGTAAATTATTACACAAGAATGGTATCGGCTAGATCTAGTACCTTTCAGTCGCGAGGAATTGATTGGACCTAGTCCTAGCCGGAATGATACCGGCAAGACCTTGTTTTAACCGAAAACAAACGGTTTAAATACCAGATTTAACTAACAGTAAGTGGCTACCCCTAGTTTCAACCGGCTAAAACTAGGTGTAGCCGCATTTCGGGTTCTAGCCGTAAAATATAGACACAAACTCTGACGCTTTTTGAGAATCACAAATTTCAGAAGTCCACTAAAATAAACGCAGAAGCAAACAAGCGGCATCCGGAAATCTGGTTGGAAAGGGCAGCTGCCCGAAAAAAGTAATGGGAAACTCATTCGAAATTCAAAAAATTAATTAACACTTTCTCACCTGCCAGTGGTCGAGGGAGCCGAGTAGGTAATGCCTACTTGCCGAGCGCGCCTGTCGCCCGCCAGTTGTTTTCGAGAACCCGCGAAGCGCGGCTGTGGCGCGCGGGAATATTTTGCCGCCCATTTTCCGAGAACTTTCGTGAGCTGTCAGAAATGCTTTTTCTTTTATTTGTGGACTTTTTTTCGGCCGACCTCTTTGGTGAAACTCATTAGGTTTCTGCGGGACATCTGTAGAGATTTGTGAATTTAAAAAAAAATCGTGGACAAAATGAGATGTGGGGTAGAACTCTCTGCGTGTTAAAATAAGGTGGTGGAAAATGGAGTGTATGGAAGTATAACAGTTCCTGTGGATGGCTCAAAATTGAGATGAACAGATTTGAGGAGCTCAAGAAGCACAGCAAAGATGATGACGACATACGCGGAAACTGTACAAAACCGAACAAAATATTGGGTACGTATAAAACGAATTAATGAAAACTTATCTCACATATTAGTTATCTTCCCTCTCTCCCTCTGTCACTCTCTTATTTCAATATAATTGTAAGTTTATACCCGGAAATCTAGTGTGACAGTGTTTGTTATCAAACTCATTCGTAACGGTTTTATAATTTTTTATCATTTATTAAAAAACCTATTTAGAGGCTAAAAATTCCACCCATTCCGGGGTTCGAACTCGCAACCTCTGGCTATCCGTGCCAGCGCTCTTTCCAACTGAGCTAATGGGCGACTCACCGGCATCAGTGAAATTTCGAACCTCTTCTCTGTATTACGTACAGGTTTCTTGAAAAATTGTCCTTAGGACGGGTTAGTGCATTAAAAATAATATAATTTTATCATTTAGAAGCTTTGACACGTATGTAATTTAGTAGTGTTACCATAATTAAAATCGCAAAACAACGTTTGCGCAGTCAAAAATCAATAATAACTTCTATACCGCGCAATCACTTGCCCTGGTTCCATACTAGGATACCCTATGCCATAGTAACCAAGCAAGGACGACACATTATATGGAAATACATTTCATTCAATAAATACATCGCAAACACCGTCTTCGCCGTCACCGTCTTCCATCAGGCGTGACTGGGGTCAAGTGTAACCTGTCCTACTTAAAAAATATATAATAATAAATAATAATAAATATTCATGGACATCTTACACAGATCTCGTTAGCCCTATACTAAGTACAATTAAATGACTTGTGTTATAGGTGCTAACTCTACGATAGATTTAATACAATAAATACATAGATAACATCCAAGACCCGAGACCAACTAGAAAAGTTCGTTTTTTAGTTTGACCCGGCCGTGGATCGAACCCGAGACCGTTGGTTTTGCAGTCAGCGTGCCAGACCGCTGCGCCACCAAAGCCGCTGATTATATATTTATTAATACTTTTATTGCACTTACATAAATGTTCAGAATGCGAACCTTTGCCTTAAGCATTTTCTACCAGTCAACCGCAGGAGGTACATCTAGACAAGTCATTTGTACAAATCGCGTAGGGCCTCCCGTGGGAATGGAATTCACACCTTTGTTTGGTAGGTAATCGTGTTACCCCTTAGCATGGCCTACCACAAAGTGTGGAACATGGTGTAGCCTTATAAAATTTTACAACCATATTGACAATGTGAAATGTCTAGAAGATTTTAATAATGTCCAGCCATTTTAATAGCTACCAATTTGATCATGCGGCACCAAAGAAGAAAATGAATACTTTAATAGTTATAGTTTTAAGTCAGTTTGTAAGAAGAATTATTGCCATTTGTTTTAACACCGCCTTAAGAGTATTTTAACTTAAAGAAGATCCCCGGAAACGTATAAGCATTTGAGATGTGGTGCTACAGACGCATGCTTAAGGCTAGCTAACCCAAAAGGTCACCAACGAGGAGTTTCTACGACGTGTCAGTGAGAAGCGAGAGCTTTGGAAAACCATCCGAAGGAAAAAATGCATAGAATATTGTAGAGGTTAGAAATTTCACTGATGCCGGTGAGTCGCCCATTACCTCAGTTGGAAAGAGTGCTAGCACGGATAGCCAGAGGTCGTGCGTTTGAATCCCGGCATGGGTGGAATTTTTAGCCTCTAAATAGGTTTTTAAAAATTGTCCTTAGCACGGGTTAGTGCATTAAAAAGAACCTATTTAGAGGCTAAAAATTTCACCCATGCCGGTATTTGAACCAGCAACCTCTGGCTATCCGTGACAGCGCTCTACCGATTGAGCTAATGGGCATTAAAAGAGTGTTAAAAAATTCGTACTTGGGCATTTATTCTGACACGCAAGATACTGTCTCCTATAACTAATTCGACGACCTCTGTGGCGTAGCTGTAGTGCTTCTGCCTATCATGCAAGAGGTCTTGGATGTTTACATGTTTGTGATGTTGTTTCTGGTTCCTACGACACAGGGTATCCTAGTGTGGGGCCAGAAGCAATATATGTGCTTGGATGTAAATGTTATGTTAATGTTATTATTAAAAACACCTATTTAGAGGCTGAAAATCCCCCCCCACGCCGGGATTCGAGCCCGCGACCTCTGACTCTTTCCAACTGAGCTAATGGGCGACTCACCGGCATCAGTGAAATTTTGTACCTCTTTACAATATTGTCTGTATTACGTACAGGCAGTGACATCTGGTTGAAGTAATTTGAATCACTTGCAGCCCCGAGTACCTACTTTGCAGTTAGGTTTTACTGGACCTTTACATCGGAGTGATATCGCTGTACCCACATTATTATATTATTTTTGATGCACTATCCCGTCCGAAGGACAATTTTTAATAAGCCTATTGAGAAGTTAAAAAATCCACCAATGCCGGGATTCGAACCCGCGACCTCTGGCTATCCGTGCCAGCGCTCTTTCCAACTGAGCTAATGGGACACTCACCGGCAGCTTAATGTTATTATGTTATAATGATGGGGATAATCGCGGGCAAGAGACACGTAGTCCGGAGAAACCCTGGTTGAGAAACTTACGGGAGTGGATTGGAATCGCAACTGCTGCTGAGCGCTTCCACCTTGGGAGAGACAGAGAAGAATATATAATAATATGCAGAGCTGACTGCCAACCTTCGCTAGACGAAGAGGCGCCATAAGAAGAAGAAGAAGAAGAAGAAGACGAGAGATAAGAAGAGTATTTTAGAGGAACCATAAATAACACTAGGTATTTTATTTATAAATTTTTGTTTCAGACACAATGTATCCATATTATTATTTTAATATATTAGTAAACAGGAAGAACCTATGACTATGTTAGTAACGTAGCTATATAGGTACTACACTAACGCTTATTATTTAAAAACCTATTTAGAGGCCTGTCTAAACGGGTTAGTGCATTAAAAAAAAAACTTATTATTTACTTAATTTTTTTAAAATTAATTCTTTACCAAATACCTTACGTTACCAAATTGGTTTATAACAGCAATAGTATTATCACAGCCTTCAAATCGTTATCAACCCTTAAATGTCCCCACTGCTGGGGCACGGGTCTCTTCCTGCATCGCAGGAAGGTTAGGCCATACTCCACCACGGGGGCCAAGCCTTCAGATGTCATAAAATTATTGGCCATAGTGGTAAAAAAAAAATATCCATCCCATTGATTCAAGAAACACCAGGTACAACTTTCTATTTCTGATGAATAATTGCATATGAAATGAAAAGGTTTTATTCACAGTAACGCAGAAACTGCGGCTTAATGAACGTTTCAATTAAAACTAGGTGCCCATTTCAAAACCTAGATCATTTTGGAGAAAAAAATTGACAAAAACTCCAAACTTAGTCTTTTCAAAGTCCTTAATTAACCCAGACATAATTGTCATCTAAATAATCCTAAATATGATGTTATAAAGATATTCGCCATAATGGTGAACAGTAAAACAAATATCCATCCCACTGATTCAAGAAACGTCCGTAGGGACAACTTTCAATTGCTCATGAATAATTGCATAATATATCAATGAGAAGTGCGGCACGGATTAAGCAGATTAATTTAAAAACCTGTGGTTGATCCTCTGAAGAGGCCATCTCATTAGGACACGTCAAATAGGCGAGTGAATTTTTAATTTATCTGCCTGAAGCGCGCACGATGAATGAATAATCCCGCTGCGTTCCCTTTCCGCGATGCAAGTACGTACATCCACGAATTGAATGTCGGAACCCCGGAAATATAGACCTTACTAAGTAGTCGTTAAAGCTTGAACTGCAATAAAAGCGAAAATGTTCCAGTGAAATGCCAAAAGCAGATTTCGTAATAATTAAAAGGAGACCGCTAGTTTCATGTTGGAATCTTTGAGCAGAGTAAAAAGTGGTGAAAGTAATGATTATGCAGAGAAGTACGCTCGTGACCTAGCCGAACCGAGTGATTGGAATCAATCACTTGAGTTAAGCCACAACAGGCGCGGTCAGGTACAGGATGGGTGACCGTCCCGTGACTACCGCTAGTGGCATTTTTTCCGAGCGCTTCCGTGCTTCGCAAGGCAAGCTAAGCCGTTGTTGCCGGCTTAAATGTAATGGCAGTCGTTAAGCCATGTCAGAGGTCTGATGGGCGGGTTGATAACTTCTGACAGAAAGGCCCGCCGCAGCCTTACAATCCTCCACCAACCCGGACTTGGCCCCCGTGGTGGAGTATGGCCTAACCTTCCTGCGATGCAGGAAGAGACCCGTGCCCCAACAGTGGGGACATTCAAGGGTTCATATTGCAATAGAAAAAACAATAGTACCATTTTACGTTACTTAGAAACAACTTCAAATTTGGCGATATTTTTTTTTGCTTACAAACGTCTCACTGAAGGTCACAGGCATCAGAGAGTGAATATGGGCTCAATTACCATACGTCCCCTCCGCGGATTGTCATTTCTAGCGCTGAGGTATCCTCAGGTACTTAATTTTCAATTAGGACGTTCGCAATGATAATAAAGTATATCGTTTCAGGGGCTGTAAATTTATACGAAATAGGATATGGGGAAGTGGTAGCGGTAGTAGCGGAGCGGTGTAGAACTCCGGCTTCTCAATCGGGAGGTGTGGGTTCGAGCCCCGGCAAAGTAACAATGACTTTGTTTTCTAAGTTATGTACATTTGTGAAATTATAGTAGTAATACTACTCGCTGACGGTTAAGGAATGGCCCAACTGTGAGGCTAAGTGCGGAAATCTTAGGTGTAACTTACTAACTATGGGGAAGTGGTTCAAAATGATCTCACTTTTCCCACATAACATTATTCTTAGCCTAATTCCGGATTCACTTACTAGCTTTTATCAACCAAGCTTCGCTGTGATCCTTAACACTTTACCAGGCAATAGTATAATAGTTCCCAGGATAAAATGAGCCTTATCACTTTGAAATAAAGTCAAAACCAATGAAAAAGATAGACAGCCAATTGCATGTAATATTGCTTAAGTATAACTGAAATATTTAAGTTTTTCATGTACACTCAAAATGTCGAGCGTGCA
Source organism: Yponomeuta sedellus (assembly GCA_934045075.1). NCBI lineage: Eukaryota > Metazoa > Arthropoda > Insecta > Lepidoptera > Yponomeutidae > Yponomeuta > Yponomeuta sedellus. Next base: position 5,104,733 of record OW203742.1, on the reverse strand, counting down.
ATAAAGAGTATTAATCTAATCTAGCTCTGCCCCGTAAAAGGTGAATTCAAAGACTATTTTTGTCTTACAGAGGAGACTGTCAAGACAATTTCTATTACATTGTAACGCCTCCTGTCTGAATGTAATTGAAATTGTATTGCCACTACCGAAGACCGAAAACCTATTTTGATGCTTCTGCAGAACTCTGGAACGGTATAAAAAGCGTTATATTTATTGTAGGAAAGAGAACGCATTAACGTTTGTCAAGGTAAAAGTACGAAATGTAAAAAGCCATCATGCAGCGACTAATGAATATTGATACAGCGTAAAAGCTTTTTCCGGATCAAAGGGAGTCGAAAGACATGACTTCTGCATACCTCACAGGGATGTAGGCATTACTTTATCTAAACGTAACGGTGTTACGGCGATATACGTCGCCTGCCGGGTCTTCATTGCTCTTTTCTCAGAGGGATACGATATCAACCTTTGTATGTTGCCACTGCTGGGGCACGGGTCTCTTCCCGCATCGTATGAAGGTTAGGTCATCAGCGCTTCCGTGCTTCGCAAGGCACGTTAAGCAGTTGGTGCCGGCTGCCGTCGATAGATGGCAGTCGCTAAGCCAAGTCAGAGGCCTTAGGGTGGCTCAAAAACTTCTGACAGTAAGACCAGTCACCAGTCTTGCAAGCCTCCACCAATCCGGATTTGGCCCCCTTGGCCCTCGTGCGGAGCCAACCATGCCGCGGGTTTTCTGGCGATACGTTGAAAATGGTGTAGCCCAATGTGTATAGATCCTAAACTTATCGCTTGTAAGGCGAAAAAGATTTTACCTTCTGCAATGAATATCTTTGTTCCATTATCTCTCCCTTAATTAAGTAAATACTAGACTCCCTTAGTCGCTATTCAAGCCAGAAATGGGACGGCCATTATCGTCTTTGTGGACGGGATCACTCGTCCACTTTATTCATTTTATCCTTTTGCATTTTTTTAACAGGATTATTTTGGGTAGGGTAGGTACTACAAAGATTTTTATTTTGAATGAAAAAGACGAAGAAGCTTTTTTTTTATATGCTTCACTAAGATGTTAAAAGACAACGTTAATATTAACTTTGCTCAAGCTTAATATTAACGCAAACATGAAGGAAAACATCGTGGGCAAACCTGGGTGTCTGAGGTGTTAACCACCTCACCGTTAGAAACTGCCAATACGCGGTGGGTATTGGAGGTGATATATATGTATTCATCATCATCAACCCCTTATGTCCCCACCGAGGGGCACGGGTCTCTTCCCGGAGGAAGGTATAGGCCATACTCCACTACGGGGGCCACGTCCGGATTGGTGGAGGCGTGCAAGATTAGTGAAATGAAATGAATATACTTTATTGCACACCAGGAATTACAATTAGTGGCTGGTCTTACTGTCAGAAGTTATCAAGCCGCCCTGAGGCCTCTGGCTTGGTTTAACGACTGGCATCTATCGACGACAGCGGCACCAACTGCTTAACGTGCCTTGCGAAGTACGGAATCGCTCGGAAAAAAGCCACTAGCGTTAGCCCTCAATTCACTACCTACTAAAGTATAACACAATTCACTAGTACGGGTCCCATGGACCCACATTTTTGACAGGTAAAAAAAATTTAAACACGTGACATTTTTTATCAAATATTCTTTTATTTTAAAGGATTAGTCTGTTGATCATTTAGTAACTGCCAAAACAAACTTAAAAAATAGCTATTTCCCCTAGTAAATGAGGAACATTTATATCTTATAATACTGAGCCTCTTTTGGCATGGCACGGCTTTAAAAAATCACATTTAATATTATAAAGAATAAGGAACTTCTTTGAGGTAATTTTTATTAAATCTATTACTTATACAACAAAAAAAACCAAAAACCTACATATATTCTATACAAAAATTCAAAACGTGCAATGGTTGAACTTAGTCCCTTACAGAACAATTCTTGCATATAGCCAATTATTTATGCCAATCAAAGGAAACGAACTTTTCTAGTTTGTCCCGGGTCTTGGATTTTATCTATGTATTTATTGTATTAAATCTATCGTCGACTTAGCACCTATAACACAAGTCATTTAGTTGTACTTAGTATAATTAGGGCTAACGAGATCTGTGTAATATGTCCGTGAATATTTATTTATCTATTAACTCAGATGCTTTATCATCATTTACGTTCACTGAGTCTATTTCGATCCATGTTTGTATCCTAAAACACGAAAAAGAAAGATTGTAACAAAGCAGATAACACTAACACAATTCACTAGTATGGGTCCATGGGACCCATATAGGCATATATGCTTACCTTGCGAGCGGCGCGTACGCACGTCCTAGCGCTGTCGCGTTCGGCGTAGCACTACAGGAAGGTACAGGACCGCGCATGAACTTGAGCGCGAATAGTATGAAATGCCTAGTGTTTTAAGATTTGGTATGGGTCCACTGGACCCAGGTAGTGAATTAAGGGTTAGTCATAGACGGTTTGGCCATCCATGCACTGAACGGGCCCTGTGTTGCTTAACCTTCGTGATCGCTTAAGATCACTCAGGCAGCCGGGGCTACGAGCGTATATATTGGCCGCTTATAAACCTATCCCGATACATTACTGACTCCGATTTAAATATCGCTGAGTTAGCTTTGTTTCTTTCTTTGTTTGTTTGTTTGTTTGTTTGTTTGTTTGTTTATTTGTTTGTTTGTTTGTGATGTGTGACACTTGCAGAAAATATATAAGCCGAGCAACATCTCTAGCGTTTTAGTATCATCCACACTCTGCTAGTAGGTTAATAGTATAGGCCTCCACAACACTTTTCAGTAGTGAGTATAGTCTGTTAGCTTTTAGAATATACCTCGGCTACTATCGGAGAAAATCGGATATATTCGTGTAATAGAAATATGGGAACTAATATGAAACTTAATTGTACATAACTTTTCATAATAGTGAAGAAAAGTTTTATACAGAGTAGGAAGTGGTATTATACTCGTGTGCTTTCGCCAAAAACCGAAGCTAAATCTTGAGCCCGAGGTATATTCTGAAAGCTAACAGACTATACGAGTGGTAAATAAGTACTTACTAAAAAAGCTGCGTTGCGCGATACTTTGATTTTGTCCGGACGCTCTTGTTTTTATGGTCGTGCGGGATGTCCCACGCGTGAAAAGCTCTGTCCCGATTTTCGGGTATAACGTCTTTAATTTATTGAGATGACGAACAAGACTCGACTGCCCGACGATAGGGTTAATCTGATTTAAAATATCATATTTTTATGGAAATAAATTTTTGATGGCTATTTGCTATCTTTTGTCATGAAAACCTAATTTAAAACTCAAATGCATGATGAAATGTTTTAAAACTTCACACTATATGTTTTTGTTACTATCGACGAAAGAATCCCGCTTTTTCACTTAAAATCTATAAAATTTGCGATTGGTCAAAAACAAATCTGGCATCATTAAAAAGTTAAAATTACTTTGCTAAATACCGCCAAAAATCCCACAAGCATCATGCACCGTCCTCCCTCCCACGTTTTCAAGCAGAAGCAAGACACGAGCACGCCACCACCCAAGTGCAGGCTGAGGATGCCTCGTGTTAGAGGCGAAACGCGTCGCGTGTTTTCTCGCACAAGTATTGGTGTCGGTGGCGGTGTGTTCGTGTCTTGCTTTTGCTTGAAAAAGTGGGAAGGAGGGCGGTCCATTAACTAACCGCATGGTGCTTGTGGGATTTTTGGCGGAATTCAGCAAAGTAATCTTCACTTTTTAATGCTATTATGGATTTCCGCAAAGTAACGCCAGATTCTATACAAAATCTGGCATCGCTAATGTTCAATATACTATTAAGGCTACAGTATTTACTACGATTCTCTGAGCGAAGGTCTGAAATCACTTGAAAGTTTTATAATAGGTATATTATTAGGTTTTATTGTCCTACTTAGAAAATATATATGACAAACGTGCTGTTTGTCATATATATTTTCTAAGTAGGACAATAAGGAAATGTTTGGAAATACATTGGTTGACCTCTATACTAATATGAAGAGAATTCAAAATAACACTTATTACACATTTTGATTTCAACAATAACGTTTAATTGCTGTTACCTAACAATTACCTGGAAGAAATTGCTTTTAGTAATAAGACCGTCAATTGTACTATATTTTTATATAATTTCTGTTGCTGTTATTTCTGTGTACAGACTTTTTATCGCACGAAGGCGGGTAGGCAATTCTTTATTTCTGCTTTTTTAAGGTTTAAATTCGTTAAAATCACCCGCTTTCCTGAGATAAAAAGACTGCACAATAAAGAATATTCGATCTATTTTTTTACATTTACATATATCTAATTCCATGACCAAATAAACGTTAACCGTATGAGACAAAATAAATGTTTGATTTGATATTCTATAAAAGTCATCCCTATAGCAAAACTCATTATTATGATACATTGAAAATTGTATCTTGAAAGATAGAAAATGTACGTGTGACTGGTTGACAAATGGCTTTTGGGCGATCCCTAGGCATTTGGCACAAACACTCGGCGAAGCTGTAATTGATTGCTCAGAATTTATATTCCATTTTTTGAGACCAATGGTTTTGGGTACGCATTTGGAAGGTTAAAGCTGTTCTTACCTTATTCTTTGTCTGCATTTTTTAGCCGACTGCGTCAGAAGATGAGTTATGCTTTTCGAGTATGTATGTTCCTTTGTTACGCTTGATAGCGTAAACGGCTTACTGGGTCTATGGTTTAGAGAAGTCTTTCGATTTATCCTAACTGTGAGAGTAAAATTTAATATGTAATATATACCCAGTGACATATTAAACCTATTAACTTTTATTAAAGTTTTTTCGCACAATCGCGTGACGTCGCTTTTTTGAGATTTTTTTGTTTTTAACCTTACCTACTATTTTTAGTTAAAAACGCTGTGGTTTGTTTGTTTGTGGTTGTATTTATTATTAGTTATAGCAATAAAAAATAAAAAAGTGACCAATTGTTACAGACATTAGTTTGCCTTTGTACATGTATTCGTAATCGTCTCAATTCAAAATTATTTATTTACATAACCAATCAAATAAAATAGTGGCTCCATTTAAGATTAAAAAACTTGTATTAGGAGAGGCCCGCTCTTTCAACAGGTTCATATTATATACTTGTATGTAAACAAAACATAGAAAGGGGGTCTTAAGGAGATGACATGTTATGAAGTACCTATAATAATAACAGACGACCTCTGTGGCGCAGCTGTAGCGCATCTGCCTACCAGAGGTCCCAGGTTCGAACTGCGGCTGGGGACAAAAAAAACCCCAGGCCTTGGTCGTTTGCATGTATGTGATGTCGTTGTTTCTGGTTCCAACGAGACAGGGTATCCTAGTGTGGCATCAAAAGCAATGTATATGCCTGTGTGTAAATATTATATTAAGTTATTGAAACGATTATATGATGTAATATATAATATCTTTTCTTTAAATAATTTCCCTACAGTACAATATGTCAAATCCACGGTCAGCTCACGAAATGTAGTTTTCGCCATTTACAGCAGAAGGTTTTTTCTGTTTACCTGCGTAGAATTAAAGTGGCGGCGGCAGCGAAATGAAATCGACACTAGATAGAAATATAACTCTTTAATGCACACCATTATTACAACAACCACCACATCTGTTTCAGCAGTAGATTGAATTAACATAGTCCAAGCCGTTAGTAATAAGGCGAAATGCGCTTTAAGTACTTTATTATTTTTAAGCTGCCCCGAAAGCATGAGCCCCAATTCTGGGCGCGAAAAATAGAAAAAAAAACACTCCATTCCGCGCTCACGTACCGGATGAGAGCGGAATGGCAACAGCCTAATCTCGCGCGCGGGATATTGACATCTACCAAGTAGAGGAGCAAAAGGTCAAGATAAAACTTTTATCCCACTATGGAGTAGCACTATCTCGCTCTACGCGATGAAATAAAGCGCTAGCCTATAACAAAATAAAGCTTTTATTGTGACTTTGTACACTCCTAGCAGCATGGGTAGTACAACGACGCTAGATGCTCGTTTTGAATGTCAATAAGCGTGATTTTCCAGTGGATTAATTTGCCAAGTAGGAAAGTCATTCAACTGCTTTTACTATGTAGTTTACTTAATAGAGGCAAACAACAACTATTAAAGTGTAAATATAACGAAAAACTTTTTAATATATGTAGCCTATAACGTCCCACTGCAGGGCACAGGCCCTCTCTCAAAGAGAGAGAATATGGGCTTAATCACCACGCGTGCACACCGCGGATTGGCAATTTCAAGCGCTGATATATTTGAACACCTCAAACACTCAGGTTTCCTCACGATGTTTTCCTTCACAGTTAGCAAGTGGTATTGCTACATAACTTCACAAATGTACAGAACTTCGAAAACAACGTCATTGGTACATGCCCGCACAGGAATCGAAGCTGATCTATTAGATTTTATGGGCTAGTATCTAACTGTCTTCTTCCTGCCTAAAGTATACAAAAGTCCATCTGTTTAGCCTCTAAATAGGTTTTTAAAAAAGTCAACAAGTCACATTTTGTCCAGCAGAACTGGACCTGGATTACTTGGAGCGTGGTGGCGGGTCGCTGGCGGTGGGCAGCGCGCCCAGCGTGGAGCCCAGTCCCGACAGCCTCGACCTGGTCAAGGTCGTGTTGCTGGGCGCCCCAGCGGTGGGCAAAACTAGCATTATACAGGTAAGAAAACTTCTGATGTTGAAGTTTAAATCCGGGTCCATTAACGTCCTCAGTTTTGAGAAGTTTAGGATGACTAGACGTTTGAAAATGTTTGGTTTCTTATGAGAGCGGATATCCTGGAACTGACCCGAAAAGCATGGAATGGTAATTACTTTTATTCTATCCAAGCTCATCGGAGGAGTAGGAGAGTATAAAAACATTAAAAGGTTTTTCTTGAGTCTTTCCTTCTTATGATATTGGTATCAAAACTTGATACGTCCCCACTGCTGGGGCACAGGTCTCTTCCTGAATCGCAGGAAGTTCAGGCCATACTTCACCACGGGGGCCAAGTCCGGGTTGGTAGAAGATTGTAAGACAGTGGCAGTACTACTGTACTGTCAGAAGTTGTCGCGACGCACTTTGGATTCTCCTCGACAATGGCTTAACAATTGCGATTATAATGATAGCCGGCACTGACGGCCTACCGTGGCTAGCGAACCACGGAAGCGCTCGGTTGTGTTTCTTACAATATATTGTAAAATTTATTGCTTAAGACGTTCGATAAGCTGTACTCGGGCAAGTTGTTGGTATACGCTGTTATTTGGATAAAAAAATGGCTCTCAGATCTTGTTACCACAGAGCTGTTTTTTCCTGCAGGTTACTGTTCTAAGATTGTGCTATCTGTACATACGTAAGTATCTCTGAAGAATAGGCAGAAGTCTACTATCTGCCTACCCTCAGGGAAACAGGGGGTTTGCCACCAAAACTATATGAAACTGGGCATGCAGCGTCTAATCAAATGTAGAAAAAGAGGTTTATCAGTCGATAGACATGAGGTATGGTATGGTATCACCTCAATCATTATTATGTAATAAAAGGTGTTGTATTATTGGCGGTGTGACAGTCAAGAAAAAAAATCCAGATTCTCACACTGGTGTGACAACCTGGTGTGACCACGAGTCCGGACTCGTATCGTAGCAAAACCTGGGTTTCACCAAAAGACAATAGTTTAAATAGATGAATTTCTTAATCCAGCCCTTCGGCGAATAGACACTAAATATAATAGTGTTGACATACCCCGAATCCTAGAAGGCCTTTGGGTGTTGCAGCCTGGATTACTTGGCATCGTTTTCCCCTGCGTCAACACAAACATTATCGTGAATGTAAAGGGGCCGAGCCGACAGAATGGGATCATTACGGCTTACCAAAAGGGTAACGTGTTTAAGATAATGCTGATATAGGCCGTCCTCAGTACGGTACTCCTTTTTTGAAGTCGGTTAAAAAGATTTAACCGACTTCAAAAAAGGAGAAGGTTATCAATTCGACGCGTATATTACTTTTTTTTTTGACTATTTTTCGCATAACTTCGTCAAATCTTAACCGATTTCGATAAAAAAAAATTTGTTCTATTAGGTATAGTGTCCCATTGGTCCCATTTTAATTTGGTGCAGATCTATTGAAGACTTTCAGATCTAGAGATCGGAACTCTTCAATGGACAGCAGCAAATAAGGCCTAATGAGGCCTATCCATTACTAATATGCATATGTTTCATAAGATATAGCGTAAAATTGGTCCCAGGGTAATATGGTGAGGTTCTGATGAAGACTTTCAAAGATGGAAATTGAGAATTTCAAATTTTAAAGCAGAAAATTAAGTTAAGTTTAGATGTTAAAAAAAATCACTTGAGTTAAACAACGGGTGCGGTCAGGTGCAGGATGGGTGACCGTCCCGTAACTACCGCTAGTGGCATTTTTTCCGAGCGCTTCCGTGCTTCGCAAGGCACACTAAGCCGTTGGTGCCGGCTGTCATGTATTGGCAATCGTCAAGCCATGTCAGAGGCCTTATGGGCGGCTTGATAACTTCTAACAGAGTAAGACCCGCCACTGTTACAACCCTCCACCAACCCGTACTTGGCCCCCGTGGTGGAGTATGGCCTAACCTTTCTGCGATGCAGGAAGAGACCCGTGCCCCAGCAATGGGAACATGCAAAGGTTGGTATCGCAAATACATAAATACGAGGATCAGATAAAATTATCACAAGTTCTGATCCGAAATTAACACTCGATTATATAGTAGCTAGACAAGAAAATCACAAAATGTCCGATATAAAAATCGCGTAGAGTGAGGCCATTTCCAGCATAGTCACCATAATCACCAACCCCTTATGTCCCCATCGAGGGGCACGGGTCTCGTCGACAGTAGACAGTAGGTATTGCTTAAATATTATACATATATAATTTTATTTAATTAACTCTGTCTGTATTATTTATTGTAATTTGTTGTTAAGGAAGTCTTCAATTTTATAGTAGCTTGTTACCTTCCGCAGAGACTATATTATTGTTAGACAAGAAAATCACAAAATGTCCGATATAAAAATCGCGTAGAGTGAGGCCATTTCCAGCATAGTCACCATCATCACCAACCCCTTATGTCCCCATCGAGGGGCACGGGTCCCGTCTCTGCGGAAGGTAAAAAGCTACTATAAAATTTAATACTCCCTTAATGACAAATTACAATAAATAATACAGACAGAATTAATTAAATAAAATCATATATATATGTATAATATTTAAACAATACCTACTGTCTACTTCCTAGAGAAGTTCCAAAGAACAGTAACGTAAGTGTTAAAATGTCAAATGTATAAGTAACTATACTATTTTTATTTTTACCCGACTGCTGCGAAGCCCAAAAGGAGGGTAATGTGTTTAGTTCGTATGTATGTATGTATGTATGTATGTATGTATGTATGTATGTATGTATGTATGTATGTATGTATGTATGTATGTATGTATGTATGTATGTATGTATGTATGTATGTATGTATGTATGTATGTATGTATGTATGTATGTATGTATGTATGTATGTATGTATGTATGTATGTATGTATGTATGTATGTATGTATGTATGTATGTATGTATGTATGTAAGTATGTCCGATTCTATGTTCCCTAATAACTCCTTAACCAATGGTCAGATTTTGTTAAACAAGGTGTCATTCGATTCGGCATCCTTGCGCGGGTGTCATAGGCTATATAAAATCATAATTATGCGATCAGAACCGTGACGAAAAATAAAATTCGTTAAGAAGCTTCGTTAAAGTACAGCTAGGAGCCACTAGATGGCGCTGTTATATTTAGTTTATTGAATTCGAATACTAATTTTATTGAACTACCCCTAACAGGTGTGAAATATTTAAAACAGAATTTTGCGGATGACGTAGGTTACATAAAATCAGCATTAATAGAGAACCAACGGAACAAAAAATGACATTTACTTCTAAACAATTAAAGTACCACTTTTAGCCACTTGATGGCGGTGCTATATTTTATTTATTCTAATACATGTGTATACATAATTTTGGCTTTGGTCTACATGTAAACAAACCATTTATAGAATCGGTACAAATGCGGAAAGAAATAATTCCTATGAAGTGGTTTGATCCTTCTAGATCATTCATTTAATTAAAAAATATAATTTTGTTTAACTACGCCTAACACGTGCAAAGTATTTAAAAGAGAATTTTGCGGGTGTCGTTGATTACATTAAATCAGCATTAATAGAGAACAAACGCAACACAAATAATATTCACTTCTAAGTAATTAAAGTACCGTAGCATTAGTTCCTCTACCCAACCACAGATGGCGCTGTTTGTGTTCTAAATTGCGGTATGGTTTTGTCCGAAGGCCCTACATAATATTAAACAAAATTGGATAGTATTTGAGCGCTTGCGAATCACTTCGACCAATACTGACTGTTCACTAATAATTGGCACGACTAGTGACGTAGGTAATATACCTCGCTTTGCGCTGTGGTGTAGGAGTGGGTCGTTGTCCGATTTTTCGACGACGAAACGCAACCGTTTTTTCTGGAACGAAAACAGGTCCTCGAAACGGTCCTCGTTCGCAACTGGTTTCATTGTATGCGAACGAGCAAGGCGCAGAGGACGGTCAAACGAGTGCGAACGAGACGAAATCACGAAACATCGGAAAAAATAAGTTGCTTTACACGATATTCGACTGTTTACTCATAGACATAAAGATTACTTTATTGTATCACAGACCAAAACGAACGGAACGAGCAAGGAGCCGACGACGACGTCGCAATGATCTCATTACGTTCTAGGCTCTATTAATATAGCACTAAAGGACATATTCGCGTCAAACAATCTAAAGACTGGTCTCGCGACGAACAAACGCTGGCACTGCTTTAGAGTCGCTGGCACTGCCTTAGAATGAAACGTAAAACGGTCCTATCGTCGCAGAACACAAAACGGTCTTATAAAACGGTTCGTCTTTGCAACGATCACGCCTACTGTGGTGCGAGTAGTACAGTTACTAATCCGTAATCCTTAGTAAGTTTCATAGTGCTTCAATAAATAGATCCCTAAGTACGTGCTGTCGTGCTGAAACAACGTTTCTCTTCTTGTCTGCTGAAACCCTGTCCTACAGTACCACTTTTAGCCACTAGATGGCGCTGGCATATATTTATTCTAGTACATGTATAAATTTACATAATATCAGCTTTGCTCTACATGTAAACAAACCGTCTATAGAAACGGTATAAGTGCTGAAAGAAATAATGCCTATAAAGTGTTTATTTCTTTCTACGCCATTCGTTTATCTCATTAATTTAAGAAATATCAACCTCATAGGGGGTAATAATAATAATACATTACTGTAGAGGCCGAGAAGTAAGGGATTGCTGGACGAGTTTTGGACGGCCGAGTCGTAGACGAAGCCGTCTAGAACGAGTCCTGCAATCCCTGTTCCGGCCGAGGATTGTATAATGCTTTTCTCAAACAATGCGAAGAAATATTAATATTAAAATAATTACTAGGTAATTAAGAAATAATAGTTTAGTTTGCCGCCTTTTTTATTTTTTTAAATACACTAACATATTTGAGCACCATGTTTAACCGCACAAAAACCAATACCATAGATTGTTTTTTTTGTTAATCTTGCAAGTATGCTTACATAACTTAGTAGGTGGTTGGTTAGAGTAGCGGACGGTAATGGATTTTCATACTTACTTCACTGGCTTAGGCCAGTAAAGTGAGGCGGGAGCCATAAAAGAGAAACTTTGTAGCTTTATTTCATGGTAATAACACAAACATTTCCGAGCATGTTTGAGAAAAAATAATTAATTTCTTAACACTGATATTAATTTCCTACTGACACTTAGACCAAAACTAACTGAACAACATATATAAAGTGTAGCATGTAACTCCTTTTCCCCTGTGCGGTCATAGTCAGACAAGCTGGGTTCAAAGAAGAAACAATAAATGATAAAAAAATATTTGAACGCTCTCACTGGTAACCGAAGACGGATCCTCCGTGACCTCGTATCGTAGGACCCATGAAATTTTAAAAAATTCTAGCTCTATTCATCTTAACGAATTTTATCTCGTTTCCTCCGAAAATAAGATTATGATTTTGTGTTAGGTTTCCTGTTCACTTGTGAGACCAAAGATTGCTTATCTACACCTAAATATTCAGTAAATTTTTTCAATGCTTTAGGGGGCCACCTCAAGATGAATTTGTTATAGTTTCATTTTAATACCTATAATATTTTGGCATTCAGAAAACCAAGATTTTGTATGTCTCCACGCCCATGCCACAACTCTAAATAACTACGCCAGGCCGAAGGCCGAGCCCCATCATGCGGGTGCGAGGAAACTTGCCGCGACGAGGTTGAAGGCCGAGCTCAATACAGGTCGCGGCACGGCCGAAGGCTGTGAAGCGGGCTAGAGGAATACTCCCACGGCGATTCCAAATGCTGAGCTCTATTTACGCTGATGCCAAATGGAGAGACTATTAGCGCGGCCGAAGGCCGCGACAGTTACTTAAAGTTGCTATTAGGAGGAAACCTGTAGCGCCTTTGTACAGGCCGCGGCTGAAGGCTCAGACCATTTATGTTCCCATTTAAAAGTCCTTATTCTAAGTAATTAGCGAGACCGAAGACTGGGCCCAGCAATGCAAGCACGAAGAATTCTACTCTGGAGATGTCGAAAGCTGAGCGCCGTTCAGGTCGAAGAGATAATTCGTGACTATTCCAGTCCCCACCTACAATCGTTAACATTAAATAACTAGGTGCAGTGGAGCGTTTTTAGGCTACATAAAAAACAGACAATTTATGTAAGGATAATAAAGAAAATATCTGTCGTTTCCTTTGCAAATATTCTAGATAGTTTAACACCATTAGACCATATTCATTATACTGGCTAAAAAATATCGTACAACATAAATTTTTAATGCAGGCAGGTGGTACCTATGACTATATCAAACAAGTATATCAGTAAAAATATTTATGATTTGCCGAGACATGTCCATTGTCGAACAAAAGAAAATAAAGCAATAAACTAAAATGCATTTAGGACATAAAATAATATAACGATTTAAAGCATGTAAACAGAACAGATGGACCTTTAAATTTTATCGTTTTACTGAGTCACTAAAAGGTCAAAAATAAAAAAAATATTTAAAAAAATAAAAGAACCCGACTGCAGTGATAAATCAACTGAAAGGGAAAAAATAAGATAATTTTATTTTTAAATGCTAATGTCGAATCAGAAGAGTTCATGCTGCTTTATTTGAGGGACCAAATAATATAACTTTATAAACATTATTTGCTCAAACTGTTGCATTTATTATTTTATATAAAATGTTGCAGTAGGGACCCATTACTGTTTGTTTAAAGTCCTCTAATGGGTCCCGACTGCATCATTTTATATAAAATAATAAATGCAACAGTTTGAGCAAATAATGCTTATAAAGTTATATTATTTGGTCCCTCAAATAAAGCAGCATGAACTCTTCTGATTCGACATTAGCATTTAAAAATAAAATTATCTTATTTTTTCCCTTTCAGTTGATTTATCACTGCAGTCGGGTTCTTTTATTTTTTTAAATATTTTTTTTAATGCACTAACCCGTGCTAAGGACAATTTTAAAAACCTATTTAGAGGCTAAAAATTCCACCCATACCGGGATTCAAACCCGCAACCTCTGGCTATCCGTGCCAGCGCTCTTTCCAACTGAGCTAATGGGCGACTCACCGGCATCAGTGAAATTTCGAACCTCTTTACACTGTTTTCTGTATTACGTATAAGTAATGTTTAGTACTTTACGTACATTATGTTTGTCAGAATAAAATTTTATGTTATCCTAAACTGTATAAATAACTATATATATAAATAAGTTTATCTTAGCAATGCCTTGACCAGCCCATAATGTGAGACTTAAAACATGTGTAACATCATTGTATTATACCATTAGGATTGCTAATAAATGAATATGAATATGAAATATACGCCAGATTTATACTAATCCATAGTTATTTAAAATAAAATCCTAAAATCGACCAATTTCTCACAAAATCTCACTAAATAAATAAAATCGACAAATATACCCGTATTTTCATTCAGCCTATGGTCAGTTCATTTAGGCTGCATATTTGGAATAAATTTAGTAGAAAGGTACCTGGTTATACCAAAATAAACGAGAGATGTTTTTATTCAATTGAGATGCCTTTGTTATGGATGAGAAAATAATATTTCACTTTGATCACGCGCGTTGGTTTTCAATTTTGGTTGAAATTGATTTATACCAACGGAGGTTGGCATTGGATTGCCTACATACTCGTAGAACCTATATTAGATTTTTGTTTTGTACAAAATGGATTTTGACTGATATTGGGCAATCTATAAAGGTAATCCCTTATTTTGCTAAAGGTAACGGTTGCTAATGTCGGTATAGAAAAAGTCAAGTATGAGTCCAATATGTTCATACAATCATAACCGCATGCCTGTAGAGGGGTAGGCAAAGACCAGGGACTGCCACTTGCCACGATTCTGACAGATCACCGTCGCTTCATCAACGTTCATAAGTCGTTGCATTCACGAACCTTTGCTAATACATCCCTTATTTGGTCGATATGTATCTTCAATAATATTCTGACATCCTGCCGACGTACCAGTGATACTAAAAACTAGCGCAAAATCCCGAACCCATGTAAAAGGCGTATAAAGGTGTGACGACAGTATCAAATAGTCAAAGATTAACGACATTATGGGAAAGTATATATTAAGAAGGATTTGAAACACTGAGTTAGGTTTATAAAAAAATGAGTTTACCAATATTTTTAATAAAATCTCGATGTCGATATCAACCCATGTATGTCCCCACTGCTGGGGCACGGGTCTTTTCCGGGAAGATTAGGCCATACTCCACCACGGGGGCCAAGTCCGGGTTGGTGGAGTATTGTAAGACAGTGGCAGGCTTTACTTTCAGAAGATATCAAGCCGCCCATAAGGCCTCTGACGTGGCTTAATGACTGCCATTACATGACAACCGGCACCAACGGCTTAACGTGCCCTGCGAAGCGCGGAAGCGCTCGGAAAAATGCTACTAGTGGCAGTGGCGGGATAGTCACCCATCCTGCACCGGACCGTGCCTGTTGCTTAACTCAAGTGATTTATTTCTATCACGCGATTTGACTAGGCCACGAGCGCTTCTAAAATAAAATAAAAATTATAATACTGCTTTCAGCAATTTTGACTGAAACCCCAATTGCGTCACGCCTACACCCGTGCTTTTGTTGTGACTACTAGTGATTACGCATTAGATTTTTAAGTTTAAAAGCTATCAATATTATTTGATAACATCAAAGTCACTGCACAGAAGTAAACTGGCGGATCCGTGATGACGTAGTTCGTGTTTCGCCGCGCGAGCTTTAACCATTTATCTCTAATTATATTGTTATTCGGATCATGAACAAAAACCTTATTGGGTGTGTAAATCACATCTTCATAGTGTTTATTTACACTGAGGCACTTTGGAGTGCCTTGAAAAATTTTTGTCTTGGAGAAATTTGAGAAAGAGATATTTTGTCTTATTTGCCCTAAAAAAAAAAAATTTTGCGGCCAATTCATTTTGGTTATTTGAGAAAAACTATGTTTTATTTAGTGCGTGGTCATATACATAATATGATTTATGGTATGCTAAGGCGCGTTTACATGGCTCTTCAAAGGTTCCAAGGTTTGCATGGCTCTTGTGTTGAATGCTGAGAATCTTTTATATTTTGTTTGTTAAATTTATTTTATTACTAGCTGACCTAGCGAACTTCGTACCGCCTAACAGTCGATTCCTTATTTTTTTTTCTCTCCGTAAGAACCATCCTCGTACTTCAAAGAATATTCTAAAAAAAGAATCATCGAAATCGGTTCAACTGCTCTCGAGATTTGCGCTCACCAACACATTCAGCGATTCATTTTTATATTATAGATAAAGCCCTAAGGCCGCCAATTGTGCTTTGAACTTTTGTAAATACTGTATTTGCTGTATTTTTCTTCTATATTTTATTTCTTATTTCTATAAATGAATAATACTTTATTGCACTAAAAACATAATTTGTACAAAGGCGAGCTTAATAACTTTTCTGTCTTGAAGCACTAGCTTCTGCCGACGACATCATTCACGGAAGAAATTTTGACAATTATGTTTTTTTTTTTCAGGATAAAAAGTAGCCTAAGCGCTATTCCAGACTTTAATCTGTCTCTAATCTTAATATATCGCCAAATTTCACCCCAATATTTTCAGCCGTCTGCCGTGATTGAAGGGAAGAATATAATAACGTCATAATAGTTTGCAACACCTTCAGACTGTCCCCCAGGGTGTAATTGGTAACGGTAATGCCGTCGCCTACTGTTCGTAATGTCGTCGCATCGTTCAAGAGTTAATAGGCTGGAAAATAACGTACGCCTTCGTTACCAAACATATTCAGCTTGTTTGTATAAAACACGGCTTAAACGTATTCTTAGATTAATTGAGTGCGCGATTTCGGTTGGCGTGGGGTTCGCATAAAACGTACACTTTTTGTCAGAGACCTGAATTAAAAAGACCTCTCAAGAATCGTACATACATACATAACCTCACGCCTGTATCCCAGAGGGGTAGACAGAGACCATGGGCTGCCACTTGCCACGATCCTGACAAATCACCTTCGCTTCATCAACGTTCATAAGTCGTTGCATGCACGCACGCCGGTTCCGGGTACTTTTTATCTTTCCCTTTGCTAATACATCCCCTATCTGGTCGATTTATGTCCGCCTGGGACGACCCTTACCAACCCTTCCACTCAAATTCGCAATATATATTTGTTTCGTCAATCTTTCTTCCTTCATCTCTCTCAAGAATCGATACCACATTTGTATAGGAATCGCTTCGTGAAGTCTATCTTATAGATTTAGGTGATGGTCTTACTTTCTTAAAGCTCTTGATACGTTTTTGCGATATTTTTTGCTCGCACTCCAAGGGTTTTTCACGATGTTTTCCTTCACCAGTTAGTGAGTATTGTTATTACTAGTATTAGATGTATACGAGGTTATGTCCAAAATGCGTAAAATCTGCAACTTCCCAGTTAGAGTTTGTACTTGCCAACAATTTGTTAATGAATTTTATCTCGATTATTATTTTTTACAAATATCAAGGTTTATCGAATGGGTTTATTAGGTATCATTTTTATTCAATTTGGACTTTGCCCGCTCTACCAATGTAGCAGTCTTTACTAAATCCTTGTCTTTCTTTATAAATCACTAGCTTTTGCCCGCGACTCCGTCCGCGTGGACTTTAGTTATTCAGCATGCTTCAATAAAAGGTGCAGATGACTGGAAGAGATCACTTTTAGTGATAAGGCCGCCGTCTGTACTCTTAGGTTGAGAAATATCTGTGTAATTTCCATTTTTATGTACAATAAAGTGTTCTCTATCTATCTATCTATCTTTCTTTCTTATTAATGATCATTGCAAAACAGACTTTAAGGGTAAACTGCAGTCTTCTAAATTCGAATGGGTACTCCGATGGAATAAGTGGTTTACGGGGTACCTATATATACCGATTCACCTCTAGCACAGCCATTAAATACAATGGCCTGTATTACGTTGTTATGTAAAAGTTTCACGCGCAACCTGGTCCCATTGCACAAATTGGGTGGATTAAGATTTCGCGGTAGTGGTACTGGAGCACCAATTTTAAGGATAAGACGTGTGTGAGACGGTAGACAAGGTGGGTTCAGGGTATTTAGGGACTCTACGGGATAGTGTACTGCATCATCCATATGCACTACAGTGACCACAGACTAATCAAAAGATCAGATTAATCACACACAAAGTAATTAGTAGCGTTGGTGCATCTGAAACGCCGTTTTTTCTAGTTTTTACTTTTCCTTTTCCTAGTAGCCGTTTTGGTGATGACAGGAAGAAGTGAAGGAGAGGCGAGCTCTGAAATTGGCACGGCGACTTAATTTAAAAATGGCCATGAGATAGATAATGTGAAAAGCGTAGTCAACCCACGTGGTAACCTGTAGTACCA
The DNA here is from genome assembly GCA_934045075.1 of Yponomeuta sedellus. Classification (NCBI taxonomy): domain Eukaryota; kingdom Metazoa; phylum Arthropoda; class Insecta; order Lepidoptera; family Yponomeutidae; genus Yponomeuta; species Yponomeuta sedellus. Next base: position 5,086,706 of record OW203742.1, on the reverse strand, counting down.
ACACTAAATATAGGTAAACTTCAGAGACGTACAGAAAGAGTTGCCCTGTCGCTTCCAGCTCACATAAACTACCATAAATAGGAGAGCGTGACATGTCAATACAGTATTAAGGAGCACTGGAGTAATTGTACATCTACTAATACCAGTTGGCTACTACATGGCTAACGATTTGCTCACGTACCTCCCTAGCCATCAACTGTGTGTCATAAAACAGATATGACATGGCCCGAAACAGAGAGATAATAGGAACTGCAGTGTGGGGCACCATAGATTCATCAATTTGTAATAATTCAACAATCATTGCGTGTGAGGGATAACAAACAATAAGTAAATATCAAAGGTTTCACTCAACAACCAAGAAATTAAAACACCGTAAACGAATGAAGAGTAATATTATGCCACGACAGAATGGCTTTTACGTCGACTACAAAAGGTAATATTATATAGTGGTAATAAGTATATAGTTTAATTAAAAAAAAAAGATATTAGACAATAAAATATCACCTCACCGTTTGAGACTACCCCCACCTTCTCCACGTCACCTGTTGGTTGGCTAGAATAAAATACTATTTAGTATTAAGAATGTACAATCTTTACAGGTACAATAATGAATTTAATAATAATAATAATAATAATATTTCCCAACAACATCCAAGAATACAACAGAACAAAATTTTGCAACCCCGTTCACTCCCTTAAGGGTTGAATTTAGACAAAACGGCGAAACACGTATTCAATCAATTGTGTTGAAGTGTATTTATTTTAAGTTTCAAGAAAATTAGACAACATTCTTTATACCTCCCACACAAATTTTAGAAACCTTTTTCGCCCCCTTAGGGATTAAATTTATAAAAAACGGTCTTATTCCTTGCTTACATTATATAATGGACCCTCTGTGCAAAATTTCAGCTTTCTAGATCCAACGGCTTGGGCTGGGCGTTGATGAGTGAGTCAGTCAGTCAGTCAGGACTTTGAATTTTATATGTATAGATAGATTATTGCACAACCAGCAGGAATAATTACAAATGGTTTCTTCTATCTTAAGTGAGGTTGTGAGGTTGTAGAAAATTTTATAAATAACTAGCTGACCCAGCGAACTTCGTACCGCCTAGCAGTCGATTCTTTAATATTTATGTTATTTTTCTCTCCGTAAGAACCATCCTCGTACTTCAGGGAATATTCTAAAAAAAGAATTAGCGAAATCGGTTCAGCTGCTCTCGCGATTTGCGCTTACCAACACATTAAGCGATTCATTTTTATATAATAGCATAGATAAAACTGGAATGACTTGAACTGTGTGTTATATTTTTTTATATAATATAAACAGAAAACTTAATAAAAAAGAGAATAAACAAGTAAAACACAATTTATTTAGTCAGGTCTGGTTTCAACTTTATATTTCAATATAAAGTAGTAATGCCAAAATCAGGAAATCTCAAAATTGGTGGCGTAATTTTAAACTTTGACAATAATAAACAGTATCAAAGAAATATAAAAAAATATGTAAGGAGGTGTGCACCGGTGCAAGTTAGCGGTATCATCACTTAGAACAATCTCTTCCAGTTAACCTTTACACGGAGAAAATTGCACATTTTGAAAGTTTCCAGGATCATCCATCAAACTACTAAAAAGCAGTAAAACCATGAATCAAACAGGTTTTTTTAAAACGGAACATTGAACAGAAAACATTCACATGTTATAGAACTAAATTTGTCGTAAATGACAAATTCTAACCAATGCTGCATGTAGATAAAATTAAATACAGAAAGGAAATGTTTGGATATTTAACCCTATCAGGCAATGGTTTAATAGTTTCCACGAGAAATTGAGCCTTTTCACTTTGAAATAAAGGCCAACACCAATGAAAAATTAATGCTAGCTCTGCCCGTTAAAGGGTTAAAAGGCAATTACGGTGCTGATCACTTCAGCAAGAATTTGTCGATATCATCCTGCCTTTGTCTTCTCGGCCTGTGGTGACGACGCAATAGGCTGAAAATGGGGGAATATATATATTTTTTATCTATATAAATAAAATTCAAAGTCCTGACTGACTGACTGACTTAATCATCAACGCCCAGATCAAGCCGTTAGACCTACGAAGCTGAAATTTTGCACAGAGGGTCTATATATACTGTAGGCAAGGAATAAGACCGGTTTTTTTTAAATTCAACCCCTAAGAGGGCGAAAACGGTTGCCAAAATTTGTATGGGAGGTATAAAGAATATTGTCTAATTTTCTTGAAACTTTAAATAAATACTGTTCAACACAATTGATTGAACACATGTTTCGACGTTTTTCTAAATTTAACCCTTAGGGGAGTGAACGGGGTTGCAAAAAAAGTCCACGCGGACGGAGTCGCGGGCAAAAGCTAGTCTATATAAATAAAATTCAAAGTCCTGACTGACTGACTCACTCATCAACGCCCAGATCAAGCCGTTAGACCTAGGAATCTGAAATTTTGCACAGAGGGCCTATATATATTGTAAGCAAGGAATAAGACCGGATTTTTTTTAATTCAACCCCTAAGGGGGCGAAAACGGTTGCCAAAATTTGTATGGGAGGTATAAAGAATGTTGTCTAATTTTCTTGAAACTTTAAATAAATACCTACTCTTCAACACAATTAATTGAACACGTGTTTCGCCGTTTTTCTAAATTTAGCCCTTAGGGGAGTGAACGGGGTTGCAAAAAAAAGTCCACGCGGACGGAGTCGCGGGCAAAAGCTAGTAAAAAATAAAAACCGACTTCTGTCGGTTTTTACTTCACCAAGGCCCTAACCACGTAGAACTAATTTAAACATGGTATTAAATCTATCGTTGAGTTAGCACCTATAACACAAGTCATTCAGTTGTACTTAGTTTAATACTAACGAAATCTGTGTAATATGTCCATGAATATTTATTTATTATCTAGGTATTGTAGAAGTATATCGTGGAGTCGGTGCCCAAAATGCTGGTCTGGAACTTGGCACCGACTCCAAGATATACTTCTACGATACCTAGATATATACGAATTTCGAATTTTCGAGAATGCCCTGGTGTACAGGAGTCGGTTTTTTTTTAAATTTGAACTGCATTTCAGGCAAGCTTACTATATCACCACTCATCTGATTGTAGAAGCGTGCATTTGGCTCGAATGCACGCTTTTGTCGTAGGAATTCCGCGAATCCGCACCGAGTGATTCGCGAATTATTATAATAAGAACAGCAAAGTTGTGTATAAGGGGGTGTTTTTAAAAGTAGAGTTAACCGGCATTTAACAGGTAAGCACGTAACATCGTAGATTCCGTCTTTGTTTACCATCAGGCGTGACTGGGGTCAAGTGTAACCTGTTCTACTTACAAAAAAAAACGTATACAATGCCCAATGAATTATGACATGTCGTTAACCTTTGCCTGTTTAAATCTTAGAAAAGATAGTTTATGTTTATTTTTACTTCTCACATTGTGTAAGAGCCTATATTTTTCCTAACGTAGACAATATTATTCTCGTAGTATCTTCCATTTGTTTTATGTCAGGAGCTTGTAACACCCCACCCCGAGTACTTAAAGACTTTAACCCACTTAAGAAGAAAATACGTGCAATAATAATTAACCTGCTAAAAGAAGCTATGATGCAAAACACTAATGGCCAACTGTGATCGTCTAGTCTAATGAAAACCCTTCGTTGTGAACGTATTAGTAACCCGAGCTCTTTTAGGATATGAGATTGAGTAACGTGAGTGTGTAAGAGATCCGTTTAAATACAAAAGCAGAATTTAAATGAATGAACAGAAACCAAGGCCAGCATTATAATATAATAATATATTTGGGTGAAATTAAATGAAAACAGCAAAAAAAAAAAAAAGAAATTAAATAAGCGAAAACATGCTATGATTTAGAGAAATGTAATAGATAAAAGATTAAGCTGAAGTTAAGATAAAAGAAAGTAATTTCGGATGAAATATGTGATTCTTAAATAAAATATTTCTAAATAAATAAAATATATAAAAGTACTAAATAAACCAAATGTCATACTGCAAACATGTGAGTGTTACAGTATAACGTCCCCTACCAGAAGGCCGGTTAAGACAGACATTATTAGCCAACTAGGTAGATAGGAATTCATTAATATGAAGTGAGTACAATACTCGGTTATCTACTAGTCGATAGTGCTAATTATATCCACCCTGGATGGGGTATGGCCACCACTACGTTTTACTGTTAATATATACTTACAAATAATAAACTATTACTAACTAAACCAAATGTCATACTGCAAACACGTGAGTGTTACAGTATAACGTCCCCTACCAGAAGGCCGGTTAAGACAGACATTATTAGCCAACTAGGTAGATAGGAATTCATTAATATGAAGTGAGTACAATACTCGGTTATCTACTAGTCGATAGTGCTAATTATATTCACCCTGGATGGGGTATGGCCACCACTACGTTTTACTGTTAATATATACTTATAAATAATAAACTATTACTAAATTTACTAGAAATAAGAATAAGTACAGTGATTCCTTATGAGTCTAGTCCCCAAGTAGACATACATAATTACGCAAGAATTGGCAAAGCGACGTTCAGCGGTACAATGCATTGGCAGACGAGAGTGAGAGAGGTAGGTAGGTAACCAAATGCACAAAGTACGTTGGAAAAGACTTCACCGAAGCTTACCAACACTGAAACAATCTGGCCAAACTCACGCAACCATGAAATGCCACTAAAGGAAAAATCAATCAACTAAAGAAAATACTAACGATAAAATCTGTACGTATTCCCAAAATAAATATAATAACATAACTAGGTCTATGCCTTAAGCATCACACACAATTAACGCTGGAATTGGCAAAGAGACATTCAGCAGTACAATGCATTGGCAGAAGATGTTGAAAGAGAGGTAGGTAACCAAATGCACAAAGTACGTTGGGAAAGACTTCATCGAAGCCTACCAACACTGAAACAGTCCGGCCAAACCAACGTAACTATGAAATGATACCAAAGCACAAGTCGTCAGAAGGAAATAAATATAATAAACGCACAATCAGCATAATTAGGTGTAAAAGTCTTAAGACCCAAGTCATTACACACAATTAACGTAAGAAACGGCAAAGGGATGTTCAGTAGTACAATGCATTGGCAGAAGAGTGTGAGAGAGGTAGAAAAATGCACAAAGTACTTTGGAACAACTTCATCGAAGCTTACCAAACTGAAACATCTCAGCCGAACCCACGCAACCATGAGATAATGCCAAGAATTAAGCGAATACACCTACTACAAATATAAGCTTTACTATTAAAAGCCTATAGTGGCTTCTAACTACTCGCTAACGTCCCATAACGTCTTTCCATTGAGAATAAAAATTCGTAATTTGATCGCCCTATATGATGGGCATCCTATTTAGACCCTATTTTCCGTACGCTCCTATTCTATTGCATATTATGATTTAACATACAACATAGTTCCGTATTTTATCACCCTATATTTTAAACACCCCATATTGACTAAGTTCAGCCCATGCGTTCCTATTCAATAGCATAACATCTAATAATATAACATGACTTCGGTCAGGAGAAAAGTACGTAGGTACCTAACTACACGAACGTTTCTACTTCTTCGCAACAGTTTAGTGAGCCGAACAACAAGAGTTAAATAGGTACTTATATTATGATTATTTACCGTAACGTTTTAAGCCTATTCCTTAGTTTGATTGAAATGACATTGTTAGGTTACACTCTTACTTTTACAATAATAATATTGACTAATAACCATAGACGTAGAATATTGACAGATATTGCAACCAATAAGTTTAGTAGATCTTGAATAATGTTGGTCCCGTAGGGGGTGAACAAAGACCTTGAGTTTTATTACAATGACAGTAATTTCAACATGAATTTACAAAACTTAAACGGGATATCATCCCGCCTGCCTTCCAAAAGAGATAATCAGACACTTAATTACTTTTATGATTTAGTTTACGTTTTTACTGCAAATATTTTAAATTTACGTTCCTAGGAGTAATCAGAGATTAGAGATAATTTCGAAGGTCTACCTACGTAACCCTAAGTGAAATGAGACAAAACGTAACGCTTTTATCAACAAAATTTAAACGCTTCACTAGAAAACATTGTTGAGACACCAATTCACTTATTTCTCAATTTTAAATGATCCTAATGGACGCATAATGATCGCATAGGTAGGGAGTCGGGGAAATACTTACTCATCATACAACTCTGGATACCCTGAAAGAAAAGGGGAAGCCTTCCTAATATTCCCAAACCAGTAAGCCAATGAATTTAACCACCCATCAAATTGTTTTAACAAAGCAAACCCCATTTACTTTTAATTATGTATGTGTGAGTGCCTATGGTGCTTCCCTAGTCACAGCTATTACCTATCGCTATCCTCCCTATCTCCGGAAAACCAGACTGTTTCAAATCACTTGGTGACTTGACACGGTTAGCTTTCAGACTTTCTGGCCGGCCAGAGTGTGTAGCCTAGGATGTGTATGCGTAAGTGGTTTATGGGTTCGGTACCACTTACAAGGTAAGAATATTCGGAATATAATACATAATATATTTTATGGGTGCAAAGTGCCAGAGGGCTGGAATCGTCTGTCACACAGGGAAATAGCAGGGGGAAAATTGCTATACCACAAATGCTAGTGGAAGGAGATCTAACACCACATTCACAAGAAGCATTAAATCCCAATTTTCAAATAAGATAATTAATATTAAATTATCTCAATTAGATAACTAATTATGAAATTACACAGGAAAATTATTTCACAAAGTAACTTAAATTGGGAGCGCCTCCGGTGAAGGGATTCTTTAAACCTTTCAACCAAAGCAGACTCAGATTCAGCCGTAACATAGTAAGCAGAGCTAGATGTTGGGTTTCTTAGTCCGTTAATTTAAACTTCTTAAGCCACCCAAGTGAATTCGCTCTAAATTCACACGTTTGTATACTAAAACTCAATTATCACTAGCTAGTGAAATTAAGCGAAAGTAATAAGCGGAATTAAATATGATGCAAAACCTCTGAAAGTTATGACGCAAGCATGCTATTGATAACCTCGTATGCCCACGCCGAGCCATAGTAATTTGACAAAGGCTAGCCACACGGATTATCACTAACATACCTTTGCCACCGAGAGTATTCTTTTGCACACATTTATTTCCCCATAAACGTAGTACTGTGGAGAAAAAGGATTAGTTCACAATTTATTTCGCGGAAGCTAACCTAATCACTAAGGCCCTATTTTACGCGGAAACTTTCTAGCTAAATTATAAGGAACTACTTTATCATTTTTACTTTTGAAACTATTTTTTTTAGCATCGAAGGCAACTCCAAACCTGAGACTTCACACCAGAGCTGATAGACTGGGACGCAATGCCCACAGGTGATGTTAGGTCACAAATCCAAAGCCACTTTCCTATTTTCGTATTTAAACGCAAACGAAACTCCCTAGCTCTGAAGGCAACTCTAAACCTGAGACTTCACACCAGAGCTGATAGACTGGGACGCAATGCCCACAGGTGATGTTAGGTCACAAATCCAAAGCCACTTTCCTATTTTCGTATTTAAACGCAAACGAAACTCCCTAAATCTAATAAATTCGAACAATATGCCGAATTTGCCTACGAGCGTATTAGACGTGATTACTGTTCTATTTTTAGTGCAAAAATGTTTTTCAGAGTCCCGTGCCTACAGCCTTTTTATAAACTCCTACCCCCATATTTTCCATAACTCAACCAATGAATTTTGAACTCTAAATTCGTGTGTCTAGCGCCCTAATTGGCAAAATTAGCCGGAATAGAAAATTATGGTCTCGCTCTTGCCCCTTTTTATCGACCAGTGACTGACACGTAAAACAATAGTTCGGCTTCCTAAACGAATGTCATCGTTGTTGGTTATTACTCAGCAGTACCTTACGCACGGTTGGGTGGTGTGATCTTTCATTGGCGCCAGAATGACGCGAACAACAAAGCTGCGCGCACACACCGCGCAAACGAATTGTTTTACAGGGTTTATATACATAAGCGAAAACTATTTCTTGTAGGTAAACCTCGCACATATCACAATTTAGAATTATATCAACGATCGTGAGCACTTGTACGGAGCTTGGTCCGTTACAATCAACCCCCAAAATTTGGATACGACCTGTCGTTATCAAATTTTTAATAAAACACGAGTGATCACGTGAGTATTTTTGCTACACTAATTACTTGTTTCATTATTTACCGAATTTGACGAAATGAGTGAGGTGCGTTTTTCAACCAGACCCTTCGAATAATTATCTATGCGAAATTTTAATGGACACCGTTATGTTCGGATCGCTTAGCAGCTTGTGACACAGCCTATCATTTGAAACCTTGATAAGAGATCCTGGTTGTGAGGCAGAACAGCCCAAAGGCACCGACTACTAACTACCAGATACACTCGCATTAAACTCCAAAGGGGAGGCTTCCCCAAGAGCAAGCGTGCACCGGTAATAGAACCGACCCTTACAATAGCCTCAAATAACAATCAGCTATGAAATCACTACGGGAAGCTATCAAACAAACGATACTTATCAATTAAAATCCCCAATCGACAACATTCTCGCTTCTGGAGCTTGTGTAGTTGCCGAAACTAGTTCTTAGCTTCTTGTGGAGTGCGGGATAGAAATACAATTTAAATTACTTTACAATGAAAATCACAAGATGTGGGAGTATTTATATCCGATTGAGGTGTGTGCTGTATTCGGAAACGTAACAAAACAAGTTATCTGCGTTAAACTGATTCACTAAACTCTTACAATTTCCATTTAAACCCTTTTTCATTCTCTGTCTTTATAATCCATCTAATTCCTTCCTCATCCATTGAATCATACACAAGCTTACTCTTACTTGTTTTCATACTAGTATATGAAACCAAAGAATTAAGCGAATCAAGTCTTCGCAGATACATATATTTTTTTATTACCGCGGCATAAAATAAACAAATTTCGTTTTAAAATTGACAACCCCATCCGAAAGGAATTTTTGTTTAATCAAGAGCCCATGACCGCAAATATATCTTGTGGAAGACGTTATGAGACGCAAGATAACTTTTATTATAATTAAAATTGTTTTACCTTACACAATACCGCACGAATTAACTTGATTACCGTACACAATACCTCAAAATGTTATTACCAGTATACCTTTCAGAACCGTTTGAATTACCTGGATTTTAAATGCACAGTCAACGATGAAAATCAAATAATCAAATTTAAACCCGATTACATTACCAAGCATCCGGTTTTTATTAACAAAGATATTTGAGTAAAAGCAAATAATATAACTATTAATAATAAAATTAACATTGATAATGCAGTTTAAGAATGTTCGATTATTTATTTTTATCGTTTACTCTACGCGAATTATTAAAATGAAACAAGACTCCTTTTTCTTATTATTTATTGTTTACTATACGCGGATTACTAAAATGAAACAAAGCGAGTTTTTTTTTTTATTATTTTTTTTTTTTTTTAATAAAATAATTTAGTATGTAAAATATGAAATACGAATCGCTTTGAATATCCGAATGTTATTTAAAATACCAAACTTTTTGCAAATTGAACAAATCCCAACTGTAAATACTAATTATAATAATGATCGACTTATTACATAACGCACTCGCTGAATTACGAAGCCGTCCGGATTACGCAACACTAAATACTTAATAATACTATAAGAGCTACCCACGCCAAGAAAACCTTTTTATTTATATTTATTTTATTACAACCCCCCAAATGAAAGACTAGTTTCCGCAAAATGAATGGATAGTCTCGAAAATAAAAGATTATAAAATTATCAACCCCCAGCATAAAATAGGTTAAAAAAATATTTTTTCACACAAAACTAATACTTGTTAAACAACTTTAAATATTAAGCAGACAACGTCCCTAAGGGAGCCAAATTTAATATGGTGTGTTATTTATATAATTAGGTAACCCCCATACGAAAGACACCTTAGAATCTAAGATGTCTTTTCTAAGGCTTAGATTTATCAAATTTGCTGATAAAGCTGATAAAATTAAGCAATATTTTTTTATTAATGATTTATTACTTTACAAAATTAAGAATATTATTAACCCTAGCTTCCAATGAAGGTAACTAAGTGTGACGTAAAATATAGTTTGATACAACCCCCCGAATAAAAAACCGTTGACGTACCAACCTAATTAACTACTGAACCGTATGATCAAAATGTAGTGAATGTAGTGAAAATGAATGTGATCAAAATGCAAAACGAACTACAGTTTCTGCATTGAAATTACGTAATTTAGTTACAAACTAAAAGAAGCCATGGGACGCCAGTTGAATAATCATGATTACCTACAAGTAAGCAAACACACACGCGTAAAATATTTAGTTTCACTCGTGTATGCATCCAAAATTATTTACGAAAGCATAAAAAACAAATCTCAATCACACCCCCATCGTCAATCTCAAACCTTTCCATTTCACGAACATCAAATTGTGGCATAAAGCCAACGATAATGAAAAGAAATAAGAATATTTTGCATCATTTAAATAAGCTACTCAATCTTAAAACATCCTGGTCACGGCAACACCATATTGTAACACCCCACCCCGAGTACTTAAAGACTTTAACCCACTTAAGAAGAAAATACGTGCAATAATAATTAACCTGCTAAAAGAAGCTATGATGCAAAACACTAATGGCCAACTGTGATCGTCTAGTCTAATGAAAACCCTTCGTTGTGAACGTATTAGTAACCCGAGCTCTTTTAGGATATGAGATTGAGTAACGTGAGTGTGTAAGAGATCCGTTTAAATACAAAAGCAGAATTTAAATGAATGAACAGAAACCAAGGCCAGCATTATAATATAATAATATATTTGGGTGAAATTAAATGAAAACAGCAAAAAAAAAAAAAAGAAATTAAATAAGCGAAAACATGCTATGATTTAGAGAAATGTAATAGATAAAAGATTAAGCTGAAGTTAAGATAAAAGAAAGTAATTTCGGATGAAATATGTGATTCTTAAATAAAATATTTCTAAATAAATAAAATATATAAAAGTACTAAATAAACCAAATGTCATACTGCAAACATGTGAGTGTTACAGTATAACGTCCCCTACCAGAAGGCCGGTTAAGACAGACATTATTAGCCAACTAGGTAGATAGGAATTCATTAATATGAAGTGAGTACAATACTCGGTTATCTACTAGTCGATAGTGCTAATTATATCCACCCTGGATGGGGTATGGCCACCACTACGTTTTACTGTTAATATATACTTACAAATAATAAACTATTACTAACTAAACCAAATGTCATACTGCAAACACGTGAGTGTTACAGTATAACGTCCCCTACCAGAAGGCCGGTTAAGACAGACATTATTAGCCAACTAGGTAGATAGGAATTCATTAATATGAAGTGAGTACAATACTCGGTTATCTACTAGTCGATAGTGCTAATTATATCCACCCTGGATGGGGTATGGCCACCACTACGTTTTACTGTTAATATATACTTATAAATAATAAACTATTACTAAATTTACTAGAAATAAGAATAAGTACAGTGATTCCTTATGAGTCTAGTCCCCAAGTAGACATACATAATTACGCAAGAATTGGCAAAGCGACGTTCAGCGGTACAATGCATTGGCAGACGAGAGTGAGAGAGGTAGGTGGGTAACCAAATGCACAAAGTACGTTGGAAAAGACTTCACCGAAGCTTACCAACACTGAAACAATCTGGCCAAACTCACGCAACCATGAAATGCCACTAAAGGAAAAATCAATCAACTAAAGAAAATACTAACGATAAAATCTGTACGTATTCCCAAAATAAATATAATAACCTAACTAGGTCTATGCCTTAAGCATCACACACAATTAACGCTGGAATTGGCAAAGAGACATTCAGCAGTACAATGCATTGGCAGAAGATGTTGAAAGAGAGGTAGGTAACCAAATGCACAAAGTACGTTGGGAAAGACTTCATCGAAGCCTACCAACACTGAAACAGTCCGGCCAACCAACGTAACTATGAAATGATACCAAAGCACAAGTCGTCAGAAGGAAATAAATATAATAAACGCACAATCAGCATAATTAGGTGTAAAAGTCTTAAGACCCAAGTCATTACACACAATTAACGTAAGAAACGGCAAAGGGATGTTCAGTAGTACAATGCATTGGCAGAAGAGTGTGAGAGAGGTAGAAAAATGCACAAAGTACTTTGGAACAACTTCATCGAAGCTTACCAAACTGAAACATCTCAGCCGAACCCACGCAACCATGAGATAATGCCAAGAATTAAGCGAATACACCTACTACAAATATAAGCTTTACTATTAAAAGCCTATAGTGGCTTCTAACTACTCGCTAACGTCCCATAACGTCTTTCCATTGAGAATAAAAATTCGTAATTTGATCGCCCTATATGATGGGCATCCTATTTAGACCCTATTTTCCGTACGCTCCTATTCTATTGCATATTATGATTTAACATACAACATAGTTCCGTATTTTATCACCCTATATTTTAAACACCCCATATTGACTAAGTTCAGCCCATGCGTTCCTATTCAATAGCATAACATCTAATAATATAACATGACTTCGGTCAGGAGAAAAGTACGTAGGTACCTAACTACACGAACGTTTCTACTTCTTCGCAACAGTTTAGTGAGCCGAACAACAAGAGTTAAATAGGTACTTATATTATGATTATTTACCGTAACGTTTTAAGCCTATTCCTTAGTTTGATTGAAATGACATTGTTAGGTTACACTCTTACTTTTACAATAATAATATTGACTAATAACCATAGACGTAGAATATTGACAGATATTGCAACCAATAAGTTTAGTAGATCTTGAATAATGTTGGTCCCGTAGGGGGTGAACAAAGACCTTGAGTTTTATTACAATGACAGTAATTTCAACATGAATTTACAAAACTTAAACGGGATATCATCCCGCCTGCCTTCCAAAAGAGATAATCAGACACTTAATTACTTTTATGATTTAGTTTACGTTTTTACTGCAAATATTTTAAATTTACGTTCCTAGGAGTAATCAGAGATTAGAGATAATTTCGAAGGTCTACCTACGTAACCCTAAGTGAAATGAGACAAAACGTAACGCTTTTATCAACAAAATTTAAACGCTTCACTAGAAAACATTGTTGAGACACCAATTCACTTATTTCTCAATTTTAAATGATCCTAATGGACGCATAATGATCGCATAGGTAGGGAGTCGGGGAAATACTTACTCATCATACAACTCTGGATACCCTGAAAGAAAAGGGGAAGCCTTCCTAATATTCCCAAACCAGTAAGCCAATGAATTTAACCACCCATCAAATTGTTTTAACAAAGCAAACCCCATTTACTTTTAATTATGTATGTGTGAGTGCCTATGGTGCTTCCCTAGTCACAGCTATTACCTATCGCTATCCTCCCTATCTCCGGAAAACCAGACTGTTTCAAATCACTTGGTGACTTGACACGGTTAGCTTTCAGACTTTCTGGCCGGCCAGAGTGTGTAGCCTAGGATGTGTATGCGTAAGTGGTTTATGGGTTCGGTACCACTTACAAGGTAAGAATATTCGGAATATAATACATAATATATTTTATGGGTGCAAAGTGCCAGAGGGCTGGAATCGTCTGTCACACAGGGAAATAGCAGGGGGAAAATTGCTATACCACAAATGCTAGTGGAAGGAGATCTAACACCACATTCACAAGAAGCATTAAATCCCAATTTTCAAATAAGATAATTAATATTAAATTATCTCAATTAGATAACTAATTATGAAATTACACAGGAAAATTATTTCACAAAGTAACTTAAATTGGGAGCGCCTCCGGTGAAGGGATTCTTTAAACCTTTCAACCAAAGCAGACTCAGATTCAGCCGTAACATAGTAAGCAGAGCTAGATGTTGGGTTTCTTAGTCCGTTAATTTAAACTTCTTAAGCCACCCAAGTGAATTCGCTCTAAATTCACACGTTTGTATACTGAAACTCAATTATCACTAGCTAGTGAAATTAAGCGAAAGTAATAAGCGGAATTAAATATGATGCAAAACCTCTGAAAGTTATGACGCAAGCATGCTATTGATAACCTCGTATGCCCACGCCGAGCCATAGTAATTTGACAAAGGCTAGCCACACGGATTATCACTAACATACCTTTGCCACCGAGAGTATTCTTTTGCACACATTTATTTCCCCATAAACGTAGTACTGTGGAGAAAAAGGATTAGTTCACAATTTATTTCGCGGAAGCTAACCTAATCACTAAGGCCCTATTTTACGCGGAAACTTTCTAGCTAAATTATAAGGAACTACTTTATCATTTTTACTTTTGAAACTATTTTTTTTAGCATCGAAGGCAACTCCAAACCTGAGACTTCACACCAGAGCTGATAGACTGGGACGCAATGCCCACAGGTGATGTTAGGTCACAAATCCAAAGCCACTTTCCTATTTTCGTATTTAAACGCAAACGAAACTCCCTAGCTCTGAAGGCAACTCTAAACCTGAGACTTCACACCAGAGCTGATAGACTGGGACGCAATGCCCACAGGTGATGTTAGGTCACAAATCCAAAGCCACTTTCCTATTTTCGTATTTAAACGCAAACGAAACTCCCTAAATCTAATAAATTCGAACAATATGCCGAATTTGCCTACGAGCGTATTAGACGTGATTACTGTTCTATTTTTAGTGCAAAAATGTTTTTCAGAGTCCCGTGCCTACAGCCTTTTTATAAACTCCTACCCCCATATTTTCCATAACTCAACCAATGAATTTTGAACTCTAAATTCGTGTGTCTAGCGCCCTAATTGGCAAAATTAGCCGGAATAGAAAATTATGGTCTCGCTCTTGCCCCTTTTTATCGACCAGTGACTGACACGTAAAACAATAGTTCGGCTTCCTAAACGAATGTCATCGTTGTTGGTTATTACTCAGCAGTACCTTACGCACGGTTGGGTGGTGTGATCTTTCATTGGCGCCAGAATGACGCGAACAACAAAGCTGCGCGCACACACCGCGCAAACGAATTGTTTTACAGGGTTTATATACATAAGCGAAAACTATTTCTTGTAGGTAAACCTCGCACATATCACAATTTAGAATTATATCAACGATCGTGAGCACTTGTACGGAGCTTGGTCCGTTACAAGCTCAGGAAGCAAAAGGGAGTTAGGGGCACGGAATGGGCTGATATAACGTGGAAATTGTGTCTGATGGCATTCTGCCAATCACTTAATTCATCTCGGCTGTTCACGCATTTAGATTCTATGTTTATGCAAAACAAAATGGAAATACAAATAATTATGTTTATTTTCTCAATCCCCAAAACAAGTACAGCAAATGGTTACAAATGGTAGATGCGATAGGCGATATCAACCTTTATATGTCCCCACTGCTGGGGCACGTGTCTCTTCATGCATCGCAAGAAGGTTAGGCCATACTCCACCACGGGGCCAAGTCCCTGATAGTAAAGGTTTGTAAGACAGTGGTGGGCCTTACTGATAGAAGTTATCAAGTCGCCCACAAGGCCCCTGACATGGCTTAACAACTGCCATTACATGCCAGCCGGCACCACCGGCTTAACGTGCCTAGCAAAGCACGGAAGAGCTCGAAAAAAATGCCACTAGCGGTAGTCACGTGCGGTCACCCATCCAGCACCTGAGCCCGGCTTTTGTTGCTTAACTCAAATGATGGATTCCAAGCATTCGGTTCAGTTAGGCTACGAGCGCTTTAGATACGATAGTACAATACATCAAATATTTCAGACTCTCCGCTACACTGCAGTTTCCTACTGGGAATCGAAATCGTATGTAGTGAACACAACTCGTGAACTAAGTCTGAGAAGAAGAAGTAAGAACTAAGTATAAACTTTTGGTTGCATTCACAAAGACACTTGAATATCTTTACACTATTATATTATTTTTAATACACTAACCCGTGCTAAGGACAATTTGAAAAAACCTATGTAGAGGCTAAAAATTCCGGCACGAAAATGCTGGCACGGATAGCCAGCTATCGCGAGTTCGAATAATGGGTGGATTTTTTAGCCTCTAAATTGGGTTTATAAAATTATCTCACTATATACCGAGGGACCGCTAACCTTGTAACGGTGCAAACTTCTTTACACTATTTTTTTATATTTCCTTAACTCCGTCTACGAGTATCATTTACAAGATTTAAAATTACGTCACACATTTTTTTAATTTCCTTGATTTTTTGGCATTACTACTTTATATAGCAACGAGACCCTTCTACATGAATCGTTCTTTACCTGCTTATTCTGTTTTTTATCAAGTTTTCCGTTTTATATTATAAGTAAAATTAATAAAACATGTCTATAATATAGAAATGAATCGCTGAATGTGTTGGTAAGCGCAAATCTCGAGAGAAAAATATAAAATAATTAAAATATCGACTGTTGGACGGTACGCAGTTCGCTGGGTCAGCTAGTTACAAATAAAACACAGAGTTGAAGCCGTTCCAGTTTTATTATTTATAAAATGTTCTCCAACGTCACAACCTCATTATAACTATCCTATTTTACGTACATTAAAGTGTTCTTTATATATCTATGTATGATGCCCGGCAGATACCTTGATAAAAATCCGCGCGGTTGTTGATGAGCTAAACATAACATTTACATACAGGCACATACATTGCTTCTGGCCCCACACTAGGATACCCTGTGTCGTGGGAACCAGAAACAGCGACATCACAAACACGTAAACATCCAATACCGCGTAAGAACATGCAAGTGTGGCGAGCACATGTCAACTGTGCGCGCGCACTACAAACTCCAATATTCCTGCATCGCGCAATCAGTGTTTCAATGACATAGCATAAATATAACATCCGACTAACGATAGTTGGACCGGCCGTCCCCAGGCATACGATCTGCCTGGCGGGAAATTTCCCTTTATAGTGGAAGAGCACGATCACCCGCTCTTCCCTATACAAGCTCAAACGTTTTTTTATTATTCGTGATTCGACCAAACTGAATTGAGATGAACTCGCATGATTGAGATCCTAAATACGTCGATGCGAAGTAAGGTCTTTTTTCAGGTCGGCTATTAACAAAGCGACTGTCGAGCAATAAAATGATTGTATAAGAATTCTATCATTTTATTTTCAGGGAAGAAATCACAAACCTAAATGTCTGAGGTGCTCAAAAACCTCAGCGCTTGAAATTGCCAATCCACGGTGGGAACGCGTGGTAATTAAGCCCATACTCTCTCTTTCTGAGGCCTATGCCTCACAGTGGGGCGTAGATAAAATACATAAAAAAACTTAAAGAAGTACTATATTTGTCAAAAATGGCGTTCTACAAAGATCTGACATTTAGATGTTCCAAAGAAAATGTTCGACATTGTTTTAATTTCATTTTCAATACGAGACCCATATTAGTGCTTTTAGTGTATAAGCTAATCGTTTATAGATTTTTTTATGTAGCCTATAAATGTTCTACAACAGGGCACAGGCCTGCTCTCAGAGAGAGACTATGGGCTTAATTACCACGCGTGCCCACCGCGGATCGGCCATTTCAAGCGCAAGACCCTCAGGTTTCCTCACGATTTTTCCTTACACCGTTAGCAAGTGGTTTTGTTATTATAACTTCACAAATTAGAAAACAAAGTCTTTACACGCCTACACCGTGAATCGAACCTGGTTCTCTCACTTCCGAGTCCATGTTCCGCCCACACGACGACCGCATGCGTTTTTTGATGCCCACAAAACGAAACAGACGAAAAGAGAAGCTCTTAATTTTTTTAAGTCGGTTAAAGCTGAAGAATAATTTATAAAACAAGCGTTAAAGCGGCGACCGTGTAATGGGATCGTGATTAATGGACAAAGAGCTAACTTCCGCTACGCTTTGAAGATAGCGGATATTCACCATGACATAGACTTACGTATTAAACCCTCTTTTCCTTCACCGTTAGCGAGTGTGCGTGAGTTTGCGAATGGTATTGCTACTATAGCTTCACAAATGAGACGACCTCTGTGGCGTAGCGGTAGCCCGTCTGCCTACCATGCAAGAGGTCCCGGGTTCGAATCCCGGCTGGGGAAAAAAAGCCCAGGTCTTGGATGTTTACATAACAACAACATAACAACATTTACTTACAAGCACATACATTGCTTCTGGCCCCACACTAGGATACATGTTTGTGATGTGTTTGTTTCTGGTTCCCACGACACAGGGTATCCTAGTGTGGGGCCAGAAGCAATGTATGTGCTTGTATGTAAATGTTATGTTATGTTGTGTTGTGTTGTGTTGTGTTGTGTTGTGTTGTGTTGTGTTGTGTTGTGTTGTGTTGTGTTGTGTTGTGTTGTGTTGTGTTGTGTTGTGTTGTGTTGTGTTGTGTTGTGCTGTGCTGTGCTGTGCTGTGCTGTGCTGTGCTGTGCTGTGCTGTGCTGTGCTGTGCTGTGCTGTGCTGTGCTGTGCTGTGCTGTGCTGTGCTGTGCTGTGCTGTGCTGTGCTGTGCTGTGCTGTGCTGTGCTGTGCTGTGCTGTGCTGTGCTGTGTTGTGTTGTGTTATGTTATAAATGCACGTAACTTAGAAAACAAAGTCATTGGTAGGTACATGCCTGAAAGACCTTTACCGTATACACTTAGCTACTACACACGTATCCAAGTCTCCAACAAAGAGGTTTAATATTGCTAATAAGCTATTAGCCGTATATATTAGACGAAGCGTATCGCTTTCGCCTGAAATTAGCTGTGAAATTAGAACATAATATTCCTGGCATGAGTTTGTGGAACTGGCTAATTAGACCCGAAAGGAAACCTGATTTTCGCTCGGAAATAATTGCCGTTTACCTTCAAGAGGATTCATTAAATAGTTACCTTGAAGACAAAAGAATCGGAGAGTAATTTTTCTAGTATTGTGTCGGTCATGTTCGAAGAACGATTAAGATACGTTACCACACAAGTTAGTTAGTTAGTTAGTTACCATACAATGAACGAAAGGAAACGTTTCCCGGTGATAATCTGATATTCGGTCTATTCGTTCATTGCTCTCGCGATCACGGATTGGCTGAATGAAAAAATGAACCGGACCGGGTGACCGAATATGGCCGAGAGCGAACGAACGCTGCATGAGAGTGTGGTGATTGAACCGAACGGAGCGAATTTTTTTCGATCGGTCTCCCTTCAGCCGGTCGGTCTTTTTCGAACTTTAGAATTAGGTACGTATGTCGTAGCAATAAATATTGTTTTTATGTGTTTCAATTTTGTTTACATTCATTGCGTCAATTCCACTGGTTCGCGCAAGCACTTTTGTAAAAGTAATACTGTATTGTTTTCTTGATGTTAGTTTGTGGAACGAATAAAACAAAGTTTCACACAGTGTTGATTGTACGTACGAAAAAACCTACTCGAGCAAAAATATTTTTTTTACTTACTGACTCCAATAATATAATGGTAGCAGCATTAAAAATATTAATCATAAATGATGCTGACGGGTAAAAAATACTTGTATGTCCGATGATTTCCAAAGAAGCATGGGTTCATAACATGTACATAATAGTCCTAATAGTACTAATAAAAAGTACTAGTACATTTGAGAAAATGTACTAGTACCGTTTATTAGTACTATAGTAGTAAATATAGTACCTACTATAAATGCTTATTAGTACATTTTCTCAAATGTACACAAGTACGGAGCGATCTTAGTCCGAGCAGGCCCAATACTAATTTTTCATCTTAGACGACAAAGCCAAAAATATGGGTTATGGGTTAGCATCCATGGACTGAACGCGCCCTATGTTGCTTAACCTACGCTATTGCTTAAGATCACTCAGGCAGCCGGGGCGAAGAGCGAAGGTGATGTAAGTTTTATAATACTGTTATGAACATTGTAGGGCATAGCCACATTTTTGAGTTATATTTACAGTTCGCTTAAAATTTAATGCTTATATAAAATTTGAGTAAAAAATCTTATATTGTTTGATAGTAAATAATTATGTTTTCCTTAATAAATAAAAATAAAAAATAAAAATAAAACAATATAAGTACACTGTTACCCTAGAGGTGAAAGTGACTTATGTTATTGACTTTCGAGGGTCCAGAGTAAACGTAAACACGTAAACAAGTCAAAAGCTTGAGGTGAACAGTGTCCTTTCGATTACATTAAAAAAATCTCTGCAACTTAAAAACAAATATATAACCGCCGCTTTCCCTATTGTCTTCCACATATTTCGCCATTATTATCATCATTGAAAAAACGGTAAACACTTTGCCCGTGTAATTATTTTAAAGAAATAGTTAGAAGGTATTTAAATATGTACCTTAAATGAATCGTTCATCAACCCTTTTATGTCCCCACTGCGGGGGCATGGGTCTCTTCCTGCATCACAGGAAGGTTAGGCCATACTCCACCACGGAGGCCAAGTCCGGGTTGGTGGAGGATTGTAAGACAGTGGCGGGTCTTACTGTCAGAAGTTATCAAGCCGCCCATAAGGCCTGCCATTGCATTACAGCCGGCACCAACGGCTTAACGTGCCTTGCGAAGAACGGAAGCACTTGGATAAATGCTACTAGCGGTAGTCACGGGACGGTCACCCATCCTGCACCTGACCGCGCCTGTTGTTGCTTAACTGAAGTGATTGATTCCAATCACTCGGTTCGCCTAGGCCACGAGCGCTTCAATGAATACTTAACATTACGTTAATTAAATTTTACATCACACTTTAATTCAATGGTTGTATAGAAAGTCTGGACTAGTTTTTTTTAATACTTTCAAAGCTGTGAGTTGAAAACGATTCTCCCTAGAGCCACTTGAATGTTGAAAGTAACATAAGTGTTACTTTCAACCCGCTCCTCAGAAATAGTCTCTATTTTCCGCGTATGAGATACGAAAAATATATTGTATCCACAAGTACATACTGTGTACGCTATGTTCGTATAATTTGTAATTATCAACCAGTAAAATTTTGCATCTGAACTAAGTAATTATGTTTATAAAGAACCTGCAATATTGGGCTTCGTAATTAAAACTATGCACATCACAATACATAACAGGCCACCTTGAAAGCATAATAGCTGTTTTAACTTTCGTGCGTAGATTAAAGCATAATAATTTCTCATCCTTTCCGCTGAAATGTCGAAATTATCTTACCGTGAATCGGCACTTTGCACAAATTCCTCCGAGTTTTATGCGTTAATCTATTTTGAATCCTAATTAATTTGGATTACGGATCAGATTCAGCCTTCGCCTACTCGCAAATGGCTGAGCTAGAAGATCCGTATTTACAGATTCAGGGAATGAGCTCGCAATTTGACCTTTTTGCTTTACGCTGATAATAACTTGTATTAATTATTCCGTGAGTCTCAAGACTTCCGATTAATCGGGATTAAAAAGGCTAAAGAATAAATATCTAATAGTATTAGTAGAAGTGCTCATGGCCTAGCGGATCCGAGTGATTGGAATGAATAACTTGGGTTAAGCAACAACAGGCACGGTCAGGTGCAGGATGGGTGACCGTCCCGTGACAACCGCTAGTGGCATTTTTTTTCGAGCGCTTCCGTACTGTGCAAGGCACGTTAAGCTGTTGGTGCCGACTGTCATGTAATGGCAGTCGTTAAGCCATGTCAGAAACCTCATGGGCGGCTTGATAACTTCTATCAATGTCTTAGAATCCTCTACCAACTCGAACTTATGGCTTTCTAACCATCCTGCGATGTAGGAAAAGACCCGTACATCAGCAATGGGGACATACAAGGATCAATATCGATCGATCAATCGTTTGTTAACAGAAACTAATCATGATGATACAGAAATAATGTTTGAAGCAAAGAGTATTTGTGGTTGACAAGAAAGCCTATCCTTGTTCATTTCTTGTTCGCATAAATCTAAAATCTTGGTTGTTTAGATATTTGTTAGTATAAACAAAGTTGAACGAATTTCAATGAAACTAAATTAATCAGACAAATCGTGGATGGCAGGTTGATTTTAGTCGAATCTAACTCAAACGTGATTGTATCAAATCAACGGTTGAGTTCATGAACTGCTGCATTCTGTTGCCCATAATACTCTTTTTCATTGTCCCCAGCAATTCGTGTGGAGCGACTTCACAGAGGAGTACGTGCCTACGGACAAAAAGCACACCTTCTACCCCTCGGTGATCATAAACGAGCACCTGTACGAGGTCAAGATCACCGACGTCCCCGTCATCCCGTATTTCCCCATCAACTCCTACTACGAATGGTCCCACTACCGCTTCTACGGCCTCCGAAATGCTACGGCGTATATTCTCGTCTTCGACCTATCCAACGTCGATACCTTCCAGTACATAAGAACGCTGCGAGACCAGATGGTCGAAAGCAGAGACATGCGGAACGTTCCAGTTCTCGTCGTTGGGAACAAGCAGGATTTACTCTGCACCAACCAGCCCTCGGCTGCCAGCGGTCTACAACAGCTTGCGCTGGCCGAAAGCGCCTGCGGTGACTCCAGAGAGAAGAGGCGAAATATCGTCAACCTGGTAAGGAAGCATTGGAAGTGCGGTTACGTGGAGTGTTCAGCCAAGTACAACTGGAGAGTCATAGCTGTGTTCAAGGAGCTGATGGAGATGATAGACACGTTAGAGTGGAGTGGTGGGGGGAGGAGTGCGGAGATCCCTTCAGATTCTGGCACAACGTTAAGGGGTGGCAGCTCTAATGAGAACCGATGCGTGATTGCTTAGCATTGGAGAGGTCTCTTGCAGAAACTGAACTTTTTCGACTTGACGAAGCGCACAAACGATGAGAGCATTTTGTGACTATTGTTTCCTATTGGTGTATTTTCTAAGGCGGTTAGTATGGATGTTTTAAGAGTTGATGTTGAATTTAGTCCAAAAGGAACGCTTGGTAGAACATTTTGATTAAGTGTAAGTTTGAACTCGTCTCATGTTTGTTAAAGTATATTTTAAAACTAAAGGCGTGCCAAAAGGGAGTCAAAAAGAAAGAGAAGTGTTTAGGAAAACGTTTTGTTCCAGGGTATTTTTACACTTTTCTACTTTGAACTAGTCTTCGAAAGCTTTCCATTATTGTTATCAGGTAGGTTTATCATATTTGTGATTTTGATTAAATTGACTACCTATTAGATAGATAGTCCCTTAGTAAAATTGTTAATATCGCAATAATTGATTTAAACCACTACCTCATTAATTGAGCGTTTAACTTGAATGTGAAAAACTGCTTAACCCTTAGTAAGTATCTAAATGTATAATAAAAAAAATCCTAGTGAAAAAAAATTGTTCAAACTCCTAATTTTATACTTGATTCCAAAAAAAGTATATATTGCAAAATTGACCCTCAGCTTGTGGACATTTCAATCTCGTGTTCTCAAAATTTTCATAGTTAAATGCTTTTGAATTTTGTTCCATTATAATAAGTACTGGGCAGGAATAGAAAAACAAATTTAATCCAAAATCACGTCAAAAACAGACCTCATGGGCGGTATACGCTAGCCAATTACAATGAGTTCAGAACATCTAGTACCACTCATGTTGTCACTGTAATTTAGTTCAATCAACGTTCGCGTCACATCGGTAACGCACAGAATAACCCAATCACCGTGTATTAACTCTGCTGCACATCTCGTACTCATTTTACTGACACTAATCGCTAGTTTTATAAACAGATTGGTGTCATTTTTAGCGTGAGCTTGCAATTATATTTCTGTGAGTTTGAATTATATTTCTAAGGATTTTTATATCTTAGGTAGTGGGCATTAAATTTTCCAATAGCTCCAAAGCTACTCTGTGTTGTGCTTAGTTAAGCAAAACGTGCTTCCTCTGTCGTTGTTTCTAGTTCCATCGTCTCCTTCCTTTGAATCATGAAAGTGCCCCCTTTTGTAATTGCTATACAAACGCAGTTTGCTTTCAATTTACAATGTAACTTTACCAATACGTTTAGATGACACAAATAGGTACTAGATAGTGTTTATAATTGCAAATAAAAACAACATAAACTCACTCCTGTATCTTTAAACGGTAGGTAACGGAGTACACGGTCTGCACTACTGAGTTTCAAGAATTTCTGATTAGCGTTTATAATTATTTTTTATTCACTATTGTTGTGAATTGATTCATCTGGCAGCCCTCGAATCACGAACGAATCTTTGAAGGGAGTTAAGCCCATAAACTTCCGTTGATAAAAGGAGTATTTTTTAGATTTATGTTCGAAACATGTAATCAATTCTTGATTTGTGTTCTCCTAACATAATGATAAAGTTGCGAGCCAGTTTGTCATTGATTGCTTAATAAAAAAATATGTTTGTTCGTATAAGAGTTTCTTCCTCAGGCGTCTCCTTAATAAAAGCCGGTTCACACCAAACGAAATGAAATGACAAAAATGCCACCTCTGTTCTTGTTGCTTCGATTAGATAGATAGATTAAGATTAAAAGAAGAAGATGGACAATTTAACCCTCGGGGCCTGTTTCCTGGAACTACAATAACAACTTTATAAATCATGGGTCGAGGATATTTGCATCAGATATGGCCCGGAGTGACTACAGTCTATTTATTCTTACTTGTGCAATTTTGTAAACAAGATTCTACCCTTAAACTGTGACTTTTTAGTCCAAAACTGCCATATTTCCATATTTGAAGTAACTTGGAACACTCTTTTAGATAACACGCTGCCAATTTTATAAACATAGTTCATGATAGTTCATGAATTTGCGAGAAAATGTCTAGTTTAGGCATCTAATCTCAATTTTAAGGTTAGAATCTTGTTTACTAAATTGGACAAGTAAGAATAAATAGACTGTAAAATGTTGCTTTATGCTTTCATTTTATGGGCTTTTAAAATATTATCAATTTCATCTTTTAACGATGCCTATGTTGAATTTTAAAATAAATAGTTTTTGATTTTATATCAGCACTCCATTTATATGACTAAAGATTTAAAAAAAATTAAACCCGGACTTGGCCCCCGTGGTGGAGTATGGCCTAACCTTCCTGCGATGCAGGAAGGGATCCGTGCCCCAGCAGTGGGGACATGCAAGGGTTGATATTGAAACTGCAAATAGATTTTTACTCTTTATTTTCAATTCTTGGTATGCTATGCGACAATTCAATGTACATGGCATACCTAGTCGATTTACTTACAGATTAACTTGTGGGAAGACTCGGCTACGCAATGTATGTCGAATTGTCATAAATAAAATAAAATAGCCTTTTTATTTATAAAGTTATAAGAATACATCACAACTTATATTAATATTTTTATAAATAGACTGATATGCTCTATATTTTTTTTTATTTGTAATTTATTTTCAACTTATTGTATTCGTTATTTGTAATATAAGTACATATAATTTATAAATTTTAATTTTAAGTAACCATTTATAAAATGAATCTTCTTCTTCTTCAGGCTATATTAGTCCACAGCTGGACATAGCCCTCCCCTAACGAGCGCAAGGTAGTGCCATCATTGGGGGGTAGTGCCCATAATCCCCACGCTGGGCATGCGGGTTTGGGATCGCAATTTGGTGGATTTGTACTGCAGGGGGCGCTGCTGCCCACCCCCCGAATGTTAAGTTAATTTCATATTTATTTTACAAAATTTCCATAACTTTGAAATGTCTGTCAGCGAAAGCCTCCTCCAGCTCTCTTCCTTTTGTTTTATTGAATCGACACATTAAACTATAAATTGTAGTTTTGTGAAACGGGCGTCTGGATGAAGTTAATATAACTTATTTAATTGGTGAACCTAGCGGGCCTCATCGTGTCTCTTAAGGTTGTACTTACTTCGTAAATTCTATGTTGCCCGCACAATTTAACATTTTCAGTAATAAAATAATTATACTTTTGATAAATGTGATCTAGGGCTGGATAAATAATAAAATTGCATACAAACAAGACATACTTCCTTATCCTGTACCTACCTAGATTTTGACTGAGAAATTTTGATTCCGAAATTAATAATAAATTACCACCTTTTTTTTATTAAAAACGTGTACGAAATCAAAAATACATTTGAAATGTTCTTAAATTAATTATGCATCAAACTCTCACTTGCAGACCACATTTGTCAAATGTTTACTTTTTAGTAGAATAATTAAAAATGTTATCCCTTTACCAGGCTATGGTATAAACTTGTTATCATAAATTAAACCTTTTTACTTTGAAATAAAGTCCAAAACTAATGAAAAATGTATGCAGATCTTGTCTTAAACGTTACAGGTTTAAGATAAGAATATTCTGTATTGTACACCGCCACATGATATAAAACAACGTTAGTTCGAGCGAGATAGCATGCACTTGGTAAGAACAGCCTCAGGCCTGTTTAAAAGAGTAGGTACTTAGTTTTTATTGTTATATTTTTTCATATGCCAGTATTTTTATACTCGTTTGGTCGCTACCCGGCTTTAGAGTTTGACTAATGTGATAGAATACATATATTTTTTCCCGACTTTTGAAGCGGGTTTTTTTCTGTAAATATCGAATAGTTTTTATTATTAGTGCGGGTAGTATGGCAACGTTGGAGCTGAGTGAAGCCAATTAGTGACCTCAATGTTATGGTTTCAGTTTTACCTTTGATTATTTTAATAGTCCATTCCACTAATTACAAAAGTATGTACACAAGGGCGTGGTTAACCTCTTTAATCCTGACTTTGAAAACAACAATAGATTTCTATTGCATAATAAAAGAATTTTGAATCATAAAAGCATTCTCTTAAAACGGACCAGTTGATTTCAGTGCCGAAGAATATTTTCAGATTTTGACAGAAAATATGAAATTGAAAACAAATAAAATTGAAATGAAATTTGTTTGCTCTCGATTGGCTATACTCTTGCCTAACACGTAACATTGGCGAAATTGTACTGAACAATCAGTGCAGTGAGTCCATATAGCAGAATTTAATTGAATTGAAAAGGTTTTATTCAAACTCAAACTCAAAGGTGTCTTTTTCAAAATCTAGATAATTTTGTAGAAAATATGGACAAAAAACTCCAAACTTAGTCTTTTTAAAGTCCTTAATTATCAGAGTTTACATAATTATTGTAAAACATAGAACTCATGCATTGTTCTAGCTTTAATCCCAGACATCATCAAATACAGGGTGTGATATAAATCCCTTACTATCCCAAAATGGTGGAGTTCTTGGTCTTAATGAAAACTCTTTTTAGTAAGACACTAGTTTCTCTTTTTAGTAAGACACAAGAATCCTGAAAAAATGGCTTGACCTATTCTTGGGAAGATGACGGGACTTTGATACACCTTCTATATGTAACAAAACCTATAGCGTCTGAGTGGTAATTTTACCTATCTAGTGCAGGTAAGAGTTGTCATAAGACGCTGCATCACAGAATTGAATTGTAATGAAATTTGTCTCCCAAAAATATGTTACAGCTGTCCTTTAAAATCATTATATATTTGTTTTATAATTGTTTACAATTAATTTTATTTTATATAACTTAAAAAATGTAAAAACGTGGGTATTATCATATGCGTACCTCCCACATCTCGTATACTGTATCAAACGGGCCTATTTCATTCCGAAAATTCTTTGTTCGAAATATGATTCACCAGCGAATGATACTTGTTTATACACCTGCTGTTTGTTAGTTCGGTGCCTTGTTACCTCATTATCATCTATTGCTGAATTATTATAAAAGTATTGTAGCGGGGTTTATTTTTTCGTTTAATTTTACGTTCGGCGACCGGACCGCTGTGTAGACGAAACGGCCGTGAACTATTCTGTGCAACAAAAAGCAATATGAGCCGGCGTTTTGGCTGGTCTGTGGCCGAGACTTGCTTTTGTGCGCAGACGGCGAAAGGGTCGCCTTGATGTGATCAAGCTTTAAACCATCCTTAAAATGGGTAAGAATCTTGATTATTTCTTTGTTTCTAATGCTTTTCAAGGTAATCTAGCCCCTCTTTAGTGGTTTTGCTCGTGGTCTAGTTATTTCCACCTTTTTTTCCAAATTTTATTTTGCGTGACGCGTGCGGCGACGCCGCTTCGTCACGTATAGTTTGTATTAGCATGTTAGTACTATCGTTCTTGTGGTTTCTATACAGTGGACCTGCCGGTCTTTTGATGGACCATTGGTTCTGAACCACTAGAGAAGGATGCAGGCAAGAAGCCAGCTTCGGTGAGTTTACCAGATTTATTGGACTGACACCGTACACGTTCTTTTGTAGTTGTTTGAATTCGGCTAAGGCTTGTGTTATTTTGTTACCCAGCTGGCTACAGAAGGCGTAGCACTCGCCTGCACCGTCCTGGAAGCGTGCCACGACCCAGGACGATGTAAGTACTGCATTTTTTTTCTACCATGAGGGTAGATTTTCCTTGAGGCTAACGAACGTTTTGGTTCATAACTTCTAAATTAATGGTGCTGCAGGCAATTGAGTGGCATAGGAATATTAGTCGCTGCCCCCCGCATCTTTTACATATTAAATCATACGAAATTACTTGATATTTTCTGTTAAAATGTGATATTTATGTTTCACATACATTTTGGTCTGTAACTTGGAAATTAATTGTCCTACAGGCAATTAAGCCGCATAGGAATGTTTGTCGCTGCCCCCCGCATGTTTTACATATTGAATCATATAAGATACTTTAGTATTTTCTGTTAAAATCTGATATTTGTGTTTTGCATACATTTCGTTTTATAACTTTGAGATTAACAGTGCTGCAGGCAATTGAGTAGCATAGGAATGCTGGTTGCTGCCCCCTGCATCTTTTACATGTTAAAACATACGAAATTACTTAATATTTTCTGTTAAAATGTGATATTTATGTTTTACATACATTTTGGTCTGTATCATAGAAGTTATTTGTCCTACAGGCAATTAGGCCGCATAGGAATGTTTGTCCCTGCCCCCTGCATGTTTTACATATTAAATCATATAAGATACTTTAGTATTTTCTCTTAAAATCTGTTATTTGTGTTTTGCATACATTTCGTTTTATAACTTTGAAACTAACAGTGCTGCAGGCAATTGCGTGGCCTAGGAACGTTGGTTGCTGGCCCCTGCATCTTTACATGTTAAATCATATGGAATTACTTAATATTTTCTCATGAAATGTTACATTTATGTTTCACATACATTTTGGTTCATAATTTCTAACTTTATTTGAATATAGACTGCAAGATGCTGTATTTTGAAAGTTGTTAGATCAGTTAACTTATTCCCGTTTTAGTTAACCCATTTATTCCCTTTAAGTGGGAGTGTACAATTTTGTCGTCTCTGCCTTTCAGGAATACACCAGCAGGGCGTCTTCTTCTTCTTCTACAACTTCTACTACTTCTACTTCGTCCTTCTTCTTCGTCTATTCTTTTTATTATCTCTGGGTTTTATTTATACCCTGGAACCCAGGACAAGCGGACAGGCCTGAGCTCTCCGGTCTGCTTGCGGGTTCCGTAAAGTTACTTTTTTTTGTTTTGCGGCATTTTAAATAAAATTTATGATAACCGAAACGCAGGTTTCCACGTTTCGGTAGGATGTTCTTTAACCTTTCTACAATAAAACTTTAACTGAAGCGTTACCTCCTAAGTGGGACTTTTTTGAATTTAGTATAACATAACATGTACTATTACATAAGATGTACCTTTTAAGGTTGTTAAAATAAGGTGATAAAGTGTAAAGCACATTTAAGGTACGCGGCCCCTCAGGCCCAGTTTTTATTTGTAACCCTCATTGGTTTTTTTTTATTATACCGTTTGTGAGGATTTTTCTTCTTTTATTTTCAACTCCATTTTATTTTACCTCTTTAAAAAAATATATTACAGTATATAGAAGTTTTTAATGCATTAACTCCTTTAATTTTTCATTGGCATATTTGAGAGTAGTTTACATTTTCGTCGCAGTCTGATGTCGTGATAAATGTTTATTCATGAAGATATTCGGCGATCATTTAAATTATGTATTTTACCCCGTGCACACCACAGAGGCGAAAAAATACTATCGTCAAAATAAATAGGCCTTCAAGCTATAAATTCATTTAGGTATCATCCAATCGTAAAAGCACTTACGCAAAAGTAAAAAGCTCCCAGGAAGTCAACCCCTCAATTTATAACATTATAATATTCTGTTACTGCGTGTTAAACTCTCTTTAAAACGTTATTTGAAGCAACGAAGCACTACAAAAACAAGCACCGATAATTATAATGCACAGGTGTAACATTTTTCGAAGTAACAAGGCATCTGCCATTTTATATTTAATTTGTAACAGTCCCGTTTACAGTTTACAGTGAGCTTGTTTAGTTAATTTTATGATTCCATGTGACATTTTCTATGTAATTAATACGTATTGCCGTTATTGGTAGATTGAAGATTGTTAGTTTATGAGAATCCGATGGTTAGAGACATTCTGTTAGCTTTTAGAATATGCCTCGGGCTCTAGAGTAGGCTTCGGTTTTCGCCGAAAGCACACGAGTGTAATACTTCTCGTACTTCCTGCTCTGTATAAAACTTTTCTTCACTATTATGAACACTTATGTAAAGTTATAAACAACAATACAAAATAAACCTTACCTAATTGCAATATAATCGGTTCTATCCGATAGTAGCCGAGGTATATTCTAAAAACAGAGTATACATAGGCAGTGGACTTTCATTATGCGTCTGGTAAGGATTTTGTTCTTGCCGAAAAATCTGTTTGATTAAAAATAAGTCTATGAATTGATTTAGATGTAATTACTCCTCGAGCAAATACACGCAGAAATAATTTCTTACCAGATCGGAGGAGTGTTATTGAACGGTGTATTCATTTTATTGCTAACACTATTATTATTGTTTTGATAAATTATATTTCTGTATGAAATGTCAAGCACAGTCCGAAAGTGTAAGTAATACAAGTTGTTCTGTAGACTGCCAAGATTTCAAGTTATCGAAAAGAGATTGGAAAGTTTCCAAACTTTTTGCTGAAAAGAAATATTTCGCCTCGAAGAGGTTTTTATTTACTTGACTTTGGAATAAAACACTGACCTATATTTCGGGTCAGATATACTTTAACTGGATTTAAACAAATATTTTTTTGCAATGCGTTAAGGAAGTCAGGGGTGCGTTTCAACCAAGAGAGTTTACATTCTGTTTATTGAATATCGATGTTATGAAAGCTGCTCCCGGGATACAGATGTAAGTTTGTCCGTCTGTGTGTGTGTGTTGTTCGGTCTACTTTGTAATGGGGAAAAAGTAGCGAAAACAGTTCTACTCTGACCAACTGTTCTCAAACCATAGAGATAAAATATATATAAGAAAGAATACGGTAATTAGGAATGAGCGTTTTTTCAATTAGTAAGATGACTTCTGTTTATTTTATCAACTGTTAGTGTAAATCCAGGGAAAGTGATATCTGACCCAAAGTATGCTATGATAAGCATTGTCTGACACTGGTTACTTTATAGGACTTTCTGCACGACGTTCCGAGACACGTGTTTAGTGACGTTCAAATTCAGGCAGAAATAGACTATTAATGTCCTGGAAAGTCGTAACTTTTGGCATTTGAAATGCGCAACACGTGTCGTCCTCTACCTATGCAGGACTTTGTTTGAATATTAATTAAACTTTCGCTATAAAGTGGTATTACAAAGTGCAATATTCCTCTGGGCAACAATAAGCGAGTTCCTAACGCTGATTGGCAAATCCTTTTACTACGATAGCTTGCCATTGACGCGCTATTTTCGTTTATCTATTTCTTTTGCTTTTAGGAACGACGGAAAAATCCGTACAATTCTTTGTATCTTTTACCATTTCAATGCTATTTCTGTAGTCAAGACAATCCTTTCTATATTTAGTCAATGTATAAGTTTCATTTATTTTATCAACTCGCTGTATAGTTACTTAAAATAAGATCAACAATTAATATACAAATGTTACACGCTGCAATAAATAAGTTGTGAACAATTTTTTAAACTTTTCACTTTCATTTCACCTCATACCTGCCAAATGTTTTTATCGATATCAACCCTTGCATGTCCCGGCACAGGCCTCTTCCTGCATCGCAGGAAGGTTAGGCCATACTCCACCACTGGAGCCAAGTCCGGGTTGGTGGAGGATCGTCATATAGTGGCGGGCCTTACGGTCAGAAGTTATCAAGCGGCCCGTAAGGCCTCTGTCGTGGCTTAACGACTGCCATTGCATGACAGCCGGTACCAACGGCTTAATGTGCGTTGCGAAGCACGGAAGCGCTCGGAATAATGCCACTAGCGATAGTCACGGGACGGTTACCCATCCTGCACCTGACCGCGCCTGTTGTTGCTTAACTCAAGTGATTGATTCCAAGCACTCGGTTCGCTCAGGCCACGAGCGCTTCGTTAGTGTCTTCTGCTCTGGATTAAGTGCACATTATTTCTCCACTTTCACAGTAAATTGCATAATTATGTGAAAGATTAGCGCAATGAATCTCAAGTGGCTTACAAGACTCTGGGCTCTATAATTTGTCTTAAGGTACTCAGGTAGATCTTCTTAAATATGATACGATCTTATAACGACGGGTTTTCTTGATCTTATAAATCAAATGTGGTTGGAAGGGCTGGTAGGGGATATCCCAGACGGACATACTTCGACTAAATAGGAGATAATTAGCAAGGGAAGATAAAAAGTACCCCGATTCGACGTGCGTGCATGTAACGATTAGTGAAAGTTGATGAAGCGAAGGTGAACTGTCAGTCCCTGGTCTCCACCTACTCCTCTGGGTTACAGGCGTGATGTTCTAACATTTTTAAATACTGGCACATACATTGCTTCTGGCCCCACACTAGGATACCCTGTGTCGTGGGAATCAGAAACAACGACATCACAAACATGTAAACATCCAAGACCTGGACTTTTTTTTTGTTTCCAGCCGGGATTCGAACCCGGGACCTCTTGCATGGTAGGCAGACGCGCTACCGCTACGCCACAGAGGTCGTCAAATGTCATGTTTGTTTTGTAAAGTCCAGACAATCTTAAGTGCTTAGTTATAATATTAAAGGGTAGACCCGTTTAATATACGTGTATAACTAAGCGTTTAATATACCAAATAATGTTTGGGTCGCAATCAAACATAAGTTTATTGTGTAAATTGACTGTATCTTCTATAATATAAAAATAAATCGCTGAATGTGTTGGTAAGCGCAAATCTTGAGAGCAGCTGAACCGATTTCGCTAATTCTTTTTTTAAAATATTCCTTGAGTTCCGAGGATGGTTCTTACGAAGAGAAAAATAAAAAAAAAATTAAGAATCGACCGTTAGGCGGTACGAAGTTTGCTGGGTCTAGCTAGTTAATAATAAAAATAGAACATTGACTAATACATCTTAATAGCTCTAGTTGAAGATGCATAGTGAAAAAATAACAAAAGGGAACTATTTAAAATAAAAAGAAAATTAACCTTTTTAGTATGTGCCACGCACGTTCTTGCTGCACTGTTTCGATAACATAGCGACCGTACTAAAATGCGTGTGATCTAAAATCTGAGTTCACTACGGTTTTAGTAGGTAACTAATATTTCCTACCGAGCTTGCTAAGATCATGAAAACCCTATCCCCATTTAGCAGAGTTTATCCCTAAAATTGTCCCTATTAAGCAGCGTGTATTCCTAAGCTAATTTTAAAAACCTATTTAGAGGCTAAAAATTCCACCCATGCTGGAATTCGAACCCGCGACCTCTGGATATCCGTGCCAGCGCTCTGCCAACTGAACTAACGGGCGACTCACCGGCATCAGTGAAATTTCGAACCTCTTTACAATACTCTCTGTATTACGTAAAATAGGTTGTTAAAATTGTCCTTACCACGGGTTACTGCATTAAAAAGATTATATTCCTAAAATAATGTTTAGTTTTATTTACATAAGTTTGTGATGTCTTTGACTGATTACCATAGCACAAGGAAGGAAAACATCATGAGGAAACCTCAGTGCCTAATAAAGTATTCAAAATACCTCAGTGCATGAAGTTGCCAATCTGCGGTGGGCACGCGTCGTAATTAAGCCCGTACTCTCTCTGAGAGAGATGGAGATGGCCCTGTGGCCTACAGTGAGACGTTTGTCGATATCAACCCTTGTATGTCCCCACTGCTGGGGCACGGGTCTCTTCCTGCATCGCACGAAGGTTAGGCCATACTCCACCACGGGGGCCAAGTCCAAGTTGGTGGAGGATTGTAGGACTGTGGCGGGCCTTACTGTCAGAAGTTATCAAGCCCGTAAGTCCTCTGACATGGTACCCGACTGCCATTACACGACAGCCGGCACCAACGGATTAACGTGCCTTGCGAAGCACGGAAGCGCTCGGAAATTGCCACTAGCGGTAGTTACGCGACGGTCACCCATCCTGCACCTGACCGCGCCTGTTTTTGCTTAACTCAAGTGATTAATTCCAATCACTCGGTTCGTAGGACGTTTACAGATTTTTTATGTAGCCTATAAAAAATCTGTTGAATATTTCTCCACGCTTTAGAAGTTAGAGTTTCACTGTAGCGCAAATCACGTCGCTTCTTCCGGCCACGGTAACGCAATTTCCGGCTACCAGACGTTAAAGCTTACTCTCTCAATATTTGTCCCTGTGAGTGATAATATGGCATTTAAAAGCGTTCGGGTCCGTAGAGGTGTTGGCTATATTCACTGTGCTCATCTAAAACATTTATTTGATAGATACAGAGTGGATCCGCGGGGGGCACGCATGGTAATTAAGCCCATAAGAGAGAAGGCCTGTGCCCTGCAGTGGGATGTATGTAAGCTACAAAAAAAAATTTTTTTTTATTAAATTTCTCTTACGTACATAACTGTCGTCCCCGCAATTTCCTACCTGTAGCTTGTTACGAAAAACACAAATTTATGAAGAAATAATATAGGAATATGCTTTAATTACTAAGACCAGCCACTAGTCTTGCAAGCCTCACCAATCCGCACTTGGCCCCCGTGGTGGAATATGTCCTATACCTTCCTCAGGGATGACGCATGCCCCTCGGTGGGGACATAATCGGTTGTTGACGATGATGATTCCACCAAAGCACATACTATAAAATATGTAAACATACAGAGTATAATTGTCGGCCTTATTTTTTAAAGCAATATCTTCCAGACAACCTTATGACGGAAATTTGCATAAGGAAATATAAGACAGGGTAGTCGATGCATTTGCATCGACTACCCTGTCTTATATCTATGAGTATAGGAATGTAGTGCCGTAGAATTCGAATATCGTTAGTCACTTCACTACCATTGAAATTCAATGTCACTACACCACAGAACATGTCACTACCAACTTTAAAAATCTTTTATGTCACTACCAAAGTCGCTAGATAAAAAGGTCATGCAAAGATTACGGGTACCTCGGGGGAAATACCTGGCATGCGCTGATCAGAAATTCAATCAGCGTAGTAGAAACTCAATCACTCTTTTGAGCTAGTCTTTACACAGAGAGCGACGTATTCGCCGTGAATCGGAAGAGAGAGAAAACTTTCATCTTTAG
The DNA here is from genome assembly GCA_934045075.1 of Yponomeuta sedellus. Lineage (NCBI taxonomy): Eukaryota > Metazoa > Arthropoda > Insecta > Lepidoptera > Yponomeutidae > Yponomeuta > Yponomeuta sedellus. The sequence continues at coordinate 5,051,280 of OW203742.1, read as the reverse complement.
ATCTCTGAGGATAAAGTTCTTAATGCGACTGCTGCTCTACAGTTTTCTAACGCGGTTGTGGAACTACAGAGTTAGTGGGAAAACTACTACGATCCGACTGCCAAACCTTTATCATTACCAATCACGCACTCGCTTCAAATATTTTTTTGCTTCTTCTATCTGTTACTAATTGTGCCCGGCGGTGTTACCCACGGTTTATTGTTTTTCTCATGGGAATAAGATAGTTTTCCGCAGTAAAACGTCGCCTATGTATAAATCCAAGGTGTCAACTAACTCCATAGTAAATTTTATAAAATCGCTTCAGTCGTAAGGTTAGTGTGATGTGATGTCATGATATCATAACACAACATTTACATACAGGCACAAACATTGCTTCTGGCCCCACACTATGATACCCTGTGTCGTGGGAACCAGAAACAGCGACATCACAAAAATGTAAACATCCAAGACCTGCCGGTTTTTGTCCTCAGCGCCGTTTGTCACCACGAATTGTATCGATGTATCGGAGTGCTGTCCAAGAGAGGGAAGGAGGTTGGTAGGCAGATCACCGACACGATGGTCAGACGACATCGTGAGGGTTGCGGGTCAGAGATGGATCAGATTAGCACAGGACCGTCAGGAATGGCGCAGTAAAAAGGGGGCCCAGCTGTGGGTTGATGTGGGCTTATTATAGATAGATTATAGATACAGATAAAAAGCTTCGTAAATAGACGACCCTTTTGCGATAGCCTTCTTAAGACTGTTACTGCTGCTAATATTCTCTGCAGCAAGGAGACCGCGATTTTAAGCGCGTCAGTGTAAGCCTGCACTAACGTTGGCGAAGCGATGTAGAAAGGAGGGTTTCCTATTCTATTGTGTAGAATTTCCCACGTTTCACCTGCCAATTCACCGCTAACCACTAACCTCGAAGGAAATCTCTGTTGCACTGACTTTCCGCTCATGGTTTCGCTGTCACTTATTGCAAAGATTTCAAGTAGTGTTTCTCTAAATAATTGGTTCCTGAGTACGTGTCAGTCTATACTTAGATTTTTTACTCCGTAGAATTCTGATAGCTATGATTTCTTGGCTTTTGTAGGTTAAACATAAAATAATATCTATACTACCTGGCCCCGTAGACTTAGTACTCCCCCAACCGATAAATAAAAGATTTTGAATAAAATCATTTTAAAAGTGCTTAGAATCATTTCCAATCCTAACCCAGCAATTTGACGTTAGGAACACACCTACATTGCTTAGACAACAGTGAGTGATTCTAATTTAATATGAACTTTATTGAATAGCAATAAACTTCAAATTGACTCTACATTTTATTAAGCAAAAACGTTTGTATTGAAAAAAATCAGCCGTTCTTGAGTTTTAGCGAGACTAACGAATAGCAATTCATTTTTATATATATCGTATAGATGGCCCGCAAACGGGTCAGATGTTTCCCTGGGCGGAGAGCTTTTTCAATAATAATAATAACTTTCACACAAGTTCACACAGCACAATCACTTAGTAGCAACACTTATGAAATGTCAGAATTCTACAGAATAAAAAATCTGAGAATAACATTAGATTCTTAGACATGCCGCAAGCATAACTAATAATAACTATCTAAGAATCGTGGTATTGATATATAGCGCTTGGAGCTCGTTTTTTTCTTCTTCTTCAGGCTACATTAGTCCACTGCTGGACATAGCCCTCCCCTAATGAGCGCCATAGCGCAAGGTTGTGCCATCATTGGGGGGTAATGCCCATAGTCCCCACGGTGGGCATGCGGGTTGAGGATCGCAGTTTGGTGGAATTGCACTGCAGGGGTCGCTGCTGCCCACCCCCCCGGTTTGTGTCCCTTAGTCGCCTTTTACGACAACCGCGGTAAGAATTTGGGTTGGTGCTATTCTCTAGGCCGACACCACACAGCACAGCTCGTTTTGGAGCTCGTTTTACGACCGCCCATTGTAATCACTCATAAACTCATGAGGTTTTTGTGATTTTGCTTGTTGTTTTTGCGTCATCAATAAATATATAAAGACAAACAAAGTATCACTGTAGTTTATTTGCCCAACTCACGCAAAAGTCAGTGGAATCAAGTTTCTACTCATAAATATTATAATGAAACAATTTATTTTTCACACATAGATTTCGTGGAAGCAATTTCCGCTTTGGCCGACCACCTCAGCGATATCAGTCACGTGGAACCCATTCAGTGGCATTTTTCACTATATCTGGACACATACGAATGACCTGATCTGTCCAGTTCCACTTAAGTTTACTGTCACAGCTCAGAAGGAATATTTACATAGCTGTAAAAGTGAGTCCATCGCTTTCGCTTATTACAGAGGCCACGGCTAAAGCGGTCAGCGTTGATGAATAGTTGGTCCACTCTCGGCCGAGGCAGGTACCGCAAATTTCCCGCCATTCGTTCCGATATTGATTTACAAATAAATATTAGAAAATGACGGTTCCGGCAGTTGCTGGAGCCGGATTAAGCCGCAGTTTCTGTGCTACTTTGAATATAACCCTTTCATTCATTTCGTTCTATTTTTCAAATAGAGCTGTTACGTTCCTTTTTTTGATACTCCAAAAAGTTTTGTGTGTTCTCTATAACATTTATTAGTTACAATCTTATTTAGGGGGGACTTACCCCCTTATTCATAATAGTCTGCTAACTTAAAGCATTGCTAATTCTCGCTCTGTCTTGTTCTATTGACCTAAGTCAGAATGAAAAAGAACACTCTTTAGCAGCTGTTTTAAGTTGGCGGACCATTATGAATAAGGGGGTTTGTGTCTACAATATGTTTCATACTTTATTATACTAGTTTTTTTGGGTGGTCTGGCATCCTAGTTTGGAACCCAGTCCATCCAGAAATCACTTATATTGCACCATAATATACCTCTGTTAATACCTCTGCTATTTGCTACTACTAATTTGTGGATGAAGAAATAAAGATTATTTGTGGGGTACCTATTGTAATCTAGAAAAGTAACTGTTATATTACAGTAATGTAACAACTTTTACGTTAGACTCGTTTTCTTTATGTGGTATTTTGTTTCGTCAGCTTTTTAACATGTTCCTGAAGTTACGTGTGGGAAAATTTTGGATTCTGTGTGGAATTGTTGACGATATGTAGCAAAAGAAAAGTGAAAAATGGATGGTTGCAATAATCGTGGATGTTTGGGCCAAATAAACCAAACTAAAATTAAATTAAATTTCTAAGTAATCTGACTGAAACACGACGGTATTTGTCATTGACACTACAGAACAAAAATAACTACGAAGCTGCCCGAACTGTGTATATGCTGAAAAACCTATTTAGAGGCTAAAAATTTGACCCATGCCGGGATTCGAACCCGCAACCTCTGGCTATCCGTGCCAGCGCTCTACCAATTGAGCCAATGGGCGACTCACGGCATCAGTGAAATTTCGAACCTCTTTACACTATTCTCTGTATTACGTACAGACAGCGACATCTGACTTAAGCAAATTGCATTACTTACAGCCCCGACTACCTACTTTGCAGTTAGGTTTAACATCGGAACGATATCACTGTACCCACATGATTATACTATTTTTATTTTAATGCACTAACCCGTGCTAAGGAACAAATTTAAAAACCTATTTAGAGGCTAAAAATTTCACCCATGCAACAGTTAATATAGTCAATATACAAGTCAACATAATAGGCTTAACAATGTAGATCTAGAATGTCATTCAAAGCATATACACATTTTTGTTTTTAAATATATTAACTGTTATTTTTTTACACAATAACATAGTAAAATAAAATAAAATCACTCAACTATGTTAATAGTGACTCTATGAACCACGCCCAAGAACCTAGGATCACTAGCATTTATACCAAAAGCTGGTATCTAGTCTTAGGTTTTTTGCATAAGGTTTACGGCAATAACTAAGTTCTAAAATTACTAACAACATGATTGCGATATTTGAAGCTTTTTCAAAAACCATGTATGAAAAATGATACGATAATACAGAGAATATTGTAAAGAGGTTCGAAATTGCACTGATGCCGGTGAGTCGCCCATTAGCTAAGTTGAAAAGAGCGCTGGCACGGATAGCCAGAGGTCGCGGTTTCGAATCCCGGCACGGGTGGAATTTTTAGCCTCTAAATAGGTTTATAAAATTGTCCTTAGCACGGGTTAGTGCATTAAAAAGAATATAAATTATACGATGTTATTCCTTTGGTGACGCTAGTGTTCCTACATGGAGGCTTTCATACTCCTGGCTCTCGTTATTCAATATTACCGTTTATATCCTGCGAACGAGAGGTTAGGGTTAGCCGAGGTTGCGGGTTCGATTCCCGGCATGGGCGGAATTTTTTGCCTCTAAATAGTTTTTTAAAATTGTCCTCAGCATGGGTTAGTGTAACAAAAAGAATATAATCCAGAGGCAAATAGTTACTCAGTCCCTTTCTTTTATTACCATCCCACCCATTAGGACAGGCTGCTAAAAAAGTATTTTAAGTTAGGATCATAGGCGCTATTATCACAAATAGACTCATTGGAATTATCTTTCAAATATGTTGACACTCCAGAAACTTAAAGCGTATAGCCAATACAGAGCAGTTACATACTAGGAGGGCTGGTCACTTTTTCCACCATAGAGGTCAGCGATACTTTTTCGTAAGTTACAAAAGAAAACTTATTTTTCATCAAAAATCAAATTGACAAAATGCCGATATCCATATAAAATCACGTAAGATAATAGTGAATGGTATCGTTCACCTAAGCAATCAATTTCATCGAAATAATCAAATCAAAGAGCTTTTCAATCTCGGTGTCGCTAACCAGATTACGTACCTATACGTAGACTGTTCATAGCCGAAAGCTTTTACTGGACAGTTCAAACAGCCGCCGGCCAATTTCATTCGGGATTCAATTGAGCCATAGCTCCAGTAAAATTCAATTAAAATGTCTCTATTAGCGTTGAGATAATATAAAATCTCATCAACACTTGAATTTGAAACAAAGAGGCCAAGTTCAGCACAAACTTTTGCTGATAAAATAATTGCTATTTACCTCTACATGGTTGCGTAGCTCGTGGGGCACTGACGTTGGAGCTGCGACCGCTAAACTTAAGTGGAGTTGGGCACGTCAGACGTATGGGCCCGAAAAGGTGGGCAAAAATTGTCGATATAATCGATGAAGGATAGGTTGCGCAGCGGGGGCACAATAAAATTGCCAATCAGCAAGTTTAACACACAAGTTTTCATCCTCAACTAGACTCGACACGTATCCGCTCGTCTCCGATCCGATATTCGATTATTATCTGGCGAAATTGAAGCGCTAATTAATTCCTCTTTTAGGTACCTCTTACTGAATAAGTACCTACTTATTTATTTAATATTCGTGGTAATTAAATTCCGTTTATTACTTCGTGTGGTGCAACAGTTCTTAAATAATAAGGTTAGTAATAAAGTCGTGCTTGCGAAAAAAAATCCATCACAATTTTTTTGTGATGATGATGATGTCAAACCTATGTACGTCTCCACTATTAGAGCACGGGTCTCTTACTGCATCGCAAGAACATTAGACCATACTCCACCACGAGGGGCAAATCTGAGCTGGTGAAGGATTGTAAGACAGTGCCGGCCTTACTGTTAGAAGTTTTCAAGCTGCCCATAAGGCCTCTGACATGGCTTAACGACTACCATTCATAACAGCCGGTACCAACGGCTTAACGTGCCTTGCGAAGCACGGAAGCGCTCGGAAATGTATACATAAATTTACACACCGAATTTATATATGTGTCTGTGCCAAACTTCAACTTTCTAGGACTACTCGTAATTGTCACTGAGCTAGGCCGCTGGCAGACAGACAGAATTATAAGACAGAAGAAGTATTTTTAGCCTCTAAATAGGTTTTTAAGACAGAAGTGTGTCTTTCTGTCTGTCTGTCTATCCGCACGATTGGACAGACAGGCGGACTTGGCGAGACTATAATTATGGGTTATTTGTCAACTACGGACACCTTCAAATAGGCCAACACTATCTGACAGCACTACTAATCTTCTTCTCCAGAACTAAGCTCCATCTAGTGTTTGAGACCGAAAACACTTTCCACCATGACCTTTTCAGAGCTATCCATACATAAATTGTAGAACTGGCAACCGCGTCAATCAGCTCTTTATTCGTTTATTTCTGGAGACTTATTTATCTATCTACTCACGTATACAGTGACTCGGCGCAAGTGGCCATAAGTTCCCTTCGCAAACTTTTATGACATGAACTGTAATTTATGACATTTCCCTTGTCCATTTCTCAATAAGCAAACAGCAAAAAATTACGTCCAAGGTCGTTCAGTTCTTACACGATAAGAGCTACCGAGCTAGCTAGGGTAGTCTAACTAACTTTGCCATTTTTGTCCACTACTTTCAAACGTATCGGGTAGGTGGATTACCTATTAAACTACGGCCGGGTGCGTTTTTCAGAGAATTACAAATTCTTGTTTTAATGTGATGAGTAAGGATAAATTGCAAAGTCGATTAACCCACAGATTTACAAGTAGGAAGTCTCGGCTACGCATTGTACATCTTACAGTCGTAAAAAATATTAGCCTTTGTACCTACGTAATGAGATGATTTATACAGCATCCAGTGGCTCCTTCAATCACACTAGATAGGTGAAAGGACCGCTCAAACGTTGCAGTGCCTGGGACATTGATTTTTAGAAGGTGTAGGCTTGCCCAGCCAACCTATACCATCCTGACAGCTTAATCATCCTAGCCCATAGAAAAGACTAGTCAGTACGTGCGAAGCTCACAAAGACGCGGGTTTCCTCACGATATTTTCCTTCCGTATGGTACTACAAATTCGAAGATATTCGAGGATGCACCGTAAGTTTTTTTTATGGACATATTACACAAATCTCGTTAGCCCTATACTAAGTACAACTGAATGACTTGTGTTATAGGTGCTTACTCGACGATGTATTTAATACAATAAATACATAGATAACATCCAAGACCCGAGATAAACTATAAAAGTTCGTTTCCTAGTTTGACCCGGCCGGGGATCGAACCCGAGATCTTTCGTTTTACAGTCAGCGTGCCAAACCGCTGCGCCACCGAGGCCGTCGGTATATTATAAGCAGTAGAGCTCAGGTATTCGCTGAAAAAGCGCATCCATATTTAAGGAGAATCTTAAAAGGTTTGGCAGCCGACCAACTGGGCTACAAGGGCACTTAACGCTAATTGCTCGGGTTTCTGTACGGGTTGGTGTAGCGGTATTGTGTCTGATTACCATGCCGGAGGTCGTGGGTTGGATTCCCACTGTTATGGCCGTACATTTTTACACATGGCCTTAGAGTATTTCTATGTTTTTGTACATCTGTGAATTTCTAGTACCATACGGAAGGAAAACATGGTGGGGAAACCCGCGTATTTTGGGCTCCGCACGTACTGACTAGTCTTTCCTGTGGGCTAGAACGATTAAGCTAGCAGGATGGTATAGGTGCTGGATAAGCCTACACCATCTAAAAATCAATGTCCCAGGCACTGCAACGATTGAGTGGTCCCTTTACCTATGTCTGAGTTAAGGAGCCACTGAATGCTGCATAAATCATCTCAATACGTAGGTACAAAGACTAATATTTTACTATAGCACAGGGTATCCCACTTTGAGAACATGACGAGTGATTGTGTTTTGTGGAAACTTTTATACTATATTTTGAATTTAAATATAGATCTTTTTGAACTGGTACTTTTTGAGATCCGTTAATATTATTATTATTACATATTTTATTTCAGATACATGGCATCCATATTATGTTAGTATGTAAGTACATTTTAATAGGTAATGTATTGGCAAAGGGGAAGATAAAAAGTAGCCGGAACCGGCGTGCGTGCATGCAACGACTTATGAACGTTGATGAAGCGAAGGTGATCTGTCAGGATCGTGGCAAGTGGCAGTCCCTGGTCTCTGCCTACTCCTCTGAGATACAGGCGTGAGGTTATGTATGTATGTATTTTATAATAGTAAAATTCTATTTAAGTGTTAGCATTTAGTGGTTAGTAAATGTATAATAATCTATTTTATTCATTCACACTGTTATTTAGGCATGTATTTATGTAGGTACCTCTGAAATTATAATTTTCTATGATTTTTGTACATCTACTTCCTTTCTTCTCTAATGTTGCCTTTGGATGAACTGGACTAATCAGTTCATCCAAAGGTTGTCTGGAATAGATTACTTTTAGTGATAAGGCCGCCGTCTGTACTCTTAGTTTAAGAAATATCTGTGTAATTTCCATTTTTATGTACAACTAGCTGACCCAGCGAACTTCGTACCGCCTAACAGTCGATTCTCTATTCTGCCGTCGTACGGAGAAAGGCCGTAACTCAAGATTTTGACAAAATTTTGTTAAGTACAGATTTGGAATCAGCAAATGAAAATCTATCTTTTGGTCTATGTAATAAAGTATATCTCTTTCTCTAGGCGAAAATAGCAGGGCGTAAAAAGCCATCCTCCAACAAAAATCGCTTGAATTTTAAAATGAAAAACCGCAATTTGATTGTTACGGCTTTTCACATAATAAAAAAAGTTTAACTAGTATGAAAAGCCGTAATTGAATCTAAGGAATTTTTAAATAACAACAAACCTCAATTTATTGTTTTGGTATGTTAAAGTGAAAAGCCGTAATTTCCAAGTTGCGGCTTTTCATGTTAAGCAGGAAAGCCCTAATTCTAATAATAGACCTCTAGGGCGCAACTGATAGATTCGGAGGGCGAACTCTCTGCATGCACCCGGACAAATATTAACAAATATCACGTAATATATTTTGTTTACTAAAGTGAAAGGGAAATTTGCAAATTGTGAAAAAGGCTAGTCTATACGAAAAAAAAAAAAGACCATACAATTTAAGCATATTTTTCTACAAATTTTAAAACTATCATCGGCTTAAATTAAATATTAATGTTCGAGACTTCACTTCAAATAAAACGTTAATTTACTCGAAACCAGTTTCAACTGAGTTACGTTCTTTCTCCGTACGACGGCAGTATTTTTTTTTTCTATTTTTCTCTCCGTAAGAACTATCCTCGTACTTCAAGGAATATTCTAAAAAAGAAAAAAAGGCAAAATCGGTTCAGCTGATCTCAAGATTTGCGCTTATTAATTATAAGACGCTTTACAACATCACGAGCTGATAGAAATAGCCATAGGATTAGCAAGCTGAAGTGGCAGTGGGCTGGCCACATATGCCGAAAAACCGATGGTCGATTGGTTTCAAAGAGTCTCGACTGGCAAACGCTGGTTGGACGGAACAGGAGGCTGGATCAGAATGGCCGAGGATAGATGGAAATGGCGTCCCTTGGGGGAGGCCTATGTCCAGCAGTGAACGAGTCAGACTGATTGATTGAATAAATTATGCATTGCAACAGAATGTACTATTTGTGGAGGCACTTGAGCCTGATGTAGATCAAATTACCTAACCATAAGTTTTAAAAGCCTATTTAGAGGCTAAAAATTCCACCCATGCCGCGATTCGAACCCGCGACCTCGTGGCTATCCGTGCCAGCGCTCTTTCCACCTGAGCTTATGGGCGACTCACCAGCATCAGTAAAATATCGAACCTCTTTACAATATTCTCTGTATTACGTACACCATAGTGTCCAAGCCTACTAAACTATAAAAGATAAGAAACCCGTGCTAAGGACAATTTTTAAAACCTATTTAGAGGCTAAAAAATCCACCCATGGCCATTAGCTCAGGAGAGCGCTGGCACGGTTAGCCAGAGGTCGCGGGTCGAATCCGGGCATGGGTGGAATTTTTAGCCACTAAATAGGTTTTAAAATTGTCCTTAGCACTTGTTAGTGCATTAAAAAGAGTATAATCATGTGGGTACAGCGATATCATTCCGATGTAAAAACCTAACTGCAAAGTAGGTACTCGGGGCTGCAAGTGATGCAAATTACTTCAGCCAGATCTCGCTGCCTATACGTAATACAGAGAGTATTATAAAGAGGTTCGAAATTTCATAGATGTCGGTAGTTGCGCATTAGCTCAGTTGAGAGAGCGCTAAAACGGTTAGCCACAGGTCGCGGGCTCGACTCCCGGCATGGGTGGAATTTTTAGCCTCTAAATAGGGTTATAAAAGATTGGTTTTATATTCAACGGATCACAAGCACAAGGTATTAATAATTATTATGTTATGCTTATGATTCAAAAGTTACATGTTAGCAAAGACTTACGTAATACGAGTAATTATTGTTTTTTTATGTAGATAATAATATTATGCGTCCCACGGCAGGGCACAGCTCCTTTCAGAAAGATAGAGTATCAGCTTAATTACCAAGCGTGCCCACTGCAATTTCACGCGCTAAGGCAGTCGAGCACCTCAGACACTAAGGTTTCCTCACGATATTTTACTTCACAGTTAGCCATTGGTATTGCTACTATAACTTCACAAATATACATACATTCGTTATCGACCCTTGTATGTCCCCACTGCTGGGGCACGGGTCTCTTCCTGCATCGCAGGAAGGTTAGGCCATACTCCACCACGGGGGCCAAGTCCGGGTTGGTGGAGGATTGTAAGACAGTAGCGGCCTTACTGTCAGAAGTTATAGAGCCGCCCATAAGGCTTCTGACATGGCTTAACGACTGCCATTATATGACAGCCGGCACCAACGACTTAACGTGCCTTACAAGGCACGGAAGCGCTCGGAAAAATGCCACTAGCGGTAGTCACAGGACGCTCACCCATCCCGTACCTGACCGCGATTGTTGTTGTTTAACCAAGTTATTGATTCCAGTCACGCGGTGCATAACTTTACATACATAACTTTAAATTCATTCGTTCATGGCCGCACTGAGATCAAAACTGGTTATCTCGCATTTTAAAAGGAAAGCGTTGGGTAAGCCGGTATTTTCTTGTTTCACAGTCTCGCTTCTATTAAATAACAAACTCGGATATTACGCAGTTCACAAAGCAATAAACTGAATTAATGTACGGCTGTATCAGAACTTTCCTCGTATATTCGTAATTTATGCCCCATTTGGGGTAGGGCAAGTTTATTTATGTCTTCGAGTAAGTAGTTAAGTATATTAGGCAAGTAACAAACCCGAGTAACAAATCACGGAGCCCTAATTTGTTCAGGCGTGTTTCGTTTTTAATGCAGGTAAAATAACTGAAAAGGCATATTTATGGCCAGCGTTGTCGTTAAAATGATTGTGGGATTTGAACATATCTGTTTTTTTTGTTCTTTTATGTATAATCAATATCCCTCTTTTCCCGTGGTACACCTGCGTTGTCCACCCGGGTGGACCACGGGGTTATTTTTTCCAGTGGTGCAAAAAGCAGCTGGCATTACTCCTCGGCACTGATTTTCAGTCAGTGCCTGTGTTATGAGCGTTCCACGCGCGGCACGGTTTGATTATTAATATAAAAGTAATGGATTCGTAATTCGTCTATGACTAACGCTAGTGGCATTTTTCCGAGCAGTGCCGTGCTTTGCAAGGAACATTAAGCAGTTGGTTCTGGCTGCCGTCGATAGGCGGCAGTCGTTAAGCCAAGTCAGAGGCCTTAGGGCGGCTTGAAAACTTCTGACAGTAAGACCAGCCACTAATCTTGCAAGCCTCCACCAATCTGGACTTGACCCCTGTGGTGGAATATGGCCTATACCTTCTTCAGGGAAGAGATCCGTGCCCTTCGGTGGGGACATAGTGTGTTGATGATGATGATAAAATTAATGAGTAGTTAAATAATATAAACAAATACAAATGACCGAGAATAAAATATTACTAAACAGATATTCAAATAGAACTCAATATTTCATTACAAGTGCGGAAAGGCAAAGAGTTCCGATAAATGTCTACCCGAGCCGAGGCGCAGCCGAAGGCGAGGGTTGACAGTCGGAACAAGTTGCAATGACGGTTCCGCACGTGTACTGAACGTTTATTTTAAAAAACAATTTATACAGTTGCGAAAAACATAAGCAAAAATTAAATAAAGAAAAAATATTTGGAAAATGGCGCCAACCGTAAAAAAAATAAAAGCAGAGATTTTTTTCTTCACCCATTCTAGTAGGCAAAGGAAACTATGTCCATACAGCCAAGTCTTCAGTAGAATTTTTTTATTGATATGAAATGAAAATTAAATTTAATGAGATGAAATGAAATGAAACCTAACTTAACTCATTTAATCAAATCATTAAATCTGATATTGAAACAAATTAGTAGCTCATAAAAACTTCTATAATTTTTTTTAGTAAAAACTTCATGGTTGGGTTTTCTTTTTAATAGACATGAAAGAAAACGCACGAGTGCGGGAAAGGTAAAAAAAAGCACGAGTGTGTAGCCCACATCCCGCACGCTATACGTCCCTGTAATACGCCACTTTTTGAGCAACTGTATTAAAAAGTTATAGCCACACAAGTTATAAATCAGAATGATCACGCGTTCACATAGTCACGTCTGAAGCGGCGGGAAGACTGGAGAGGATGGGACAGTCTCAGCTAATCAAACAAATATGCCCTGAGCTTGCACCCAAAGGCATACCTACTAGATATTTCACGAACTGGGGGAGGAATATAATTTCAGCACTTGGAAGCCGCATGCCTGAAACTACCACGGAAAGTAATAGTTCTATGTGGAGGCACACACATTTTGTTTTTATGCGCGTAACGCTGGCGGGATGACCACTGGAGCTTTTTATTGAGAAAGGAGTTTTATTATGTCTATACCGATCATTGTAGCAAGGTGGATCCGGCAGCGAGCCTCCATGTTCAGTAGTTTAGCAGCGTCCGAGTACAGAGTGATATGGGCCTAGGTGGCACTTTAAAACAAAATCGAGAGCATGCGTTTTGCCCTCGTTGTATTAATCTCTTTGTCCGGCCAAGTATACCTCTACCATAGACAACATCACAAAAGTTTAGTCTAGATAATATTAGTAATTCGCTCAGCCTGACCCGCAAATCAGTGCAGAGATAATCGCGAACAATATATAAAATCTTCAGGCGATAGAAACAGTTACTAACTATATGTCTAATGTGATTTCCAAAACGTAATCAATACACCCAAATTTTTGGCTTCCATCACCCTTTATATTCGCCCATGATAGATATATATTATTGGCAGTAAGAGCTTGCACCGTAAACCACCATAAACTCGGCCTTGCTAGAGTTCATAATGAAGTTTGGTCTGGCTACCCGTCTTTCTAATTTCCTTCAGCAACATTCCATCGTAAGGTTGACTGGAAGAAATTGCTTTTAGCAATAAGGCCGCCAATTGTACTATGTACATTTGTAATTATATTGTATTTGTTGTTTTTCAAGTGTACAATAAAGAATATTCTTATCTTATGTTCGGTTTGCCGAACAGTTCCCTTAACATCACGAAGGCTCAAATACGAAATATTTCCTGTATTTTAAAAACCTATTTAGAGGCTAAAAATTCCACCCATGCCGGGATTCGAACCCGCGACCTCTGGCTATTCGTGCCAGCGCTCTTTCCAACTGAGCTAATGGGCGACTCCCCGGCATCAGTGAAATTTCGAACCTCTTTACAATATTCTCTGTATTACGTACAGGCAGCGACATCTGGCTGAAGTAATTTGTATCACTTTCAGCCCCGAGTACCTATTTCCTGTATTGTCAAAAGCTGAGGTGTTGAGCAGCTGAGGAACTCCATCAAAACAAACAGATCATAACTGTAAGCCTAATGGCAATAAGGATACGTGTTTCCCAGGATACTCATTTCTAATAGCAAAACTAGGTCGCAGCAAGCTCGCCAACTGCCATAAAAATGTAAGAGGCCCAGCTTAAGAAGATTGCCAAATGAGAGTTACAGAAAGTCTGCATCTGAAAGCGACGACCTCTGTGGCGTAGCGGTAGCGCGTCTGCCTACCATGCAAGAGGTCCCGGGTTCGAATCCCGGCGGGGGACAAAAAAAAAGCCCAAGTCTTGGATGTTTACATGTTGTGATGTATTTGATTCTGGTTCCCACGACACAGGGTATCCCAATGTCATGTCACGTCACGTCACGTCACGTCACGTCACGTCACGTCACGTCACGTCACGTCACGTCACGTCTCGTCACGTCACGTCACGTCACGTCACGTCACGTCACGTCACGTAACGTCACGTCACGTCACGTCACGTCACGTCACGTCACGTCACGTCACGTCACGTCACGTCACGTCACGTCAAGCCATTTCATGTCACGTCATGTCATGTCATGTCATGTCATGTCATGTCATGTCATGTCATGTCATGTCATGTCATGTCATGTCATGTCATGTCATGTCATGTCATGTCATGTCATGTCATGTCATGTCATGTCATGTCATGTCATGTCATGTCATGTCATGTCATGTCATGTCATGTCATGTCATGTCATGTCATGTCATGTCATGTCATGTCATGTCATGTCATGTCATGTCATGTCATGTCATGTCATGTCATGTCATGTCATGTCATGTCATGTCATGTCATGTCATGTCATGTCATGTCATGTCATGTCATGTCATGTCATGTCATGTCATGTCATGTCATGTCATGTCATGTCATGTCATGTCATGTCATGTCATGTCATGTCATGTCATGTCATGTCATGTCATGTCATGTCATGTCATGTCATGTCATGTCATGTCATGTCATGTCATGTCATGTCATGTCATGTCATGTCATGTCATGTCATGTCATGTCATGTCATGTCATGTCATGTCATGTCATGTCATGTCATGTCATGTCATGTCATGTCATGTCATGTCATGTCATGTCATGTCATGTCATGTCATGTCATGTCATGTCATGTCATGTCATGTCATGTCATGTCATGTCATGTCATGTCATGTCATGTCATGTCATGTCATGTCATGTCATGTCATGTCATGTCATGTCATGTCATGTCATGTCATGTCATGTCATGTCATGTCATGTCATGTCATGTCATGTCATGTCATGTCATGTCATGTCATGTCATGTCATGTCATGTCATGTCATGTCATGTGATGTCATGTGATGTGATGTGATGTCATGTGATGTGATGTGATGTGATGTGATGTGATGTGATGTGATGTGATGTGATGTGATGTGATGTAATGTGATGTGATGTGATGTGATGTGATGTGATGTAATGTGATGTAATGTGATGTAATGTGATAATGTGATGTAATGTGATGTAATGTGATGTAATGTGATGTTATGTTATGTGATGTAATGTGATATAATGTAATGTAATGTAATGTAATGTAATGTAATGTAATGTAATGTAATGTAATGTAATGTAATGTAATGTAATGTAATGTAACGTAACGTAACGTAACGTAACGTAACGTAACGTAACGTAACGTAACGCAACGCAACGCAACGCAACGCAACGCAACGCAACGCAACGCAACGCAACGCAACGCAACGCAACGCAACGCAACGCAACGCAACGCAACGCAACGCAACGCAACGCAACGCAACGCAACGCAACGCAACGCAACGCAACGCAACGCAACGCAACGCAACGCAACGCAACGCAACGCAACGCAACGCAACGCAACGCAACGCAACGCAACGCAACGCAACGCAACGCAACGCAACGCAACGCAACGCAACGCAACGCAACGCAACGCAACGCAACGCAACGCAACGCAACGCAACGCAACGCAACGCAACGCAACGCAACGCAACGCAACGCAACGCAACGCAACGCAACGCAACGCAATGCAACGTAACGTAACGTAACGTAATGTAATGTAATGTAATTTAAAAACCTATTTAGAGGCTAAAAATTTCACCCATGCCGGGATTCGAACCCGCAACCTCTGGCTATCCGTACCAGCGCTCTACCAATTGAGCCAATGGGCGACTCACGTCATCAGTGAAATTTCGAACCTCTTTACAATATTCTCTGTATTACGTAATGTAATGTAATGTAATGTAATGTAATGTAATGTAATGTAATGTAATGTAATGTAATGTAATGTAATGTAATGTAATGTAATGTAATGTAATGTAATGTAATGTAATGTAATGTAATGTAATGTAATGTAATGTAATGTAATGTAATGTAATGTAATGTAATGTAATGTAATGTAATGTAATGTAATGTAATGTAATGTAATGTAATGTAATGTAATGTAATGTAATGTTGTAACGTGGCGCCTTCGGCGCCAGCTACTTCACTGCCCCTAAGGCCTTACTCCTAATGGGGGTGCGTGTTAAGGGTCCCTGAGGGGGTGGGAAATTAAACTCCGGGGTTAGTTGCAACAGACTGGACCTCCGTTTATTATAGGGACCAGAGATATTCCACACTTATACTACTGAAACTAACCTATTCGTGCACTTACACCTAACGGCTTTATGCCAAAGAACTGGGGCCTCGTGGGCCACTATCTATTGCACGCTTGCTAAACCCTGGGTGGCGGCACTGATGCCGCGCCCTTCTCGGGGTGAGCCGCCCCGGCGGTGGTGGTCGTGCGCGGGACCTCGGGTCGATACTTCAGGAGCCCGGAGGCTCGGGGACAGCACCGCCCACGATTGGCCCGGAACACGGCCACGCCGGCGGCAGGGGATTTGGGTAGAACTCCAACCCGGGATCGAATCCGCATAAGAGCGTGACCGACCTCCAGTGTATGTTGGAGCCCGACGCAAAGTCCGTCTTGACTGGCTCTCGTGGCGGTTTATATACGCTCGGGCGCTTCCCCCTCCACGACGACCATCGGTGTGCACGCGCTTGCTGCGTACGCCCCGTTGCTAGGCGTGGTGACGTCATGGAAGATTCCGCTCTGGCCGGCTATTGTATCGCGGCGCCGCGCTGCCGCGTTACACTGTAATGTAATGTAATGTCATGTCATGTCATGTTATTTCTGCTTCTTCTTCAGGCTATATTAGTCCACTGCTGGACATAGCCCTCCCCTAATGAGCGCTATAACGCCCTGTCTTCAGCTTGCCGCATCCAGCATCTCCCTGCAGTTTTTCGCAGATCGTCATCCCACCTAGTCGGAGGGCGTCCTACACTACGTTTGCAGAGTCGCGGGCTCCATAGTTATTTATTATGCAACTTTGCCGAAGCGAGGTTGAAAGAGTAAAATCTAGCACTATCGTAACAATGAGCTCATAATATTTTATACTAGCTGCTGTTCTAGTATAAAATATCTTCGTTCGCATAAAATAGCTTCGACTTCGTTCGCGAAGAAATTTTGATAAATATTTATCTCTGTACTGAATTTCATCCCAAGCCGTTCAGTAGTTCTGGTGTGATTGAGTAACAGACATCCATACATACAAACAATATAATATATGTATTAGTAACATTATTTATTTATATGTATGTATTTTGTGTAGTTATGCCGTTTATGTAGTTTATTTTATTCTTTGTTTTGTAAAATCAGTTGTAATTTAGGACTTTTGCAGTTAATTTTGTGCACAAATTGACCGGTTTTTTACTGCTTTTCCTATTCCTATGTAAGGTTTACTGGATGAAATCTCTTACAAAGATAACATCGCCTTTGTACATGTCATTTCTTCTGCAATGTCCTGTGAAATATTTGTGTGGAATAAAGAGTAACCATAATTAATAAGATTTTACATAATAAATTTTCTAGTGTGGCAAGACATCGTGGTGGTAAGATTTGCCGATCAGCTTAATGGTTTGGCTGATTAGGGTAACAATCAGCCGTAATGTTAAATTGTTATTTAACATTACGGCTGATTATATAGGTAAATAGTTATTTATTAGAGCAACAATAAGTCAAAGTAATTCAAGTTAGCCAAATTATGTCAAGTTACGCTATTTGTTGGGCATTATATTAATTGCGCAGGAAAGCGGATTCATGATGACGGGGTAATGGATAACCACCTCTTATCTTTAGTTAAGACACCTCTTACGTTTAGGTAAGACACCTCTTATCTTTAGGTAAGACACCTCTAACCTTTAGATAAGACACCTCTTACCCTTAGGTAATACACCTCTTATCTTAAGATAAGACACCTCTTACCCTTAGGTAAGACACCTCTTATCTTTAAGTAAGACACCTCTTACCTTTAGTTAAGACACCTATTACATTTAGACAAGACACCTTTTACCTTTAGGTAAGTCACCTCTTACCTAAAAGTAAGACACCTCTTATATTTTTAGGTTAGAGAGAATCTTCTGTCGATTCCCATCTCTTTTTATTAGCAACGAGATTATTACCCACAATATTACGAGATGGGAGAGGTAAGAGGCTCTTTCACGGTCCCATAAACCTATTGGTAATATTGTACTGTTTGTAAGCTGGTCCTCTTTACATTAGCGAGTGGTATTGGTAGTAGGTATAATTTCACAAATGTACGAGTGCACAACTTCGAAATCAAAGTCTTTGGGTACATGCACTGGGATGCGACTCTCGGTTTCTCGCTTCCGAGTGGCCTATACCTTCCTATGGGAAGATACCCGTGCCTCTTAGTGGTTACTTAATGGGTGGAAGACGATGTTACATTAATACTTTGGTTAAACTAAATAGCACTTATGTTGCCATTGATAAAAAATGCAATCCATCAGTGTGGATTACATTAACCAACATAGCTCCCAAGATAACTTAATAATTCATAGGTCTCTCAAGCGAACCCTAATATTCAAAACAGGGCTCGGTGTCGTATATCTACTCTACAGTACAAGACTAAAAGTGTACTGGGTAAATTGATGTTTAAAGTTATTAAGCGGACTCTCAATAGCTTTACGTTCAACGAAGCTTCCTAAGTAAACGAAAAACTATAGTTACAAAAGATTGATATTAATCAATCCTTTGTATGTCCCCTCTGCTGAAGCACGGGTCTCTTTCTGCACGTAGGAAGGTTAGGCCATCCTCCACTACGGGCGTCAAGTCCGGATTGCTGGAGGATTGTAAGACAGTGGCGGACTTTACTGTCTGAAGTTACCAAGCCGCCTCTGACTTGGCTTAACAACTACCATCTGTAGACTTAACTTGCCTTACGAAGCACGGAGGCGCTCGGAAAAAATGCCACTAGCGGTAGTCACGAGACGGTCACCCTTCCTGCACCTGACCGCGTCTATGCACCCATTATTACGTAGTTCCAAAATAAGTTAGTTCGACTCCGTCCAACGTCTGAGACTATAGTGGGCAAGAAACACGATTACCTCCGGTGTCGGGTTGCCGCGTCTCCCAATTTATCAATAGACGGAGACAAAGGATTTTGCAATCCTAAACTTCGTGTCAGGCGACAGGAATATCTAACTAAGAACTTGAGATGTAATATTACTAATTAGTTCGCGGGCAATCTGTGTTAGTGTTTCAGCTTACCTACTAATAATTTAACTTGTGTAATTAAAATAAAATAAACAATATAAAAAACACATCTTGAATTTCAGACTTTCTCTTCAATCTCTCTCTCTCTCTCTCTCACACACACACACACTAACGTACACACACAGGCTCCCAAATGTAAATCATGTTAATTTTGCTTTTGAATATCTTATTTTTAAATAACTAAGATCAACTTTGCTGCCTGCTCTGTGCTTCTTAAAAAAGATTACTTGAAAAAAATATTAGTCCGTAATTGGCCAATGTTTGGCCTACGTTAATTTACTTATTTTAAATTGTTTTGCGCTGCGGGCTTTGATAAATTAATAAAATAAAAATAAAAAGGAAGTAAAATAAGACAAAAGTGGTAAAACAACGCAAGGTGTCAACAACTTTTGACAAAATGCATAAGTACTTTATTTACGCCAACATCTTAGTAAAATCCTGCTTCGAGTATGTAATATTTTACATAGCCTAGTAAAAAAGAAAAACTTAATATATTAAACTACCTTCGTTGCGACACCGAATAGGTTGGGGGAGGTTAGTTGAACTAAAACGGCTTGGTTAAGCCAGGTTTTCACGGCCTTAGTGCGCTCGGTCGGAGTGCGCCATCCGAGTAAACTAATGCTTCTGATTGACTTTTTTGGTGTTGTCACGAAAAACCGTCCAATCAGAAGCATTAGTTTACTCGGATAGCGCTCGGTCCTGGAAAACCTGGCTTCAGAATAGAGAAATACAGGTAGACGACAAGCGCAGCGAGAAGGAGTGTGTTCCGTGATGATAAAAAACGTTTAACTACTACGTAGACTAAATTCGTCATTATGTACAGTCTGTTAGGTTTTAGAATATACCTCGGCTACTATCGGATAGAATCGGATATATTCGTGTAGTAGAAATATCGGAACTAATATGACACTTAATTTCGAAATCAGAACTCGATCATCAGTACGAAAACCGGCGAAAATTTGCGGAATCCGAAGCCTACTCTAGAGCCCGAGGGATATTCTAAAAGCAAACGGACTATAAAACGTTGAAACATCCAACATGTTAATAAATTGTATTGGTACTTGCCTTTGCGTGCGATTGCAACCCTGTATGTCCCCACTGCTGGGGCAAGGGTCTATTCCTGTATTGCAGGAAAGTTAGGCCATACTCCACCACGGGGGCCAAGTCCGGGTTGGTGGAGGTTTGTAAGACAGTGGCGGGCCATACGCCTTTGCGTATTGGTTCGAAAATAGTTTTCTTTATCAATTAGCAATTTATTTCTAAAAACCTATTTAGAGGCTAAAAATTTCACGTTAGTGCATTAAAATAAAAATAGTATAATTTATTTCTATATCAAATTGACAAACGAAATAATGTGGTCAAATAAAAGTTTACAAGTTATAGTGTTAACAGCCAACTCAGTTGCACAGTCAAACATTTGCGAAATGTGTAATTTTGTCAAATGATCATTTATAAATTGATACGTTTGGGAAATTGGATGTTTGCGGAGTGAAAATTTTTCAAAACGTTATTATGGAAATTAACAGTAACTGATAATTTCTGACAACTGTTGTCATACGATTTTTGTCAAACATTGATGAACCCTTTCGAACAGTAAAAAATATTTAGTAGTGTTTCGCTATCAACCCTTGTATGTCCCCACTGCTGGGGCACGAGTCTCTTCCTGCATCGCAGGAAGGTTAGGCTATACTCCACCACGGGGGCCAAGTCCGGGTTGGTGGAGGATTGTAAGACAGTGGCGGGCCTTACTGTCAGAAGTTATCAAGCCGCCCATAAGGCCTCTGACATGGCTTAACGACTGCCATTATATGACAGCCGGCACCAACGGCTTAACGTGCCTTGCAAAGCACGGAAGCGCTCGGAAAAATGCCACTAGCGGTAGTCACGGGACGCTCACCCATCCCGTACCTGACCGCGCCTGTTGTTGCTTAACCCAGTGATTGATTCCAATCACTCGGTTCGTTTAGGCCACGAGCGCTTAGTAGTGTTTGTATAGCTTAATTTAACACATTTGCCGCGTCGGTGGTAACTCTAAAGTATCTTGAGGAATCTTGGCCTAGAACCGTATACCGTGCCCTGTATATAGTGATACACAGTATTAATAAGCAGTAGTAAATTGATTTATACATTAAGCGGATAGTCTAGATGTTTATTAAGTTTATGTAGCCCTCACCTGTTTACCATATCACTAGAACTTAGTTTGGGACCAACCAGTGAATGTATAGCTTTATGTTATAATTACAGTTGTAAACTAAAAGGTTCGTCAGCACTTCCAAAGCTTCATACCTTCCCTAGCAACAGCATATCATACCCATAAGTAATATCGGCGTATTCATGCGATGAATCCTCCGCAGCGGGCTCGAGTATGTTTACATAGGATATATTAAAACTGGGACGCACGGGCCTCTACATAAATTAATGCTATGATATTTGAACAAAAGATGTGGTAAAGGGATCCCTGTGGATACCCGGTTGAAGGAGTTTGTGATATCTGCCACAGTTATCTGGCTACCGTATTAATTGAATCAGTCCAATTTAATCTTTCCAGTCTCCTGCCAGTCACGTCCACTGCCCTCAAACGTCTCGGGTAGGTGGATTATCCACTAAACTACAAAATATTCTGTTAATTTGATGAGTAAGGAAAAATTGTAAAATCGATTAATTTTACTGCGATGAGGATCGCAAAGTCAATTAACCCACAACTTTACTAGTAGGAAGACTCTTCTACACATTGTACATCGTACAGTCGTAAAAAACATTTAACTTTCCTGAGGCTATCGGAAAGTTCTAATCAAAATTTACGGGAAAGAGAGGGAGATGTTGGCGTGACAGGAAAAGGT
Organism: Yponomeuta sedellus; assembly: GCA_934045075.1. Classification (NCBI taxonomy): domain Eukaryota; kingdom Metazoa; phylum Arthropoda; class Insecta; order Lepidoptera; family Yponomeutidae; genus Yponomeuta; species Yponomeuta sedellus. Next base: position 5,029,198 of record OW203742.1, on the reverse strand, counting down.
CTATGCCTAGTAGTGGGATTTAACTTTGGTCTTTGCAACGAGCTTATTTATGCACCATCCAGTAGCACCTTCACTCACACTAGATGGGTGAAGGGATTTGGACGCAGAAGCACCTGGTACATAAAATTAATTAAAACTTTCGTAAGCACAACACATTGTAGACTTTTAGTCCGGATTTACTTACGGGTGTTGTTATATCGGAAAAGTCCGACCAGGTTTCGCTCCGATTCGCAGAGCGTCGTCGGTTGCTTGTCTCACACTACGTAGTGTGAGACAAGCAACCGACGACGCGAGCTCCGTCTCTGCTCACCATGATTAAGCTCTGCGAATCGGAGCGAAACCTGGTCGGACTTTTCCGATATAACAACACCCGTTAGTAAATCCGGACTAAAAGTCTACAAAATTAATTAAGCTATAATACAGTGAGTTATTACTTTTCAAAAACTAAAATAAAAAAATAAAATTTCCTACAACGATATACAGCAAATTTAAATAAAACTTTCAACACTCATTACACTACACTTTTTTATGCGCCTCGGGCCCCCACGGGCCCATCGTCTCGACCCCAAACGGCGCAAATAGGTAACCGTCCCCATGGACAGAGTATTTGCGCCGCTTGAGGCCTTCGGCCGTAGTCGCCGCCGGTACATTGTTTTTTGAACTTGCCCATCATGTGCCCGCATGTGGGCTTGCCCATCGCCTATACCATCCTGACAGCATAGTCGACCTAGCCCACAGGAAAGATAAGTCAAAACGTGCTGATCAAGCCGCGAATTTCTATTTCACTTCACAATACTATGTAAATTAGCGTCTCGTATTACAACTATGAATTTATAGATGTACGTAACTTGGAAAATAAACAAAGTCAAAAAATTATCCGTTATGGGAATCGCACATGGGCCACTCGCTTCTGTGTCCTTTTTTTTTTATTTTTTCTCTCCGGAAGAACCGTCCTCGTGTTTCAAAGGATGTTCTAAAAAAATTTGCAAAATCGGTTCAGGTGCTCTCGAGATTTGCGCTTACAAACACATTCAGCAATTAATTTTTATTTTATAGACTAGTTGACCCAGTGAATTTTGTACCGCCTAACAGTCGATTCTTTATTTTTTTTCTCTCCGTAACAAACGTTCTCGTGCTTCAAGGAATGTTCTAAAAAAATAATTAGCGAAATCGGTTCAGCTCCTGTTGAGATTTGCGCTTACCAACACATTCAGCAATTCATTTTTATATTATAGAATAGCTGACCCAGTGAACATTGTACCGGCTAACAGTCGATTCTTTAATTGTTTTTTTCTCCCCGTAAGAACCATCCTCTTCAAGGAATATTCTAAAAAAAGAATTAGCGAAATCGGTTCAGCTGCTCTCGAGATTTGCGCTTATCAACACATTCTGCGATTCATTTTTATATTATAGACTAGCTGACCCAGTGAACTTCGTACCGCCTAACAGTAGATTCTTTAATTTTTTTTATTTGTCGTCGCCGTAAAAACCGTCCTCGTACTTCAAGGAATAATCTAAAAAAAGAATTAGCGAAATCGGTTCAGCTGCTGTCGAGATTTGCGCTTACTAACACATTCAGCGATTCATTTTTACATGTATATGTTCCATAAGGAACAGGTTTATGAGACCCTGAAAGAGCCTTACCTCCCCCATTTCGTATATTGTGGGTAATAATCGCCTTGTTAATAAAAGATTGACAGAAGATTCCCGTATTAAGCCCATGGATGAGGCCCATATCGAGGGCTCGATACTCGTACTGTAAGCGAATCTTTTCATCTTAAGACGTCCGCAGAATCATCTTCCGCCCGTGTGTCTCGCCCCAGCGATAGACAGAGCTTTATTTGTGTTAAGTCAACTCTCGAGCGTGGGTAGTGCAAGTATTAATTCTTTCAGTAAATACCACTAACACACACAACCACAGGGAATGTTTGCAGAAACAACACTCCGGTATATTATGTGTGCAAGGTGATTCGTGGAGGTAGATAGGTGAAAGGAGGATTGTGTGTTTTGAAGTGGATAGTGATCGATTACGGATATATCTGTGGAGAATCGAAGCGCTCGTGGCCTACTGGAACCGAGTGATTGGGAACAATCACTTAGGTTAAGCAACAACAGGCGCGTTCAGGTGCTGCATGGGTGACCATCCCGTGACTACCGCTAGTAGTGGCCAATTTTCCGAGCGCTTCCGTGATTCGCAAGGCACGTTAAGCCGTTGGTGCCGGCTGTCATGTAATCAGTCGTGTCAAAGATCTTATGGTGAGCTTGATAACTACTGACAGTAAGGCCCACCACCGTCTTATAACACTCCACCAACCCGTACTTGGCCCCCGTGGTGGAGTATGGCCTAAGCTTCCTGCGATTCAGGAACCGACCCATGTTCCAGCAATAGGGACATAAAAAGGGTTGAATTAACAACAACAACAGGTATTAATGTCACATACCTATACAATACACTTAAAACTGCCAATCCGCGATGGGCATGCGTGGTGATTTGTCCTATACTCTCTCTATATCTTTCTCTCTCTAAGAGAAGGCATATGTGTTACGGTTGCACGTTATTCTGCATTATTATGTAAAATTGTAACTGTCAGCCGAGTTATCACTGAAACCGGCGTCAGAATAATTAATAGCCGAGCCAAATGTAAATAACTCGGTCTAAAGTGTCCCCGAAACATAGATTTCAGGCGGCCATGATAAATGACCGTGAAACGCGTCCGTTACCTTTATGTCTGTGTGTATGACGTAATAAATGGCGACGCCGTGTCAGGCTGTGTTCGCTAAATAAGGGTATACCACTAATGACATGCCGTGCGTATTGGGACGCTGTTCCTTAGAGCGATGCCACACGGACTTTGCGGCAGAGCTGCGTCGTCGCAAAGCATACATTTTAACTAAGTGAATATCACAGAACCGACAACCGTTGGGGGTAAACGTGTTCTTGAGTGAAGACCGCGACTCGGCAAACGTAGTGTAGGATGCCCTCCGACCAGGTGGGATGACGATCTGCGAAAAACTGCCCGCAGATGGTGGATGCGGCAAACTGAAGACAGGGCGCTATGGCGCTCATTAGGGCAGGGCTACGTCCAGCAGTGGACTACAATAGCCTGAAGAAGGATGTCACATTCTGCGTCGGCGCTGCGTCAGCGTCAGACGTCACAGCGTTGGTAAAGGATATAATTCTAATTGGTCTTCTTCTGTTGATGGCAAAACACTAGGCATGACGAAAGATTTTTAAATCCTCTTCTATAATGTGGGAACTCATTTACTATTTACAAAAAACCTATATTTCAGTAATAAACTAAAGTTTAACGAAGGTTAAAGCCATTTTTCTAAAAATCTGTGGGAAAACTGTTCGCAGTGTCATGACGTCGAATCTGACGTTACGCCACATCGTAAAATTACTAGTAGGACAGTGACAAGAAAGCACGTGTGAAGTTTACCAATATTTACCTAAGGCGTCGCACGGTGTGATGGGTGTTTCAGTCAAAATGACTGAAATCACTAATAATGTAATCGATTTCATTAGAAATATTGGAACTATCTTTTTTTATATAAAACTAAATCAGTGTTTTAAATCATATTAATATGTTAATAATTTCCCCTAATATCAGTAAATATTTGATTACTTGATACTACCGTCAAGCCTATTTTCATCAAAGTCTTTAAAACAGTTGCGGCCTTGAACATTGCGATGTTGTCTGCTTTATAACATGCAATCAATAGGAGCGTAGGTGTTAGGGCACGCAGGGTACCATGAAAGATGGTCCGTCGTCTGGGAAGCACCTTACAAACAGTTCAAGTTGTCGCTGACGTGGTTTGCAAACCCCCACCTGGACATGTTATCCGTACTTCAGTCGATACGGGTCCGCAGTCGTTTATGGCATTTCCATATTGCCCAGGGCAATTTACGTCCAGGCGTAAGGCTCTCCGACAGCGATTGTAATCGGTTTACATAACTATTAGCTGCCATTTCGTCCTTTTAACGCAGCTTCCTTCCCTACGCCACGAGCGCTCGATATATCTTCAAATAAAAGCGATGCCACACGAGCGATGCGACTGCACTGCGTCAACGCAGCTATTTTCGCTTAAACCACATATTATTTACTGCGCTGTCGCTCCGTCGCTTCAACGCAGCTCCCTTCCCCACCTCGTCTCCCTCCCGTCTTTGTGCGTTGCGTCGCTATCAGATTTCAAAGCAGCGTGAGGCGTGTCGTTCAAATTTTTTGTAGAGCAGTCGACGCAGCGCTAACGCAACGAGTAAAAACACCCGTCTGCAACCTATCTAAACCACATACTGCGCTGGCGCTCCGTCGTTTTAACCCAGCTCCCTTCCCTACTACGTCTTCCTCCTTTTCTAGTGTGATGCGTCGTTCAGACTTATAAGTAGACGGAGCGTCACCGCTCACGCGACGCAGCACTAACGCAGCTCAAAGACAATGCCCGTGTGGCACTTCTTTACCTTGTCTCCTTCCTCTGCCTCTCCTTGCTTCGCCGTCCGGTATTTCAACGCATCCTGTGGCATGTCGTTCAGATTTATATGCAGAACGATGGAGCGTCGCCGCTCAGTCGACGCAGCGCTAACGCAACGCACAGACAATACCCGTGTGGCGTCTCTTTTTTGGCTTAGAGATACGGTCTTTATGTCTAAAGATCGATCGATATCAATCCTTCTATGCCCCCACTGCTGAGGCACGGACTGCCATTACATGACATCCGGCACGAACGGCTTAGCGTGTCTTGCGAAGCATGGTAGCGCTCGGAAAAAATGCCAGTAGCGGGAGTCACGGGACGTCACCCATCCTGCATCTGACCGTGTCTGTTGCTTAACTTAAGTGATTGATTCAAATCACTTGGTTTGGCTAGGCCACGAATGCTTCAAAATAATAGTATGTTATGTAACATTAACAGTACGTAATACAGAGAATAGTGTAAAGAGGTTCGAAATTTCACTGATGCCGGTGAGTAACCCATTAGCTCAATTGGAAGAGCGCTGGCACGGATAGCCAGAGGTGGCGGGTTTGAATCCCGGCATGGGTGGAATTTTTAGCCTCTAAATAGGTTTTTAACATTAACAGTGTTTTGTGTCTATGTGCCACATTTTTAATCTGATTTTTCAACGAATTAAGCACTATGATCGTTTGATTTATCCGATCAAATATTGTGATGTTGTAAATTACTTCATTGTTATATTTATTGTTGGTTAAACTATTTAATAACGGGCTTTAGCGCGCTTTCGCGTGCACGGGACCAGTGGGTCACCGGGTGGCCGGGCGGATCGTGACTATAAAAGTGCCAGAGCACTATTAAATTATTCATTCTTTGTCGGATTGTCGAACAGTGAACGTCGGATTTAAAACTGCATCTAAAACACCTTCTGAGTATTATGAAGCCCTACTCAATTCTACTATCAATTTATTTCGTTACAGTATTCCTTTTTAATGGAAGGAAGAAACGGATTACTTTACCAGCTTTATTGCTTTTAGCAATAAGGCTGCCAATTGTACTTTGTATATTTACATGTTATACATCATGTTCCCTGGTGTACAATAAACAATATTCTCATGTTATTCTTCCTGATGGCTTATAAACACGGACAGTGTCTATCTATCTACTTTGTTACAGTATTTTATAGGAGAAGGAAAGTTAGTTTAGTTAGACCTGAGATTTCCGCACTTAGCCTCATAGTTGGGCCATTCTACGTAGCAAACGCTGAAGTACGTTACCACTTCAGACACTAGGGTTTCCTTACGATGTTTTTCTTCACCGTCGGCGAGTGGTATTGCTACTAAAATTTCACAAATGTACATAACTTAGAAAACAAAGTCATTGGTACATGCCGGGGTTTGAGCCCACGACCTCCCGATTGAGAGGCCGGCGTTCTACATCGCTCCGCTACCACCGCCCTAGGAGAAGGAAAATACAGATCATTGCACCTTAAAGTTTATCCTTCTCAGTCCTGTCCTGGAAAATAACAATCGTTTTTAGAGAAAAGAGTTTGTGTAGTTTATCTGTCTACTTTGCTACAGTATTTATGAGGAAGGAAAATACAGAACACTGCACCTTACTGCTTACGGACACGAAGAGTGTATGTAGGTGGAAATGTTGTATATCTCATATAATAATAATAATAAACACTGGAACGACTTCAATTGTAGCTTTATTTGTAGATTAATAGTATATTTTATAATAAAACTGGATAAAAACAAATAAGCAGGATATAGTCAAATCTGGTCGAAGACTAGTTGTAATAATAAAAAATGAGGGGAATCGAAAAATGTGTGACGTAATTTAATTATTTGAAAATGATAGATAGAAAAAAACATAGAAATGGTCTAAAGAGGTTTGCACAGTTAAAAGGTATATAATTATTATAAACTAGCTGACGTAGCGAAATTCGTACCGCCTAATAGTCGATTTTTAAATTTTTTATTTATCTCTCCGTAATCCATCCTTCAAGGAATATTTTAATAAAAGAATTAGCGAAATCGGTTCAGCTGCTCCCGAGATTTGCGCTTACCAACACATTCAGTGATTCATTTTTGTATTATAGACTAGCTGACCCGGCGAACTTCGTACCGCCTAATAGACGATTTTTTATATTTTTGATTTATCTCTCCGTAAAAACCATCCTCATACTTCCAGGTATATAAAAAAAAAAGAATTAGCGAAATTGGTTCAGCTGCTCCCGAGATTTGCGCTTACCAACACATTAAGCGATTCATTTTTATATTATAGACTAGCTGACCCAGCGAACTTCGTCCCGCCTACCAGTCGATTGTTAGTTTTTTTTTTCTCTCGGTAAGAACCATCCTCCTACTTCAAGGAATATTCTAAAAAAATAATAAGCGAAATCGTTTCAGCTGCTCTCAAGATTTGCGCTTACCAACACATTCAGCGATTCATTTTTAGGGTTCCGTACCTCAAAAGGAAAAAACGGAACCCTTATAGGATCACTTTGTTGTCCGTCTGTCCGTCCGTCCGTCCGTCTGTCAAGACCCTTTTTCTCAGGAACGCGTGGAGGTATGAAGCTGAAATTTATATCAATTACTCAGGTCTACTGTCCCTTGAAGCTGTGAAAAAATCAGACTTCTAAGCCAACACAATCAAAAGATACAGCCGTTTATGCCGCAAATTTTCGACACTTGCAAGGGAATCAAAACCTACAGGGTGCTTCCCGTGAACTCAGAATCTTGAAATTTGGTACGAAGCAACGTCTTATAGCATAGATAAAGGAAAAATTACGAAAACCATAAATTTTTAGTTACATCACATAATATATATTTTTTTAATAATTTTAAACTTACTACCCATTTCCTCATAAACGCGTAGAGGTATTAAATTGAAATTCATACCAAATACTCAGGTCTATAATACAGGTTTGTACGGAACCCTCGGTGCGCGAGTCTGACTCGCACTTGGCCGGTTTTATATTATAGATAGGTAATACTTTTGTTGCCCTTCAACAAGTGTAGGTACAACACGGCGGACTTAAATACGCGGAAAGAAATACGCGGTTGGTTACTATCAAGTAACATAACATAACATTTACATACAGGCACATACATTGCTTCTGGCCCCAAACTAGGATAGCCTGTGTCGTGGGAACCAGAAACAGCGACATCACAAACATGTAAACATCCAAGACCTGGGCTTTTTTTTTGTCCCAACCGGGATGGGAACACGGGACCTCTTGCATGGTAGGCAGATGCGCTACCGCTACGCCACAGAGGTCGTCCTGTTGATTACATTGTTGTCATTAGAGGGCGGGTGGGCTCCGCCTGCCTGGTCGTAGAGTTTTGAAGTGTGGTGAATTGTGATTAATAGCAAGATGATGATTGTACTATTTTTATTTTTAATACACTAACCCGTGCTAAGGACAATTTTAAAAAACCTATTTAGAGGCTAAAAATTCCACCATGCCGGGATTCGAGCCCGCGACCTCTGGCTATCCGTGCCAGCGCTCTTTCCAACTGAGCTAATGGGCGACTCACCGGCATCAGTGAAATTTCGAACCTCTTTACAATATTCTCTGTATTACATTAACCACTAGCTGACCCCAGCAAACTTCGTACCGCCTGACAGTCGATTCTTTTTTTTCTCTCCGTAAGAACCATCCTCGTACTTCCTCGTACCTCGTACAAGGAATACTTTAACACACACAAAATTATTGCAATTCATTATAGACCATAGACAAATAACTGGACACGTACGGGTCTAATTGCGTCTATAGCTTATTTATAAGCTGCAGTCGATAGTGATACGTTCCACTACAGGAGACGGATCTTCTCTCAGAGAGAGAGACAAAGTACGGGCTTATATACCACGATATCGATATCAACCCTTGTATGTCCCCACTGCTGGGGAACCGGTCTCTTTCCGCATCGCAGGAAGGTTGGGCCATACTCTACCACGGGGCCAAGTCCGGGTTGGTGGAGGATTGTAAGACAGTGAAGGGCCTTACTGTCAGAAGTTATCAAGCCGCCCATAAGGCCTCTGACATGGCTTAACGACTGCCATTACATGTTAGCCGGCACCGACGGCTTAGCGTACCTTCCAAAGCACGGAAGCACTCGGAAAAAATGCCACTAAAGGTAGTCACGGGACGGTCACCCATCCTCCACCTTACCGCGCCTGTTGTTGCTTAACTCAAGTGATTGATTCCAATCACTCGGTTCGGCTAGGCTACGAGCGGTTCATCACGCGACCGCAGATTGGCAATTTCTAATGACGACGTATTACCTCAGCCTCTCAGGTTTGTTCTAGATGTTGATCTGCACAAATAGCGAGCAATATGGTAAGCAACTTCACAAATGTACGTAAAATAGAAAACAGAGTTAATGAAACGTACGGGATTCGAACCTATCATCTCCCAAATGTCCGAGGTCCCTATTTTACCGCTGCGCTACCACAGCTAGCTAATTAGGTAAACTTAATTACCTAAATTCGTGACGTTGATCGCAAGTCATTACAAAAACCTATTCCAGTCAAGATGGCTATTTTATAAAAGTGTACTCTATTCCGTCGCGTTACAAGCGTCTTTGCAATGAAATCGTAAACGTTACTCGACTGTGGTCTCTATTCATGAGTCCATTCAGCTGCCACTCGGGGGTGGACAGTTTTAAGGCCCTTACCGGTACCTTACCAAGAAAAAGAAAAAAAAACACAGTTGCCGTTGCAGTCAGTCTCGGGTAGGTAGAGTCTACCCGACACCACGGCAACTGTAACGCTACCTACCGAAACTTCGGGAAATAAAATAATTACGTTTTACCTAATAAATAATCGCAATTAGATCCGTTTAACTAACGTATAACTATGTATGAGTATCACAAATAATTAAGAATAAAACTTGTTTATGTAACCACTTCGATAGTGTCAGGGGTTCTGATTTCCACATTTTCAATGTGGGCAGGGCTTGCTAAGGTAATAATATGAATAATTCCGACATACATCCACCGAACATAAATCTGGCACTCACCTGGTTCCGCCAATCAGCGCGTCCCTATACGCTGACGAATGTTGAAGGCACCTGGCTGCAGTTAGTCCATTTGCCGAAGAATGTTTCTTCCTTAGTGTTTTAACTAGATTTCTTGGTAATTAAGTCCGTTCACAATAAAAATCCCGAACATTTTTACACAGCCGACATGAGCGCGGCTTTTTCACCGAACCGACCGCCGAACAGTGTGTGTGGCCAGTGCAATTTCCCATACAGCCACTCAAACGCTGGCCAGCATTACAAATGAGTTACCAAAAAATATGTACCTGACTGGATGTATTGTTGAAACAAAACTTAACCGCAGTTTCTCGTACACAATTTTTTTAGTTTTCTGTTAACAACTTCTGCTTAGCGTGTCGATGGCAAGCCATCGTGGTAAAGAGATTTGCCAGTCAGCGTTAGGAACTCGCTGTTTGTTGCCGAGGGTGCGCCAGACGTACGGGCTCAGAGAGTACGTCGTTCGGGGAGGCTTCTTTCATGCAACCTAACAGCTGATAATAGTAAATTCTTCTTCTTCTTCAGGCTATATTAGTCCATTGCTGGACATAGCCCTCCCCTAATGAATGCCATAGCACAAGGTTGTGCCATCATTGGGGGGTAATGCCCACGCTGGGCATGCGGGTTGGGGATCGCAGTTTGGTGGAATTGTACTGCAGGGGGCACTGCTGCCCACCCCGCGGTTTGTGTCTCTTAGTCGCCTTTTTGACACCCGCGGGAAGAATTTGGGTTGGTGCTATTCTCTAGGCCGACACCACACAAAATGGTAGAATAGTGCATTAACAGATTGTTATTATATGAAAAACAGAGGGTTCTCAATTACACTTTTTCTTTTACAATGCAATCAATTTTAGTATCAAAAATATAGCTGTTACATGAACTAACACGTAGAATGGATATATACCTTGATTACAGATAGGTACTGTGGAAATCACTTTAGCGCAGAGAATAGTCTATTTCAGTCGTGAAGCTGGGGAGATTATGTATTCAAAATTTGGTGGCTTGTCTCCGGGGCCAATTGATTGCTAATATTGCCCACAAAAACGTTTACTACCGTTGCAGCGTGAATATTTCATAGCTACAGACCAACGTGACCTAGTTACTAATTAACAGATGTGTTGGAATATCCGATACGCCAGGCGGGCTTTCTACCCGACTGTGACAGAGACCGAAAAGAGGGCAATGTGTTAGCCTCGTACCTATCTGTGTATTTAAGTATGTCCTATTTTTTTATTATTATGATATTTATTGTATAGAATCAGGCGTTAGTTGGCGGAAATCCATAATAGCATTAAAAAGTGAAAATTACTTTGCTAAATTCCGCCAAAAATTTGTTTCGCGGAATTTAGCAAAGTAATTTTCACTTTTTAATGCTATTATTATATATTTGCTACTCCAACAATATTAATACATATTTCATTTAAACACTTATTTCCTTGTAACTCTTTAATTGATATCAACTCTTTATATGACCCCACTGCTGGGGCACGGGTCTCTTTTGCATCGCAGGAAGGTTAGGCCATACTCCATCACGGGAAAGACCGCGTTGGTGGAGGATTGTAAGCAGAACTTACTGTCAAATGTTGTAGCCCCGTCAATAACGCGTCTGATATGGCTTATCGACTGCCATTACAAGACTGCCGGCATCCACGGCATAACCTACCTTGCAAAGCACGGTAGCGCACGGAAAAAATGCCACTAGTGGTAGTCATGGGATAGTCACCCATACAGAGCACCTGACCGCAACTGTTGTTGCTTAACTCAAGTGATTGATTCTTATCACTCGGTTCGACTAGGTCACGAGCGCTTCCTGTAGTTTCTTATAAACATAATATATACATCCTTGGATATCCACATAGCGACATCATATAATACGAACGCCATATCTTTGTAAGATAGAGGCTCGTAAAAAGAATAATAGCGTGCCAAATGTAAAGCAACAAACAACACCTAATTAGGATTCCCGGGGCGTGTTAGCCTTAGATAAGCAGGTCAACCAGAAGTACCAGACCAATTAAGAAAATATGGCCAACTCTGCCGGCCATATAATTTTCATTTCATATTAATGAAATGAAAATAAAATGAAATGCAACTCTGCCTATATTAATGAAATGAAAATTAATGAAGCCATTTCGGAGTTTCATGAAAAACGCTGTAAAACAAGATATTTATGTATATTTAATTGCATATTGTAACACGGAATCGCTCAAAGCCCCAGCTGCCTGAGTTATCTTAAACGGGCAACATAGGGCGCGTGGAGTGCATTGATGGGTAACCGTCTATGACTAACGCTAGTGGAATTTTGCCGAACGGTTCCGTGCTTCGCAAGGCACGTTAGGCAGTTGGTGCCGGATGCCATCGATTGATGGCATTCGCTAAGCCAAGTCCGAGGCCTTAAGATGGCTCGAAAACTTCTGACAGTAAGACCAGCCACTAATCTTGTAAGCCTGCACCACTCCGGACTTGGCCCCTGTAGTGGAGTATGGCCTACACCTTCCTCAGGGAAACCCGTACCCCTCGGTGGGACATAATGGGTTGATGATGATAGATGATACTACCCTGTGGTGCAGTATGGCAAACACCTCAGGGAAGGCCCGTGCCCGTGATGATGATGTGTAGCACGGAAATCGATTTTCTGTGTCGTCCTAAAACTAGGACGTCCTTCTTTCCCCAATTGTTTAGTTATGTCTGGGAATGTTTTGGAATCATTTATCACTTCGGACCAGCTGTCACTGCCACCCAGCGCAACTGGTTGACATTTGTACTTGCCCATTCTCTATAGAACTCAAGACCAATATAAGCTGGTTCGTTTCACCGCTGGATATTATGGCAACCTTGATATCTTACACTCCATGAGAAAATAAGGGTCACCATCGCTGATAAAAGAATCTGCAACCTTGTCACGCTATTGTAACCATCTTGACCGATGGTGAATGCCTACGTTATGAGGCTATTTGAGCGGAAAAAGAGGTCATTGTGAAGGACTGAGTGGGTGGGTATTAGGTTGGCTGTCAACTACACATCTTGGTCCCGACGTATTCTAGTTGATAAAAGGTTAGCTTAGAAAATTGATTGCGAGATCAAATAATCACATATTTAGTGTAGGTCACTACGCGGTAAGCTTAGCAACCTGGGTGCCCCGGGCCGTCTCTGACATGGCTTAACGACTACCATTACAGACAGCCGCCACCAACGGTTTCACGTGCCTTGTGGAGCACGGAAGCGCTGGGAAAAATGACACTAGCTGTAGTCACTGATCACCCATCCAGCACCTGACCGCGCTTGCTGTTGCTTAATACAAGAGATTGTTTCGACTCCCTCGGTTCTACTAGGCCACGAGCGCTTCGAGTGGGTATTGTTTTTTTTTACATTGCGTTTTCACTATGGTATCATGCTAAGATACCATAGTAGGTATCTTAACACGATACCATAGAGTAGAGTAGGCTTTGAGAAATCAAATAAAATAAAACCGGCCGTCCGACCGGAACCGGCATGCGTGCATACAACGACTTATGAACGTTAATGTAGCGAAAGTCATCTGTCAGGATCGTGGCAAGTGGCAGTCCCTGGTCTCTGCCTACCCCTCTGGGATACAGGCGTGAGCTTTTATGTATGTATGTATGTATGTATGTATGTATGTATGTATGTATGTATGTATGTATGTATGTATGTATGTATGTATGTATGTATGTATGTATGTATGTATGTATGTATGTATGTATGTATGTATGTATGTATGTGTGTGTGTATGTATGTATGTATGTATGTATCTATGTATGTATGTATGTATGTATGTATGTATGTATGTATGTGTGTGTGTATGTATGTATGTATGTGTGTGTGTATGTATGTATGTATGTATGTATGTATCTATGTATGTATGTATGTATGTATGTATGTATGTGTGTGTGTATGTATGTATGTATGTATGTATGTGTGTGTGTATGTATGTATGTATGTATGTATGTATGTATGTATGTATGTATGTATGTATGTATGTATGTATGTATGTGTGTGTGTATGTATGTATGTATGTATGTATCTATGTATGTATGTATGTATGTATGTATGTATGTGTGTGTGTATGTATGTATGTATGTATGTATGTATGTGTGTGTGTATGTATGTATGTATGTATGTATGTATGTATGTATGTATGTATGTATGTATGTATGTATGTATGTGTGTGTGTATGTATGTATGTATGTATGTATAATATAAAATTATATGATAAAAAACGGAGAATTGAAAGTCCGTTTTCTACATGCTCTACGATTGATTGCGTAGTCTATCATCGTGAATTATAATTATGGTCCAAAAATTACTAAGTATTTGTTATATACTCGCAAGTTTAAACAGTATAATTTTGAACACCGCCAGCTATTAGCCAAGTATCGTATAAAAAATGGCTACAGTGTAACGGTGTAAACCTCTTTACACCATTTTATACACTTATTATTATTATTAATAATACTTTACTGCACCATAAAATTGTACAATGCGGCGAACTAAATGCCATAAGCACACTTCTATGTTTTACATTAATTTAATTCTGTCCTATCATATTTAAATCAAAATTTACAGTTACGTCCCCTATAAGGAATATCTACTGTCGACTGTAGGGTTTGGTATTTCAATTTGAAATCTTCATCTTTTTATGTAGTGTATAAACGTACCACTGCAGGGCGCAGACCTTCTTTCAGGGAGAGAGTGTGGGTTTAATTACCACGAGTGCCCACCGTGGATCTGCAATTTCCAGCGCTGAGGTATTTTAACACCTCTGACATTCAAATTTCCTCACGATGTTTCCCTTCACCGTTAGCGAGTGGTATTGCCACTGTAACTTCACAAATTCACATACCTACATAACTTAGAAAATAGCCGCTTTAAATTATTAAGTGCCATATTTTGATTAACAAAACTTTGCTTGAAGCAAAGTTGTGGAGCGCAAAATGGGTAGACGTGAAACAGTTGTCGAGCACCAATGGGAATTCCATTAAAACTTCCTCGTTACCGGGATCAACACTGATTATAGCGGCCAAGTGAACTTTGACGCGATTTGCGACTGCTTTAAATATAATGTCGCATATTTTAGCGGCAAGACCAGCCACAAGTCTTGGAAGCCTCCACTAATCCGGACTTGGACCCCGCTTTTTTTTATTAATAGCAAAAAATAACCTTTACATTTTTGGTTTTGCAAATTTCGCCAAACTGCAGTGCAGTTTGTTGGCGTGGCGCTCTTATAACTTAAGGCTTAATTTAATTATTTAACAGCTACATATACTTAGTAATGTAAGTACCTATTTATTTTCTTAGACAAAAATAAGTTACTATAACTATTTTAAACTAACATAACATATTATTATCATATATTGGCTAAACGATAATAGGCCATACTTCGTGGTGGAGTATAGCCTATGCCTTCCTCAGAGAAGAGACCAGTGCCCTTCGGTGGGGCATAATGGGTTGATGATGACGTGTTCTATCGTCGTCTGGCTATACTGGTCCACTGCTGGACATAACCCTCCCTAAAGAGCGCCACGTTGTGCTATAGGGGGTAATGCCCATAATCCCCACGCTGGGCATGCGGGTTGGGGATCGCAGTTCGGTGGAATTGTGCTGCAGGGGGCGCTGCTGCCCACACCCTGGTTTGTGTCCCTTAGTCGCCTTTTACGACACCCGCGGGAAGAATTTGGCTGGTACTATTCTCTAGGCCGACACCACACAGCAAGGGTGATATTCAGCGATAATTCCTTACCACGTAATCCGATTCTTTTAATTACGCTCTTGGTTAGAGTAAAAACTCATACCTTTATCCCAGAGGGGTAGGCAGAGGCCACTTGCCACGATCCTGAGAGATGACCTATCTGAGATTTTCTGCGTCTATAAGTTATTTACGTAAATTCAGGTCTCATCAGAATGTTTTCCTTTAGTGTTAGCGAATAACCTAACATTTACATACAGACACTTACATTGCTTCTGACCCCACACTAGGATACCCTGTATCGTGGGAAGCAGAAACAACGACGTCACAAACATGTAAACATCCAAGACCATTGGTTTTTTTTTTCGTTCCCAATGTGGGGTAAGAAACCGGGACCTCTTGAGTGGTAGGCAGATGCCCTACCGCTGCGCCACAGAGGTCATGGCACGTCATGGTCGAATGGTAGTGCTACTTCAAATTCACATAAGTAACTTCTCGAAAATTAAGATATCTTTTTAACATACCTTGTCCGGAATCAAAACCACGATCTCTCTGTCTTTTTCACCCCTTCTGTACTTTTTGTAAAGTGATCTTGTAAAGTAGCCGGCAAACAGTGGATGAGACTAGCGCAATACCGTGCTGGTTGGTGTGGAAATGGAGAGGCCTATACTCAGCAGTGGGATTTACCGGGCTGATGATGATGACGTACATTTTTTTATGTAACTATAAACGTCCCACTGCAGGACACAGGCCTTCTCTCAAAGAGAGAGTGTGGGCTTATTACCACGCAGGTATTTGCTTCTACCTCTGATACTCAGGTTACCTCTCGATGTTTGCCGTCAACGTTAGAGAGTGGTATCGATACTATAATTTTACTAGTCTACATAACTTAGGGCTGATTTTTCAACAGTCAGATAACTTTTATCTGAGGAATAAAAATGGCGGTTTGACAGCTTATGTATGAAAATTATGTCAAACCGCCATTTTTATTCCTCAGGTAAAATATATCTGACTATTGAAAAATCAGCCTTTTGTCGCGAAAACAAAGTCATGCCCGCACTGGGAATCGAACCTGGATCTCCCGCTTCAGAGTCCATCGGTCTACCAACTGGGCTACCATCGCCCCTTAGGTTTAACTTCGCCAAAATCTGGTAAGCGTTTCTCACGGTTCGATGCTTTCAGGTTCTAATTATAGCTAAGGCGGCGCCGGAAGGGACGGTCTCGGAGCGGAAGTCTTTGATTATCATCTCCCCTTTAATTTTAAATTAAACACGTAATTGAAAAGGCTCTTTCCAGCAGAGGTGAGCCGGGAAGGATGTTAGTAAAAAATAATAACTTCCATACAATACAATCAAAATGATTTCGATTTTAAAATGGACCCCTAGTTTGAACTGCAACGTTCAACAAGCCGCAGGTCTGTACTACCTTGAACAAAACCTTTTCATTTCATATTTCTAACAATAGTCTGATTGGAGAACGTTGTGGACTGAAAGAGGATGTAGTGACTAAAATTGAGACAGGAATGTTGCGTTGGTTTAGACATGTGGAGAGAATGAAGAAAGAAAGATTGACAAAACAAATATTATATTGCGAATGTGAGTGGAAGGGCCGGTGAGGGACGCCCCAGGCGGACATACGTTGCCCGGATAGGGGATGTATTAGCAAAGGGGAATAAAACGGAGACGGAACCGTCGTCTGTGCATGCAACGATTTATGAACGTTGATGAAGCGAAGGTGATCTGTCAGGATCGTGGCAAGTGGTAGTCCCTGGTCTCTACCTACCCCTCTGTAATACAAGCGTAAGGTTATGTTATGTATATTATATACAATCACATACTATTTGCATTATGAAACTTTTCACGTGTACATCTGTGTGCGAAAGCGAAATATTTACTTAGCTTTGCCGTGTAGATATAAAGCGTAATAAGACATGTATCACATATAGTGGATACCGCATTTCAGTCAAGTTCATTGTACTGTACTATGCCATTGATTTAGTCTCTTATGTAATTCTTCTTCATCTTCTCTAGAATCTTCCCCAGGACGGACAGGAGCCCAATTGGCCTGTATGCCTTAGGCCGCGTGTAGTCATCCGCTGGGCTTAGGCAGGATTTTGACTACCGCGGCCTTCCTATCCTTGGGGAAGTATCTTGGAGAGAGGCAGGCGTTCATCGGGGCAACAAATACATCATTTCTTGCCCCGATGGCCGCACTGCAGATGTCGGCCGTGAGCCCCCCCCTCCCGGGCGCCTTTTTAGGGTGGATGCCCTTCAAGACGCCCGAGAGCTCGTGCTGGGAGAAGGGAATAAACTCCCGCGGCTTGGAACTGGCTTCATCCTCCATTTTATTTTATTTTATAATGGAGGAAAAACAGAATTAATAACAAGCACTTAATACAGTAAACTACTTAGCTTATTAAATTTTGTTAATTCCGAACCATTCCTCACCGCTAGATAAGAGCTTAGTATGCGATAGGAGTAGAATAGGTATGTAAAATTTATGAAGACAATCTCTTGTTACTTAAAAAAATCCAACAATACAAAGCATCTATACTATGTATACTTAGTAATTTACAAGAAAAAAATTACGACGAATTTGCTGATAGTTTAACTATTACTTTAACTATTAAACTCAATGAGATAAAAAATAAATAATATAAATTTTAGAGGCACTTATATCAAAATGTGGCTAAGTAGGTAATTATGAGCAAACAATTACACAGCAAAGTATGACTTACAAATTTCCTAAAATTAAAATAAACAACCGCCTGCAACACTGTTAGGAAAGAATTAATATGTCTACATCTGTGAAAGAAATATTGTAGGTATCACACATTCGATACAATGGTGCTCTCTTACCGGCATTGGTTCTTGTAGTGCCTAGCGAATAAACACGCATGCTTCTTTGAGGCCGAATAGGTACTCTCATACATATCTTTGCTAGAAGATCGGGGCAGTTTAGCTGTGAGGTGCAGATGCCCCGGAGAACATTCAAGTCAGCCAATGTGCGACGGTCTTTCAGTGACCACATATTATATTTTTCCAATAATTCTGAGTAAGACAGTTATGGACTTCTCATTCTAAAGTTAAGGGCACGAAGAAATTTCTTTTGGATCATTTCTAACCTCTTGTTTACACTTCATAGAGAGGATTCCTCACAACTGATGCGTACTCGAGGTGTGATCGTACTAGTGATTGATACAGTGTTATGTAGGTTTCGGGTTTCTTAAATTTCTTGCAAATACGCAGTATAAAACCTAACATACGGTATGCCTTACTTACTGCATACTCTACATGCTCATCAAAAAGTAATTTTGAGTCGAAATAGACACCTATGTCACGAATTGACATTACTCTGTCCAGATTACAATGACTCAACTGATGAAACATTGCAAATAACTATAATGGGTAATAATAAGTAATGCGGGCAACTGCCTGCCTGACACGGGCATGAGTATGAGACTCGGACTGAAGATCGTCAGCTGGGTAGAATGTATCAGCTATGAGAGCTGTGGAACCCTCGGCATCTAGGGTGCGTCCATCCGCGCTGTTGAGGAGGGTGTCTTCCTTTCGACGAGCGGCGCATCTTAGCATTCTACAGATGCCGTCCCACACGCTCTCGACACGACCATTACCGGACTTCTTCTTCTTTTTCAGGCTATATTAGTCCACTGCTGGACATAGCCCTCCCTTAACGAGCGCCATGCCGCCCTGTCTTCAGCTTGCCGTATTCGGCATCTGCCTGGTATTGGGTATACCTTGCTTTTAACATATTTTATCGTCAAAATAATGAGGCTCTAAATCGCTTTTGCTAGGCGAATGAAAGCCTTCCGTAACTTCCTAATTGAAACTCTCCCAATTAATTAAGGTGCTGCTTACGTGAGATTAAAAATCTTCGCGCCATTAATTCGAACCCTTTCACCCGAGCCGTACTACTTCGAAGTACAAATTAAATTCTCTTTTCGTGCTATCAATATCGTTACAACCTCCCGGCGGCGTTCTAATTAGTGAGGAGTTTGAACACAATTTTACGCAAAGTTGAACACAAAAAAAAACAAATTAAAAATTGACAATTTAGTGATAAAGCCGCCGTTTATACTCTTAGGTTAAGAAATATCTTTGTAATTTCCATTTTTATGTACAATAAAGTGTTCCCTATCTCTATCTATTTATCGATCAATAACCCGACTATTCGGGTTAGTGTCATCTTGGCCGCTTCTAAAACTGGGCGCGGGGGCAGGCGTCCGTCACTCGCTCAAGGTCACGCGTTATATACCTGCCGCCCGGCGTATCGTCCACGATACAACCGACAAAGGGCCGCTACGCCCGCCTGAGCGCTCGCACCGCACGTTTCCCGCGTTTACTACTCGAAATGCCGAAACCATGTTGTAATTATTGTGCAGTGGATGGGTGTAAAAGTAAAAAAACAAATGAAGAATTATAATTTTTTTCACTGCCGAGAGACGAAGAAAGGTAAGTAGTATTTTAAATCTTATATTTATTTTTTTAAACATTTAGGTAGGTAGGTACTATCAAAGTAAAATAAATACATAAAGGTAACTACTTTTTTTCGTGGACTTGTTAATTTTGATTCTAAATAACCACATCCGTTATAACATTATTATACGTAAGTGTCTCTGTCTGTCACGTTTCCACGGCTGTACTGTGGCTATACCGAAAAATTTTAAAAATGCACAACAATCATAGTCGTAAATAATTTGATGGAAAATGCCAAAAATTACAATTTTATAATAGTTCGCGTTCGCATTTTAGCAGTGGCTAAAAGTCGTGGAGTCGTGAAAAACAAATACATGCACGACAAAGATGGGTAGTTACCATCGATAAAATATTACTACTTTAGTAATACCTATCTTTGTCGTGCGTGTATTTGTTTTTAATGTTTATTTAATTTAGTGTCAACTAAATTGGCTTTTTAGTGTTTCGTAGTAAACATCAGAAACAAAACATAGACAACAAACATATCAAATATTTACGTATTTCTCGAATTCAAACCAATATAATGTGGTCGACTCTGACCGCCACGCCCAATCCAAAAACTAAAATCAGTTTTGTCTGTCCCCTTCTTTTTAGATATTTGTCTAGGAATAGAGAGGGACAAATAGAACCCAAATTAAGTTTGATACCTTAATGTTCGCTTTTCAGACGCCGCAATTGGCTTGAGATAATAGGGAGGCCTGATTTAATAACAACTCAAACAAAGCTTGTCATTTTTGACGATTAAATAAATATGGTTATTTCACAACATTCGTTTTATTACAGTAATAATCATCATAGGTACAACCCTAGCGCATTCGTGCGATGACGCGCTTGCACGTGAGTCGCACGCTGGGCAACACAATCTCGACTCTTTGAGCGGGCACTTATGGTATATTTCTCCTCGCTGTGAACAGTAGTTATTATTATTAAGATTTTGTAGGCTATTATAGCGTAGGTATTTTTGCTTTAGTATGGGAGTGATGTATCTGTTACGTAGTAACTATTATCTAATCTGTGGCGGGGGCTACTTTCCACCTTTCAAATTCGTTATTGGTCATCTTGGTCGTTATCAGCTCATAAGGGCAGAGTTTCCACCTTTGAAATTTGCTATTGGCCAACTAAAATTTGCTTTTGGCGGGACCTAATGACAATAATATATAATATAAGAAAAAAATTTAAAATTTGTATTCTTACCTTTTACCTCTTCTTCTTCAGGCTATTTTAGTCCACTGCTGGATATAGCCCTCCCATAATGAACACCATAGCTCCTTGTCTTCAGCTTGTCGCATACCATCTGCCTGCAGTTTTTCGCAGATCGTCATCCCACGTGCTTGGAAGGCGTGCTACACTACGTTTGCCGAGTCCCGCCCTCTATTCAAAAACACGTTTACCCCAGCTGTTTTCGGTTCTTCACGAGATATGGCCAGCCCACTGCCACTTCAGCTTGCTAATTGTCTGAGCTATATCGATAAAATTTAGTTGCAACCTATTCTTTCTCACTACCTACGTATTCAACCCGCAACAACTATAATTGTATAGGTAAACAACACTATTATTCTATTATTAATTTACCACTTAGGACATGAAGCGAGGGATTAATTCAGAACTTTATAAGTGGGTTTTAAGTTTTAATTAAGACATAACGCTCGGAAGTTCAAATGAAAGTTTAAATGTAGCGAGCGGTCCGCACTTAAAGCGGTCTATTCGAATTTCAGCCGCTATGCGCTATGGCCTTTGTTTTTAGTTTCAGAATAATTATTAAACGAGCAGAAGTATTTCTTTAAACTTCCTCGGACGACCTCGGTGTCGCAGCGGTACCGTATCTACCTAACATTCGAGAGGTCCCGGGTTCCTCGGGAACCTCGGCTGGGAACAAAAAAAAAAACCTCAGGTCTTACATGCTTACATGTTTGTGATGTCGCTGTTTTTGGTTCCCACGACACTGGGTATCCTAGTGTGGAGTCAGAAGCAGTGTAAGTGCCTGAATGTAAATGTTTGGTTATGTTATTTTCAAGGTCGGAATTGAGGAGTTTAATTTCGAAACAAGAACATTTTTTTCTATGGAGATTTTATTTCTAACTTACGAACTCAGTAACTTTCCCGGTAGGTTAATTTGTAAAGCCGCTAATGTCTACGAAAATTCTTCGATGCTGCGAGCTACGCGCTACACGAAATACGCGCTACGGCGTAGCACGCTACGAGCTTTGGCTTGAGTTGAGCAACAGGCGCGGTCAGACGCAGAATGGGTGTCCGTCCCGAGACTATCGCTACTGGCATTTTTTCCAAGCCACGTGGCCGCAGGGAGAAAAGCTTGATTTGTCCGCTTGTATTGATAAAATCTCACCACCTCACTGCTTGGATTTTATAACTGCATGTATTTATTTTGTAGCTCTTAATGAGATGATTTATGCAAGTCAAATGGCTGGTAATTTGCAGTAGTGATACCACACGCTAACTTGAAGGAAAATATCGTGAGGAGACCCGCGACTTGGTTGGCTCCGCACGTAATTATTTTTGTATAATATGTACATAAAACAGCGTTTTGCTATATAATTATACGTTCCTCTCGTTATGTCTCATAATATTAACTTTTCGATTGTTTTATTTATGTAGATCCACCCGACAATATTCTTCTTGCAATCCGCCATTCCATTCATCGCCATTGAAAGGTAGTCTATAAAAAACACTCTAAGCGATACGACCGATATTTGTATACCATTTTCATTTACTTCAAAAGGCAAGTGGTTGGGTCACTTACCCGCCCGCTTTAAGCCCTTTGAAAAGCCCCTGTAAGGGTTGAAAAGCACTGTCAGTTATTTATAGAATGCGGTAAAATGCCCCCATGTATAGAATGTATGAAAATTTGTGGTTGCACGTGACGGGACGGGACGGTACGGGACGGGACGGGACGGGACGGGACGGGACGGGACGGGACGGGACGGGACGGGACGGGACGGGACGGGACGGGACGGGACGGGACGGGACGGGACGGGACGGGACGGGACGGGACGGGACGGGACGGGACGGGACGGGACGGGACGGGGCGGGACGGGACGGGACGGGACGGGACGGGACGGGACGGGACGGGACGGGACGGGACGGGACGGGACGGGACGGGACGGGACGGGACGGGACGGGACGGGACGGGACGGGACGGGACGGGACGGGACGGGACGGGACGGGACGGGACGGGACGGGACGGGAACGTCTTATTCAGAAATTATTAGACTAAGGTTTTTTAATTATATTTACCATAACCCCATGAGGTTGCGGGTCTGTACTCGCAAGTGCGTTCAGTCTCTTAGTACCCAGTGCGATGAAGTTTCCATTACATCTATCCGTAAACTCTAACTCTTTATTTCTCATCGTCGTCTGAGAAATAAGTTTCCGATTCCAACCACTCCTTTGTTTTTTGGGTGTAATGAAACGAAATTGAAATAGTATCAAAGACAAAAAAATAGGGTTCATAATTATCATGTTTACAATTATGAAGATAAATGAATGACTTTTAGATGAATGAGTGGTGGTAGCCCAATGAATCTCAATGGATGGGGTTAGACAATGGTCTCTGAAGCGAGAGATCCACGTTCGATTCCCAGCGCGGGCATGTACCAATGACTTTGTTTTCTAAGTTACGTGCTTGTGAAATTATAGTAGCAACACCACACGCTAACTGGGAACGAAAACATCGAGAGAAAACCTGAGTGTTCGAGCTTAGCGCTTGCCAATACGCGGTGGGCACGCGTGGGAATTAAGCCCATACTATCTTTCTGAGACAAGGCCTGTGCCCTGCAGCGGGACGTTTGGGCTACATAAAAAAACATAACGACGGCTTTCAAACTGCCCATCGCTATCGTTAACAACCCTTGTATATCCATACTGCTGGGGCACGGGTCACTTCCTGCATCGCAGGAAGGTTAGGCCATACTCCACCACGGGGCTAAGTCCGGTTTGGTGGAGAATTGTAAGACAGTGGCGGGCCTTGCTGTCAGAAGTTATCAAGCCGCCCTTAATGCCTCAGATATGGCTTAACAACTGCCATTGCATGACAGCCGGCACCAACGGCTTAACGTGCCTTACGAAG
Source organism: Yponomeuta sedellus (assembly GCA_934045075.1). NCBI lineage: Eukaryota > Metazoa > Arthropoda > Insecta > Lepidoptera > Yponomeutidae > Yponomeuta > Yponomeuta sedellus. The sequence continues at coordinate 5,005,424 of OW203742.1, read as the reverse complement.
TACGGAAGCGCTCAGAAAAATGTCACTAGCGGTAGTCACGGGACGGTCACCTATCGTGCACCTGACCGCGCCTGTTGTGGCTTAAGTCAAGTGATCGATTCCAATCACTCGGTTCACAAGGCCACGAGCGCTTCTGCCTTCTGCGAGCGAACTGCCCATATTTGATCGTATGTACCTAATCTAGCGTCCGCCTTACGTGTCTTCTCTTCGCTGCCCTTCTTTGATTGAGGCAAACAGACAAATAAGTTCGTCCGTTGGAATTAGGGTCAGCCTTCGTTAGGCTGGGACGTGTCTTGCTTAACTGTCTTAAGACACGAAAGTGAAATTTATCAAGGCACGCCGGTGAGAGGGATGCATAGGTACTCTTATGCGTGTTTTTTCGCGACCCTGCGAATGTTGGATCCGTTTTAGGGCCTTTTCAATAGGTCATCCTTTATGGCTTTGGTATTTGGATTGGTATTTGTAAAACACTCTTACAACACTCAAATAGTCTTTGTAACATTATGTACTCGTTATAATATTGTAGCAAAACACGTCGAATCTCTGTTGTGAAAAAAAGGTGTCCGTGTCCATGAAGTGTTGCATTTTTCGCCTGCGGTTTCCTGTCAAATAAATAACGAACTTTATGGGTGATTGATGTATTGAAAATACTTAAACTACGAATTTTAGTAAACTTACGAATGCTCAGATATTTTGAATTCATGTCACCATGAATAAATGAGACGGGCATTTCTGGGCCTGATTGTAAATAGTTGAGATATGGTTTAAAAAAAGCGTTATATTTTTCTATTTTAAAATCTAAAAAATGAGCTCAATTCACAATCTAGAAGATGAGAAATCTTAAGAATTAGTTTATGTCCCTAATAAAATAGGATATCGATTACTTTAATCGATTATTGTGAATGTATTAAATAAAAATACTTACACCAGATGATTTATTAAGCCGTAAGTAAATAAATACATTATAATTTACAAAATGTCAACAGTTTAAAAAAATCAAACTATTTTTAACTTGATGAATATAATTAATTCTCGTTTACAGATCGATTTATTACTTGTGTTTGTCAACTGTATTTTTATTCTGTGTCTGTGCTAACCAGTGACAGGCGTGACAGATCCCTGACAGTTGCCAATCAATTCCACCAACTTATTGTGCGTTCACATTAACTTGACGCGTGAGAGAATTGGTAACAAGGACATAACATGTGAATTAGCATTTGGACCTAATCGGAAGATGGTAAAACAAGCCCTCAATCCTTTTATTTTCCCCAAGTAATGGGAATGATTTCTTATTTAACATGGTAACAGTAAACATCTCAGTGCTACCAATTCTCTCACGCGTCAAGTTAATGTGAACGCACTGTAGTCAGTAGATTGCGGTAAATTTACATTTGCGATGTGACCAGTTTATGACAGAAAAATAATAGGGATGTACACAATCGACATAAAATATAGACTTAGCTTATTTTTTTTCTTTTATAGATTTATCCCACAACTCTCGAAAGCTATTTAAGACACGATGAATACAAACTTTTTTAGTGATATATATATATATATATATATATAACTTTGAATACTTTTATTTAATTTTCTTTACTAGAAAATGTGGTGATTGTCAACTTTGATAATATATTTTTGGTTGTTCGCAACACACATCTTTCACGTCAATTCCAGTTTGGCCTAAAATGTTGTGTGTGCCTCAGTTTCATTTCTACTACAGAAGCGTGAATGTGTTCTTAAGGTTTTTAGTGTTCTTTAACGACTTTGGCTTCTCATTTGGACATCAATTTGATAGAATTGCGACTGACTTTGGCATTTCATCTGGACTACCATTGGATTGAACTGATTGACCTAGGCTTCTCATCTGGATTTTGCGTGGATTGCATTACTTACTGGCTTACGTCTCCTGGATATCTACTTGGAGTCAATTAGATCCTCAACCATCTATTTCAAAACATTAAATCCTTACCCCGAGGAAAACAAAGGAGGTCAATCCCTTAAAAGATTGAAATGTATTGAAAACTTACAAATAACTATGTTTTTGGAAAAGAAAGATCTGAATCACCGTGTTTGTGTTTCAACGACTGCTGAGATATTGGGCATATCCAAACGGTCTGTTTATCGTGTTAGAAATAAAATAAAACTGAAGGAGATGCCGGTGAGTCGCCTATTATGGCGCTGGCACGGTTAGTCACGGTTAGTAAATTTTGTTAAAATAGCTCCAGTACCCGGAACCGTTGTGCGTGCATGCAACGACTTATGAACGTTGATGAAGCGAAGGTGATCTGTCAGGATCGTGACAAATGGCAGTCCCTGGTCTCTGCTTACCCCTCTGGGATACAGGCGTGAGGTTATGTATGTATGTATGTATGTATGTATGTATGTATGTATTTATGTATGTATGTATGTATGTATGTATGTATGTATGTATGTATGTATGTATGTATGTATGTATGTATGTATGTATGTATGTATGTATGTATGTATGTATGTATGTATGTATGTATGTATGTATGTATGTATGTATGTATGTATGTATGTATGTATGTATGTATGTATGTATGTATGTATGTATGTATGTATGTATGTATGTATGTATGTATGTATGTATGTATGTATGTATGTATGTATGTATGTATGCGTGTGTCGCTTCAGTCAGCGTAAACGTGAAGAAATAACGTATGCGTATGTTTTAAAAACCTATATATTATTGGTGAGTCGCCCATTAGCTCAGTTGGAAAGAGCGCTGGCACGGATAGTCACAGGTCGCGGGTTCGAATCCCGGCATGAGTGGAATTTTTAGCCTCTAAATAGGTTTTTAAAATTGTCCTTAGCACGGGTTAGTGCATTCTTCTTCTTCAGGCTATATTAGTCCACTGCTGGACATAGCCCTCCCCTAATGAGCGCCATAGCGCAAGGTTGTGCCATCATTGGGGGGTAATGCCCATAATCCCCACGCTGGGCATGCGGGTTGGGGATCGCAGTTTGGTGGAATTGTTCTGCAGGTGGCGCTGCTGCCCACCCCCCTGTTTGTGTCCCTTAGTCGCCTTTTACGACACCCGCGGGAAGAATTTTGGTTGGTGCTATTATAATTAAAAATAATATAATATAATTTTGTGTATGTTACATACTCACAAGCTTTCGCCTTTATAATATTAGTGTGATGTGATTTCAAGTATTGCGCATCTTAGAAGTAATTATGTGTGATGGTATCCTTTCCCTGACGAATCTCGTCCATCGCTTTTTGATCAATTCAGCAAAATCCTCGGGTCGGTAGTCAGCAGACTGATCGTTAATCATCGCCACGTGGTCTTATGACATTAAGGCGCTACCCGGAGCAAACTAGCACCACCTGTGGGAAAAAGTAGTTTTTTTTGTCGAGTAATAATAGATGGCTGAAAAAAATTATCACTAAATCTGAAAAAGGCTGTTTCAGTGGAAATTAAAATTGGTTCCATATTATTTAGCCTTAGTTATAGGCGGGCGTTAAAGAGTTATGAGGAAACATAGAATAGCTTATTTACTTACACACACACACACACGCATTAGTCCTTTTGGGCTCCGCCGCACTTGGGTAAATAAAAATAAACCCAACCTTTTTCAAGGTTGTGCTTTTTATGCGGACCCGCTGCGCCAATGCGTACCACTCCACTTTACATGTCAGTTTCAACAAACTTCCTTTTTCCTTGCTCAAATATTGTTTACAACTCTCCTGGCAGCCATTTTCGCTGCCTCATTTCATATTCGGAAGAGTAAAAGCGAAAAAAAAACCGAATAGAGGCAACGGTGGCATATTATGCCAAAGCAAAATGTCTAAAATGTACAGAGGTTCGGTCCCACTGACCTCCATGCTGCGCAAAGTATTTAGAGCAAGGAGGATACATTTGTTTACGAGCTCTCAAAAAAGGTCCACTAATCAATTTTTTTTTATAGTGGCTTCCGACCCCAAAAACGTATAGCGTGCGGGATGGGGGCTATTACACACGCGTGCTTTTTTTTACCTTTACCGCACTCGTGCCTTTTCTTTCCAAACTGTCAAAATAAAGTCTATTTAAAAGAAAAACCAACCATGAAGTTTTTACTAAAAAAAAAAATAGAAGTTTTTATGAGCTACTAATTTGTTACAATATCAAATTTAATGATTTGATTGAATGAGTTAAGTTAGGTTTCATTTCATCTCATTAAATTTCATTTTCATTTCATATCAATAAAAAAAATCTACTGAAGACTTGGCTGTCTTGGCTTGGCGGCATAGTTCCCTTTGCCTACTAGAATGGGTGAAGAAAAAAAAATCTCTGCTTATATTTTTTTACGGTTGGCGCCATTTTCCAAATTTTTTTTCTTTATTAAATTGCTTATTTTTTTCGCAACTGTATTAAAAATAGACGTTCAGTACACGTGCGGAACCGTCATTGCAACTTGTTCCGACTGTCAACCCTCGCCTTCGGCTGCGCCTCGGCTCGGGTAGACATTTGTCGGAACTCTTTGCAATGACAGCCTTTCCGCACTTGTAATGAAATATACTATTAAAGAACAAAGATGTCATGTTTTCGGGCAAAAATATTTTTTTGTTTAATAAACTGAACGATGGTCTGAAGAAGACATTACGAAATAAAGTGATGATGTGTGGAATTTTTTATTGAAAAAATACGTAAAAAAATTAACTGAAAAAATGTGTGTTGTGACAAAAGCTGTATTATTAATTTCAATGTCAAATAGAGAAACAATGTGATAAAAAGTTCTAGAAAAGTACATTCTATGATTTTTTAAAGCGGCACTTTGCACCATTCTGTTAAAAACTCCAGTATAGTAGAGTAATAACATAAATTTCACCGTCAACATAGTTTCACCGCAAAGAATAGTGTGATTCGTTAGAAAAAGTACGTCACTCTTCATGATTCGTTAGAAAAATACGTAATTTTTTTTCAGTAACTTAAATATAAATAAGACAACTTAAGCTGTCTGTAGACACTTAAGGGTGGTGTTATACTGGTGTAATACCTATATGCCGTCTTGTTCGCACATTGAAAAATTTTTAAAGATTAAGTACCTATATCAGAATTAATACAAACTTTTGATACATTATTATTATTATCATTATACTTTATTGAACACGAAACATTAAAAAGGACATAACAATACAGAAAATAACATATACAAATGCGACATGTCATTTTAGTGATCAATAGATAATTAACTTATTTAAAGCATTTTAAATACGTTTTTGTCTTGCTGTAACTATTTCAATTTCAATTTCAATTTATTTAATGTATAACATAGTGTAGGTATGTACAGTTCTTCGGTAGATATAAGCTCACTATGCTATGCCTTTGGGCGTACAAGGTTCCAGAACATTAATAATATTATGAATAATTTTATTAAAGCATGCATAAAGTTATTAAAATAGTATGTCCATAAACAGAGATTATTTACAATTCATTATTTGTTCATATTGTATGTCATGAAATTAGAATGTATGTCAAGTAATTATGTATGTCAAAATAGTATAATAAGAATGAAGTCATAACAATAATTATAATAACAATCATAGTCTATCGCTTAAGAAATCACAGATCTTATAATAACATTTTTCAATTAATAATTTTCGTAACTTATTTTTAAACATATTTAAATTCAGGGCTTTAATTTCTTCCGGTATTTTATTAAAGATTTTTGGAGCCATACCTAGGAGACTATTTTGTTTTAAAGCCGTTTTACATGTAGCTGCAGTCAATCTATCCCTATTTCGCATATCCCTATCATGTACCTGACCTGCTTTTTTAAATAGTTTTGGATTGCTTTTAACGAATGTTGCCACTTCAAAAATATAGAGCGATGGCAATGTAAGTAAATTTAACGATCTGAAAAAGGATTTGCAGCTTACTCTGGATCCAAGCCCGCACATGGATCGAATACATCGTTTTTGAGCCTTGAAGATTGTATTTTTTTCAGAACAATTCCCCCAAAAAATTATACCGTATCTTAAATTTGACGATACAATGCCATGGTAAGCTGAGAGAACAGCCTGAATACATACAATCTTCCTGAGTTTGAACAGAGCATAAGCTGATGTGCTAAGCCTTTTGCAAAGTTCGTTTGAGTGAGCTTTCCAGTTCAAGTTGGTATCTATAGATAATCCCAGAAATTTCGTTTCTGACACTGTACTAATACACTCATTATTATATTGCACATTCAGATTAATTGATCTTAGAGTTTTTTGATAAAAGTGCATTAGTTTAGTTTTTCCAATATTAACTAGAAGATGATTATTGTCAAGCCACTTTATAATTTCATGTAGTGCATCATTTACACACTTTTCATACGAGTCTTTTTCAATTTGTCTAATGATCACAGTACTGTCGTCAGCAAATAGCACCATAGGTTGGGAGACATTACGAGGAAGGTCATTTATGTATATCAAAAATAATAGTGGCCCCAAAACACTGCCCTGTGGCACTCCACAGTTAATGAAGCGGCTGCCTGACACATATGCTTTATCAGTTTTAGTTTTTCTGCAAAGTCTATTTATTTGGGTACGTTGCCGTCTATTACTTAAATATGATTCCAATAGTTCCAATACATTACCGCGTATACCATACGCATATAGTTTTTTCAATAAAATTGCATGGTCGACATAATCAAATGCCTTAGTTAGATCCAAGAATATAGCGCATGTTGGTGTTTGTTTATCCATACTGGTAATTATATGTTGTAAAAGGTCAAAGATAGCTTGATTAATATTTTTGTCTTTTTGGAAGCCTTTTTGTTCATTAACTAGTAAGCTGAACTTAGAAAAGAATGAATACAGCGCTTGGTAAATGATTTTTTCAAATACTTTAGAGAGTACGGATATTAGAGCTATAGGTCGATAGTATTTCATATCAGTAGTGTCTTCTCGTTTAAATAATGGCTTTACAATAACTGGTTTTAGAGCCTCAGGATAAGTACCCTTACTTATGCAGAGATTAAATAATTGGCTTAGTTGTGGTGATATAATATCAGCTACGTATTTAACAGATTTGGTAGACACGTTATCGTAGCCCACGGCTGTTTTATTTTTTAGTGACATTATCGCCAATTTTACGTCAGATGTTGAGGTTGGGGCCATAAACATAGATTGTTTGTGAGCAGGTAAATTGAGTTTATTTTTATTTAGTTGTTTCACAGGTTTGATTTGGTCTATAAAATTATTATTAAATGTATTTGCTATTTCCATTGGGTCCGTGATACTCCTATTGTTTGCTTTAATTTCTTGTATAGTACTTCTAGGCATCACATTCGTGTTACTATTTATAATTTGCCAAGTAGCTTTGGATTTGTTGGCAGCAGTATTGATAATATAATTGTTTTGTGCTTTCTGTGTAGTTTTCAATAATTTTCTGTACTGTTTAGAGTAATTTATAAACTTAGCCTTGGTTTCAATTGAAGGATTTTTCCTGTAATTCCAGAGCAGTTGCCTTTGCTTCTTGCTAGATTGTTTTATGTCACGTGTGAGCCACTTAGGTTTTCTTGTACTTCTAATTGTTACCATTTTTTCAGGGAAGCTTTGGTTATAAAACAAGACAAAAAGTTCATGATAACTATTAAATGCGTTATTTGGATCTAATTCATGGAAAATTTCCGGAGGCATGTTTTTCAGACTCAGTCGAAATTTTTCTAAGTTTTCCCTGCTTATGATACGTTTTGAAACTCGCCAGGAATTTATTGTGTAAGTCTGAACTGGACAGCGCAAAATTTGTCCTGTGTGGTCGGAAAGGCCAAGGTCAATAACTTCGTACCCACATTTATGATGCATATTATGGGCAAAATTGTCAATGCAACTAGTTTATAGTTAGACTGCGCTAGT